>OZ004710.1:15509821-16709821 GCA_963924515.1 Vespertilio murinus
CGGTACATGAAATTTGTGCACTGAAGGAATGTCCCTCAGCCCAGTTTTCACCCTCTCCAATCTGGGAGCTCTTGGGGAATGTCTGACTGCTGGTTGAAGCCTGATCCTAAACTCTCACCTGTCTGCCAGCCTCATCACACCTTAACCACTCCCCTGTCAGACTGATCGACACCTAACTGCTCCCCTGCTGACCCAATTGTCCCAACTCATCTCCCCTGCCAGCCCAATTGCCCCCAACTGCCCATCCCTGACAGTCTGGTCCCTCCCAACTGCCCTCCCCTAAAGGCCTGGTTGCACCTCTCTGCCCTCCCCTTCTGGCCCAGTCACCTCCAATGGCCCTCTGCTGCCAGCCTGGTTGCCTCCAATTGCCCTCCCCTGCCAGCCATCTTGTCGCAGCCATCTTTGACCACATAGGGGCAGCCATCTTGTGCGAGGGAGTGAGGGTTGATTTGCATATTACCTCTTTATTATATAGGATAAAAATCTAAGTGACTCTTCAACCATTTGACCAGTTGCTATGACTGGCACTGACCACCAGGGGGAAGATGCTCAATGCAGGAGCTGCCCCCTGGTGGTCAGTGTGCTACCACAGTGGACCACTCAGCTGACTGGTGGGTACCAGACACAAGACTCATGGCTAGCAAGTGCGAGCCTCTCCTATGGACACTCCCCCTAAGCACCTCTCCCCCATTTGTACCTGGACCAGGAACTGGATCAGCATTGGGATTGACTGGGCACCAGCCCACAGCCTGTTTCTCAGTCATGGGTGTGCTAGTATTGCCCTAAGATGGGCACATGAAGACCTCAGGGGAGCAGCAGCAGGGCCAGGATGAACAGGAGCTGCACAGGGACTAGCCAGGGCTCAGGCTCCTCTCTAACCACCTGTTGCTTTTCCTAAAACTATATCCTTCAGGGAGTGTGAGGGGGGATGCATGGGAGGAATGAAAGGAGGAGGAGTGCAAGTGGGCAGTGTGAGGAGGAGGAGTGCATCAGAGGAGTGAGAGGAGCAGGAGTGCATGTGGACAGTGTGAGGAGGGAGATGCATGGGAGGAGTGTGAGGAGGGGGATTATATGGCAGGAGTTTGAGGAGGGGAGTGCATGGGGGAATGTAAGGAGGTAGAGTACTTGGGAGGGGTGTGAGGAGGGGAGTGTATGGGAGGGGTGTGAGAATGGGAGTGCATGGGGGAATGTAAGGAGGTAGAGTACTTGGGAGGGGTGTGAGGAGGGGAGTGTATGGGGGGTGTGAGAAGGGGAGTGCATGGGGGAATGTGAGGAGGTAGAGTACTTGGGAGGGGTGTGAGGAGGGGAGTGTATGGCGGGAGTGTGAGGAGGGGAGTGTATGGGAGGGGGTGTGAGGAGTGGAGTGTATGGGAGGGGTGTGAGGAGGGGAGTGTGTGGGAGGGGTGTGAGGAGGGGAGTGTGTGGGAGGGGTAAGGAGGGGAGTGTGTGGGAGGGGTGTGAGGAGGGGAGTGTATGGGATTGGTGTGAGGAGGGGAGTGTATGGGAGGGGTGTGAGGAGGGGAGTGTATGGGAGGGGTGTGAGGAGGGGAGTGTATGGGAGGGGTAAGGAGGGGAGTGTGTGGGAGGGGTGTGAGGAGGGGAGTGTATGGGAGGGGTGTGAGGAGGGGAGTGTATGGGAGGGGTTGTGAGGAGGGGAGTGTATGGGAGGAGTGTGAGGAGGGGAGTGTGTGAGGAGGGGGTGTGAGGAGGGGAGTGTGTGGGAGGGGTGTGAGGAGGGGAGTGTGTGGGAGGGGTGTGAGGAGGGGAGTGTGTGGGAGGGGTAAGGAGGGGGAGTGTGTGGGAGGGGTGTGAGGAGGGGAGTGTGTGGGAGGGGTGTGAGGAGGGGAGTGTGTGGGAGGGGTGTGAGGAGGGGAGTGTGTGGAGGGGTGTGAGGAGGGGGAGTGTATGGGATTGGTGTGAGGAGGGGAGTGTATGGGAGGGGTGTGAGGAGGGGAGTGTATGGGATTGGTGTGAGGAGGGGAGTGTATGGGAGGGGTGTGAGGAGGGGAGTGTATGGGAGGGGTGTGAGTGAGGAGGGGAGTGTATGGGAGGGGTGTGAGGAGGGGAGTGTATGGGAGGGGTGTGAGGAGGGGAGTGTATGGGAGGGGTGTGAGGAGGGGAGTGTATGGGATTGGTGTGAGGAGGGGAGTGTATGGGAGGGGTGTGAGGAGGGGAGTGTATGGGAGGGGTGTGAGGAGGGGAGTGTATGGGATTGGTGTGAGGAGGGGAGTGTATGGGAGGGGTGTGAGGAGGGGAGTGTATGGGAGGGGTGTGAGGAGGGGAGTGTATGGGAGGGGTGTGAGGAGGGGAGTGTGTGGGAGGGGTAAGGAGGGGGAGTGTGTGGAGGGGTGTGAGGAGGGGAGTGTGTGGGAGGGGTGTGAGGAGGGGAGTGTATGGGATTGGTGTGAGGAGGGGAGTGTATGGGAGGGGTGTGAGGGAGGGGAGTGTATGGGAGGGGTGTGAGGAGGGGAGTGTATGGGAGGGGTAAGGAGGGGAGTGTGTGGGAGGGGTGTGAGGAGGGGAGTGTATGGGAGGGGTGTGAGGAGGGGAGTGTATGGGAGGGGTGTGAGGAGTGGAGTGTGTGGGAGGGGTGTGAGGAGGGGAGTGTATGGGAGGGGTGTGAGGAGGGGAGTGTATGGGAGGGGGTGTGAGGAGGGGAGTGTGTGGGAGGGGTAAGGAGGGGGGAGTGTGTGGGAGGGGTGTGAGGAGGGGAGTGTGTGGGAGGGGTGTGAGGAGGTGGGAGTGTGTGGGAGGGGTGTGAGGAGGGGAGTGTGTGGGAGGGGTGTGAGGAGGGGGAGTGTATGGGATTGGTGTGAGGAGGGGAGTGTATGGGAGGGGTGTGAGGAGAGGGGAGTGTATGGGATTGGTGTGAGGAGGGGAGTGTATGGGAGGGGTGTGAGGAGGGGAGTGTATGGGAGGGGTGTGAGGAGGGGAGTGTATGGGAGGGGGTGTGAGGAGGGGAGTGTATGGGAGGGGTGTGAGGAGGGGAGTGTATGGGAGGGGTGTGAGGAGGGGAGTGTATGGGATTGGTGTGAGGAGGGGAGTGTATGGGAGGGGTGTGAGGAGGGGAGTGTATGGGAGGGGTGTGAGGAGGGGAGTGTATGGGATTGGTGTGAGGAGGGGAGTGTATGGGAGGGGTGTGAGGAGGGGAGTGTGTGGGAGGGGTAAGGAGGGGGAGTGTGTGGAGGGGTGTGAGGAGGGGAGTGTGTGGGAGGGGTGTGAGGAGGGGAGTGTATGGGATTGGTGTGAGGAGGGGAGTGTATGGGAGGGGTGTGAGGAGGGGAGTGTATGGAGGGGTGTGAGGAGGGGAGTGTATGGGAGGGGTAAGGAGGGGAGTGTGTGGGAGGGGTGTGAGGAGGGGAGTGTATGGGAGGGGTGTGAGGAGGGGAGTGTATGGGAGGGGTGTGTGAGGAGTGGAGTGTGTGGGAGGGGTGTGAGGAGGGGAGTGTATGGGAGGGGTGTGAGGAGGGGAGTGTATGGGAGGGGTGTGAGGAGGGGAGTGTGTGGGAGGGGTAAGGAGGGGGAGTGTGTGGGAGGGGTGTGAGGAGGGGAGTGTGTGGGAGGGGTGTGAGGAGGGGAGTGTGTGGGAGGGGTGTGAGGAGGGGAGTGTGTGGGAGGGGTGTGAGGAGGGGAGTGTGTGGGAGGGGTAAGGAGGGGGGAGTGTGTGGGAGGGGTGTGTGAGGAGGGGAGTGTGTGGGAGGGGTGTGAGGAGGGGAGTGTGTGGGAGGGGTGTGAGGAGGGGAGTGTGTGGAGGGGTGTGAGGAGGGGGAGTGTATGGGATTGGTGTGAGGAGGGGAGTGTATGGGAGGGGTGTGAGGAGGGGAGTGTATGGGATTGGTGTGAGGAGGGGAGTGTATGGGAGGGGTGTGAGGAGGGGAGTGTATGGGAGGGGTGTGAGGAGGGGAGTGTATGGGAGGGGTGTGAGGAGGGGAGTGTATGGGAGGGGTGTGAGGAGGGGAGTGTATGGGAGGGGTGTGAGGAGGGGAGTGTATGGGATTGGTGTGAGGAGGGGAGTGTATGGGAGGGGTGTGAGGAGGGGAGTGTATGGGAGGGGTGTGAGGAGGGGAGTGTATGGGATTGGTGTGAGGAGGGGAGTGTATGGGAGGGGTGTGAGGAGGGGAGTGTATGGGAGGGGTGTGAGGAGGGGAGTGTATGGGAGGGGTGTGAGGAGGGGAGTGTGTGGGAGGGGTAAGGAGGGGGAGTGTGTGGAGGGGTGTGAGGAGGGGAGTGTGTGGGAGGGGTGTGAGGAGGGGAGTGTATGGGATGGTGTGTGAGGAGGGGAGTGTATGGGAGGGGTGTGAGGAGGGGAGTGTATGGGATTGGTGTGAGGAGGGGAGTGTATGGGAGGGGTGTGAGGAGGGGAGTGTATGGGAGGGGTGTGAGGAGGGGAGTGTATGGGAGGGGTGTGAGGAGGGGAGTGTATGGGAGGGGTGTGAGGAGGGGAGTGTATGGGAGGGGTGTGAGGAGGGGAGTGTATGGGATTGGTGTGAGGAGGGGAGTGTATGGGAGGGGTGTGAGGAGGGGAGGTGTGAGGGGAGGGGGGGGTGTGAGGAGGGGAGTGTATGGGAGGGGTGTGAGGAGGGGAGTGTATGGGATTGGTGTGAGGAGGGGAGTGTATGGGAGGGGTGTGAGGAGGGGAGTGTATGGGAGGGGTGTGAGGAGGGGAGTGTGTGGGAGGGGTGTGAGGAGGGGAGTGTATGGGATTGGTGTGAGGAGGGGAGTGTGTGGGAGGGGTGTGAGGAGGGGTGTGAGGAGGGGAGTGTATGGGAGGGGTGTGAGGAGGGGAGTGTATGGGAGGGGTGTGAGGAGGGGAGTGTGTGGGAGGGGTGTGAGGAGTGGAGGTGTATGGGAGGGGTGTGAGGAGTGGAGTGTGTGGGAGGGGTGTGAGGAGGGGAGTGTATGGGAGGGGTGTGAGGAGGGGAGTGTATGGGAGGGGTGTGAGGAGGGGAGTGTATGGGAGGGGGTGTGAGGAGGGGAGTGTATGGGAGGGGTGTGAGGAGGGGAGTGTGTGGGAGGGGTGTGAGGAGGGGAGTGTATGGGAGGGGTGTGAGGAGGGGAGTGTGTGGGAGGGGGTGTGAGGAGGGGAGTGTATGGGAGGGGTGTGAGGAGGGGAGTGTATGGAGGGGTGTGAGGAGGGGAGTGTGTGGGAGGGGTGTGAGGAGGGGAGTGTGTGGGAGGGGTGTGAGGAGGGGAGTGTGTGGGAGGGGTGTGAGGAGGGGTGTGTGGGAGGGGTGTGAGGAGGGGAGTGTATGGGAGGGGTGTGAGGAGGGGAGTGTGTGGGAGGGGTGTGAGGAGGGGAGTGTATGGGAGGGGTGTGAGGAGGGGAGTGTATGGGAGGGGGTGTGAGGAGGGGAGTGTGTGGGAGGGGTGTGAGGAGGGGAGTGTGTGGGAGGGGTGTGAGGAGGGGAGTGTATGGGAGGGGTGTGAGGAGGGGAGTGTATGGGAGGGGTGTGAGGAGGGGAGTGTATGGGAGGGGTGTGAGGAGGGGAGTGTATGGGATTGGTGTGAGGAGGGGTGTGTTGGGATTGGTGTGAGGAGGGGAGTGTGTGGGAGGGGTGTGAGGAGGGGGAGTGTGTGGGAGGGGTGTGAGGAGGGGAGTGTATGGGAGGGGTGTGAGGAGGGGAGTGTATGGGAGGGGGTGTGAGGAGGGGAGTGTATGGGAGGGGTGTGAGGAGGGGAGTGTATGGGATTGGTGTGAGGAGGGGAGTGGTATGGGAGGGGTGTGAGGAGGGGGAGTGTGTGGGTGGGGTAGGAGGGGGAGTGTGTGGGAGGGGTGTGAGGAGGGGACTGTGTGGGAGGGGTGTGAGGAGGGGAGTGTATGGGAGGGGTGTGAGGAGGGGAGTGTGTGGGAGGGGTAGGAGGGGGAGTGTGTGGGAGGGGTGTGAGGAGGGGAGTGTGTGGGAGGGGTGTGAGGAGGGGAGTGTATGGGATTGGTGTGAGGAGGGGTGTGTATGGGAGGGGTGTGAGGAGGGGAGTTTGTGGGTGGGGTGTGAGGAGGGGAGTGTAGGGAGGGGTGTGAGGAGGGGAGTGTATGGGTGGGGTGGTGAGGAGGGGAGTGTGTGGGAGGGGTGTGAGGAGGGGAGTGTGTGGGAGGGGTGTGAGGAGGGGAGTGTATGGGAGGGGTGTGAGGAGGGGAGTGTATGGGAGGGGTGTGAGGAGGGGAGTGTATGGGATTGGTGTGAGGAGGGGAGTGTATGGGAGGGGTGTGAGGAGGGGAGTGTGTGGGAGGGGTGTGAGGAGGGGGAGTGTGTGGGAGGGGTGTGAGGAGGGGGAGTGTGTGGGAGGGGTGTGAGGAGGGGAGTGTGTGGGAGGGGTGTGAGGAGGGGAGTGTATGGGAGGGTGTGTGGAGGGGGAGTGTATGGGAGGGGTGTGAGGAGGGGAGTGTTGGGGAGGGGTGTGAGGAGGGGAGTGTATGGGATGGGTGTGAGGAGGGGGGTGTATGGGAGGGGTGTGAGGAGGGGAGTGTGTGGGAGGGGTGTAGGAGGGGGAGTGTGTGGGAGGGGTGTGAGGAGGGGAGCTGTGTGGGAGGGGTGTGAGGAGGGGGAGTGTATGGGAGGGGTGTGAGGAGGGGAGTGTGTGGGAGGGGTAGGGAGGGGGAGTGTGTGGGAGGGGTGTGAGGAGGGGAGTGTGTGGGAGGGGTGTGAGGAGGGGAGTGTATGGGAGGGGTGTGAGGAGGGGAGTGTATGGAGGGGTGTGAGGAGGGAGTGTGTGGGAGGGGTGTGAGGAGGGGAGTGTATGGGAGGGGTGTGAGGAGGGGAGTGTTGGGAGGGGTGTGAGGAGGGGAGTGTGTGGGAGGGTGGGGTGTGAGGAGGGGAGTGTGTGGGAGGGGTGTGAGGAGGGGAGTGTAGTGGGAGGGGTGTGAGGAGGGGAGTGTATGGGAGGGGTGTGAGGAGGGGAGTGTATGGGATTGGTGTGAGGAGGGGAGTGTGTGGGAGGGGTGTGAGGGTGGGGTGGTGTGGGGGGGTGTGGAGGGGTGTGGGGGGGTGTGAGGAGGGGAGTGTGTGGGAGGGGTGTGAGGAGGGGAGTGTGTGGGAGGGGTGTGAGGAGGGGAGTGTATGGGAGGGGTGTGAGGAGGGGAGTGTATGGGAGGGGTGTGTGAGGGGAGTGTAGGGAGGGGTGTGAGGAGGGGAGTGTGTGGGAGGGGTGTGAGGAGGGGAGTGTGTGGGAGGGGTGTGAGGAGGGGAGTGTATGGGAGGGGTGTGAGGAGGGGTGTGTATGGGAGGGGTGGTGTGAGGAGGGAGTGTATGGGATGGGGTGTGAGGAGGGGAGTGTATGGGAGGGGGTGTGAGGAGGGGAGTGTGTGGGAGGGGTGTGAGGAGGGGAGTGTATGGGAGGGTGTGAGGAGGGGAGTGTATGGGAGGGGTGTGAGGAGGGGAGTGTTGGGAGGGGTGTGGGAGGGGAGTGTGTGGAGGGTGTGTGGGAGGGGAGTGTGTGGGAGGGGTGTGAGGAGTGGAGTGTATGGGAGGGGTGTGAGGAGGGGAGTGTGTGGGAGGGGTGTGAGGAGGGGAGTGTGTGGGAGGGGTGTGAGGAGGGGAGTGTGTGGGAGGGTGTGAGGAGGGGAGTGTGTGGGAGGGGGTGAGGAGGGGGAGTGTGTGGGGGGGTGTGAGGAGGGGAGTGTGTGGGAGGGGTGTGAGGAGGGGAGTGTGTGGGAGGGGTGTGAGGAGGGGAGTGTGTGGGAGGGGTGTGAGGAGGGGAGTGTATGGGAGGGGTGTGAGGAGGGGAGTGTGTGGGAGGGGTGTGAGGAGGGGAGTGTATGGGAGGGGTGGGAGGGGTGTGGTGATGGGTTGGTGTGAGGGGGGTGTATGGGAGGGGTGTGAGGAGGGGTGTGTATGGGATTGGTGTGAGGAGGGGAGTGTATGGAGGGGTGTGAGGAGGGGAGTGTATGGGAGGGGTGTGAGGAGGGGAGTGTATGGGAGGGGTGTGAGGAGGGGAGTGTGTGGGAGGGGTGTGAGGAGGGGAGTGTATGGGAGGGGTGTGAGGAGGGGAGTGTATGGGAGGGGTGTGAGGAGGGGAGTGTATGGGAGGGGTGTGAGGAGGGGAGTGTGTGGGAGGGGTGTGTGGAGGGAGTGTGTGGGAGGGGTGTGGGAGGGGGTGTGTGGGAGGGGTGTGAGGTGGGGAGTGTATGGGAGGGGTGTGAGGAGGGGAGTGTGTGGAGGGGTGTGAGGAGGGGAGTGTATGGGAGGGGTGTGAGGAGGGGAGTGTATGGGAGGGGTGTGAGGAGGGGAGTGTATGGGAGGGGTGTGAGGAGGGGAGTGTATGGGAGGGGTGTGAGGAGGGGAGTGTATGGGAGGGGTGTGAGGGAGGGGAGTGTATGGGAGGGGTGTGGGAGGGGAGTGTGTGGGAGGGGTGTGAGGAGGGGAGTGTATGGGAGGGGTGTGAGGAGGGGAGTGTGTGGGAGGGGGTGTGAGGAGGGGAGTGTATGGGAGGGGTGTGAGGAGGGGAGTGTGTGGGAGGGTGTGAGGAGGGGAGTGTATGGGAGGGGTGTGAGGAGGGGAGTGTATGGGAGGGGTGTGAGGAGGGGAGTGTATGGGAGGGGTGTGAGGAGGGGAGTGTATGGGAGGGGTTGTGAGGAGGGGAGTGTATGGGAGGGGTGTGAGGAGGGGGTGTTGGGAGGGGTGTGAGGAGGGAGTGTATGGGAGGGGTGTGAGGAGGGGAGTGTTGGGAGGGGTGTGAGGAGGGGAGTGTGTGGAGGGTGTGAGGAGGGGGAGTGTGTGGGAGGGGTGTGAGGGGGGGTGTTGGGTGGGGTGTGAGGGGGGTGTGTGGAGGGGTGTGTGAGGTGGGGAGTGTGTGGGAGGGGTGTGAGGAGGGGGAGTGTGTGGGAGGGGTGTGAGGAGGGGAGTGTATGGGAGGTGGTGTGAGGAGGGGGAGTGTATGGGAGGGGTGTGAGGAGGGGAGTGTGTGGGAGGGGTGTGAGGAGGGGAGTGTATGGGAGGGGTGTGAGGAGGGGAGTGTGTGGGAGGGGTGTGAGGAGGGGAGTGTATGGGAGGGGTGTGAGGAGGGGTGAGTGTGTGGGAGGGGTGTGAGGAGGGGAGTGTATGGGATGGGGTGTGAGGAGGGGAGTGTGTGGGAGGGGTGTGAGGAGGGGAGTGTATGGAGGGGTGTGAGGAGGGGAGTGTGGGTGGTGTGAGGAGGGGAGTGTTGTGGGAGGGGTGTGAGGAGGGGAGTGTGGGAGGGTGTGAGGGGGAGTGTATGGGAGGGGTGTGAGGAGGGGAGTGTGTGGGAGGGGTGTGAGGAGGGGAGTGTATGGGAGGGGTGTGAGGAGGGGAGTGTGTGGGAGGGTGTGAGGAGGGGGAGTGTGTGGGAGGGGTGTGAGGAGGGGAGTGTGTGGGAGGGGTGTGAGGAGGGGAGTGTGTGGGAGGGGTGTGAGGAGGGGAGTGTTGGGAGGGGTGTGAGGAGGGGAGTGTGTGGGAGGGGTGTGAGGAGGGGAGTGTATGGGGGGGTGTGAGGAGGGGAGTGTATGGGATTGTGTGAGGAGGGGGAGTGTATGGGAGGGGTGTGAGGAGGGGAGTGTGTGGGATGGGTGTGAGGAGGGGTGTATGGGAGGGGTGTGAGGAGGGGAGTGTGTGGGAGGGGTGTGAGGAGGGGAGTGTATGGGAGGGGGTGTGAGGAGGGGAGTGTGTGGGAGGGGTGTGAGGAGGGGAGTGTATGGGAGGGGTGTGAGGAGGGGAGTGTGTGGGAGGGGTGTGAGGAGGGGAGTGTGTGGGATGGGTGTGAGGAGGGGAGTGTGTGGGAGGGGTGTGAGGAGGGGAGTGTTGGGAGGGTGTGAGGTGGGGAGTGTGTGGAGGGGTGTGAGGAGGGGGGAGTGTATGGGAGGGGTGTGAGGAGGGGAGTGTGTGGGAGGGGTGTGAGGAGGGGAGTGTGTGGGAGGGGTGTGAGGAGGGGGAGTGTGATGGGAGGGGTGTGAGGAGGGGAGTGTGTGGGAGGGGTGTGAGGAGGGGAGTGGTGTGGGGAGGGGTTGTGAGGAGGGGAGTGTGTGGGAGGGGTGTGAGGAGGGGGTGTGTGTGTGTGGGAGGGGTGTGTGGGAGGGGAGTGTGGGTGGGGAGGGGTGTGAGGAGGGGAGTGTGTGGGAGGGGTGTGAGGAGGGGAGTGTGTGGAGGGGTGTGAGGAGGGGAGTGTATGGGAGGGGTGTGAGGAGGGGAGTGTGTGGGAGGGGTGTGAGGAGGGGAGTGTGTGGGAGGGGTGTGAGGAGGGGAGTGTATGGGAGGGGTGTGAGGAGGGGAGTGTGTGGGAGGGGTGTGAGGAGGGGAGTGTATGGGAGTGGTGTGAGGAGGGGAGTGTGTGGGGAGGGGTGTGAGGAGGGGAGTGTGTGGGAGGGGTGTGAGGAGGGGAGTGTGGTGGGGGGTGTGTGAGGAGGGTGGGAGGTGTATGGGAGGGGTTTGTGTGGGAGGGGAGTGTGTGGGAGGGGTGTGAGGAGGGGTGGGTGTGTGGGGAGGGGTGTGAGGAGGGGGAGTGTATGGGAGGGGTGTGAGGAGGGGAGTGTGTGGGGAGGGGTGTGAGGAGGGGAGTGTGTGGGAGGGGTGTGAGGAGGGGAGTGTGTGGGAGGGGTGTGTGAGGAGGGGGAGTGTATGGGAGGGGTGTGAGGAGGGGAGTGTATGGGAGGGGTGTGAGAGGGGAGTGTGTGGGAGGGGTGTGAGGAGGGGAGTGTGTGGGAGGGGTGTGAGGAGGGGGAGTGTATGGGAGGGGTGTGAGGAGGGGAGTGTATGGGAGGGGTGTGAGGAGGGGAGTGTATGGGAGGGGTGTGAGGAGGGGAGTGTATGGGAGGGGTGTGAGG
Source organism: Vespertilio murinus (assembly GCA_963924515.1). NCBI lineage: Eukaryota > Metazoa > Chordata > Mammalia > Chiroptera > Vespertilionidae > Vespertilio > Vespertilio murinus. The sequence goes on from OZ004710.1 coordinate 15,520,593, forward strand.
AGGGGGAGTGTATGGGAGGGGTGTGAGGAGGGGAGTGTATGGGAGGGGTGTGAGGAGGGGAGTGTATGGGAGGGGTGTGAGGAGGGGAGTGTGTGGGAGGGGTGTGAGGAGGGGAGTGTGTGGGAGGGGTGTGAGGAGGGGGAGTGTATGGGAGGGGTGTGAGGAGGGGAGTGTATGGGAGGGGTGTGAGGAGGGGAGTGTATGGGATTGGGTGTGAGGAGGGGAGTGTGTGGGATTGGGTGTGAGGAGGGGGAGTGTATGGGAGGGGTGTGAGGAGGGGAGTGTGTGGGAGGGGGTGGTGGAGTGTGGTGGGGGGGAGGGGTGTGTGTGGGAGGGGGTGTGAGGAGGGGAGTGTGTGGGAGGGGTGTGAGGAGGGGAGTGTATGGGAGGGGTGTGAGGAGGGGAGTGTGTGGGAGGGGTGTGAGGAGGGGGAGTGTATGGGAGGGGTGTGAGGAGGGGAGTGTTTGGGATTGGTGTGAGGAGGGGAGTGTATGGGATTGGTGTGAGGAGGGGAGTGTATGGGAGGGGTGTGAGGAGGGGAGTGTGTGGGAGGGGGTGTGAGGAGGGGGAGTGTATGGGAGGGGTGTGAGGAGGGGGAGTGTATGGGAGGGGTGTGAGGAGGGGAGTGTATGGGAGGGGTGTGAGGAGTGGAGTGTGTGGGAGGGGTGTGAGGAGGGGAGTGTGTGGGAGGGGTGTGGGAGGGGAGTGTGTGGGAGGGGTGTGAGGAGGGGGAGTGTATGGGAGGGGTGTGAGGAGGGGAGTGTGTGGGGAGGGGTGTGAGGAGGGGAGTGTATGGGAGGGGTGTGAGGAGGGGAGTGTATGGGAGGGGTGTGAGGAGGGGAGTGTGTGGGGGGGTGTGAGGAGGGGAGTGTGTGGGAGGGGTGTGAGGAGGGGGTGTGTATGGGAGGGGTGTGAGGAGGGGAGTGTATGGGAGGGGGTGTGAGGAGGGGGAGTGTATGGGAGGGGTGTGAGGAGGGGAGTGTGTGGGAGGGGTGTGAGGAGGGGGAGTGTATGGGAGGGGTGTGAGGAGGGGAGTGTATGGGAGGGGTGTGAGGAGGGGGAGTGTGTGGGAGGGGTGGTGAGGAGGGGGAGTGTGTGGGAGGGGTGTGAGGAGGGGAGTGTATGGGGTGGGGGGGTGTGAGGAGGGGAGTGTGTGGGAGGGGTGTGAGGAGGGGAGTGTATGGGAGGGGTGTGAGGAGGGGAGTGTGTGGGAGGGGTGTGTGAGGAGGGGAGTGTATGGGAGGGGTGTGAGGAGGGGAGTGTGTGGGAGGGGTGTGAGGAGGGGAGTGTATGGGAGGGGTGTGAGGAGGGGAGTGTGTGGGAGGGGTGTGAGGAGGGGAGTGTATGGGATGGGTGTGAGGAGGGGAGTGTGTGGGAGGGGTGTGAGGAGGGGGAGTGTATGGGAGGGGTGTGAGGAGGGGAGTGTATGGGAGGGGTGTGAGGAGGGGGTGTGTGTGGGAGGGGTGTGAGGAGGGGAGTGTGTGGGAGGGGTGTGAGGAGGGGGAGTGTATGGGAGGGGTGTGAGGAGGGGAGTGTATGGGATTGGTGTGAGGAGGGGAGTGTGTGGGAGGGGTGTGAGGAGGGGAGTGTGTGGGAGGGGTGTGAGGAGGGGAGTGTATGGGAGGGGTGAGGTGGGGAATGTGTGGGAGGAGTGTGAGGAGGGGAGTGTATGGGAGGGGTGTGAGGAGGGGAGTGTGTGGGAGGGGTGTGAGGAGGGGAGTGTGTGGGAGGGGTGTGGAGGGGGAGTGTATGGGAGGGGTGTGAGGAGGGGAGTGTGTGGGAGGGGTGTGAGGAGGGGAGTGTATGGGATTGGTGTGAGGAGGGGAGTGTGTGGGAGGGGTGTGAGGAGGGGGAGTGTATGGGAGGGGTGTGAGGAGGGGAGTGTATGGGAGGGGTGTGAGGAGGGGAGTGTGTGGGAGGGGTGTGAGGAGGGGAGTGTGTGGGAGGGGTGTGAGGAGGGGGAGTGTATGGGAGGGGTGTGAGGAGGGGAGTGTATGGGAGGGGTGTGAGGAGGGGAGTGTGTGGGAGGGGTGTGAGGAGGGGAGTGTGTGGGAGGGGTGTGAGGAGGGGGAATGTATGGGAGGGGTGTGAGGAGGGGAGTGTATGGGAGGGGTGTGAGGAGGGGAGTGTGTGGGAGGGGTGTGAGGAGGGGAGTGTGTGGGAGGGGTGTGAGGAGGGGAGTGTGTGGGAGGGGTGTGAGGAGGGGAGTGTATGGGAGGGGTGTGAGGAGGGGAGTGTGTGGGAGGGGTGTGAGGAGGGGAGTGTATGGGAGGGGTGAGGTGGGGAATGTGTGGGAGGAGTGTGAGGAGGGGAGTGTGTGGGAGGGGTGTGAGGATGCGGAATGCCTTGGTGGAGGAGGAAGAGGGGATGTATGGGGAATGAGGGGAGGGGGAGTGTATGAGGGGAGTGTGCATCTTACCTCCAGGCATCCCATGGATTGGTGCACCTCTGGTAGCAGTCTCAAGTGCTATTGTAGGAACAGGCATACTTTTTCTCTGCCACATTAATCTATTTTCTGGTAGGCTGACATGGTTTTCCCCAGTGTGATGCTACCTCTTCCCATACTTACTATCATTGGAGCTTTCAGACTTGTGATTCTTATTTAGTATTTGTCATCCTCTAAGGCAAGGGTGGGGAACCAGTTTTCTACCAAGGGCCATTTGGATATCTATAGCATTCTTCACAGGCCAGAAGAAATATCAACTTAAAAAGTAGCCTGCTATGGTCTTGCCAGTTTTGCTCAGTGGATAGAGTGTTTCCCTGTGGACTGAAGCATCCAGGGTTTGATTCCAGACAAGGGCATATACCTAGGATTTAAACTTGAACCCTGGCCCTGATTGGGGCAGGTGCGGGGAGTCCACCAATGGTCCTGTCTCTCTCATATTGATATTTCTCTCGCTGTGTCTCTCCCCCTCCCTCCCATGCTGTCTAAAAATCAATGGAAACATAACCTTGGGTAAGGATTAACCAAATAAATAAATAAAAATTAACCTGCTACATCTGGTCAGACATGTTATTAACTCTTACCTGATGACCTGCAGGGCCAGACCAAATGATTTCATGGCCCCATATGGCCCAAGGGCCAGACTCACGGTCCCCACCCCTGCTCTGAGGCCAACCGAAAGGAGAAAGGATGCTAACAGTAGAAATTTGACTAAAATCAGGCTCCTATCAGTGTTTCTATCTTCTGGGTCAGTTGTATTTCCTTCTCAACGCCTGACACATGTTGGATTTTATTATTTTTTTATTTTTTTATTTTGTCTTACAGAGACAGTTTTTAGTTTTTAGTGAAGTTGTAAACAAAAAAAGCTCCCATTTCAAAATAAAAATAAAACCCCAGATCATATAGATGCTTACAGTGACTACATTTATCTAAGCAACATACATATTGTTTTAAGATATTAACTAAATTTCTTTGACAAATATGCTTTTTTAAATAATAAGAACATTATATAAGTTATACAGAGTCTTACAAATAATCTAATAGTAGCTAAATCCTACAAATAATCTAATAGTAATTAAGTCCTACAAATAATCTAATAGTAGCTAAGTCCTACAAATAATATAATAGTAGCTAAATCCTACAAAAATCTAATAATAATTAAGTCCTACAAATAATCTAAAAGTAGCTAAATCCTACAAATAATCTAATACTAAGTCCTACAAATAATCTAATAGTAACTAAGTTTTTCTTAAGACTTTACTTCAGAAGCTGTTATTTCTAACACAGTTAAGCAGGCAGTCTTACATCTGCTTAAACACTGGAATCTTTGGTTGCAAACAAGAAGCCAACCATTTTAAGAATGTTTTAAGCCCTGACTAGTTTGGCTCTGTGGATAGAGTGTTGACCTGCAGACCGAAGGGTCCAGGGTTCGATTCCAGACAAGGCATGGACCTAGGTTGTAGGCTTGATCCCTGGCCCTGGTCAGGGCACGTTCGGGGAGGCAACTAATCGATGTGCCTCTCTCATATCAATATTTCTCTCTCTGTCTCCCCTTCTCCGTTCCACTCTGTCTAAAAATCCATGGTAACATATCCTTGAGTGAGGATTAACAACAACAAAAATATTAACTTGCTATATTTGGTCAAACATGTTATTCACTCTTCCCTGAATACTTGGCAGGGCCAGACCAAATGATTTCATGGCCCCATATGGCTAAGGGCCAGACTCACAGTCCCCCCGGCTCTGAGGCCATCCAAAAGGAGAAAGAAGGCTAACAACAGAGATTTGACTAAAATCAGGCTTCTATCAATATTTGCATCTTCTGGGTCAGTCATCTTTCCTTCTCAATGCCTGACACATATTGGATTGTAGTTTTACTTACAGAAACAGTTTTCAATTTTTAATTAACTTATAAACAATAAAAGCTCCCATTTCAAAATAAATACAAAATCCTAGATCATATAGAAGTTTACAGTGACTACATTTATCTAAGCAACATTCTTATAAAACAAAGTTAATATGCTAATTATACAGAACAGCAGAATGACAGTCCAGAGGCCATTCCGGACGAAGTCAGGGCTGCCAGGGGCTGTGAGGGCCAGCCAAGGCAGCTGGCTGTGAGGGTTGAGCCCCTTGCACGATTTTCGTGCACTGGCCCTCTACTACATGTATATTCAGTTTTAAGATGTTAAATAAATATTCTTTTTTAAATTCCAAAAACATTAAAGACTTATGCAGAGTTCTACAAATAATCTAATAGTAACTAAGTCCCACAAAAAATCTAATAGTAACTAAGTCCCACAAATAATCTAATAGTAACTAAGTCCCACAAATAATCTAATAATAACTAAGTCCCATAAATAATCTAATAGTAACTAAGTCCTACAAATAATCTAATAGTAACTAAGTCCTACAAATAATCTAATAGTAACTAAATCCTACAAATAATCTAATAGTAATTAAGTCCTACAAATAATCTAATAGTAATTAAGTCCCCCGAATTCGCTGAGGGGAACCGATTGCTATGGCGCAGTCAGGTTTCTTTGTGCTAATCTAATAGTAACTAAGTCCCACAAATAATCTATTAGTAACTAAGTCCTACAAATAATCTAATAGTAACTAAGTCCTACAAATAATCTAATAGTAATTAAGTCCCCCAAATTCGCTGAGGGGAACTGATCGCTATGGCGAAGTCAGGTTTCTTCGTGCTAATCTAATAGTAACTAAGTCCCACAAATAATCTAATAGTAACTAAGTCCTACAAATAATCTAATAGTAACTAAATCCTACAAATAATCTAATAGTAATTAAGTCCTACAAATAATCTAATAGTAATTAAGTCCCCCGAATTCGCTGAGGGGAACCGATTGCTATGGCGCAGTCAGGTTTCTTTGTGCTAATCTAATAGTAACTAAGTCCCACAAATAATCTATTAGTAACTAAGTCCTACAAATAATCTAATAGTAATTAAGTCCCCCAAATTCGCTGAGGGGAACTGGTCGCTATGGCGCAGTCAGGTTTCTTCGTGCTAATCTAATATTAACTAAGTTCCACAAATAATCTAATGGTAACTAAGTCCTACAAATAATCTAATAGTAATGAAGTCCTACAAATAATCTAATAGTAACTAAGTCCTACAAATAATCTAATAGTAACTAAGTTTTCCTTAAGTCTTCACTTTAGAAGCTATTATTTCCAGTACTGGTAAGCAGGTAGTCTTACATCTGCTCAAACACTGGAAACTTTGGTTGCTACCATATCAGCTGGCTTGCAAACAAAAGCCAACCATTTAAAGAATGTTTTAAGCCCTGACTGGTTTGGCTCTGTAGATGAGAGCATTGGCCTGTAGACTCAAGGGTCCCAGGTTTGATTCAGGTCAGGGGCATGTACCTTGGTGTACAAGGTGCCTAATCATAACTATTTTTAAAACTACTTTAAGTATGCAGGCACATACCCAGTAAGGAGTATGCAGGAGAGAGCAGATCAATGTTTCTACCTCTCTACTCCTCTCTGTGAAAAAATCAATAAAAATATATTAAAAGGAAAAAAATAATGTTTTAAGTGAAGAACTTGAAAACCCCACCCTAAATGCACATAAAACCCTAAAAATGCACAATTCTATTTACAACCATCAAGACTGTAACTGAAGACTGTTTTCGCCGTTCTGGAATGAAATCGCAAAGCAGTAGAGTTCAAAGATAAAGGTTTTAACAAAAAAATGGCATACGTACAATTTCTCCACCAATCTGTGGTGTCAACCACTTAGTTAACTTTTTTTTCACTTGAAAACACAAACAAACTGCAATACAAAACTGGACACCATGTTTCACCTTCTCAATTAATATTCACCGTGACGGCAGCTACAACCCGGGACGCAACATCGCCAATGCTGTTCAGAGCCAGTTCATACTGAAATTAAGTTCTTCACGTCAGGTTAAATGGTTGTCCACAACAACTGTCTGGTGTCCATATGAACTAAAATGTCTAGGTTTGGGGAGAAACGAATGCTGCTCTGACGATCTGCTCCTTGGTTCAGGCTTAGCAACCGGTGGGGGGTTGGGGCTGCTGAGCCTGCTGAGCCTGCTGAGCCTGCTGAGCCTGCGCGCTTGAAGAGGCGGCCTGTTGCTGTGCCGGCTTCTGCTTTAACGTGGCCCAGTCAAATCTGTAGTCGTACTGGTGATCCAGGGTTCTGAAGAGAATGCGGAACAGCTGCCTGAGGTACGCGTAATCTGGGGTTTCTTCAAAGCTCAGCCCACGACAGTAGTTTAAGTACATGGCGAATTCGGCGGGAAAGCCCTTGCATAAAACTTCCACAGGAGTGGCCATCTTCCTCTCGCAGATTTTCTCGTTCTTCTGTTTCTTGGTTGCCGATTTCAACCCTTGCCACGGCAGGCTGCTTCTATTGAAATACATCAAGACGTAGCCTAAGGACTCCATGTCGTCGCGGCGACTCTGCTCAATGCCCAGATGGGCGTTGATGCTGGCGTAGCGGGCGGTGCCGGTGAGATCTTTGTCTTCTCTGTATGCTATGTGCTGCCTTGTCTTGTTGTCTCTGTACTTTTTGGCCAGGCCGAAATCGATGAGGTAGAGCTGGTTTAAATCGGCGAAAGACGTGCCATGGGAAGGACTAACAGTCATGCTTCTTTTCCTCTTCGCGGCTGGAGAGGATTCTAAACAATTGGTGCAGCAACACCCGACGCCCATCACGAAATTATCGGGTTTGATGTCTCTGTGTATGAAGTTCTTTGAATGCACGTACTCGAGACGGCTGATCATCTGGTCGGCTAGCATCAGCACCGTTTTCATGGAGAATTTTCTGGAGCAGTAATTGAAGAGATCTTCGAGGCTGGGCCCAAGAAGATCCATGACCAGCACGTTATATTCTTTTTCCTGGCCGTACCACCATGTGCGGGGGATGCCCACGCCGCCCCGGAGGATCTTGTAGAGGGTGCTCTCGTACAGCAGCTGTGGGTGTCTCGCCTTCTGAGTCTCGAGCTTTACTGCCACCTCCTCGCCAGTGGTGGTGTTGACCGCCCGATAAATGTTCCCGAAGGAACCCGCCCCGATCTTCCTGATCAGTTTGTATTTCCCGCCCACGATGAACTCGTTCTTGGACTCGCTGCTGCTCTCCATCCTGAGAGAAGATGTTGGAGGCTGGGACCTAGCCCGGGCACCTCAGAGAAGACAGAGGGAGGACACGTGAGGTGGCAGGGAATCGAGCACGATGGTTTATGGCGTCACAGAGGGCCCCCCCCAGAATTCGCTGAGGGGAACCGATCGCTATGGCGCAGTCAGGTTTCTTCGTGCTACGCAGTTTATGCCGGGAGCTCACGGCTCTCGGGCCGGACAGATGGCGTCCCGGTGGCCGCCACTGCCTCGCTGTCGAGGCGACCGCGTGGTGGGCTGGAAAAGGGGCGCGGTGAGGTAGGGGGGCTGAGATTTCTGTCACCCCTGCCGCCCGATGTCACCCCTGCCGGCCTGGAGGGACGGCCGTCACTCAGGCCGGCCGTCACTGAGACCCGCACCACCACTTTCCTACTCCGGCACCAGCCAGCGCGGAATGACCCCTGGCCTCGTCCGGACCCCTTATAACCTTTAGTCCATGGCGCAAAGCACTCTGGGAAAGTGGGGTTTCTAAGGCAACCACCCACGTGATGGGCTGGAAAAGGGGATGTGGTGAGTTAGGGCGGTGAGATCGCTGCCACCCCTGCCGCCCGGCTCCGGCCTGGAGGGACAGCTGTCACTCAGGCCAATGCCACCTTCTTCTTATTCCGGCTCTAGCCAGCGCGAAATGACCCCGGCCTCAACCCCAAAAATACGTTATAACCATTAGTCCACGGCGCAAAGCACTCTGGGAAAGTGGGTTTTCTAAGTGCGCTTACCCTTCTCAGCTTTGAATGGGACCCTCATCCCGAGTTGGATTTTATGTTTTCTCCTTCCCACAATTATGCACAAAGCCCTTGGTACATCTTGCCTTTCAAACATGACACATATTTTTACTTTCTAGCCCTTCTGGGACGTTGCTTTTCAGATCTACTGGTCCATGAAGTCACCTCAATTTACTCCATATTTGCCCATGTTCTGACATGACGCTTAAACACTCACAATGCTTAAGCCCCATAATCTTTCATTTTTGTGATAATATATTATCCTAATTTCATCCTATTTTTCAGAATTCTTTACATTTTTCTCTTTTAATTGGGCTTCTTTCTTTTGCCGTCCCCTAAATGTATATACCAACTCCTTTGAAAAGCAAAATTGTCATAATTCCATTAATTTTTTCTCCACTCACTACCTAAACCTGGCTTAAAGTTCAGATTTCTACCTGAATTATGGGTCTTTAATTCTAACTGTCAGCCTAACATCACCTGTATTTCTCAATTCAGTATTTTAATGTCATCATTCTTCTCATTGTCCCTCAAGTTAGTAACCAAATTACTGTGTGTTGTTTTTTTTTTCTTAAAATGTCCCTCAGATATTTCTTTTCCTTTCCATGCTTCTTTTAAAAATATGTATTGTTTTATTGATTTCATAGAGAAAGGGAGAGGGAGACAGATAGAAACATCAATGATGAGAGAGACTCATTGATTGGCTACCTCCTGCATGCCCCCTACTCTGGGAATCAAGCCCACAACCAGGCATATGCTCTTGACCAGAATCGAACCCAGGTCCCTGCAGTCCGCAGGTATACTCTATCCACTGAGCCAAACCTGCTAGGGCCATGTGCCTGTTTTTCTAAGCAGATGAAAGTTTCTGCAATTACATTTTATCTGTCTTCACAACGTTCCTATGAAGGAGAAACAATTGAGATTCCATACTACCTATTAGGAAAGCAAGGATGCTTCATCCAGCTGATAAGAGCAGAACTAAAGCCCTAACTGGTTTGGCTCAGTGGATAGAGCGTCGGCCTGCAGACTGAAGGGTCCCAGGTTCGATTCCGGTCAAGGGCATGTACCTTGGTTTCGGGCACATCCCCATTGGGGAGTGTGTAGGATGCAGCTGATCGATGTTTCTAACTCTCTACCCCTCTCCCTTCCACTCTAAAAATTCAACTATATATATATATATATATATATATATATATATATATATATATATATTTAAAAAGAACAGAATTAAAATATGAATCTACTCTTTCCAACCCCAAAGCCATGCCGAATTCCTTATCCCATATGCCAGTCAGGCCTGTGCTAAGAATTCTTACCCAAGGTGTAGGGAGAAGCTTACATTTGCTTAAGTTCCTTAATACCTTAAGTGACTTTAGAGGCCATCATTATGAGTTATCTTAAGGCTCAATATGGCTGGATTTGGTGCTTTATGCTGGAGTAAAGAAAAAAGTTAGAAAGTTGTATGCATGCAACCTCCAGAAAGCATGCTTCATCACCTTCTCAATGTTCAACAATGAAAAAGTTGCTTTAACTACTTTTCAGGATGCGCTTATGATGGGCATATGACAAATGAATAACAAACAGGCACCTCTTGTATGAGTACATAAATCTAAATTAAACACTAAAAAATTCAATTATGCCAATCGATAGAATATTTCTTTAAAATTATTATACCCTGTACTAGATAAAAAGTTCAGTTTTTAAGCAACTTCTTCATAAAGATTAACTGTCATGGTATTATTTTTGCCTTGAAATATATACCAGTACATTCACATATACAAATGGAAAATGGCAATGATTCTTAGATAATATTAATAAACACCATTTGTTTTTTTAATAAAAACAATTGGTGCACATCAGGAGTCATGATGTTAAATTTATGCAAACTGCCTTTGGCTAATAAACAAGGAGAATGAAAATTAAAATATACTGTGTCAACTGGATCAATGAAAGGTAATTTGTGTAGATTTAAATTTTACCTATCTACCTCAGGCAACCAGATATTTCTTTAATAACTGTGTTAGAACATACTTTTGAGCAATTAAAACTCAATTGCTCTCAAATAGCTTAGATTTTGAAATGGCATTTAAAAATTATATGCTTGTACATTTAGAAGAAATTATAATCCTGTTTATATCTGATTGTTTATTATATAAGTCACTGAACATCTTCTGAGTTCAATTTCAATAATTTTCATGTGACATTGTCTAACATACTTAAAATTTCTAGGTTTTAAGGATGAGGGTAAAGATAAAATACACCTTTTTTATAAAACCATATGAATAGGATTATTTCCTACCAAAGAAAGTGACAAGCCTATGTACCTAGTCTTAACATGAAGAATCCTGAGCACAAATTAAAGTATCATTTAAAAAATATTTTATTGTTGAGAGTACTACAGATATCCTCCACTTTTCCCCCATTGCTCCCCTCCACACTGCTCCTGCCCCACCCCAGGCCTGTCCATGGGCTATGCATATATATATTAATAATTAATATATATATATAAATAATACCGTGACAGTTAATCTTTATGAAGAAGTTGCTTAAAAACTGAACTTTTTATTTAGTACAGGGTATAATAATTTTATAGAAATATTCTGTCGATTGGCATAATTGAATTTTTTAGTGTTTAATTTAGATTTATGTACTCATACAAGAGGTACTCATATATATATATATATATATATATATATATATATATATATATATATATATATTTTTCCCCCTTTGGTTAATCTCTTCATGACTCCCTTCCTTTCCTTTGAGATTTGTCAGTCTGTTCCATGTTTCCATGTCTCTAAATAGGACATGAAAAAAGCCGAGACATATGAAAAAATGCTCCAGATCACTAATTATCAGAGGATGGCTACCCTCAATAAATCAATAAGCAACCAATGCTGATGAGGATGTGGAGAAAAGGGAACCCTAGTGCACTGCTAGTGGGAATGCAGACTGGTACAATCACTATGGAACACAGTATGGAGTTTCCTCAAAATAATTAAAAATTGAGTTGCTATTTGACCCAGTGATCCCACTTCTAGGAATATATCCTAAGAAGCCTGAATCACCAATCACAAAGAATATATGCAGCCCTGTGTTTATAGCAGTGCAGTTTACAATACCTAAAATCTGGAAACAGCCCAAGTGTCTATCAGTAGATGAGTGGATAAATTAAGCTGTGGGACATTTACACTATGGAACACTATGCTGCTATAAAAAGGAGGGATCTCTTACCCTTTGAATGGACCTGGAAAATATTATGCTAAGTGAAATAAGCCAATCTGAGAAAGACAAATATCATATGATCTCACTTATTTCTGGAATCTAATGAACACAATGAATGGACCAGCAAAATAAGACCTGAAGCATGGAGACATGAGACAAACTGATGTACCTTGATGTGGGGTTGGAGGAAGGAGAAGAAACAAACCAAATAACTTATATACTTATATGCATAGTCCATGGACACTGGCAATAGAGTAGTGAAGACCTGGGGTCAGTGGGTAGGAGCTGGGAGGAGGGGTAAAAAAAGAGGGGTAAATAGGAGACATCTGTAATACTATCAGCAACAAAAATATATTTAATAAATAAATCCTATATAATAAAAACCCAGAGACTGAAATGGTGGAATGACCAGAATGACCGGAGACCAGAACAACTGGGACCCCTTGCTATGGCTGCACATCCCAGCAGGGATCCACACCCCAACTGGGTACGTGGCTGCCAGCACACTGCCCACAGCCCCTCACCCAGCCAGCACTGCCCACTAAGAGGGGCGCCCATCCTAATCCAGGGCCCCCATCACGACAGGTGAGCTGGCCCCCTTCCATGCATTGGGCCTCTATCCTATATAATAAAAGGGTAATATGAAAATGGACTCTAATGGTGGAAGGACTAGAATGACTGCTCAATCAGTCACTATGAGGCGCACTGACCACCTCTTGGTCCCTTTCCCTGGCCAGCAGGCTCTGATAGCCTGATGGTAAATAGGGAGCCAGGTGTGGGTGGCGGCGGGGGATGGGGCTGGCTGCAGGCAGCCATGGAAGATGTCCCTGATCACAGGCCAGGCCTAGGAACTATACCTGTACATGAATTTCATGCACTGGGCCTCTAATAAGTAAGAAAGTAAATACATACATACATACATACATACATGTGCTGGGATACATTTGGAAAAAAACTACCGCATTTGCCGGCGTATAAGACAATTTTTTGGCCCTGAAAAATACGTATTTGCCGGCGTATAAGACGACTGGGCGTATAAGACGACCCACTAACATTTCCACTAAAAATACAGAGTTTGTTATATACTCGCCGTATAAGACTACCCCCCACTTGGAGGCATATTTTTCAGGGCCAAAAAGTCATCTTATATGCCGGCAAATACGGTAAGTATATATTTCAAAATTTTAATATAATAAATAAAATAAAAAATTGGTTGATTTAAATGTAGATGGATACCAATAGAAGATCGAGCTAAATATTAGAAAAATTATTCAGAATTCAGTCCACTAAACTAACAAAATATATTGAAAATATTGAAGAGAAATAGAGTTCAGTGAGAAGGTCTAACTTACATTTAGTTGCTATCCCAGAATGAGAGAAGTAAAATAATGAAGCAATGACAACTTGTAGGACATACTGACAAATATCCAAAATTTTATTAATGACACTAATCCTCAGCAAGAAGTCCACATCTCAAAACACACACACACATACACACACACACACACACACACACACACACACACACATTCATAGAAGCATTGTAACAGCCTTACAGAGAAAATACTAACAAGCGCCCATTAAAAGTGACATATGTATTCAGTGGATACGACAAAGGCATAAAAATGAACAGATTTTTGCTTCACACCACAACCATTATGTATCTTGTAAACATAATGCTTAACAAGAGAAATGAGACATAAAATTATACGTGATTAAATGTATGCCTTTTTATATAAAGTTCAAAAAAACCCCAAACCATTTTATATATGAGACAAAATTACAAAGAAAAGCAAGGTGTTTAAGCTAGTAATGGGCTGCAAACCCTTCTCTCAGTGCGTCGCTCTGGCCTCTTCCATAGTCACACCTCTGATCTGCTCTTCTGCCAGCCTATTCTCATTTTAAGGACACTTCTGATTAGATTGAGCCCATCTAGATAACCCAGAATAATGGCTTTATAGTAAAGTCATCTGATTAGAAAACTATTGCATCTGCAATTTTAATTCCACTCTGTCGTGTAACATAACATATTCACCAGTTCCAGGATTCAGGATGCTGGTGTCTCTGGGAGGGCTGTTATCCTATATACCAGTTATATTCTTTATTTAAGTTTTGAAACACATTTTTATGTCGCTAAGTTTCTTTTCAGTTCACCTAAAGCCATATCTTAAAGTTAAATTTGTATTCAAAATTGTTGTAAAATGCAATACCAGATTTCACTGTTGTTTCTCCAGTGGTTTTATGTATTTACTATACCAATATGGAAATTAAGTAACTATTTTGTAAAAACAGTGAAACCCTAGCACAAGTATGCTATATATTGATGTTATTATTATTTCTTAAGTATCATAAAATACTGATATCAACAAATCTTTGGTGAACCATAGCTACTGTCTAATTCTATACTGACCAAAGAAATGATTTACAATATACATATTTCAGTAAGGAGTTTCACTATGGAGAATGAAAGCAGTGGGATGGATATCTATAATAATAAAAGTATAATATGCTAATTAGACCGGACGTCCTTCCAGACGACCTTCCAGGTGAAGCCAGGGCTGAGAGGGAAGCCCGGGTCCCAGGTGCCAAAGGGAAGTTGGTGCCAGCAGCCAGGGGAAAGCCTATACTTGCATGAATTTTGTGCATTGGGCCTCTAGTATACATATAAGAACTTTTAAAAAATATTTAAAAAAAATATTTTTATTGATATTTTACAGAGAGGAAGGGAGAGAGACAGAGAGCTAGAAACGTCGATGAGAGAGAAACACCGACCAGCTGCCTCTTGCACACCCCACACTGGGGATGTGCCCACAACCAATGTACATGCCCTATGATCGGAATCGAACCCAGGACCCTTCAGTCCGCAGACCAACGCTCTACCACTGAGCCAAACCGGTTTCTGCACATATGAGAACTTAAGCTAACTTTTTGAGAATAATTGTATAGAGGCTGATAGACTAACCTGGAAACATTAAAACAAGTTTTCATTTGTAAATGTAGAAAATAAACCAATACTAAACTGAGTCTCAGCTTTTTATTTATGATGATGATGATGATTTTAGTTAAACTTGCAATAACACAACAAAAACATTTACTTGAATTTTTTGGATGATCTTTATGAAAGATATTTCTAAATTTTTAAGAGTTGGAAGTTATCATCTAATATAACCATTTTGTGTTGTTTATAGGACAACCGAGACACAGAAAAGTTTATTTCTATAGTCAAAGAAAAGTTGCTAACAGAGCTGGAATTGAAATTCAGCCAAGAATTCTGTAAGTCATAGAAAATTGTCCTTGGACTTCGGTTAATAGCACTTCAGAAAAGGAAGTACTCTTTGCAGAAATAACCAAAATACATGTTCCTTAGGTAAAATTCTATGGAAAAAATCAAAGTACCTCACCTATTTCAATATTGCTATTTTTAACATCAAAAATTACTTTATTTTAACAAAGAAACAAACTATATACCTGTCAGCATCATAAACTGTGGAAGGAAGATTACTATAGGATTCTCAAAATATTTAAAAATTACATTGTGTTTTCAGTACTTGCTGACATATTCATTTATGCAATAAACATGAAATGGGTGCCTACTAGATAAAAATCACAAAAATCTAAGGTTTAAAAAGAATCATTGGGCTAGGATTCAAGAACCCATCTCATTTGATAGTTCCAATAAAATATATTTTATCTAAAGCCTTTTTTTCCACACAGAATATGATTTTTCTGAATCTGAATCACAACCCTGATTACTAGACTTATTTTTCTCTAATATTACCTTTAATACCCTGTTTCCCCGAAAATAAAACATCCTCCGAAAATAAGACCTACCTACAGATACCTTAGTGAAATATAAGGCATCCCCCGAAAATAAGGCCCCCAGGCTCTGTCTCAGAATGAAAATTAATTTACTGTAAACTGGTCACTAGGGCCGCCCCGACTGTCATCTAGCAACCAGTGAAGTTACACAGAGTCCTGACTTCACTGCTGTGTGAAGGCAGAGCAGAGGTCGGAGTGAGCAGTGAGTGCGGGGCTGGAGAGAGAAGGAGAGCATTGCCCACTAAGAGGGGCGCCCATCCTAATGGATGGCACTAAAATCACATCTTTAATAATTTCTAAGGGCAAGAAGGAAAATATTGAACGTGTTTTGGGCATTTTTATTCTTGAAACTGAAAAAGCCTGGGCCACAGAAGCAGTTATAAGGAAGTGGGCCAATTTAATGCTGCTGCTTGTTATGCGAGGGAGCCAAAGAAGTCTCCTAGTCTGGGATGCAGCCAGCACTCACCACGCTAAAGACATGAAGACATTTCTTCAGGAAAGAAAAATAGATCAGATAATGATTCCTGCATGAATGATGACCTATCTCCAGACTCTTGATATTGCAATAAAGAAGCCATTCAAAGACAATTTGCACATGGAAATTAATGACTAAATTGAAAATAGAATGGAGAGAAATCGGTGTGGAAACTTTGTGAAACCTAAACTGCAAGAAGTTGTAACTTGGGTGAAGAATTCATGGGAGAAAATCACTGACAGTTGCATTGCAAATGCACTACAAACAGGCTACCTTGACAAGAAGTACTCATTTAAAGACTGCTATTTCTAAACATGAGAGATTTGGTCCACTGATTCTGAAGGAAATGGAGTCCCAAGAAATTCACCAGAAAATTCAGGAATTGGATTGTTATGATGATGTTCCAGAAGATGATGACATGATTGTCATTGAATAAATGAGTAACTTATTAATACTGTAGGATTCACAGTTTGTCTGGTTTGTGTTGACAACTACAGAACTACCGTACCATATACAGGTAATAAATTTCCTTCATTTTCATTTAGCAATAAATGTGTACTGTATTCTTCTTCATGGAAAAATAAGACATTCCCTGAAAATAAGACCTAGCGCATCTTTGGGAGCAAAAATTAATATGACACTGTCTTATTTTTGGGGAAATAGGGTATGTACATTAAAATATTAATTAACATAATCCTAAATTTGAAATGTCTAATATCCCCAATTTTATTAGCATATTGTAAATCCCCCATTTTGTACATTTAAAATTTTATACACTTGCCTCTCATTTAAAATTTTAACACCTCCAAATAAAAATCTAAGTTTGCTGTTGACTTAGAATTCCCATTTGGTAACTTTTTTCTTTTTGATTATGAACTTGTTAGTCTGGATTTCACATAAAGGAAAATAATTGCAAAAATCAGAACTTATTTAAATACACATTTTTTGGTGAAAAGATACATTTCTAGTCCTTTTATTTGAGTGTTGTTCATTCTTTCCTAAGTTATGAACAGAAGACAATAAATAATGGTATGTATTGCCACGGGTGATGGCAACAAGTGTCCCAGGTTCTATAATCTGAAATCTGGGGGGGGGGGGGGGGGTGAGGGTTTTAATCTGCTTGGGCTGCTATAACAAAACACTGGATAGCTTAAACAACAGAATTGAATTTACTCACTGTTCTGGAGGCTAGAAGTCAGCTGATTGGTTTCTGGTGAAAGCTCTCTTCCTGGTTTGCAGATGCCCATCTTTTCACTCTTTCCACATATGACTTTTCCTCAGTATCTGTATGGGGGGGGGGGGAGGAATGCTTGAGGTTTCTGGTGACTCTTCTTATAGAAAGACTAATCCTATAAGATCAGGGCCTCACCATTAGGACCTCATTTAAGTTCAATTACTTCCTTAGAGACCCATCTCCAAATACAGTCACACTTGGGGTTAGAGCTTTAGTATATGAATTTGGGAAATCACATCATCCAGGCTATAACAGTCAGCTTAAATGATCATATGTAATGGTAATTCATCTCCTAGCATAATCTGAGAGTATATTTTAGGAGTTCTTTTCTAGCCAGGAAATGCAGGGGTATAGTAAACCTTTAGAAATTATGCCACTCTCAGTCTTCTCTTAAAATGGCCCTGGAACATTTATTCATTATGTCATTTGTAGGTAAAGTTTGTTAATGAAGGCTATCCCAATAGAAGCTCTCATCCAGAAATATAAACTTCTGACAGTATGTCTCTCTACTCACCATTACTTTCTGGCATGTGACCTATGACAAACACAAGACACCAAAAAGAAGGTGACATGCATCTCTTATGTGGAACATTTCCAAGTCTGCCAAATTTGCTCAAGCTGAATTGGCCTGATTCCATAGCCATTTGTGGTTAATACTGGAAAGTTTTTAAGATAGCTGTGATGCATAGAAATTCTCACTCCAAACAGGGTAACTACTACTTCCTGGGACCATCAAGTGAAGAACATAGGCACAGGACAGAGGTCTGAGACTCTGGTATTGCCTAGGTCAGTGGTCGGCAAACTCATTAGTCAACAGAGCCAAATATCAACAGTACAAGAATTGAAATTTCTTTCGAGAGCCAAATTTTTTAAACTTAAACTTCTTCTAATGCCACTTCTTCAAAATAGACTCGCCCAGGCCGTGGTATTTAGTGGAAGAGCCACACTCAAGGGGCCAAAGAGTTGCATGTGCCTCGTGAGCCACAGTTTGCCAACCACGGGTAGGTCAAAGAGGATCAGTTATGGCCATCAACTGTGAAGGTAAGGATTGAGGTTAATTTAGGATTGCAGTGGGTATTTTAAAAAGAGACCTTCCAGTGTGCTTTCTATTGGTTGGACCAAACCCTTTCTTTTGTGAGGATGTGTAATGAGGAGAGAAAACTTTTCCAAACTATTTTTCCAGAATCCTTACCAGAGTTGTGCTGTTTTGTGTGCCTATCATGAAAGCCTGGAGACAACCTATACTATCTCCACTGGTTGCCTAAAGCATAATGTGCTCTTATATAAGCATATCTGGAAGAAAAAGAAGATTTAGACCCAAAGTCATTGGTTGATATTTCTAGGAACAGTTGTCCTGCCATGGTGAGATTGAAGAGAATTGGGTGGTCTAGATTCTGAGACTGCTAGTCAGTCACCTGCAGTTAGATTCCTTGCCATGGAGAGGCGCTGTTAAGCTGTGGGAGCGCTCTAGATTCTACTCTTCAGGGATGCTGGAGAGTGAACTTGAGAAGCTCTGTGATGGAAGCCCAATAAGCACAATGGGAAATTGAGCAAGCTACATCCTCTGATAAACACAAATCAGCAACAGCTGGAAGACAGGTTCCAGTGGAAGGCCCTTGGAATTCTTGTATATTGTCCCACATACAGTCAATCACTTAATACTCAAAGCACACTAAATGCTAAGTATCGCTCTGGGTACTAGAGGTGTGTGAACAAAATTCCTGCCATTGTAAAGACTTCATTTATCAAAATAAAATTTTGCACCAACTTGACTTTATGAAAAAAAAAAATCATGCCAAGCCAGGATGGCTCAGTGGTTGAGCATTGACTTATGAACCAGTATGTGATGGTTTGATTCCCTGGTAGGATACATGTCAGGGTTGCAGGTTTGATCCCCACTGTAGGACATGCAGGAGGCAGCCAATAAATGATTCTCTCTCATTGTAGATTGCTGTAACCTGTAAGGCTAGGGTTCAGGATCTGAAGCAGGGACTGACACACAAAAATGTTATACAAGAAATATGAATTTAGAAGGCATTGGGGGCCAGGGGTGTCTCTTTGGTGAAGAGCACACCAAAACTGGGTCCCATCTGCTTTTATTCACTTGAATATACATTTTTCCCCTTTAGCAATGCATACAGGCATATCAATCAAAGGTAAAGCTTGGTAAACAGTAAAAGGATTATCAGGCTAGGGAATTGCCTTGGGCCACCAGTATCTCAGCACTGCACTGCTAATGCCCCAAGTCCATCTGCCTTCTGCATTCCTTGTGCACTCTAATGACAGTATTAGGCTTTCCAAAATTGGTGTTTCTATCTCTCCCTCTTCCTTCCTCTCTGAAATCAATAAAAATACATTTTAAAAAAATGAAAACTCATATTGGAAGTAAGCAGCGAATTCCAGGGCTGAGGTTAAAAAATCAGGGTGTAGAAGTGGGTAGACCTGTGCCATAGATGTGGATTATAGAAAAAAAAGAGCACCAAGAACATTGAGTTTGGCTTGGGAAACATCTAGACTTTCAGAAGTATCAAGTACTAAGATCAAAAGTGGAGTATGTACACAACAGAGACACACAAGATGGGCTTAGTGGGGTCAGGAGGCAGTCAGGATAGAGCTTGAGGAGAAAGATAGGAAGATAGTGTTTTAGTTAATAGCTACGACCTTACCATCAGTGAGAGCAGAGGGAAGCAAAATGCTATTAAGAGCACCTAGTTCGTTTATCTATATAAAGGCTAATAAGCTAAGTGTCCCCACTGGAGTTTGACCAGGAAACTGAGAGTTCTATCACTTGCTATACATGTGCTGACCACCAGGGGGCAGCCTGGAACGAAGGAAGGCCCTGGAAGGCAGCAGGAATGCCCCAATCTGCCCTGATGGTGGGCCTGGCCTTGGGACCCTACCCATGCATGAATTTTGTGCTCCAGGCCTCTAGTATAAGTATAGTATTTGTGATTAAATTTTATGTTAACACTGAGCAGATATATAAAAATATATATATTAATTAGAGCCCATAATATGAAATGATACCAGGAAGAGTTCTAGCCTTAACTGCTCACTTTTATTTGGTCTTCTATATTTAATTAGATGGCTATATGGCTAGGAAGGTCCCACAATTTCCTTGTGATGGGATGTAGCACACATTTCCTTTAGTTTTCAGTCTTTCTTACTCAACTATGAGTTCTCAAAGAAAAATGACTTTGATGTCATTATCCTGATGCCTTGCACCAATCATACTGCCTGATTTTAGATCAGGCAAGGCCACGCAATATAGTTGTGGAGGTTGTGTACTGCACAACTTCAAGGGCACCACTCTCATAAATACAATGTGAATGGCACCCCTGAAGTCCTACAGTGCACAATCTCACACACATTTATGTTGGCCCTGGACCTCATCAATTATTAAATTAATGAAAATATTTTTACTGCTTATGATTTGTTGTCAGATGTCAAATAAATATGCTGACTTATGACACACATAAGAGTACATGGCAAGGACAATGGCACTGTATAATAAGTAAAATAGATTTATTTTAATCTTGGATTAAAAGAGATGGCTTTAAAATCTGTGTTGATTATTTAGTTAAGCGACAGAAAAAGAACACCTTACAAAAAAAAAAGCCTCTTGTCTGAGAATAAGTGGATTTTGGTTTCCTATTAAATGTATGATTTTAAAAATGAAAACTTTAATAGAGTTAAATTAACAAACTAGGAGATTCAGTTACTTGGGTGAACAGAAAGCCTGGGGAACAAAATTTATACTTTAATAGAATTTGATCTCCCTGAAATATCCCCACAAAGTAATCTTATTACTACTTATATATCCTTGACATTTTAGCCACCAGTTTTCCACACTATACACGCTATTACTGTAATGCCGAATAAATTTTTTCCTCTAATGAACTTCATGTCCCCTTTAACAGAAACAAAATGGCAATCAGGTCAAATATCCTGATAAATGACTCTGTGTAATCTTAGAAACATTAAAAGAGGTGAAGTGACTGAAAGTTTGGTCACTTCCATTTGTGCAGGAGGTTTTGCAGTTTTGGTGCCTTTCTTAACTGTTTTGGCTATGATTTCTTACTCTGTCCTAAGTTCCAAGTTCATGAAAACTGTCAGCATGGACATGTACATGGGTGTGTTTGTGTGTGTCTTTAAAGACAATATTCAAAAGTAGTTTATTAGTTTTTATCCCATAATGCTGTTTATGAGTGTTTAAATCTTCCCAAGATGAACCCTTGTGATATTTTTGGACACTGTAAATCTAAAATATACTCTACCATTTGCAAGTAAAATAATTTGGAGTGATTTCATTCACAAACATAATCCCTGTTAAAACAACTGATATTGGGAGCTCTTGGAATGTGATATCTTTAACTGGTCATTGAAAATAAGTAACAATATGGCCTACCAGTTACAGGGCTACAACACTGTTAAAAGAAGCATTTTCTTTAGTGAATAATGAATATACTGATAGCTGGTATGACTCTAGAATTCCAATTAAAGCACATGGTTTTTCAATACAAGTAAAGAGAAATTTTACTCTAAAGACACAAAAATGAAATACTATGCAGCTATAAAAATAAGGATATCTTACCCTGTGAGACAGTATAGAGAGACATAAGAGAGTATTACGCTAGTGAAATAAGCCAATCAAAGAAAGACAAATATCACATGATCTCACTTATATGTGGAATCTAATGAAAAAAATAAAGTGACAAACAAAAAAGAACTAGAGACAGGGAAACATGCAATGGGTCCAGGACTCTCAGAGGGAAGGGGGGTGGGGAAGAGATCAACCAAAGAATCTATGTGCCTATATGAATAACCCATGAACACAGACAATAGTGGGGTGAAGGCCTGGGGATGGGAGTGGGTAGGAGGGGGGTCAATGGGAGAAAAGGGGAATATTGTAACACTTTCAATAAAGATAAAATTTAAAAAAGTAGCTGGCAGTATAAAAGTGTGTGTCTGTATATATATATATACTGGATCTCATAGCAAGGACCACTGGGGCACTGGTTAAAGTTCAAACTTGTGCAGTCGAATCCAGAACAAATTTTCAGGTACATGAAACCTGAACCTTTTGCTATGAGAAGCAAGCATATCTGTCCTTTGCTCCAGGGGGAGACACTATCTCTGTCAAGGTCATTTGCTCTACAAACATCCTTGAAAAGATTGTCTGAAACAAAGAGCTGTCCTTTCTCATTTGCAAGATATGCAGACACACAACAGCCCTATAGAGAATTATCTCCCAATACCAGGTGTCATCCAAACTCATTACTCAAGTGTCACTACAATGTCATAGAGTTTTCATAATTTAAATAGAATGGCTTTGTGGTTTTAGCATAACAATAGGTGATACTATTGATAAAGGTTGATACAGTTGTATAAGAAATGTCTCCTTATGAGACTTTAAAAATTAATATCCATTATTATAAAACCAATAGTAACATGAGCCTATGCTGGATTTTTTATATTTATAATGGGAAACACACACACACACACACACACACACACACACACACACACACACACAAATATACCTACATTATTGAAATTGCTACAGGTAAGGGAATTTCATTACTGCTAGTCTGGAACTTTGGGGACTGTAAACCGTTTTTCCACTTGAAACAATTGTTTTTATTATGAAATTTTTTAATAATGTGAAGTTTTTTAGTGCTTTCACTATCATATTATGGCAAAAGCAGGCTGTGCTTTTTCAGATAAGATTTATCTTTCTATAAAACTTAGACATTGATTTTTATTGGAATCTTGGTTAAATTGACCCAAGTTGCAAAGGGATGAGTATGAATTGCATTTACCAGTAAAAGCAGCTGAAAATACCAGTGTGTGATAAACTTTCTTGTCCTTCTTAAGTTGATAGGCTAAATTAAACCCTAATTACTCATGTAAAGGAACTACTTCACACCTTCTGGATATATTAAATGAAATCGAATCTATAAATGAAGATACATTTTCACCAGCAGCAGAAAATATACTGGGTCACACAGTTTCCTCCATAAACATTATAGTAACCATGGTTACCATTATAATCCCTAAATCACAAGGGTCTCCGTTCTACTCAGTTTAGCCAATGTTTGTGAAATCCCTTCTATGTCTTATTTTACCAAAATATTCTCATTTATCCAGGTCTGCTCCTGGGGATTTCCAGGAAGCTCCGAGTCCTCTCCAAATTTAGGAGAATACGTTTACTCGTCATTTCGTTTCTCTGAAGACTAAAATAATACTCCAGAGAGCAAGCAGTTCAATACCTGACCTTTTATCCCTGTTGGAGAGACTAAAAGGGTTATGCTTCTGAAATTCTCCTTTCAGACACCTCTTCCCCATCCCCACTGTGTTGGCTGTTAAGCTTTGTTTCTCAACCTCAAAACTACCCTTCTGTCCTCTGCTTTGTGATGCTCTAGCCAAGACTGCAGACCCCATTTCTGCAGGGCTAGCTGCTTCATGTTAAGCTTTCCCAATAAAGAGTGCTCTCAGGAGACCTCAGGGCTCAAGGTGGAAGGGGGAAAGACTGCTGGAGGAGAAAGACACTGTTCAGTAGAAACCTATCTTCAAGCTTCTACGTTTTAATACTACAACCTTGTTCTTTTATTCCCCAGCCATAAAGATGGTAGCTGTTTTTCTGCAGTTACTGCCTCTCTGATATCTATCTCAGTGTGCCTTTTTGGTCCTTTCAGTTCTCTAAACATTTGAAAATAATGATTCTTGCCCAGGTGGCTCGGCTCAGTGGTTGAGTGTCGACCTATGAACCAGGAGGTCACAGTTCCATTCCCATCAGGGCACATGCCCGGGTTGTGGGCTTGATCTCCAGTGTGGGGCGGGGGGAGAAGGGGAGCAGGGGTGTGCAGAAGGCAGCTGATTAATGATTCTCTCTCATTATTGTTGCTTCTCTCTCCTCCCTTCCTCTCTGAAATCAATAAAATATTTTTAAGAGTAATGTTTCTTTATGTTTCATTCTTTACTTTCAAATAATTGGTGTACTTCTGTGTTCTGTGTGAACTCTGACTGATACAACTTCTACTATTTGCATAAAACAACCCAGTTAACTCTTGGCAGGAAACAAACATCTTTAGGGAAGTGAATTCCAGATCACAACCCTTGCTTGTAGGATCCATCATATTTTGTATAGATTTGTTCATTCTCATTGCTATGTATCCTTCTATTGTATGAATATACAACAATTATATCTATTGTTATTGGACCTTTGATTTTTTCAAGTTTTTTTAATACTAACAATAATACTGCTATTAAATTTTGTATTCATGTCTTTTTCATTAATTAATGCATACATTTCCATTGGGTATATACCAAAGAAGTAGACTTGATGGGTATATGCATGCTTAGCTTTAGTAGAAATTGCCAAAGGAGTTGTACTAATTCACATTGCCAACAGCAATGATATTGAATAAAAATATCAATCAGGGCAAGTTTGTTGATAGTGTCTGAGAGCTATATTTATGCCATATACTTGCCCACTTTGATATTGTCACTCTTGCATTTTAGCCATTTGACAGGTCTTCAGATTTCCTAGCTTTCTTCTTGTTCCTAATTTCTAACTTAATTGCATTGTGATCATAAAATGTGACTTCTATGAGTTTAGTCTTTTGAAATATATTGAAATTTGCAGTGTGGCCTAGAATATGTCCAAGGGCATGTTCCATGTGCACTTTTTAAAGATGTGTATTCTATGGGTGTTGACTGTAACATACAAAAGATATCAATTAGGACAAGTTTGTTAATGGTGTTTGTCACAGATTGGGTTATGAAAAAATAACAGATAGTGAGAAGCTTTAGGTGGAAGATAGTTAGGTATCCACCTGCGAATGGAGGTGGGCATGGATTAAGATTAGTCTAAAGGAGAAGTTATACTGTTTTATAGTCCAAACAAAGACTCAGAAAATCTCATAGCGCTGTCTGAAATGTGCACTGCACATCAGGATTAGCTCCCAGTGGGCTGTAAGGCTTTGATCACACAATGGATGTAGAACTCTGCCATAAGCAATACTTGGGTGTGGGTTGCTCAAGGCATATTCTTGTGGTTCTCTGCAGCTGAAGCAAAAATATGAGTGAGCTAACCACTGAGACAAGTCCTTCTTTGAAGAGGCACATGGCATGATTCCTTGTATCCGCTAGTGTTGCTTAAATCTGCTTTCCTACTGATATTTTTGTTACTTGATTTAAGTTTATTTCATGTGTTTTGAAGGTCAGTTGTTAGATATATAGTTCTTGATGAATTGACCCTTTTATCATTACGAATTGTCTCAAGTAATAGTTCTTGTCTGGGATTTACGTTGTTAATAAAGCCACATCTTATTTATACTTAATTATTGTGAACCTTTCTTCCAATTCTTTCACTTCAAAAAGTTTCTGTCTTCAAACATAAAACGTGTTGCTTGAAAATACTATGTAGTTATATCTTACTTTTAAATCAGTCTGAAAATTCATCTTTTACATTTTTAGATCATTGATAGTTAGCAGTTAATGTAATTATTGACATGGTTGAACTTAAGTCTGTCATGTTACTATTTGTCCTCTATATTCTTTGTTCTTTTTATGGGTTAACCAACTAGTGTATTAGTAATCCACTATGTTTCCTTTATTGGAATAGCTAAATACTTCCTAAGTAATAAATTGCTTTATTATAATCTAATTTGAATTATTAGTATAAGAAACTTGCAACAATTCTATTTATGCCAGACTTTTTGTATAAAAATTTATAAAGCTCTAGAAGACACAATACACCCCCCCACCACACACACACACACACACACACACACACACACACACACACAAGCCAGTTAACTATATTTTCAGACAGGAAGAAAGGATAAAGGTCAATTAGAAACTGAACTGAACTAAAAACTAGGTTGCATTTTCTTGAGGTTCCATCTCTCTGTTTTACATTCAGTTTTGGAACGTAGCCTAGCAGAGACCATAACTTAGAGGCTAGTGGGTTTACTAGGCGGTCCCTTTTGTTCAGTCCTGAATTCCAATTCCAAAACTGAGCTCTCAGCACTATGGGACTGATGTAAACTCTGCTATTCTTTGGTGAGACAGGATGTATTTTTAAAAGATGACCAGACCAATATATTCCATCCTGTATTTACTTCTTACAATGAATGCGGACATTAGAGGCAAAAGCCATGTTCTTTGACTCTGGGTGGGGCCGCTTCTATGGTGGAAGTGATGCTATGTCACTTACATAACTAAGATTTAAAGAAAACATGGCTTACTCCCGCCTGGTCTTTCTGGGATATTCTTCCTTGGAATCCAGCCACAATATGCTATGAAAGAAATTAGTCCAGGGGTGGGCAAACTTTTTGACTCGAGGGCCACAATGGGTTCTTAAACTGGACCGGACGGCCGGAACAAAAGCAACTTGACCATGCTGGCACTCTCATCTTGGGCTGCTGGTGAAGGAGTGGAGGGGAGAGCAAGAGAACCCTCCACTCTTTCGGCTCCGCAGGCCAGATAGAACAGCCGAACAGGCTGGATCTGGCCCGTAGGCCTTAGTTTGCCCACAGCTGAGCTAGTCCCATAGAAAGGCCACAGGAAAGTGTTTGGGTCATACCTCCTTCAGAGGTCCTAGGCAATAGCCAGAATAATTGCCAGGCAGGTAAGTAGTGAGGAAATGTGGCTTCATATGATTCCAGCTCCCAATTTTCAAGCAGCCCCTGCTGAGAATGAGTAGAGAAGAGACAATCTGTGACTTCTAAGCCTTGCCTAAATAGCAGAATCACAAGCAAATTAATGTTGTTTTGTTGTAAGCCACTTAGTTTTAGAATGATCATTCAGAAACAGATAATCTAAACAAAAGAAAACAAAAACAATTTTTTTTGTTTAGTTTTTTAGCTGCTTATAAGATTTGAACAAATACCTGGCGTGGAACACTGCCAAATACTGGGGGCTACTGGTCTACCTCCCTTTTTTCACCAGGATCTCAGCCCCATGAGTTCTGACTGCTTCATCAGTCCCGGATTCCAATCTTTGTTTCTCAAGCCCCAAAAGATTTCTAAATTCTGTTGATTTTTCTGGGGGTGGGTGGGGGGAAGTTTTTTGGGGGGGAAGGGTAGGGGGAAGTGTTGTAGCCAGGACCTCAGGATTTTCATGTTTATCTGCCCCCTGCAGCTTTATTGAGGCATAATGGACTAATTCAATTTCATCTCCTTTTCTCTGCTCTTTTCTTGTAGACTTCTTAACAGAATTCTAAGCCTTTTGCTCAATGTCAGAAGTGGCAGATGTCACAAGAGGGAAAGGAACTCCAATTGTTGGCTTACCTCTCCATACTGCCCTTCATTCAGGGATCTTAGCTCCTTAAACGGATAGTTTTATTTTCCCATTTGTCATTAATGGTAGCATTGTTCTCACACAATTACTCTACCAGAGATGAAAATGGAAGTTGATATTGCATTTTTAAAGATCCCTCTAGTGTTAATATATTATTGCCTATTATTCTCAGTTGGTCTCCCCCAAATCCATTCTCTATATTAACGCTAGAGGATTTAAAAAATATATATATTTTATTGATATTTTACAAAGAGGAAGGGATAGAATAGAGAGCTAGAAACGTCGATGAGAGAGAAACATCGACCAGCTGCCTCTTGCACACCCCCCACTGGGGATGTGCCCGCAACCAAGGTACATACATGCCCTTGACCGGAATCAAACCCAGGACCCTTCAGTCCACAGACCGACGCCCTACCACTGAGCCAAACCGGCCTCGGCAAAGCTAGAGGATTTGATATAGGTAGGAAAAAAGGAGAGGGACGTGTTTGGTTAACTTGTAGGACTTCTGCATGAACTAATGAGGCTGCAAAATGAAATTATGTAAGTCTTGTGTTTCTTATGGTCATCTTTTTATGGACCAAATCCATCCCACTTACTCAGGATGGGCCTAACTTACACCTGTGGTTCCAGTATATTTAGTAATAACATTGTTCTGATTTGTAGAATAAATTAAACAGTCACTTTACTCTTCAAAGGAAACTGCCTGAAAATAAATTTAAATGGAAGAAAGCCAACCTGAGATACAAAAAGCAATAGACAAAAAGGATTAGAGCTTTTACTGTGATAATAATATTTCACATTAGAGGTACTGTGTTAAATGTGCAACTTGTTATGATTGAGTTGTTATTAGGCTATTAGGTGGAGATGGCCAATTGCCAGTGGAGTGTGAATCCAGAAAAGAAACACTGACTGAAGATAGAACGAAAAATGGAAGACCACAGTATGTCAGTCATTGTAATACCAAAAGTGGTTTAAAATCATCCAAGAGGGGCGCAGAGAGAAGAAAACAAATGAACTTCCAAGAGAACCAACTTGCTTTGGCACCCTTCCCACACACACCCCCTGGAAGGAAATAAAATTGAAAAAAAAATACCACAAGCATCAATTTGATGGTTTTACTTCTGTTAATGTTCTGATATTGCTTTGCTTCTCCAACGTAGATTTAGATGAATGTTTCCCCAACAGTAGAACACCCTTTTAAAATGAAAAAAAAGGAAAAATCCTCAAAAATAATATGAGTCCAAGGAAAAGAGGAAAGTTTCCTGTGGTTCTCAATTTTAAACAATATAAACTGGTTGAAATAACTTGGGCAATCCATTACATGCCCATATTGCAAGCCATGCTTATGATCTTGATTGACAGGGAAAATCAAACACTCCAGTAAACACACAGCCATAATTTCAGTGGATTCATTTAAAAAAAGCAAAACTAAGTTAATAGAAAATGCATGAAATATAGATAAAGGAACTGCAGCAAATATAGGAAGAATGTGTGACATTAAAAAAAAAAGTTCACCACTTACAACTAAAATTTAAAAATGTTTGAGAAATAACCATATGGAATGCATTCTTCTGTGTAGCCCACAACTTGTAATTGCTTGATGAAAAATACATTAAATTCTATTTTAATTCTAATTATACTGTGACATGCAACATGTCACAAAGACAAAAGAAACTACCATTTCTAAAAAAATGACACATTTAGTCAATCAAGTTAATATGTGATAAATGAAGAACTATGAAAATATATACTGTATACTGTGAACATCGTTGTTTGTGAACCTATTATCTTTTCCTCCCTCAGACATTAGAACCTTTTTTTTTTCCTTTAGAGAACTGAATCTGCCCATACATTTGTTTCTGAAATGTTGGGGTGTATATTCGCTTTAGAGGTAAGCAAATGTCCTATGCTGGCCTACTAGTGTATTGCATTTTCCCTGCCATGGGGTTTGATTTCAGAATGCTTAGGTAACCCAAACTAAGAGTCAACTACATGGTTTTGCTGGAACATTAGAAAAGAAACAGTTCTAATGAGGCTGCAGAGTGAAATTATGTAAGTCTTGTGTTTCTTATGGTCATCTAATTATTATGGACCAAATCCTTCCCACTTACTCAGGATGGGCATAACTTACACCTGCGGTTCCAGTATATTTATTAATAACATTGTTCTGATTTGGAGAATAAATTAAAGTCACTTTACTCTTCAAAGGAAACCTGCCTGAAAATAAATTTAAAATGGAAGAAAGCCAACCTGAGATACAAAAAGCAATAGACAAATACCTGAGGATATCATTTTACTCTGAGCCAGGAGTACCTGACACAAGGTCTACCCTTGCATTTTTTGTTATGTGTAAATGAGTGAGTGAATGGATGAATGACTCTTCTTTAATAATAATCCACTTATTAAAACTGAAACAGAACTGATTATTACTGTATGTTATGTTAAAAGTTCACTTAATGACAAGAAACTATACATTTATGCAGAGATTTAGTTACTACAAGTAGATATCCCAAGGACAGGGGTCTGAATCTTCTTTATTCTAATGAAAACCTGACCATTTTGCTGACATAAAAATCACTAAATCCAAGTATAAGTGCATTACTCATTTTTTAGTGATTTACAGGAATCTCTTTCTGAGATAGCATTCTGCCTTTCCTTTTTAACCACCCATCCTCGTCTTTCAGGCTTACAAAATAAGCTTTGTCTCCTCAAGGATGCTGTGCTGAATAGCCAGGTGGGATAACACAAACTCCTCTGTGCCTCTGTGAGGCAGAGTTCTATGACGTACATCACAGCACTTACCGCCTTACTTTTTAAACACGTTTGAGATATAATTTGCATATATTAGATTCACCCATTATAAGCATACTAATATAGTTCTGACAATACATATACAGTTCTGACAAATGCAGCCATGTAACTACTACCACAATAAATATACAGACAGTCCCAGATTTACAATGGTTTGACTTATGCCGAAACCAGTTTGGCTTAGTGGTAGAGCGTCGGTCTGCGGACTGAAAGGTTCCGGGTTCGATTCCAGTCAAGGGCATGTACATTGGTTGCGGGCACATCCCCAGTAGAGGTGTGCAGGAGGCATCTGGTTGATGTTTCTCTCTCATTGACGTTTCTAGCTCTCTATCTCTCTCCCCTCCTCTCTGTAAAATATCAATAAAATATATTTTAAAAAAACAACAATGGTTTGACTTATGATGGTGCAAAAGTGATACGCATTCAGTAGAAACCACACTTTGAATTTTCAATTATGATCTTTTCTTAGAGTAGCAATAAGCAATACAATACTCCACAGTATAGTGCATTTCCAGCATTATTGAATATTGTGCATTATTATTATTATTATTATTTTGCATCCCATCATGCTATGTAACTAAATCAAGGACCCGATATTCCGTTATCTTCAGGTGTAATACACCAGTCCTTAGGCCATATTGAGAGCACATCCTGAAATATGTTATCTCAGATTTTCCCATGGTTATATCAACAATATACCCAATTCTTCCCACTTCAACCCCCTGATGTAATGTCCTGAAAGCTTTTCCTCCCAATAAAGTGCTTGCTAATAATTCCTTCCTCCATTTTATTACATTCGAATGGAATAGTCAGAATTTCAAGTAAGCTGAGGTGACCAGTTCACGCTGCAACATGCAAAGACTTCCAGAAAAACAACACAAAAGGAATGTCAGGGCTCACTTGACTACTGAAGCTTCAGTTTAAGAAAATATTGAGATTTGCATTTGGCTTTTCAAATCTCTAAGCATAACATAAGGGCCACCATTTTTGCTTTTGGTTCACCCAGGCATACAAGTACCCAAGATTAGAAATTCTGCATCGGTTCATATGGAGGATTATTTAGAAAAAAAAATGTTTCAAGCATTAAGTTTGATAATGTTCTTAGAGCATTGTCAGTGAGGAAGAAAGTCTGAGTAGATGCTGAAATATGTAAATCTGCATAATTAAAGAGCTTTGAATAATTAATTCAAGAGCTGGATTATAATAAAATAGGTTTCTTTACATAATTCTGTCTTCCTGCATGTCATGATTCAGGCCAGAGTTTTGAATGGGTTTATGTAAAATAAAGAAAAACCACTGTATGAAATGTGAATATAATTAATTAATGTCAGAAAAACTACATGAAGCCTTCACTTAGAAATGCAAAAAAAAAAAAAATAACACAAGGATTAACATAAAGTTCTACTTATCTCAATAGAAACTCAAAAGACTTAAATTTATGAGATAGGATTAGCGTGGAACATTATAGTCTGTTGATTAAATTGACATCCTCAGGTTGGGAATGTGGAAAAGCAACCACTGAATCTATTTAAGTCTAATTTGACTATGGTGATAAGAATATTTTGCACAGTTAAGGACTTTGATTACAGGAGTTAGGAGGATAAAGTGTTTGAGGAATTCATTTTCGAAGTAACGTTTTTACGTAATTAGTGAGAAATAGAGAGGTCAGCAAGAAAAGAGCTATACATGATCAAGCCCTTATCTACCTCTTCTTGAAGACCAAGAAGCAACAAGCATCTGGAATCACATCAATAAAAGGGAGCACATTTGGAAGTATACACAGAAAATATACAAACATTTAAGATCCTGCCAAGGTTACCTGGAAACAAAATATTGAGGTCACAGTGTCAGTGGAAATGTATAGGCAAAAATATACCTGTGGAAATGTTCAAAGTGCTGCCTCAAATGATCCAAAAGTAGGTTTTGGAACCGCGTCCGAAGTATAATGTAGGTCTTGATATTTTAATATTTTGCCATGAGGGCTTGTGTATACTTAAATGAATCCTGTAACTTGCCAATTCAGTCAAATGGACATTATATTAGGAAAGTTAATTGTGAGAGAACTAAAACGCTTCTTCCCTGAGACGTACATTCATAGCGATTTTAAATAATTAAAAAGTATGATTTCAATATTAATGCCATTTCTTTATAGAAGCCTATATTTGAAAATCAGGTTGCAAAAGTCTCAAAAGAAACCAATGGCTAAAGAGTGTTAATGATTTGATCAAAGAAAACTCCCGTTTTTTCTCTAAGATATTATTAAATTAGTCCAAGGAAAGAACAAAAGTCAAATCCAATTAAATCAGCAAATACTTCTTAAGGATGTATTATGTACCAGTACTGAGCACTAATAACTACTACCGTGGAGAACATTCATACAGGAACGAGTTCTGTTAAAGAAATATTCTGTAAACTGGGTTACTTAAAGTTTGCTGTTTTGGGCCTCAGATTAACAACTGTGTTATCAAGATGGGGTCTAGAGGTCCAGAAATAATATTCAGAGTTTTCCCACCTCCCCACCCAAATAAGCTGTATTGAGCACCTTGGTGACTTACAAGACACTGCTGCCAGATGCCATAGCTCACTTCATGAATTATTATGACCAAATAAAAGAAATATTACTTTCTCAATGTTTAAAAGCATTAACATAAAGATGAATGATTTTTAAATAACTTGCCCATGTGATAGACAGTATATGCTTAACGTTGGATGTGAATCCCAGGTTGTAGTTTGGACAATATTGATTTGTCCAATGTCCCATGCTACTTTTCTGACTAGATTGAGTGCTTCATAAACACATGTGACATCATTAATGAATCAGAAACTATTGACTATCCTGAAATATGTAGAGTTAGATAACCATCTCTCTTCAGTTCTCATAAAAAAATGTTATCTTTATCTAAGGTTCTGTTATTACTCTTCTCTAGGTTCATAAATGCTTTGCAATGGGCTATTTATTTTAATGAATATTAAAATATGCAAAAATTGCAGCTTATACAAATACAATTTTTCATGTTGATTTTTCAAATACAATGATAATTCTGTATTTAATGAGGTGTTGCTTCCTTCTAGTATGTTTTGCACAACCCTTCCTCTAGTTCTCCAGGGCCATGGCATGGATTCACTCTACAAAATACCACAATGTAGTTCTTACACTCTGTGTGGGCTTCTCATATGCTTATGGAATGTGTTTCTGTGTTCTCATCAAGAAGTTTTGAAGTGTTTTTATTATGCTCAAGTTTTGGGGATGAAATTTAAACTTCAGACTGAATCCTGGCTAAAATCGAAGCACTGGTGTTTAGAAATGTGAATGTTACTTCTTGTGTACAACAATTAAATATTCCCTCTGGTTATGAGAGCTTGAGTTTTCTCTCTGTTTCCACTTCACTTCCAATATTATGCAAGTTTTGCTATTTCATAAAAGGAACTAAAAACCTCTAGGTAAATATGGCCGAGTACATGCATTTATCTCTGTTCTCTCTTGAAACTCTACTAAAATGACAGAAAAGGAATTGAGAAATCTCTAAACCCACAAAGAAATTGAGAATGGAATAGGGGCTAACAATGGATAAGACATGTCATCCAATTTTTGAAAGGAAAGGCAGATGCAAGAGTTATACCTCATTAAGGAAAGCTGAGGAAGGTAAAACCTGTATTAAATAGAGAGATACTGATGAATAACAAGTGAACTGCAGATTGCTAGGGTGGTGATAACAGCTACTGGGGGGGACTGCAAAGAAGCAGTCAGGTGAATATAGCAATCACAAAACTTTCAGATACTAAATAAAAGCTTTTCTGTACAGAAAACAAATATCAAGGAATTTAGATTTTTGGAGGATGGGAGAAGTATGTAACCTAAAAGTGGGAGTTGCCTGCAGACTAAATATTGAGAGATACAGCTGTGTGTACCAATGTCTCAAATATCATTCAAATATTCTCAGACAGAAAATTTGGTTTTTTCCCCTGGATAAACTGAATACCAATAAGGAAAAAAAAAAGGTGCCTCAATCACTCTAGAACAATACCCTGCAAGCCAAAGCTGGTCCACAACCTGTTTTGTACATGAACTTCTATTGCAAGCTCCTGCACAGCAAAAGAAACCATCAACAAAAGGAAAAAGGAACACACAATATAGGAGAAAAATATTTGTCAATGATACATCTGATAAGGGGTTAATTTCCAAGAATATACAACTCCACAGCAGGAAGACAAAAAGTCCAAATGAAAAATGGGCAAATGACCCTGGCCAGTGTAGCTCAGTTGGCATTGTCCTGTGCACCGAAAGGTTGATGGTTCAATTCCTGGTCACAGTACTTGCCCAGGTTGCGGGATTGATCCTAGGTAGGAGGTGTGTAGGAGGCAGCTGATCAATGATCTGCCCTCACATTGGTGTTTTTCTCTCTCCATCTCCCTTCTACTCTCTCTAAAAATCAATAATAAGAAAAAAAAAACACTTAAAAAAAAAACAAAGAAAATGGGCTGTGGACCTAAACAGACATTTCTCCAAAGAGGACATACTTGTGGCCAAGAGACATATAAAAAAATACTAATCATCAGAGAGATGCAAATTAAAACTACTATGAGGTATCACCTTACAGCTGAAAAATGGTTGTTATCAATAAATCAACTAACAAGTGCTGGCGAGGATGTGGAGAGAAGGGAACCCTTGTGCACCGTTGCTGGGAATGCAGACTGGTGTGCCACTGTGGAGAACAGTATGGAGTTTTACAGCATGAAACAATCGGATGTCATTGGTATAAAGCAGGGGTGGGGCTCAAAATTCAATAAATCTAGTAGCTTTTTTTCATAGCAAAATAAATTTATATTAACTGAATTATATGAAGAAAATGATGTTATAAATATCCAAATGGCCGCTGGTTGCCTTGGCAGGGCCAGACCAAATGATTTTGTGTGCCTTACTAGCATATGGCCCACAGGCCGGACATTCCCCACTCCTGCTATAAAACTCTATGGCTATTCATTTAAGGTTATGGCAATAATTAGTCAGCAAAAGTATATAATCATATGTACTTATTTTTATATATTAAGTTTAAATATATTTTAATATTAAATACACACACACACACACACACACACACACATACATATTATTGAATTCAAAGAGGAAGGGTGAAAAACATCAATGATGAGCATCATTGATTGGCTGACTCTTCTCTCTACTGGGGATAGACCCTGCAACCGAATATGTGTCCTTGACTGGAATCAAACCTGGGACCCTGCAGTCCTCTGGCCGATGCTCTATGCACTGAACCAAACCGGCTAGGGCTAAATTAAGTTTAAATTAAATGTATTGGAATTTTTGGTGTCTAAAATTAATACTTGATATGATAATTATTTCTTACTTGGAATTTTGAAGTTTTCAAACTCTTTTAGTGCATGGTATAATTAGATTCTTTCACCAAACACAGGGAGATGGTATGATATTTTGTTACATGGGATTTTGAGCAAAAAAGAAAAGCCTGCCTTCAAATCCTGCCTATGTCATTAAATTATGGAGTTTGAGACACTTACATCACTGTGCTCAGTATCGGATTCACCATTAAAAACATGACAATAACACACTTATCTTTTTGTTATGGGATTAAATGAGAAAAAATATATGAAAGGGCACATAGTTATATACAGTAAACATGTGACCAATAGTATCAAAAAAAACCATAAAATTTGGCAAAGAATGTAGTACATCCAATTGCTATGGAAGGCAACTGTGTCTCTGAAACTGTGTTTTGTCCAACCTAATAATCTCCCAGGGCAAGTAAAGCCAAACTATTTTTACCCTTAGTGAACTGCTCTTGCTACAGACCTCTTAGAGAACTTCCAGTCTACTGGGAAAAGATAGTCTTGAGGCTCACAAGATGTCCAAACTCTTGGTGTGTGGGTAAATGTGGTCTCTAGAATTGCTTTATTTGCTTTGTTAGTATGTTTGTATAATGTTTGAAGAACTTCGGATGTGGCATAATTATCCATAATAATAAAAGTGTAATATGCTAACTAGACTGGACGTCCTTCTGGATGACCTTCCGGACAAAGCCAGGGCTGCTAGGGAAGCCCGGGTTCAGGGTGCCAGAGGGAAGCCAGTGCTAGAAGCCGGGGGAAGGAAGACCTATTCTTGCAGGCATTTCATGCATCAGGCCTCTAGTAGTCTCATATTTGCCATAGTCCCAAGATTCCCTATTTCCCACCTGAATGCTGACTTGACTATTTTATTATATGTTTGGGTTCTGAAGGCATTTAAAATCACTACTTACACATTACCCTACCTACTTCCAAGCATTATTCCTATTTGATTCCCTCTACTAACTCCATTGTCAGTGCTTTCCTATACCTATTCCACAACATATTGGTGGAAAGATATATTGTTCTCCATCCCTCTTGTACCTAAAACTGTTAGAGATGTTTAAGATATGGGCCAGGAACTTTTTTTATCACATGAATAAATTAATGATTTGAATTAAATCTAAATCAAATTAAGCTTGATTTTATACTTTGTTCAAAATACTATAAAAATCCTGAAGTCGAGATATTATTTCAGTAACCTTAGAGTAGCAGCATTTGTGAAGTGTTTTCTATCTTGCTTTCTTCAACCCTGTAACCTATTGGCCTTCAATCACCAAATTACCTGCAAATGTTTGCCTTAGTTATGTGTGGCACTGTGCTAGTATTCATGATACTAACAGTTAATATTTATGAAGATCTCATTATATGTGCTAAAAATGTTACATAGATCACCTCATTTAATCTTCTCAGCAATCTTAAAAGGTATGCACTGTTATTAAGCCCATTTTAGAGATAAGAAAACTGATGCTTACTGAGGCTAGAAAAGTTGCACTGTCATAGAGTTGACAAAAGGCCTAGTCCAGTGGTTGGCAAACTCATTAGTCAACAGAGCCAACTATCAACAGTACAATGATTGAAATTTTATTTGAGAGCCAAAATTTTCAAACTTAAACTTCTTCTGACGCCACTTCAAAATAGACTCGCCCAGGCCGTGGCATTTTGTGGAAGAGCCACACTCAAGTGGCCAAAGAGCTGCATGTGGCTTGAGAGCCACAGTTTGCCGACCACAGGCCTAGTCATTTGAATTCCAAGTCTGTACTTGAACCACTGTCCTAACCTGAAATATAATAGGTATTGTTTGAAGGTATCTATTGTTTATATTTTCACAAGTCTAATTTGACCTTTCGCTTCATTTAGTGTTGAAATGACTAAGGGTTACTCTATTTTAGAAAGCATCTTGAGAAAATAATATCCTATGATACTGAGTTGAAGGGTTACCATATGCCAACTGCTATGTAGGGTCAGGATTACTATGATGTTGTTGCGTACCACAAGATAATGGAACGAATGCAACAAATAGCTGTAGCTTAGAAGGCAAAGTGGTACATATAATCATTATATATTAAAATATCTATATCTATATCTATATCTATATCTATATCTATATCTATATCTATATCTATATCTATATCTATATCTATATAATCTATATCTATATCTATATAATGCTACTGTTTCACAGTGTCCTGTTATTTCTGCAATATTTATTCAGTTATGCCTAAATAAAAGAGCTGAAGATAAGTTCCCTAGGCCTTTCTGAATAAAAAACCTAAAGACAATTGTGCTGTGGTTTCTGAAAAATATATTAACATTTAAAAATATATATTTTATTGATTTTTTACAGAGGAAGAGAGAGGGATAGAGAGTTTGAAACAGCAATGAGAGAGAATCATCGATCAGCTGCCTCCTGCACACCCCCTACTGGGGATGTGCCCACAACCAAGGTACATGCCCTTGACTGGAATCGAACCCAGGACCTTTCAGTCCGCAGGCCGACGCTCCATCCAATGAGCCAAACCCGTTTCAGCAACTTTTTCTTTTTAATGCCCACCTACCAGAGAGATACTGATTACACAGTAGAAAAAAAAGATTATCAAGAAAATATGCTCTCTCTAATTAGTAAAATATGGCCATAAAGTTTTCTTTGCGTGCATTTCTGCTCATGTATGTATAGTTTATTTTAATAAGAAAGCTAGGCACCCACATTTTTATTTGTAACACTGTCACTAAACAGTTGTAGGGTGGCAGGCATCTCTGGGATTCCTAGACTTTGAGTTTCTCTCCGTTAAATACAAGTTGACCTTGATACCTCTTGGATTCTGTCCACCTCTGAGGGTCAATAATTCCAGACACTATAGGAGAGCCGCTGAAATAATCTACAAGATAAAATAGTTATTACTCGAGGTTATAGTAAGCTGACGAGGACTCTGGAAGGCTAAGGATATTATTAAATATTTATTTTAATCACTGAAAGTGCAAATAATGTATAAAAGATGCTCAATTGCTTCACCCTAACCCCCTCCATGGGCCTGGAGATTGCCTGCATCTTTAACAGACAGTCTCTGTACATGCTTTCTAACTCAAGCACTTAGGTCTCTCTCCATCAGGAGCTTTTTCTGGACATTGGAGCATGCCAGCCAGAGGTGATGGAGAGTTAATGCCCGCAGAGAGAGAAAGATGGAGCATAAACACACCCAACTCTTCACTCGGTGGTGGGAAAATTCTGAAATGTGCTCTATACAGGCTCTTAAGCACTACTTTCCCACAAGACCCTGATCATTAATACACCCTTCACGGGATTTCTTCTTTTGCTTGTCTCCCTTTCCCGCTCCTCCTCTGCAATTCCTGGGACCCCATACCAAATGAATTCTTTCTACCCACATCTTTTTAAATATATATTTTATTGATTTTACACAGAGAGGAATTGAGAGGAATAGAGAGTTAGAAACGTTGATGAGAGAGAAACATCAACTAGCTGCCTCTTGCACACCCCGCACTGGGGATGTGCCCACAGCCAAGGTATGTGCCCTTGACTGGAATCGAACCTGGGACCCTTCAGTCTCCAGGCCGACGCTCTATCCACTGAGCCAAACCGGTCCCGGCTACCCACATCTTTTTAAAATTTATTTTAATTTATTGATTTCAGAGAGAGGAAAGGAGAGGGAGAGAAAGATGTAAACATCATTAATGGAAAATAATCTGCTGCCTCCTGCACACCCCACACTGGGGATAGACCCCACAACCCGGGCATGTGTCCTAACTGGGAATCAAGCTGTGACCTGCAGGCTCATAGTTCGAAGCTCAACCACTGAGCTATGGGGGTCATGCTCCACCCGTATCTTTATCTCAGGATCTGCTTTGGGATCAACCTCATCTAAGATACATGGTCTGAATGGCAGCCCAGAATTTCTTAAAAGGTCAAGCAATGGGGGGAAAATAAATTTTAAAAAAACTTTAAGATTCAAGGCAAGAATCATCGATGGCTGCTAAAACTAGTGTGTGTTTTATGAGTAACAAAACAATTGCATATTGTCAACATATCTCCCACAATACAATGATCAAATACAAAGGGGAAAATAGTAACTTTTCAGTGAAGACCCCTGGCAAACAACACTTAAAAATGGCAGGCATAACAGTCCCTCACTACACACACCACCACCATCACAAGAACTTTAAAGATGGAGAAAGTGAGCATGAGCCAAGGAATGTTTGCAGCCTCAAGAATCTGGAAAAGGCAAAGAAATGATTCCTTCCTAGACCCTCCAGAAGGAAAAGAGGCCTAGCAACACTGTTAACCAAGGACCAAAGTTAACAAAATCTGTCATGGGGAAAATAAAAATGTGAACCTTAAGGTGAAGCACTGAGAAGAATATCAAGTCTATGATATTCCTGCCATAAAACACACAACCCGAATCAAATCAAAAGAACGGATAAACCCAAATTGAGAGACTCTCTATAAAATAGCTGACCTGTACTCATAAAAAAAAATCAAAGTCATAAAAAACAAGGAAGGACTGAAACTCTTCCAGATTAAAGGAGATCATTTAAACCTTTGTGGAATACATGATCCCAGGGTTCATTTTTCTATAAAGGACTTAATAGGGACAATTGCTGAAATATGAATGAGGTCTTCAGATGACAATTTCACTATGGTTATGATTGTCCTTTACTCCTAAATATTTACATATTTATATGTATTATATGAATACAGAGAGAAAGAGTACATGCCAATATTTTGAGAATATGATTGAAAAATATATAGCAATTATTTGTACTATTCTTGCAACTTGCTTGTATGTCTGAGCTATGTCAAAATATTTTTCAAATAAAATTTTAGATGTTTTAATTATAAAAATACATGTGTTGACATAACATGGAAGTTTTAAGATTATCGTGATGTATTCTAACTCTAAAAGAGAGCAATTATCATGTTTTTAAATTAAGTCCTTTCAACAAATATTTATTTGGTACCTACCATGTGCCACATCTATTAACTATAAAAACACATGAAAAATTCCAATGTTTATGAAACATTTTGTGAGAGCTGAGATCTTACAGTGTCTGTGAGTAATTTGTCAGGTTCTTAATCATATTTTCTTTTTAAAAATATGTTTTATTGATCTTTCACAGAGAGGAAGGGAGAGGGATAATTAGAAACATCAATGAGAGAGAAACATCCATCAGCTGCCTCCTGCATACCTCCTACTGGGGATGTGCCCGCAACCAAGATACATGCCCTTGACCGGAATCAAACCTGGGACCTCTTAGTCCACAGGCTGACACTGTATCCACTGAGCCAAACCAGTTAGGGCTTTTAATCATATTTTCAGTAGTTTGAAATATTCTTACAGTGAAAATAATTCAAACAACTTCTTTAGCCTGAATATTGTCCCTCAACAGAATTCTCACAGCTATGACTTATATTTGAGTCATTTGAAAAATTTCTGGGAATCTTCATTTTGATCATATTTTTCAAGTTGACTAACATAAGAGTATATTCTTTTTTTTTAAATGTATTTTATTGATATTTCACAGAGAGGGAGGGAGAGAGACAGAGAGCCAGAAACATCGATGAGAGAGAAACATCGACCAGCTGCCTCCTGCACACCCCCTACTGGGGATGTGCCCGCAACCAAGGTACATGCCCTTGACCGGAATCGAACCCAGGACCCTCCAGTCCGCAGACCGACGCTCTACCACTGAGCCAAACCGGTTTTGGCAAGAGTATATTCTTTATCATAGTATTTTCTGACTTGCAACTTATTGTTAACCCCTAAATGCATTTGTTTCTAATTCTAGAATATATTTTATGTATGCAGATTTTTAAAATTATTAGTTCAATATTATTGCTTTTATTATTATTGCATTCTTTCACTGTGAACAAATTCTCTCAACCATCACAAATAGTATCAATATTATCCACTTAGCTAAGAAAAAAACACTCAATGCAAATGTAATTTTTAAAAGTGTTTTTGGAGAAAAGTTGCTAGATATAGGAGAAGAGTCGACAAGAGAGACCATTAGTAAATGGATTAGAAAAAGTAATGTAAAACTATTTCGGAAAGAAATAAAAATGGATTTTTTAAAATTTAGCTTTACTTTGAAAGTATTACAGATGTCCCCCCTTTTTCCCATTGACCCCCTCCACTGTGTACCCACTCCTCCCAGGCATTCACCACAATATTGTCTGTGTCCATGGGCTATGCATATATATGCATACAAATTACCTAGTTAATACCTCCCCTTCCCCCACCCCCTCCTTCCCTCTGAGGTTTATCGGTCTGTTCCATGCTTCTGTGTCTCTGAATCTATTTTATTCATCAGTTTATTTTATTTATTAGATTCCACGTGTGAGTGAAATCAAGTGATACTGATCTTTCTCTGACTGGCTTATTTCCCAAGGCCAAAGGCATCACAGAAGAGCCAACTGGGCGAAGCTCAGGGAGATCATGAGCTCTTTAGGAAACAACAAATGCTTATGGCTTCCCTGCTGGGCAACTGCTGAGAGTTTTGGTGCCTGCTTTGGCATAGAGACAGAGGAGCAGAAGCTACTGCACTTAACTCCCAGACACCATCCGCTTAATGTCTTCGCTGACAGAGTGTTTGGGTGTGAATGTGTATTGAGAGGTCATTTGGTGGGATACTGATTAAACTTTAGAAATAAATATGCAACCTTTCATTGCTGACACGTGTGTATGTGTGTACACCATTTCTCTGTTCACATCAGTGTCTCCCACAAGATGGAAGCCTGTCTAAATCCTCTGAGTGACAAAGGAATCATCACCATCATAGCCATCATCATCATTGCTCATCATTTGGGGAGAGTCGTGTAACAGTCACTGTTTTAAGGACCCTACATGTGTATCCTAATATATATAAAGAGCTAGGTGGCGTCATGACCAAACAGGAACTGGTCACCATGAAATGCATGGAGCACTTCTTGGTCCCCCCTCTCCCCAAGCCCCCCAGCTGCTCACCATGCGGGGGGGGGGCTGGCGGTGGGGCAGGATTGGGGACTGTTAAGCGGTGGTGGCGGGCTGCTTTGTGGGGTGGCAGTGAGCTTAGCGGAACAGTCACCCAGGCAGCAGAGAGTTTCGCAAAGCAGTCTCCGGTGGGGGAGTTTCCTGGAGCAGTTGGGGGAGGGGGGGAGTCGGGGGAGCTTCTTGGAGCAGTGGCAGGGTGGGAGGAGTTTCGGCTGTGAGTTTCTCAGGGTGGCAGCAAGCTTCACAGAGCAGTCCTGGGGTGGAGGGGCGGGGAGGGGGAGCCTCACAGAGGAATCCAGGGGCCGAAAGCATTGCCTAGCATCCCAGAGCGGGGAGCTTCACATAGCATTGCAGGGTGGCAGAGTCCATGCGACGGAGGCCAGGCTAGGCCTGGGGACCCTAACCGAGCACGATTTCATGTGTGCTGGGCCTCTAGTCTATTATAAAGCTGGGGTTAAATATACCATCTTCGGATTTAAAAAGAGGAATCTGAGTTTCAGAGGAGTATAGTAACGTATCTAGGGTCAAACAGCTACTGAGTGTTGGAGTCAGAACTCAAATATAGGCACCTGAGATGCATACATAAATAGAAGAACGTTTCCTCATCCACTGCACTGCACTGTCAGTCTGTTCTGAGGGCGTTATCTGAAGCAAGCCAGGAGAATCTCTGAGTCACTGACATGGAGCCCTGACATACCAAGCTTTGCTTGTGCCCTACCTAAGAGCTGCATGCTATTTGAGATAATACACTTGCTTATTGTCTTCCTTATTTGCATGTGATGCGAAGTTTTTTTTCACTTGCAGCTGAAGAAAAGTCCTCTTCCAAGATTCCCTTTTTCATACTCCCCTGTCGTCCCTCAGCTTCTCTGTAGAGCTGAAAATATAGGTGTTGTTTGGACATCTAGTCTGGGTTCCTGAGAATGATAGTTTTGGTTCTTTCTTCTTGTGTTTTAATTCCCTGGTGTATCAATAGGATATATTAATATTTTATGCCATTGGAGAGTATTCTTTACTTACTATGGACATCATCTACTATCTGCATTTTTAATATGTGCTCTATCTACTCTCTATCATACCATGTTCTCAGTTTGCCTTTAGTGTTATCATTATTCCTCTATTTTAGTTTCTGCAACATTGTAAGATTTGACAATGTCTTATGATTCTACTAGCAAATCTTGAAAAATGAAAAACTCCTTTGAGTAAGAGCATATAAACTTTTAATGCTTTTAAAATTTTTATTTTAGTTTGATTTCTTGGCTGACATTATCTTACTGGGTTTTATTATAGATTATGGTCTTGTTCAGTAATGA
Organism: Vespertilio murinus; assembly: GCA_963924515.1. NCBI lineage: Eukaryota > Metazoa > Chordata > Mammalia > Chiroptera > Vespertilionidae > Vespertilio > Vespertilio murinus. Next base: position 15,564,450 of record OZ004710.1, read on the forward strand.
CATACATTTTAGTGTAGAAACTTTTCAATAGTAAATCGTAGTTAGCAACACAAACACACCATAAATTTAATTAAAGGATTACAAAAATTTGCATACTTCATATGGGTCACTAACTTCTTCAGGTTTCCTCATAAGCATATGAAATATTTATAGACAGATCTTCCTAAGAAGGATTCTGGTTGTGAGGGGAAAATTTTTCCCCTAAATTTCCACAGCATCTTATAAACATAATTTTCTAAATTGGGCAAACATGTGCATAATATGTGGCTCATTATGCAAATAGAAGTGTCAAGTCAGATGATTGTATAACTTTTAAAGTAAAAGCACACCACCTATCTACTACTAAAAGCTTATAAGTAAATAAAAGTAACACTTTTTCATAGAAAATTTTCAAAAAACATTGAAAATTAATGTCAAATTATTTATGAAGAAGGGTATTCAATTGATAACTTAAACTCTGAGGAATTAGATGGGCATTCTAAAAAAAGCACTGTTCTTCAACCTACTGTTTTTGAAACTTCATTCTGACTTATAATTATTGTCTTAATTCGTCGCTTCTAAAGTGAATTCTAAGAACACAATTGGTATACAGCGAGGTTACATCAGCTATTTGAAATTCTAAGCCCAAAATACAAATACAATGTTAAAGAATTATTTTATAATGTGTAGCGATATTTCTCTCTTTTCCACATCCAGCACGGAAGAGGAACGAGTCCGGTTGCTGAGTGGAGGCGCTGGGAATTAAGAAATTAAAGAAAAAAGAGACAAGAGGCAGAAATAGAAATAAGCTGGGAGCTAGGTGGGACGCTATTCTCTCTGATGGAGAGGCAGTGAGCACCTGAGTCCATGCAGCATGTTTATTTTTATAGGATCAAAGGAGCTTATTTGCATTCTTAAGTAGGCCCCAGCATTACTGGATTTACATATGTAGACCTGATGCCCCTGCTGACACCTGGGCAAAGGTAAGTCAGAACTGAATAACACCCCCCACCTTCTTGGAGGGGTGTGGCCATGACTCCGCTCTGCCAGCAGCCTCAGGCTCAGCTGACAATTTAAAGAAATGTCCATGTGCCTTCCCAGGGGGCCCTCTACAATAGTGTGCCTAGACAAAGAGGTATTCATAATTTTTGGCTAATACTTAATGGCTACTCTTTCTGATATCCCTGTGAGATTTTAAAACATTTACAAGAATGAGAAATGTGGAGTCAGGTATTCTGAGTTCTTCCTAGCACAGAATAATCTAAGCCAGTGGTTTCCAAAGGGTGGTCTTCAGACATCAAACCTAGAATTTCCTGGAATGTTAGAAATGGGAATTCTCTGACCCATTCTCTGATCGAAAGAATTAGAAACTCTGGGGGATGGATCCCAGCAACCTGTATTTTAATAAGCTTTCAGGGGATTATGAAGTACCTTCAAGTTTGAGAAGCTCTGCTACTAAACAACTCAAGTAGTCATTCGTCTCTTGACTTCCCAATCTATTTAACTCTGAAAAGCTGTTAGAAACCTCCAATCTGTGTTCAACTGGAGGTTTTGCTGACTAGATTTCAATTGTAGTTTACCGAGTTATAGAGTTATCCTAGTAAATGCCATCCAGATACGTAATTACTAATATTATTATTGTTGTTGTTTTTAAATATATTTTTATTGATTTCAGAGAGGAAGGGACAGAGAGATAGAAACATCAGTGATGAGAAACAATCATTGATCGGCTGCCTCCCTCATGCCCCACACTGGGGATCAAGCCCACAATCTGGGCACGTGGCCTGACTGGGAATCGAACCCTGACCCTGGTTCATAGGTAGATGCTCAACCACTGAGCAAAGCTTGTCAGGCTAGTATTATTTGTTTTCACAGCTGCTATAAAGAATTAGCCTTAAAATTTCCTTCTTGGAGAGAGAACCAAGATGGCGACGTAGGTAACCACCTAAGCTGCTGCCTCACACAACAATTTAAAAAATAACCACTAAAACCAGAACGGAATTCATCCAAAAACACAGGAAAGCTGGTGGAGTGGGAAATCTACAACTAGAAAGAAGGAGAGAGGCTCACGGATCAGATTGGAAGCCACAAAGCTCTGAGGTAGGGAGAAGCTCGAGGGCGCAGAGAGGAAGTGCAGCAGGAGGGGAAAGGAATTCCCGGTTGCACTGAACCCTTTCTGAACCCAACCCCAGCCAAAACCCCATAGACCCAGGCTCATATGGGTGGAGTCTGGACTGTAAAAAAAGGCACCCAGAGACTCAGAGACTGGGAGACCAGGGGAGCCAGGAGCCGCAGCAGGCAGGGTCTACAGTCTCTCGCAAGTGAGTGGGCACAGAGAGGTCTGACCGCAGAGGTTGCCGTGGCCTCTCCATAGCGGAAGGAGTCAGAAGCTCCAGAATACAGAGACCCAACCTAATTCCTGGCACACCCCTGGGGCACCCAAGCTCTTGCACTGGAAGATGGGACAATCAGGTGGAAACTTAGGGGAGCTGCGGAAACTCAGGCGCAGCCCACAAGGGCGGGGCTGACTGGAAGCCAAGACTGTCAGCTCAGGCCTGAGACTCTGCCCCATCCAAGCTGAGCACAGAGGCTTCTGCAATTCTACAAGTTTGATTCTATAAGACTGTCTCCAATACAGAAGGTATCCCAGTCACAGCTGATAACTACATCCAATTGGCCTGAAGGTCAATTCCTCCCAGGGATACCAGCAGCATTAAAGACTTAGCTACAACAAGGCTGTACATATAGTCCACAAAGGGGAGCACCACGTGTCTACCTCAGATAACTGAGGAGGCTGACGCACTGGGCCATATAAAACACCAAACACACAAAGCCCTCCTACCAACTCTGGGAATCAGTGAAAATGCCAAGACAAGGAAATAGATCTCAAACGAAAGAGATAGAGGATATAGAGCTCAAAACCACAGTTATAAGGTTATGCAAGAATATCCTAGAAAAGGCCGATAAATTTCATGAGACCCTACTAAAAATTATACATAAACTGACTGACCCAACAGCAGAATGGAGGAACACAAGAATCAGGTTAAAGAGCCAAAAGTCACTCTGCTGGAGAAGCAAGAAGAAAAGAGAATCCAGAAAGTTGAAGATAGTGTAAGGAGCCTCTAGGACAACTTCAAGCACACCAACATCAGAATTATGGGGTTGCCAGAAGAAGAGGGAGTGCAAAATACTGAAAACATATTTGAAGAAATAATATCATAAAACTTCCTCCACCTGGTGAAAGAAATAGATTTTCAAGTACAGGAAGCATTCAGAACCCCAAACAAGAGAAATCCAAAGAGGAACACATCAAGACACATCGTAATTAAAATGCCAAGGGCAAAAGACAAAAAGAGGATCTTACAAGCAGCAAGAGAAAAGCTGTTGGTTACCTATAAGGGAGCACCCATATGACTACCAGCTGATTTCTCAACAGAAACTAAGCAGGCCAGAAGGGAGTGGCAAGAAATATTCAAAGTGATGAATTGCTAGAACCTACAACCAAGATTACTCTATCCAGAAATGTTATCATTCAGAATTGAAGGTCAGATAAAGAGCTTCACAGATAAGAAAAAGTTAAAGGAGTTCATCACCACCAAACCAGATTATATGAAGTGCAGAAAGGTATTATTTAAGAAGAGGAAGAAGATCAAATGAATTAAAAATCTGAGGAACAGAATAAACTGGTGAATATAATAGAATCAGGGGCAAAGAAAGGGAGTGGATTGATAATTATCAGGGGAAAAGGGTGTGGGGGGTGCAGAAAGAAACGGGGTAAAATCGTATACCTATGGATGAGGACAATGGTGGGGGGGGGTAGGTAAGGGCAGAGGGTGGGGCGGAAACCGGGTAGAAGGGAGCTATGGGGGGAAAAAAGGAGAAACAATTGTAATCATCTGAGCAATAAAGATTTATTTTTAAAATTTCCTCCTTGAAATTTTAAAATATCCATTTGTCACACACATGCACAGAGTAGGTCATTATGCTTTTTCTCCCTATTGTCTTTAAATTAAAGGCAAATTCATTTGCCATTTTCTAAAATAGCTCAGAATTGCATTGCATTACAAAAGATACTTTTATCTTGCTCCTCACCATATTTTTAATAGATCAACAGTACAAGGTCTGGAGTGATGTCACCAAACTCTAAAACCCTATCAGTCTGCCCATTTGAGCTCTGAACAGTAAATTATTTTTTAAAATATATTTTATTGGTTTCAGAGAGAATCATGGATCAGCTGCCTCCTCCATGCCCTCTACTGGGGATCAAGCCTGCAACCTGGGCATGTGCCCTGACCCAGAGGCCTGTAAGTTCATGGGTCAACAATCAAGCACTGAGACACACTGGCCAGGCAGTAAATTCTTTTTTATCAGGTTTTGCTTTTGATTTCAATGTACTGTGTGCTACATCCTGAGAGCCCCACATACTTTCATTGAATTACCAGCTTTAGCATTAAGTAGGCATTGATTTTACTTTTTTACAGAATGAGTTGATCATAGTAAAAATTTAGTAGTGTGAAATTGATGACAAATAGCCTCTTAAGGCAGAAAATTAATAGAGTCATACCTATTACATTTAGGCATGTTTATTTTTTAAGAGCGCTCAAAATCAAGTATGTATAGATTCAGTAGGTTAATTCACTTTACTTCCTATTGCAGACTTCCATTTCCATAAATGGTTACATAATAGAAAGGGGTACCATGTATTTTAAAACCAGATTCTATATATTTTCTGTGGTCTTCATATCCTAAATAAAAGATGAGTCACGAGTACTGGACTTGGTGTCCAAATATCTGATTGTTATTTCCACATTAGGTAGATAGGTAGGTAGGTAGGTAGGTAGGTAGACAGACAGACAGATAGCCATACACGTGCCTTGTGGCCATTGCTGTCACTATTCTACAAATGAGAAAAACAAAGGCTCAGAGAGAGGAAGTGACAGCCCAAGGTCACAGCTAATACTTGATAATTTTTCTCAAAATTACCCCTGAAAAATATGAGATCTCCTTATATTCTAGATCAGGGACCAGCACATTTTTTTTCCATGAAGGGCTAGACAGTAAGTATTTGAGGCCTGGTGGTCCGTTGGTCACTGTTACAAATATTTACCTCTACCACTGTAGTGTGAAAGCAGCCATAGACAACATGTAAAGTAATGGATGTGACTATGTCCCAATAAAATTTCAAAATAACAGATTATAGACCTATGGGTTTACCTAGTTTGCCTATTCCTGTTTTAGACCCCTTGCTTCTCAACCTTCAGCATGGAAGCTTTATTACAGCATGGTATCTGGTTTTAAAGAGTGAGCAGTGGAATGGATAGCACTGTTGCCCCATGAGTCAGAGCAAGTTACAAGGCCAATCCCAGAGAGTGGGGAAACGACACAAGAGCAGAGAGTATGGTATATTGGGGAGGGAGTCACAAATGCAATATTCTACCACTGATAATGATGTCAAAGATATGAAGAGTTGAGCTACATTTCTTCTCTCATATAATGTGAATAAGAAAAAAAACAGTATGTTTAAACCAATAATATTTAGATAACATGAACTTAAACATATAATTGAACTAGAGGCCCAGTGTACAAATTTTTGCATGGCTAGGTCTTGCCAGCCAGCCCCGATAGGGGGACATGGGCGGGCGGGGGGGGGGGGGGGGCAGCTGTGGGGTCTAATGCTGGAAGCTATGGCTTTCCCCAGCTGGATGTAATTATACTTTAAGGACAGCCAAAAGAAAACCCATAACAGGACTGCTTTGCATTTCACATGGCATGAGATGAAGTTGTTTGTGTTGTTAATAAATGTGTATCAAGATAGATAATAGCCCTTTAATGATTTTTGTGTTCTTCCTGAGGCTCTGCCCTCAGTTTCCCAATATGATTTTCATGCCTGTTTAAAAGTTTTTCTGTTTTTGAATGCGCCTACCCTTCACTGTTACTCCTGCGAGCCAGGGGGTCCTCTTCTCTGCCCCTTTTAAAGAGAGATTGAAAGCTCACCTAATCTGCAAGGCACCACAATTTCACAAAATCCCCACCCAGCCTCTCTACATTCCTCAGCAAAGGGCCACCATCCTGTTAATGTTTAGGTCACCTTATGGCTAACTTGGAAGACCTCCTGGGGCTACAGGCCTTGGGGCGAAAATTCCACACCTTGGCTGCAGGATTAGCAGAGCCCCTTGGAGACCCTGATCAGGGTCAGAGGGACTGGTAATTATTTTCTTGTGCTTGCACTAAATGTACACGGACCAGGGAGCCAGGCAGTGATTTAGGGGTGTTGGGGAGCCGATCAGGGGTGGGGCTGGCTTGGGAGTGGGGTGCGGAAGAGGGCAGCTCCCTCTGTGGTTGGTGTGAAACTTTAGGGCTCCTGTCTTTGAGCTGCTGTGTCAGTTACCGCTTTCTTCCCCTTCCCCTTTCTCCTTCCCATCACCTTCTTTCTTTCCTCCCTTCCTCTGGCCAGGTTTACTGAGTCAGTAGGTGACTCAACCTGAATATTGACTCACTAACCAAATCAGTGGGCATTTATTAATCTGGCTCACAAAAAAAGCTCACAACAAAGGTGTTGGGGGCCAATGGGGGCAGGCAGGGCTGATCTGGGCAATCCGGCCAGTTGGCTGCCACAATGCGTGTCATGGCCACAGGTCATTCTGGTATTTCCACTGTAATGGTTGTTGGGCTTTCATATATATAGATATACATTAATTAATTATATCAAGTAGAGACTTGACACTTCCACTGTCATTTTCCCAAACTTGTAAATCTCTTCTCATTGGAAAAAAAATGGGGGATTGACTGATATTCAGGGTTCCTTTATATACGGCTGTGTTATATATATGACAGGCTTTTGAGCATCTGTAACCTCATTTCTAAGACAGGGATCATATTGGCTTTGAGATGGTGGTAGGGATTAGGAGAAAACAGCTATAGGAACTAATTTGCGGATGAGATCAAGACATAGAGAAGCAGCTCTGTGTAGTAGGAAAAAAATCTATTTTTATACTTGGTGTTTTCACGTCTCCATGTTACAAACAGATTAAGTCTGGATGACTGTGATGATAAATAGGATAATATTTGTACATGGCATTTACTATTGCAAAGGGCTATGTAAAAGTAAAGCATTTTAATATATTTTTGGGAAAAGTCTTAGAACACCCTTGTTTTAGCCTTGAGCACAATCACACTATGCTATTTTAGGGCAGAGATGGTCACATTCATCTCCTCCTTAATAAAAACATCTGCCAGAGCATGTATTCAACTTATATTCACTTGCCAGATTGAAAGTAAATATCATGATACTTAAATTATTATAAAATTGTGTTCCTATTGTTAGAAAACAGGAAGCACTGTTGACTTTTGTGCTCTCATTAAAGTATAATTTAGAGCCACACATACATACACATACACACTCACACAAATACATTTTTGAAAAATATTTCTACCCTTGAATTTCCTTTAAATGCATTGTTTTAAAATGCAAAGTTACAAAATATTTCAATTAACCAAATAATAAACAGTATTGATGAGAATTATGAGGACATTGATATAGTCCGTAAGGATATTTTTTAGATTTATCTTAAAGGTTCTTTTAAAAATATATATATTTTTATTGCTTTCAGAGAAAGAAGGAGAGGAAGAGAGAGAGCTAGAAACATCAATGATGAGAGTCATTGATCAGCTGACTCCTGCACACCCCCTACCAGGGACCTAGCCCGCAACCCAGGTACGTGCTCATGACCAGAATCAAAACTGGAACACTTCAGTCAAAAGGCTGATACTATCCACTGAGCAAAACTGGATAGGGCTTCAAGGCTCCTAAGCATTTCTTTCTTTTCTTTTTTTTTTTTTTCAGTCCTCACACAAGAATCTTTATTCCACTGATTTTTTGAAAGAGAGTGGAAGAGAGGGGGAAAGACAGAGAGAAACATCAATGTGAGAGAAACACATCAATTGGTTGCCTCCTGCAAGAGCCCTGGCCAGGGCCCCAGCCAGTGAGAAGCCTGCGACCGAGGTATGTGCCCCTGAACCTGAACCCTGGTCCACATGCTGAGGCTCTATCCACTGAGCCAAACTGGCCAGGGCAACTTTTATGTATTTTTTTTTTTTTACTCAAATAAGGTAGAGGGATGCTGTCAAATAAACTTGTCAGGATTTATGCAGCTAATTTACACTTAATTGAATTATACCTGCATTATTATGAGAACTGAAATAACCTCTGTAAATGTTGGTAATAAGAAGAGGGCAAGCTTTCAACTTGAAATATAATGGAACTGACTTTTCAAGAGCAGGTAATTATCAAATAAAAGTTACGTTTATGTATTAAATTTGGTAAAGTGACATGCACATGTGAATAACATATTTTCTATCAAAGACATGAAATTTAGTAGCAAGAGTCCTTTTATATATTTTTTTTCAGTTGGTTTTCTAGCACTGTTTACATCCCCTAAACATATTCATTCTTACACATCAACTTATTACTTCACGGATTCTCTCATGCAGTATTTGTGATTAATCCTTAAAACATGCACACTAATTTCATGTGTTGTTTTAACTAGTAATTACCTTTGCCTTTTACAAGTAGAATAAAAACAGGAAATAATACCATTTGGGGACTACTGAACTAGTGAAAACAACCAAGCACAACGGTCAGTAACGTCCTAATCATACTAACACGACACTAGGTCTTTTCAATTTTTATTTTTGAATTTATTTCAAAGTAAAGGAAAAGTAAACAGAAAAATATCCTGTTCCATGTCAAATAAATGTTTATTTTTTTACAGGAGTTATCATATTCTGAGAGTGTCTTCTAAACTTAATAGATTATAGAAAACAGTAAAGAGGCTGCAGTCATTACATATTTTTAAAATGTTTTTATTGATTTCAGAGAGGAAGGGAGAGTTAGAAACAGCAATGATGAGGATCATTGATCAGCTGCCTCCTGCAGACACCCCATTGGGTATCCTTGACTGGAATGGAACCTGGGACCCTTCAGTCCACAGGCCTACAAACTATCCACTGAGCCAAACCAGGTAGTGCAGTGGTCAGCAAACTGTGGCTCACGAGCCACATGCTCTTTGGCCCCTTGAGTGTGGCTCTTCCACAAAATACCATGTGTGGGTGCGCACATAGGGTGTAATTGAAATTTCGTGGCCCATGCACAGAAGTCGGTTTTCGGCGAGTCTACTTTGAAGAAGTGTCTTTAGAACATTCAAGAGGCCAAAGAGCCACATGTGGTTTGCGAGCCGTGGCTTGCCAACCACTAAGTTAGGGCATCATTACATATTTTTAAATATGATTCAATTAAGGCAACTCCCTGCTATGAAAGATGAGACCATGAATGCTCACTTTCTCCTACACATCCCTTGACCTCTATATTTTTACATTAAAAACATTTATAAATTTTCCATTCTATTCTGTAGTTATACCCCCACAATTAATTACTACTAATTATATCACAAAGTGGTTTGGTCATTGTATTTGCCAGTATTTTATCCATTCTTTTCTAGGGGTCCTCATTTAAAATTTTTTCAATGTCTGTATTTTAAGAATGTAATGAGATATATATTAATACCCCTCCCCCAAAAAAAGAAACAGGACACAAAACAGAAAGGCTTATGGGTATTCTACTTCCTTAGTTGCCTTATAATGAAAATGGCTGCTTGGTAATGTAATAGACCCTTAATTGGCAATACGTTTTTCAGTTAAATTTCTTATCTGAAACGTGTAGCCATTGGTCTGGATTTTCCTTCTTAACAGTGGTTTGATTTTTCTGCATATATAACTAAAGAATTATTTTTAACACTTCCATTTTAATAATTTAGACTATATCTGTGTGTTTTCTGGAATACAGTGCTTTTTCCTAATTTGAATTGTTCTTTCACTTCAGGGAATGTTTTCATATGGTAAAGTTCTTATTAGCTTGGATTCTTTATTCCAGTACACAATAGTTTTATTTTAAATCATAGTTGTCTAGCCTCTACATTTTAGTTTTACTCTAATTGTTTTAAACCTTTGTTTTCCACGTTTATCTGCATTGACTGTGATTATATCAGCCAGCCTTCCATTTGAGTAATTCCATTTGCAGTCATTTTGATTCTGTCCATTTAGGATATTTATTCTTAATTTATCCGTCCTGAATGGTATTTGTTTTGTCCACAATATATTGTTTAAGATCTGCAATCTCTATTTTAATATCGTTTATAATTTAATCATCTCATCTTTGACCTCTAGCTTTATTGAACATGATATTTTATAGTGCACGGGGTAAGTGGGAAATTATTTTAAGTTGAATAATATATTTTTTTGCATCACTTCCCCCCCTTCTGTCTTTATCACTTCTTTTTCTTTCCTTCTTTTTCCATAGTTATTAGGCTATTTATTTTCACTTTCTTGGTGTGTAGGAGACTCTCTCTAGATTTGAATGCTTGCTTGTTTTCCTGATACATATTGTGTATCAATGGGTCCACACTGCCCGTCACTACTTGAGCCAATTAAGCAAAGAGAGGATTGAATCATATGAGTGTTTATTCCAATACTGCCGGCTGTATGGGAGAGCAGCAGGTCATCCACAAAAATCTCCTTTGCCCCCCACATAAGACAGCTGCTTATATTGGGTAGGAGGACAAAGATTACATGGGAAGTAGGCAAATGGGCAGTTTACAGGTAATGCAGGCTGGAGATTTGCAAAGGCCTGAGGGTATGCAAAGGCTGGGTGTCTGCAAAGGGCTGGGGTCTGCAAAGGGCTGGCAACTTTGGTTTCTACAACAAGGTTGTTAATCTTTCCATAAAAATAGGCAGCTCCTGCTGAGTGAAGTAAGCCAGTCAATGAAAGAAAAACACCACATGATCCCACTCATTTGTGAATAATAAGGAACATTATAAACTGGTGAACAAAAAGATAGATACAGAGACAGTTAAGAAACAGACTGTCACATTACAGCAGGGAGGGTAGGGAGATATGGGGGAGATAAGAGATCAACTGAGGGACTTGTGTGCATGCATATAAGCATAACCAATGGAGGAAAAACTCTGGGGAGGGAGGACATGTTTGGGAGTGGGGGGGTGGGGATTGGTAAGGTATGTACACATATAATAACTTAATAACAAAATAGGCAGCTCCCTGATGGGGAGGATGGGCTGCATTTCCAGGTGAGTTCCCAGGTCCCAAGTGCAGGTTAGAATGTGTTTTCTTTAATCATAACAATCACAGTTAACAGACCATGATTAATATTTCTTTAATTTTAGCTGGTCCCCAATATTCTATTTCTGCCCCTAATAAGATGACTTCTTAACTTCATTCTCACCATACCAGAGACATACATCTTTTTTTCACCCTGAGGTGCACTTTGAAGATAGATTATATATGGCCATCCCATTCCACCCCACACCTCACCCCCTCCTGCTTCCATAATTTGAGATATTGGAAGGGGAGGAGTTCGGTTCAAGCAGGGATCTGTCATTGTTAAAATTGCTTAGACTTTGCTTACTCTTGTGAGTTTGTTAAATGCCTTGTTGGAGTTCACTCCTCTTATTTGAAGAAGAGTGTATGTATATCACTGATATCAGAGAATAAGCCCATTAAATATAAACAAAGCTGGACACTCATTAAAACCATAGGTACTTTTTTCATTTAGCAACTACTGACAGTGGGGCAAAGAGCTGAGCTCAATTCTGATTTGCATAGGACTGAGTGTTTCAAAGGTAGAACGGAGGGAAAGGGAACAAACAGGGCAGGGGTGGCTCTAGTAGAGTCAGGGAACTGAAAAAGGATGAGGGGTTGGTCAGTGTCTGCAAATTGGCCATTATTAAAGTTAGGATTCTATACTCCTACAGAGACTGGGAGACAGAGGCCTAGTCTTCCTGATCATTACATTTCAAAGGAATGGCTTTCAGATTCTTGGGAAAGACGCATCTAAGTTATAAGAGAAATATACAGTATACATCTCAAAAGGACAGAGGACAGGATTCACACTGCAGGCCTTTTTCAGGAAGTGCTTTGAGAGAAGTAGGTCAGGATCTTTTTAGGTGTTGGCTGCAACAAATAGTCAATTCTTTTGACAGTCCTGAGCTTTCCCAGACAGGAACTCAAAAGGGGGTTGGATCATCCCATGGTTGATTAAAGCCATGGTAGGGTTAGTCAAGTCTCTTAGTGCAGTATTTGGATGGAGTACTCTTGCTCAGAGTTTCTGAAGTTTTCAAACCTTAGAATTCAAATTGCTGTTCATTTACTGAGTTCTGCAAATTTCATCCCATTAAAAAGGGTAATTTCTGTGTTTCCTTTTCTTCTCTCCAGTGAAATTTCCCCACCATCAAAATCCCTTTCTCACTTATCTTGACTTTTTATCTAAGACACTGGAGCCATGGTTGGCAAACTGAGGCTTTTTGGCCCCTTGAGTGTGGCTCTTCCACAAAATACTATGGCCCGGGAGAGTCTATTTTGAAGAAGAGGCATTAGAAGAAGTTTAAGTTCAAAAAATTAGGCTCTCAAAAGAAATTTCAATCATTGTACTGTTGATATTTGGCTCTGTTGACTAATGAGTTCACTGACCACCGCAATAGCGACCTGGTGCACAAATTCATGCATAGGTGGGAGTCCCTCAGCCTGGTCAGCAATCAGGGACAATCGAAGCCAACCAGCCAGGTGAGGGGCTGCGGGAGGTTGGCTGCCTGGGGGACTTTGGCTGTGGGAGTGCATTGACCACCAGGGGGAAGCTCCTGCATTAAGCATCTGCCCCCTGGTGGTCAGTGCATGTCATAGTGACCATAAGGTTGTTTGGTTGTTCTTGTTCGGTTGCTTAGGCTTTTATATACATAGATCAACAATCACCAAACTTTCAGACCTTACACACCACCAGTGGTCCACAGACCACCAGTTGCCAACTGCTGATCTAGACAGTAGGTACTAAATGAACATTTTTTTGAATGAATACATCTCATAAATCTTCTGTCAAGTCAAATAAAAGATATTGGAATGATTGGGCATTTGAAAGTAAAACCTTCAAAACTAAAAATGACATGCAGTGATTTAAAACTTACAGCCAAAATCTAATTTTAACTATGTACAATTTTTATAAACTACAGAAAATCTGTATTTGTAGGAGAGTATCCAGATAGCCAAGAATGTGATAAGAGGATTCTATTCAGTCTGGCTTTCTCTATTCAACATATTCATTTTCCTTCTGAAATTGGTATTTTAAGATTTTTTCTAAATCTGGAAAAAATCATAGTGAATGAGGGGGAAAAAACATTTGCTTTTAGAGAGAAGAAAAAGTAGGCTGCATTTTTTTTTTCTTTCTTCAACAAGAGAAAGACATGGCAACTCATTTAAGCATAATGCATTTCTAATTACAGCTTTTCTTGAAATAGAGTACTTTACATCTGCATATTTAAAGTATTTTTTCATTTCATAGTAAATTTTACATATTTAATGAATAGTAAGTCCATCATTTAAAGAGTCTTACTAATTTAACACTTGACAAGCTAAAATTGTTGAGTAATCCCTTGTAATTTCTATGTTGATATCAGTATTAACTCCTGAAATCTAAGAAGGAAGCAAGATTTTGACATAAAATTGTATTTGTTTTTAAGGACAAACTTTATTTTTCTCTGAAGAGGCCTGTTGTACAAATTAATGAGGACATTTGTAAGACAATTTGTTCTTCCTCAGAGAAGGTATTATTTTTCTTAAAGGACCAAGAATAAGATGCAATTCTATTCATTAGTTCCAATTATCACAAAAGTTGTGAGAACTATCTAGGCAAGGGCTTACAGAAAGAACATCAAATGGATAAAGGATTTATATCCCAAAGTGATTGAAAATATAATATGGGTTATGATGATCATCCCTTAATAGGACTTGCCATTCAGGAATATAAATTCTATACAAATATGAACTAACTAAAACCTTCAAACTATTCTTATGAAATCCTCAAGTGCTTCGGCCTTTGTTTAAAGCTATGTAAACTAATGATCTTAACCTAACAGAAATATCCACTTACACTTAACACACAGCTACTGAAAATGGTCTCCATTAAGTTTTTACAGCTATGAGGAGCTATAGCTTACATACTATAAAATTCACCCATTTTTTAATGTATGGTTCAATGATTTTAGTTAATTGTCAGTGAGTATAGCCATTTCTACAACCTAACATTAGAAATATACGCACTCCAAAGTTTTTCTTCTTACCATTGTAATTAACACCCACTCCCACTCCCAGTCCTAGGTCACCACTAATCTGCTTTCTGTCTCTATAATTGTGCTTTTCTAAGCATTTTATGTAAATGAAATCCTACAATATGTAGTCTTTTGCATCAGCCTTCTTTCACTTGGTGTGATGGGCTTGAGGCTGATTCATATTATAGCATGTATCAGTATTTTGATCATTTTGATTGCTAAATGATTCCATTATATGAACATACTACAGTTACTTTGCCCATTTACCAGTGGATGGACATTTGGATTATTTCTAGTTTTTGCTATTATGGATGTCACTGTTAGGAACACCTAATTACATGTTCTTTTTGTAGGCATATGTTTTCATTTTCCTTGGGTTGATTTTTAGCAAAGTAATTGCTGTGATATATGGTAAATTTATGTTTAACTTAAAAAAAAATTGAATTGCTTTCTATAAAGTGGAAACCACAACTGTATGAGAGTTTCAGCTGTTGCATATCCTTGCAAACACTTAGTATTTTCTGTCTTTTGTATTATAGACATCCTACTAGGTATAAAGCAGTATTTCATTGTGGTTTTAATTTTTATTTCCCTAATAATTAGTAATGACAAGCTTCTTTTTATCTACCTATTAATATATCCTTTTGATGAAATAGTGATATAAAATGTTGCCCATTTTTAAAATGGGTTGTCTTATTACTAATTTGTAAGAATATATATCTGGATATGAGTCCTTTTTCAGGTATCTTGTTTGCAGATATTTTCTCCCAGCCTTGTCTTTTAATTTCCTCAATGGCCTCTTTTGAGGTAAAAAAAATAGTTTTATTAAGTCCAATTTATGATTTTTTTTCTCTTATATATCATGCTTTTCTTGTTGTAGCTAAAATTCTGCCTAATTCAAGCTCACAATTTGTTTCTATATTTTCTTTTAGAAGGTTAATAATTTTATCTCTGAAATTTATAGCTTTCATCTTGAATGAATTTTTATGCAAGGTGTGAAATAAGGGTCTAATTTTTTTTGCATGTGGCTATTCAATTATACCAGTCCCATTTGTTGAAAACATTCTTTCAACAATGATTTTGTTGAAAGAATGTGAATGGTCTGGATATCTTTGGCAAAAATCAATTGGCCATAAATATTAGGATTTATAAACTTTTAATTACATTCCAATTGTCTATATATCTATCCTTTTGCCAGTACCACAGTCTTGATAACTGTGTATTTGTAGTTACATTTTGAATTAGGAAAGTGTGAGTCCTCCAATTTTGCTCTTTTTTGACTTTACTTCAGCTAGTCAGGGTCTCTTGCATTTAAAAATAAAGTTTAGGATCAACTTGTCAATTTCTACAGTGATTCCTTCTGGGATAGTAATAAGGATTCCATTCAATTTATAGACCATTTTGTGGAGAATTTCATCTTTATAATAGTGAGTATTCTTGTCCTTGAATATGAACTCTCAATTTATTTAGAAGTCTTTAATTATTTTAGCAATGTTTTGTAGTTACAGTGTAAAAGTCTTGCACTTGTTTTGTTAAAGTTTATTTGTATATATTTTACTTATTTTGATATTATGAATGTAATTGTTCTCTAAATTTAATTTTAGATCGTTTGGTACTAGTATATAGAAATGGAATTTATGTGTTTATTGAATCTTATGTTCTGCCATCTTGCTAGTCTCATTTCTTAGTTCTAGACATTTTTTGTTGATTCACTTTGGATTCTCTGGAGACAAAATACTTTCTACATAGACAATTATGTTATCTGTGAATAAACATAGCTTTCAAGACTGACTTGCTTTACAATCTGGATTTTTATTGTGTTTTGTTTTACCTATTGCACTAGCTAGAACCTCTATGTTGAATAGAAATGATAAGAGTAAACATCCTTGTCTTGTATATGATCTTAGGGAGATGGCATTCCATTTTTCATGATTACATATGATATTAGCTTGGAGTTTTCATAGATGCACTTTATCTCCATTATTATTTGAAGCTGCTTCAACATAAAATATATATCTGTGTCAGGACTCACTTTTCTCTCTTGTCTTTAAAATCATCTGTCAATGTCAGCTTGGGAAATCATTATGAATTTTTTTTAAGATAAGTAGAAATTTGATGAGAGGGAAAAAGATGCTGCTACAAGGTCAATGAAACAATATTACTAAATCCCAAATGCTTCCTATATCTTTGGGGATATATCACTGTAACAACTTGTTCCACAGCAAAAACTGAGTGACTTTTGAGGAAATTGGAACTTTTTAGACACTATCCATAAATTTGGATTTAGTCATGTGTCCCAATTTCTCCCTGATCATTATATAACCTAGATTGTTTATTATTTTCAAAATGTATAGTTACAATATGATTTTTAAAAATCTGTTTTTTTTTAAGCTGATAAACAAGGCAGCTATATAGAAAAACTAAAGCGGTAATTTAATTTATAGAACTAGGACCTTAACACACAGACACATCATACAGAGAATATCTATAATAACTGTTTTTTTTGTTATTGTTTATGTCAATGCTCAAAATATAACTCATTATAAATGGCCTTAAATAACTTGGTACACTTTTCTTTTAAATCAAATATTATATAAGTACATACTGTGAAAAAGAATAGATAATGCTAGTTGTTTATATAATACTCACTCTCATGAAGCTAAACTCTTTCACTCAGTACCAGAGGCCTGGTGCACAAAAATTAGTGCACTCTGGGATGGGGGAGTCCCTCAGTTCTGACTTTGCCCCCTCACAGTCCAGGACCCCTTGGGGGATGCCCACCTGCCAACTTACGCCCTCTCCCCTGGGGATTGTGCCTAAGATGGCAGTCAGACATCTCTCTGGCAACCCGGGAGCCGTTGGGGAATGTCTGACTGCAGAGTGGGCCTAAGCCACAGTTGGACACCCTTAGTGCTGCCATGGAGGCAGGATAGGCTCCCAGCACTGCCACTGCACTCACAGCCATCAGCATGGCTTGTAGCTGAATAGAACTTCCCCTGTGGGAGTTGAATGACCACCAGGGGGCAGCTCCTGGGTTGAGCATCTGCCCCCTGGTGGTCAGTATGCATCATAGCGACCAGTCATTCTGCTGTTAGGGTCAATTTGCATATTTCCCTTTTATTATATAGGGTATCCAATGTGCACTTTAAGAACGCATACTTCCCCACGCTCTTTCGCTGCTAAATTTGACCTCGTAACTTAACTCTCACAAGACAAAAGCAGAAGTTACTTGAGTGGGCTTTGAGAAAATTTCTTTCTTGATAAAAAGGAAGAGTCTCAAATAAACAAACTTTCTCTTCAACTTTCCTCATTTTCTTAATGCCTGGAACATAGACTAAATACTTAGAGGTAGAGTAGCCATCTTGGTAATGCCAAAGACTAAACCTGAACATCAAAATATTCAGAGAGAGAAATACATCTCAGTTCCTTGGGAGGTGTATTGGCTTTTTGCTTGTTTTGATCCCTTGTTTTATGAAATCAAGCAAGTTTATTACTTCACATTTGGTTAAGGTACCATAGTAACCTTCTGTTATATGCTGTTGAATACTTCCACATCTGGTCCTTAATACCTCTTCTCTCTTCCTAGAGGTAACTGCAATTACCTGTTATTATTGTAGTCTTCCAAAGCAATGTTATGCATTTGATCTTATTTTAAAGAGCAGATGAGAATTTACTTATTCAAATTCATAATTCATTTTGAAGGCACTGAATTATCTCCCAAAATTTTATAATAGAAACTAAATCTTATTTGCAGTGTATACACAATTTTAAATGGAAAGAATATCAAGCAATTATACCTTAATTTGGAATATGATTAATGAGTTTTTCCAGTGTTATTTTTAATCTAAAAGAAAGGCCTAGTGAGCAATTGAAAAAAAGTTGTTGACAACCAAGAAATATTTTTACAGGACCGCAATCTTCGATAGAAAAAAACACTCTAGTACTGCCTAAGGACTTGACAAAAAAATATGTTAGTTGTATGATATGACTTTAAAACATGCTAGTGACAAAGAATTCTGGTACTGCCTCTGAAAAAAAGTAGTCTGTAACAGACTAACCATCCTAGAGACAAAATATCCAGCCTAAATATAATGCAGAAAACAATTCTGTGACAGCGCCAAAGAGCAACCAAGACAGACAAAATAAGAAAAACTAAAATCCAGGGGGGGGGGAAAGTGACATGAAATGAGACTGGGTACACATATGCTAACAGTTTTCTCTTAGCTATATTTGCTTTTCTTCATTTAATATGGAGACCTAACCAAATACAGTGGCCTAGAGCTTGCAGAAGTCTCATTAGGATGGATAGACAAACGTTGGAGTTCACAGCTACAAAGATAGTGAATACTGCAGGTGCCAAGACTCCAGAATTCTAGAATATCCAAGAACTCAGATCTGCAGATTTGTTGACTTGCACTCATTATTTCCTGGAGAAATGAATGTAGTGAGAAGCCAAGAAACCAAGAAGCTGCTAATTGGCTACAATGCTAAGCAGATATTTAGGCAGTCTCACAATGATAGGGACTATAATATGAGTCAAGGGCCTTGGAAGGCCTATGCCCTACAAATAAGGGGAACAAATGTAAATCAAATTTTCCAAAGCTTAAAACACAGCCTTAAGTGATATTAATACATAAGGTTGTAATGACCTGCTTTTATTCTAATTGTATTGTTGAACGAAAAGTAAATTAATTTAGTGGCTGGCATTTCACCCAAAAAGATAACTCATTTCAGGAAATAAGACAAAAATGACAAAAATTTAAGAGATAAACATTATAAGCAAATAAAATACAATGTTTGTGTTAGCAGACACCATTTTCCCTCCAAAAAACTATGACTATGAGGTGGATCAAGATGGTGGCATAGGGTACCCCGGGAGAGCCGTGTGCCCCAGGGGAGCTGTGTGCCCAAGGGGGGCGGTGGGACGGGGGGGGGGAAGTGTGAACCAGAGGAGGAGCGGATTCTATTCGTGTGGTCCTGAGACATTTGGACAGTCTGCAGCCATTAGCTACAGAACACTCTGTTGTATTTCCGTACAAAAACAAATGAGAGAGAGTGTCCCACTTGAAATTCATATATGGGAAAAAAGGAAAAGACAAGGAAAAAAATCTGAAGAACAGATTAAAGTGGTGAATATAGTAGAATCAGGGGCAAAGAAGGGGAGTGGACTGATCATTATCAGGAGGATAAGGGGGTGGGGAAGCAGTGAGAGACTGGATTGAAATCCTATAACCAATGGATGAAGACAATTGTGGGGAAAAGGGGTAAGGGCAGAGGGTGGGAAGGGAACTGGGTGGTAGGGAGCTTTGGGGGAAAAAAAGGAGAAACAATTGTAATAATCTGAGTAATAAAATTTATTAATAAAAAAAGATGGTGGCATAGGAAGATCTTGAACTTACTTCCTTACAGACATACCAAACTAAACCTGCAGCTAAATATGGAATAATTCCCTCTGAAATAGACTTGACACTAGCTGAACAGCCCACAGCAAAGGATAAAAGGGCCACATCAAGATGGGTAGGAGAGGCAGATACATGGTGCCTCTGAAAACCCAACCATAGTGCAGTAACCCACAATTGGGAGGGATTTCACATCTATGGAGCTTCTTCCTGAGGAATGAGGGGTTCTTGCCCTTACAAAGGTACCCCAACCCTTGGGACCAGCATGGAAGAGACAAATCCCCAAATGTCTGGCTTTGAAATCCAACAGGACTTACACCAGAAGCCACAAAGTTTTATAGGGAACAGAAATTCTTCTCTTGAAAGGCTCCCGTACAGACTCACTCCTGGGGCCAGTGCAAGAGCAGCAGTTCATCTCAACTTTATGTGAAGGGGATTCATTTGCTTATCTTAAAGCAGCTGCCAGAGGAGCAGGGACTTCTTGGGACTGTTTCTGGGAATACAGGTGCTGGCAGATGCCATTTTTGCACTCTCCCTCTACCTTGCTAACACCAGTGACTACACACAGTCCCAGCACTCTATAGCTACCCCACTAGTATCAGCGGACATGCAGTCACAGTGCTCTCCAGCAGCCCGCCAGCGCCGGCAGGTGTGCATAGTCACAGTGCTCTTCGGATGCCCCGATAGACTGGTGGGCATGCACAGACAGAACACTCTCAAGCTGACTCCAAATAGCCAGCAGACATCCATAATCACAGCTCTCTCTGGTAGCTCCACTAAAGCCATCAGGTACATTTATAATAACCTCTATCTGCCTCATATAAGCTAGCAAGAGCATGCTGTCACAGGCCTCTCCAGCTGCCTCACTACAGCTGACAGGCACATGAAGCCACAGCACTCTCCAGCTGCTTGGTCAAGGCTGATGAAAACATGCCGTCAAGGCATTCTCCAGACACAGCCACAACACTCTCCCGCTGCCCTGCTAAAGCCAGCTTCCTCTTGGTCTCACTCCGATTCATTGGTACCACCAAAGGAGCCTATACACTTTTTGGAGCCCAGATTTTTGCAACTGTTGCCCAGGAGACACCTCCAGATCACTTGGTCTGGAAGCCAGCAGGATTTACTACTGTGATCCCACTGGACTGTATATATTTGCATACTTTAAAAGCTAGCTTCCAGCTGAAACCGGTTTGGCTCAGTGGTAGAGCGTCGGTCTGTGGACTGAAAGGTCCCAGGTTCGATTCTGGTCATGTACATTGGTTGCGGGCACATCCCCGGTAGGGGGTGTGCAGGATGCAGCTGGTCGATGTTCCTCTCTCATCGACATTTCTAGCTCTCTATTTCTCTCCCTTCCTCTCTGTAAAATATCAAAATATATAAAAAATAAAAAAAATAAAAATAAATAAAAGCTAGCTTTCACCCTAGCTGGTTTGGTTCTGTGGATAAAGTTGGTCTGCAGATAGAAGGGTCTGGATTCAAATCCAGTCAGGTTGTGGGCTGGATTCCAGTAGGGGGTATGCAGGAAATACGGATCAATGATTTTCTCTCATTATTGATGTTTCTCTTGGTACCACTCCCTTCCTCTCGGAAATCAATAAAAATATATTTCAAAAAATAAAAATAAAAATAAAAAGCTACCTTCCCATTAGCCTAAAATAGGTGTTGCCTGAGGTCCCTTTCTTTGGAACACTGTCAGGTTTTAGCTCACCCTCAACAACTGGAACCGATCAAGTATTAATTAGGCTGTTTTGACAATCACAAACATTTAAGAGACAACCAAGAGCTAGGGCAAGGTTGAACAATAAGTTTTACCTCCTAGAAAAGGCTATTTCTATAATACTGGGAGAGGTGGCTCTTCCACTTACTACACAGAACAAAGAGTGTCCAACAAAATGAAGAAACAAAGGAACAGGTTCCAAATAAAAGAAATAAATAAGTATCAGAAACAAGCCTTAATGAAATGTAGACAAGAAATTTTCCTACAGAGAGTTTGAAGTAATGCTCATAAAGATGCTCATTGAACTTGGGAGAAGAACATATTAATACTAGAGGCCAGGTACATAATATTCGTGCATGGGGGCATGTGTCCCTTAGCCAAGCCTGCACCCTCTCCAATCTGGGACACCTCGAGAGATATCCGACTGCCCTTTTAGGTCTGATCCAGGTAGGGCAATTGGACAACCCTCTCACAATCAAGGACTGCTGGCTCCCAACTGCTCGCATGCCTACCTTCCTGATTGCCCCTAACCGCTTCTGCCTGCCAGCCTGATCATCCCCTAAGCCTGATTGATTCCTAACTGTTCCCCTGCCAGCCTGATTGCCCCTAACTGCCCTCCCCTGCAGGCCTGGTCACCCATACCTGCCCTCCCTTGCAGGCCTGGCCCCTCCCAGCTGCTCTCCCCTGCTGGCCATCTTGTGGCAGCCATTTTGTGTTCACATGGGGGCAGTCATATTTGACCACATGGGGGTAGCCATCTTGTGTGTTTGAGTGATGGTCAATATGCATATTATTCTTTTATTAGATGTCAGGATTAGATAGGATAGAGACCTGGTGCACGGGTGGGGACCTGCTGGTCTGCCCTGAAGGGTGTCCTGGATCAGGGTATGGGTTCCCTTGGAGCATGGGGTGGCCTGGATGAGGGGCCTGTGGTGGTTTGCATGCTAGTGACGCTCCCCAGTGACCCAAGCAGAGGCCCTGGTATCTTGTATTTATTTATCTTCCATCATTAAAACTTTGTAGCCTTGAGCAGAGCCAATCCTCCTGCTTGCTCCATGGCCATAGCCATTTTTTTTTGGAATTTATTTATCTTCTATAATTGAAACTTTGTAGCCTTAAGCAGAGGCCAAGGCAGGCCAAGGCAGGGAGAAAACTTGGCTTCCTCCATTGCTGGAGAAACCCAAGCCTCCTGCTCTCTCTGTGGCCACAGTCATCTTGGTTGGGTTAATTTGCATACTTGCTTCTGACTGGCTGGTGGGCACGGCTTGCAGGTGTATCAAATGTAGGCTTGCAGGTGTATCAAATGTATGGTCAATTTGCATATTACTCTTTTATTAGATAGTATAGTGAGAATTTTTGTAATTGGTAATAGAGTAAGTCTTAAAAGTTCTCATCATAAGAAAAAAATTAATTTTATACGATGATGGATGGGGATTAGATCTATTGTGGTGATTATTTTGCAGTGTATACACATCTCAGATCATTATGTTGTATACCTAGAAATAATATATTATATGCCAATTATACCTCAATAAAAATACCAAACTAGTGAGATATAGCACACTTCCTTAAAAAAATTGCTAGACTTTATGGATTATGACAAAGCAATATAATTTACATACTAGAACACTATACTGTAAAATAAAAATGCTAGTGTAGCTTTTTATTAACTTGCATCTCCAATTAAATTACCATTTTCTGTTTACAAATAAATCTCTCTTCTATATTGATATTTCAAACCACAGCCTAAAATAATAGTTAGCAAAATTAATAAATGTTTATTATTTTTTTAAAGATATTTTATTGATTTTTTTACAGAGAGGAAGAGAGAGGGATAGAGAGTTAGAAACATGGATGAGAGAGAAAGCATCGATCAACTGCCTCTTACACATCCCCTACTGGGGATGTGCCTGCAACCAAGGTACATGCCCTTGACCAGAATCGAACATGGGACCTTTCAGTCCTCAGGCCGATGCTCTATCCACTGAGCCAAACCAGTTTCAGCACAATATTAATAAATGTTTAAAAATTTCTCCATGGCATAGTCTTAGATATGTATCTCTTATGTCTTCCAATTTATTTCTTTATTTCAGTAATACCTTAAAATGACCTTCTGTAAGAAATAAAACTTAGATTAAAAAATAATAACTATGACTGATATCTATCTATCTATCTATCTATCTATCTATCTAAGTGACCATTGCAAATGAAACAATCAAACAGTTGACTGAACAGGCTGAATGGAATGACCAGGATAGCAGGGGGGCTAGTGAGGGATGACCAACCAAACAACTGCGGGGCCAACTGAGTCTTGCACTGCCAGCAGTGGCAGCAGCAGAAGAGCGATGGGGGCTTCTCCTTCCCCTGATCACTGGGTTGCCTCCCGCACATGAGGGCTCCTGGACTGTGAGAAGGGACTGGCCAGGCTGAGGGACCCTCCTCTAGTGCATTAATTTTCATGCTTCAGGCCTCTATTTTTTAATAATTAGCACATGAAAAGAAAAAAGCACACACACAAATGGCATACCCCCAAAATATATTCCATGGTCTATTAGGAAGGGTCTACTCCTTTAATGGTGCTCCAGTATGTAATTTAATTTAGCCCTGAAAAATCCTGTTGTCATGGAATATCTTCAGTTTGTTTTAAATCTAGTTTTTCCTAAACTTGATTGAACTCTGATTCAAGCCTTACCCCACCCCCCACTCCACCCCCCGGACACACACACATGCACTTTTTTAGAGCATTAATACAATAAGTGAATACTGTATCATGAAAATTGTAGGTCTATTTTTTATAATGTATTTTTATTGATTTCTGAGAGGGAGAGGAAGAGGGAGAGAGAGGGAAAGAGAGGGAGGGAGAGGGAAGGAGAAGAGAGAGAGAGAGAGAGAGAGAGAGAGAGAGAGAGAGAGAGAGATCAATGATGAGAGAACCTGCATGAGAACCTACATGCCCCACACTGGGAATCAAACCGTGACCTCCTGGTTCATAGGTCCATGCTCAACCACTGAGCCATGCTGCCATGCTGCTGGATTATTTTTTTCTTTTTATGTATCTGGAGATCGTCCTTAACAGCCTTTTCCCAGTGTAACTCTTGTTACTTTTCTTCAGATAAAGAATCTCCAAATATTTCCAGTGAAGTAATTATTTTTCAATATTATGATATCTTGGGGTATAGCAGAATGGTGGAAAGGAAGGAAGAGAAAAATATTGACTATAACAGCTGCTAAGCAGGGGCTGGCGACTTTATGACTTTCTCTACTGAGAGTCTTGATGGTTGGTAAGGAAAGATAAAGGAGATTTTAAAAGTCTAGTGTCAAACTGTACTAGTGGATTGCAATTAACTTGAGAATCATGTCTTTGTCGGTATTCAAACTGCCCTTTTTAACTCTTACACCTATGTCTCAGTCCAAGCCCCAATATTCTACTGTTAGTTTGCATAATCTTTACCTCTTCTCAAAAAATAAACTTGAAAAATAGAGATGATATATGTTTCTATACTCATACTACCTCTCTACATAAATACACACCAAGCCCCGGGAC
Source organism: Vespertilio murinus (assembly GCA_963924515.1). Classification (NCBI taxonomy): domain Eukaryota; kingdom Metazoa; phylum Chordata; class Mammalia; order Chiroptera; family Vespertilionidae; genus Vespertilio; species Vespertilio murinus. The sequence goes on from OZ004710.1 coordinate 15,589,255, forward strand.
CCTCTTTTAACTGATTTGTTTCCCAGAGGAAGAAATTATTGTAGAATCTTGATCGTGTGTCAGAACTTTTTTTAAATACAAAAATTTTAACTATTTTAAATGTTATTTTTTTATTATAAAGTTACATTTTTAATCCAAATATCAGAAAAGAATCCACAGCTTCAAATGGGAGTCATGAAAGAGAAAATACAGTACTGCTGAAATGAGTACACAATAGATAGACATGCAGACTTAAAAAGTTTAAATGAAAATCTTTCTAGACAAGTGAAAAAGTTCATATCCAAAGTCAGAAAAAGACATTTTCCCTCAAACACATTTCTAAAAATTTATCAGTCAGAAAAAAAACCCAAACCCAAAAATATAGCTTCAAATGCACTGTAATCCACAGAAAAATCATGAGATAATAATTCTAATTGACTCTTACCTTTCAACACTTAAGACAAAATAATTATTAGTGATGAATAGTCTGATTCACCTGATCCAAATTAAACATAATGACCTACTTACGGTATATATGAGGCACACACACACACACACACACACACACACACACACACACAGGAACACACATGCACACATGTTGATGGCTTTGCAATTTTGACCCATCATTCATAACACTAGTGCGGAGGCTAATCTATGATTAGCTTTAAAATTCTCAATGAACCACATCATTGTTTTTGCAGCACCTGACACTTTAACCTCTGCCATTGTTTCTTTCAAATAAATTATATGCACTTTCCCAATAAATGCTGGTTTATTCAAGTCTGGGACAGAAGCATTTCTCAACCAAATTACAAGGTATCTATACTGAGCCTCCTTTGTTTCTCTATTAAATCAAACCCATTCAATAATTTTTGGACACAGTTGATGTTTTCAGCCCTGTGCTGTTAGGGGACACAAAGAAAAGGCAAGATATGGGCACTGTCAACAAGGAGTCACAATCTACTGAAATCTAGTAAGTTCATCTTAATTGGAATTGAGGCCACACTGCACTAGAAATGTTTCAAGAGAATTTTCAAGTATAAAAGCAAACCTTCACTTTTAGAAATCGTTTGGGTTTCATGACCAATGTGGCACTTTTTCTTAACAAAGATATTCATGGGCTTTCAAAGTATGAGTTGGTGCAGGCATTTGATATATTTTGTAATCTGAATTGCAGAGGAATGCCTGATTCTTACTTTTTTCCCCGAGTCTCTCATGGGAAAAGGTGCTGGAAGGTGAATGAATTCTATCATGAATAAACTCAATTGTTCAGCTGACAACTCTTGAATTATAAATCTTTAATTTGGAGAAGGGCAGCATTTTACTTGAGTTCCTTTTACACAATGACAAATTGTGAAAATAAAAAATTTTATGCTATAATTAGGAGATGGCTCTAATCAAGGCCAAATAGCAAATTATTTCCTTTAAAATGCACATAATGGTACATATTTACGTGTTCTTTTCTATAACATTTAAAATCATATTTATGCAGTGAAGATGGCCAAGTGTCTGGCTATTAAAAATATATTCTTTCTGAAGCACAGACCGCTTTAACAAAGTCATGCTGGATATGTCTCAAGTCAGTAACTCTAATGGCATTCTTCAATTTCGCCTGTTACCAAGGCCTCAGAACAAAAGTGCCACTATCAATATGGTGCAGATTTTCTCACGAACACATTTTGCTTCCCATTGAAACATTTTCTTCAGACTCACACGGACTCTCTAAAAAGTCTCCAAGCTTTTAAAATATTGGATGTGAAGACTAAAGCCAGAAGCTATTTATTTGGGGAATGAATTATCCTAATCTATTGAAGCCATTTCCATATCATAAAATTTTTTGAGAAGAAATGAAGAATGACAAGGGGAGGGACAAATGAGCAGTGACAGAACAGAAGCCTCGTTTGAAGGAGATAGTTATAGATGTCCAAATGATCATTCAATGGTAACATTCAGGAGCGTTCACAATTAACTATCTAGCATGTGGTTGTTAAAAATACAATGGGTTTGTCCTAGCCGGTTTGGCTTGGTGGATAGAGTGTCTGCCTGTGGACTGAAGAGCTGCGGGTTTGATTCCAATCAAGGGCACATGCCTGGGTTGCAGGCTCAATCTCCCATGGGGTATAGGCAGGAGGCAGCCGATTGATGATTCTATTCTCTCTCATCATTGAAGTTTCTCTCTCCCTCTCCCTTCCTCTCCGAAATCAATAAAAACGTATATATTTTTAAAGTTTGTATAAAAAATATATGACTTGCCTTGTAAAATTGGCTTAGGAATTTTACATCAAATTCTTCACAACTCAAACCTAGACAGGAAACACACATATTTCTAATAAAAGTGTCAAATGCATTCCTCAAACCCTTCAACATATACTAACATACTCAGCAATGTGTTAGGTCACTGGTTCATCAATGTTTGCTTCCCCTGGAAGGCTTGTTACAACACAGAAGGCTGGGCTTTAACTCTAGAGCTTTTGGTCTGGGCCCAGGAATTCACAGTTCCACGAAGTTCCTGGATATATTAGTCTTCTCTGGCTGCCATAACGAAATACCACTGACTGGGTGGCCTAAAAACAGCAATTTATTTCTCACAGTTCTGAAGGCTGGAAGTCTAAATCAAGGTGCCAGCAAGGTAGGTTTCATTCTGAGGCCTCTTGTCTTGGCTTGTAGACAGTCACCTTCATACTATGTGTTCATGTGACTACTTTGGTCACATTCAGAGAGAGATCTCAAATCTGTCACTCTCTTATGAGGACACCAGTTCTATCAGATTAGGGCCTCACACTTATGGCATTATTTAACCTTAAATACTCTCTAGGCCTAATCTCTAAATCCAGTCATATTGGGATTAATGGCTTTGGGGGAACACAGTTCTGTCCATAATACCAGGTGAAGCTGCTGCCATGGTTTTACAAATGGTACTTTGAGAACTAATATTTTAGGAACTGTAATAAATATTAAAGTATATTTACACTGTTTTCTGGAGACAGGTCTAACAAACAAAATATTTAGAGAGCACAATAAGACAACATAAAATAAATACTTCATTTTATGTATATGTCAAAATACCAGGTGGGCAAAAAATAGGCTTAAATTTCCAAGTGCTCAAAACACAGAGTTTATTCTTGTTTAATAATTGCATTATTTTCTATATGAACAAGGATAAACCAACTTTTGCCTATACCTATGTAAAGTATCTACACTAATAAAAGAGAAAGATTCAAATTGACCGTACTTCTGCAATGCCCACCATCCAATCAGGAGTGTCCATGAAAATTAACCCAACAAAGATGGTGGACTAATTTGCATGTGCGTGCACGGAGTGAAGACTGAAGGCTCCAGCCTGAGCAGAATAAAGACTGAAAACTGAAGATTGAAGAAGAGTGAAGACTGAAGAGGCTTGGCTTCTCCACTGTGGCCAGAGCAAAGGCCTAGGTCTCTGTGCCTGAGGAAAAACAGTGCCAGCAGCCAGGAGAAGGAAGGCCTATTGCACAAATCTCCATGCAATGGGCCTCTAGTATATACATGAAAAAGAAAAACAGGCAGTTAGGTTCTTGAGAACACATCACAGAGAAAAACATTAGATAGTGCTATAAGACTTGGTCAGATTTGGAGAAGTGCCTAGCCAGCATGGCTCAGTGGTTGAGCATCTGCTTATGAACCATGGCAGTCGTGGTTTGATTCCTGGTCAGGGCACATGCCTAGGTTGCGGGCTCAATCCCCAGTAGGGGGTGTGCAGGATGCAGTTGATCAATGTTTTCTCTCTAATCCTTGATGTTTCTATCTCTCTCTCTCTCTCCCCGTCTCTCTGAAATCAATAAAAACATATTAAGAAAAGATTTGGAGAAGTGACTGTGGAAAATTATGTTCTGGGTATAAGGAACTTGAGAAAGCAAAGACATCAACCTTAAAATGAGTATATCTGGGGAGGGGGGGAATGATTTTTGCCTGAAGAAATTTTTGTGTAATGTGGTGGGAGATAAGATGGGGAAATTGGACCAGAGTATGGAAAATAAGAATCACAAGCTCTGAAAGTTCCAAAGAAAACATTTAAATCAGAAGAAACAGTGAATAATGAACTAAAATAATATATCCAAATGGCTCAAGGAGTATTTAAATCTTACATACCCTCCACTTACTCTTTCTTTGAGGTTTTTCGTGATCTTTCAACACTATATTTTAGAGCAGTTTTAGGATCACAGCAAAATGAGGAGGAAGATACAGATACCCCCTGCTGTAACATATACACGGTCTTCCACGTTATCAACATCCCCCATCAGAGTGGTATGTCCTATACAATAAAAACCTAATATGCTAATTGTCTGTTCATTCAGTTGGGCATTCAACAAATTAAAGCATAACATGCTAATGATATGCTAAGGCTGATTTTTATGATATGCACTGATCACTAGGGGCAGACAGTTGACCAGTAGGTTAGCTTGCTGCTAGGGTCCAGCCTATTGATACTGAGCGAGAAAGGCTGGACATGCCCTGGAGTCCTCCCACAGTCCTTTTCTGACTGGCTAACCTCCCACGTCCCTCCCCGGCCCCAATCGTGCACCAGTGGGATTCCTATGCCTGGCCTGCACCCTCTTGCAATCTGGGACCCCTCAGGGGATGTCAGAGAGCCTGTTTCAGCCCGATCCCACAGGTGAGGCCAAGGGACCTCACTTGTGCATGAATTTGTGCATTGGGCCTCTAGTTTTTTTTAAAAAATTGATTAACCTACATTGACACCTCATTATCACCCACAGACCATAGTTTACCTTAAGGTTTACTCTTGGTGTTGTACGTTCTATGGTTTTGGACAAATGTATAACAACACACAGGGTAGGGCAAAAGTAGATTTACAGTTGTTTGTATGGAAACTAACCTATAATAATAAAAGGGTAATATGCTAATTAGACCAGACATCTTCTGGACATCCTTTCGGACAAAGCTACAGTGGTGGGGTGGTTAGGGGCAATCAGGCCAGCAGAGGAGGGAAGTTAGGGATAATCAGGCCACCAGGCAGAGGCAGTTAGGGTTGGGGGTGACCAGGCAGGCAGGTAGGCAGGCTAGCAGTTAGGAGCCAGTGATCCTGGATTATGAGAGGGATGTATGTGGGATCGGGCCTAAACCGGAAGTTCAACAACCCTGGAGGATTACAGACTGTAGGTTTAGAGGGTGGAGTCTGGGCTGAGGGTCCCCCCACCCATGCACAAATTTCATGCACCAGGCTTCTAGAACAATAATAACAATACAAGAATAAACTTTGTTTTCTTCTCACCATTATAAACCTAGTTTTGCTCCAAGCTATATATCCATCATAATGTCACAACAGAGTATATTCACTGCCCTGAAAATTGGCTGTGATCTGTGTATTCATCTCTGTACCTTGCCACCCCTGGAAACCACTAATGTTTTTACTATCTCCATAGTTTTGTCTTTTTCAGAATGTCATATATTTGGAATCATACAACATGTAGCCTTTTCAGATTGGCTTCTTTCACTTAGTAATATGAATTCAAGCCCCCCCCCCCATGTTTTGTTATAGCTTAATAGCTCATTTCTTATTAGCACTGAATAATATTCCATTGTTTACATATACCACAGTTTATGTATTCACCCACCAACTGAAATACATCTTGGCTGCTTCCAAGCTTTGGCAATTCTGAATAATATTGTTATAAACATCCACGTGTAGGTTTTTATGTGGACCTAAATTTTCAACACTTTAGGGTAAATATAAAGGAATGCAATTGTTTGGTCATAAGAAAAATAGTGCACTAGTCTCCCCTTATCCATGGTAGATATGTTCTAAGACCTCAGTGGATGGCTTGAAACTGTGGATAGTACTGAATCTTATATGTAATATGTTTTTCCTATACATGTATACATACATACCTATGATGAAGTTTAATTTATAAATTGGGGACAGTAACAGATTAAAATCAGCAACTACTGCCGAGACTGGTTTGGCTCAGTGGATAGAGCATCGGCCTGCGGACTGAAAGGTCCCGGGTTCGATTCCGGTCAAGGGCATGTGCCTTGGTTGCGGGCACATCCCCAGTAGGGGGTGTGCAAGAGGCAGCTGATTGATGATTCTCTCTCATCGATGTTTCTAACTCTCTATCCTTCTCTCTCCCTTTCTGTAAAAAAATAAATAAAATATATTAAAAAAATAAAAAAAATAAAATCAGTAACTACTGATAAAATAGAACAATTATAATAGTGTACGACTGTAATGAAAGTTATGTGAATATTCTCTCTCAAAATACTATTTTACTGTACTCATCCTTTTTCTTGTGATTATGTGAGATGATAAATTCCTTATTAAGTTGAGAACTTTCACCTTTCACTTTAAAAGACACATTCTATAGCTTCTCTTTGCATATATGAATTGCCTTAATCACTACTCTTGTGCTTTGATACCATTATTAAGTAAAATAAAAGCAATTAAGCACAAGCACGATGGTAAGTCTACTAACTGACTAAAGGGAGAGAATATATACAGTGTGGACAAGACAGACAAAGGGATGATTCATGTCCCAGCTAAAACCAAGCAGGAAAGCATAAGATTTCAGCATACTGCTCAGAAAAGCAAACAATTTAAAACTTATGCATTATATATTTTTGAAAATTTCATTTAATATATTCAAAATGAAGTTGACCACAAGTTACTGAAAACACAGGAAGTGAAAACACATAGGGTTTGTGGGGCTACTGTATGTTCAGTTTTGTAAGAAACTGCCAAACTCTTCAGAGTACTGGTACCATTTTTCATTTTCATCAGCAATGAATAACAATTCCTTTAGCCTTAGGTCAGTGGTAAGCAAACTGCGGCTCACGAGCCACATGCAGCTCTTTGGCCCCTTGAATGTGGCTCTTACACAAAATACCACAGCCTGGGTGAGTCTATTTTGAAGAAGTGGCATTAGAAGAAGTTTAACTTTAAAAAATTTGGCTCTCAAAAGAAATTACAATCCTACTGTTGATATTTGGCTCTGTTGACTAATAAGTTTGCTGACCACTGGCCTAGCTGGTTTTGCTCAGTGGATAGAGTGTCGGTCTATGGATTAGAAGGGTCCCAGGTTTGATTCTGGCCAAGGACACATGCCCAGATTGTGGGCTTGATCCCCAGTAGGGGGTGTGCAGGAGGTAGCCAATCAATGAATCTCTCTCATCATTGATGTTTCTATCTCTCTATCCCTCTCCCTTCCTCTCTAATATATATATATATATATATATATATATATATATATATATATATATATATTAAAAAGAGAGTTCCTGTAGGTCTATATCCTCACCAGCATTTGATGCCAGTGTTGTGGATTATGGCATTTTATTGGGTGTATAGTAATACTTCATTATTGTTTTAACTTGCATTTCCTTGATGATGTTAAACATTTTTTCATATGCTTATTTGCTATCAGTTATCTTCTTTGATAAGGGGTCTACTAAGCCTTTGGCCCTCTTTAAATTGGGTAGTTTGCTTATTGAGTTTTAATAGTTCCCTGTGTATTTTGGATAATAGTCCTACAGCCAATGTATCTTTTGAAAACAGTTTTTTCTACTAGTCTGTCTGAATGAGAATACCTTCACATTCTCTTGATATTGTCTTTCACAAAACAGGATTTTTAAATTAAAATCATTCCAGCTTATTAATTCTTTCAAGGACTGTGCCTTTGGTTGTATAAAAATAATCACTGTATTCAAGGTCATCTAGATTTTCTCCTATGTTAGATCTAGGTGTTACAAAGTTTTACATTTTACATATAGGTCTATGATTCACTTTGAGTTCATTTTTTAAATGTGGATGCCCATTTGTCTCAGGACTCTATGTTAAAGACAATCTTTGTTCTATCATAATACTGTCTGCTCCTTTGCCAAAAACTGGTTAAGTATATTTACATGGATCTATTTCTGAAGTGTATATTCGGCTTCATTTATCTATTTGTATTTTCATCAGTACCACACTGTCTTGATTACTATAACTTTATATTGTCTTCAAGTAAATAGAGTCAGTCCTCTAATTCTATTACTCAGTTTTGTGTTGACTATTCTCAGTCTTTCACTTCTCCATGTACACTTCAGAATCAGTTTGTCAATAACTATAAAATATCTTGTTGGGGTTTTGATGGGGATTGCATTGAATCTATAGGTCAAATTAAGAAGACCTGACATTCTATCAATAAGTATTCCTATGGAACATATCTCCATTTATTTCACTCTCTGATTTTGTTCATCAGAGTTTTATAGTTTCCTCATATAGATCTTATACATATTTTGTTAAATTTATATGTAAATATTTCACTTTTGAGTGTTAATATAAATGGTACTGTGATTTTCATTTCAAATTCCAATTAAATTTTGGAGGAAATTTTCTAACTGAAGAATACTGGTGATAACTGACATTATTAGAACCAGAATGCTTGGAAATCTTTAATTTGGGCTTATAAAAAAGAATGTACAGTCATCCTCCATATTACAAATTAGATATGCAACACAGCAAAGTTCAAACTAATTATGGACAGAATAATGTCTATTTCTGTTATATATTTTGTAGGTTTATTCAATATCAAGAAATCACGTGTCAGAATTTGGCAGACACTTTTGAAGTGACATATAAATTAATTTGTGCTATTAGTATATCTAGTACTGTGGTTGGCAAACTGTGGCTCGTGAGCCATATGCGGCTCTTTGGCCCATTGAGTGCGGCTCTTCCACAGAATACCACAGTCTTGAAGAAGTGGCATTAGAAAAGTTTAAGTTTAAAAACTTTGTCTCTCAAAAGAAATTTCAATCGTTGTACTGTTAATATTTGGCTCTGTTGATTAATGAATTTGCCGATCTCTGATCTAGTATTTATTAATATGCTCTTATTATATTTTCTTTCTCCATTGTCCATTTTGAGTGGAAATAATAATTTTTCACTTAAATTAATTATATTTATGTTTTATAGTTATGCCATATATATTTGAAGCCACAGTTTTGCTGTTTTTTAAGAAAGCCTGGAGATGAAAAGTAAACAAATAAGCATTAATATACCTCAAGGTTAATAAACTCTACTTTGCAGCCTTTGCTCATTTGGATTAATTAAATGTAGATATGTTTATTCTGCTTTATAATCCTACATAATAAAGGGATAATATGCAAATTGACCCTCATGTCCTTGCATCATCAGATGGCTGGCCTGCATGTTGTCACAAGATGGCTGCCCCCACATTGTCACAAGATGGCCACCATAAGATGGCCACCCCCACAACATCACAAGATGGCTGGCAGGGGAGGGAAGTTGGGGGTGACCAGGTTTGCAGAGGAGGGCAGTTGCTGGGGACCAGACTTGCAGGGGAAGGCAGCTGGAGGTGATAGGTCAGGCAGGGGAGTGTTTAAGGGGTTATCAGGCTGGCAGGCAAAGTGGTTAGGGGCAATAAGGCAGCCAGACAGGTGAGTGGTTAGGAGACTGCAGTCCCAAATTATGAGAGGGATACTGCAAGCTATTGGGCCTAAACCAGCAGTTATACATCCCCGTTGGGGTCCCAGATTGGAGTGTGTACAGGCAGGGCTGAGGGACACCCTTCCAGAGCATGAATTTTATTCACTAGGACTCTAGTGAAAAAGTAAAAACCCGACCCCCAAATGAAACTCAGACTTTGATGAGGTGGACTAGAGGATAATTTCACTGTTAATCTATGTGCTCAAAAAAAAACAACCTCCACTCATTTTAACTGAGACAATTTCACAATGCATGAAGAAAGACTGTGCTTCTTGAAAATCCTCTTTTGGTTTATTACCTAGGACAGTTAACTTTCACAAATAGAAGTTTTCAATGAAGATGCTAACAGAAACATAATGTTTGTGAAGGGAGCCACAATGGTATGAGAATATATAGATGTTTATTCAATTCTAGAGGCTCGGGGCACGGATTCGTGCACCAGTGGGTCCCTTGGCCTGATCTTCAGGGATCAGGTCAAAACTGGCTCTCTAACATCCCCTGAGGGGTCCCAGATTGTACAAGGACACAGGCCAGGCAAAGGGCCCCCACTGATGCATGATCGGGGCTGGGGAGGGACCATAGGAAGGTTCCAGGGCATGTCCGCCCCATCTCACCCAGTCCCGATTGGCTGGACCCCAGTAGCAAGCTAGCCTACTGGTTGGAACATCTGCCCTGGTGGTCAGTGTGCATCACAGTGACCAGTTGAATTGTTGAACCAATGGGCAGACGCTTAGCATATCAGACTTTCATTATATAGGATAAGAATACAACTGATAAAATTATTGCCATGAAAAATCATGGAACTAACATGTTTTCCCCCAGTACTGAGTCTACTTTTTACTGGGTAGCTATATCATCATGATACTGTAGTGGGTTTATGAAACAAAATAGAAAATGTCTCTTCTTGCTTTCTGCTGTGATTGTTAGAACTCCACTAAAGTATCAGTTTCTTTAAGGGTTGAGGAGAACTAACCCATGGATATCTATTTAGTCACTTTGCTATTGGGGTAATTTCTAGAAATATCAATGAATATCTTTTATAATCCAGAATTTTGGATTCTGGGGTCTTCTTCAGTTAGTTTGATTAATTTATATTTTCCTAGAAAAACTTCATTGCTTGGAAGAGGAGTTCACATATAATGCCATACAATCATTTTTTTATTTTATTTTTATAAACTCCTTTGTATATATGTGGCCATATATTTTTCTCCCTCATAATATAATGTATTCCATCTTTAGTTCTTTCTTCTAGATCAGTATTGGCAGTGTTTGGTACAATGTATTGTACTTTTTAAAGTTCTAAGTTCTATTAATTTCCTGTTTTCTAATTTATTTTTTTATTAAATTTATAGGGGTGACATTAGTTAGGAAGTTGGGCGCACAATGGAATATGCAGATCATGTATCATAGAAATGTACACTTGAAAACCTATATGATCTAATACATTTAACTGTATCATATATTTTGATCTTTCAATAACATTTATCAGTGTTCTTAGTAATGTATATTTTAATATGTTTTAAATTTCAGAATGAATTTTATATGGGTCAAAAATTAAAATTTATGTGTAGAAAATATTTTACAGTGAAAAAGCTCCCTCCTTTCCATCTGGTTCACAACCTACTTCTTCCCTGAACAGTCAGTTAATAATTCTTGTGCATCCTTCCAAAATTTTAAAATAAAAAAACAGCAAGTATGAAGATATATTATCCATCTCTTTTATAACAAAACAACTTAAATAAAGTTTTTCAGTTTGCTTTTACTTATTTCTTGATATCTTTTTATATCCATACACAAAGAACTTTTTACTCTTTTATACAGATTTACTTAATTTATGGATTAACCATGGTTAATATAAGCAGTATTTTAATGAAAGATATTAAGATTTGGGGGTTTTCGAGTATTTATTATAAACAACAAATGAATAAAGTTATTTACACAGTAAGTGTACTTGCATGGTAAATTCCATAAAGTGAATTTCCTGCAGCAGAGGAATAATCCTGAGAGATATTCCCAAATTGCCCTCCAGATAGTTGTATAAATTATACCACCAACCAGAAATGAATGAGAGTATTTCTCTATAGCCTGGCCAACACTATGTATTGTCATTTTTTTTTTAATTTTCCAAATCAATACTTTAGAAATACTATCTCAGTGAATTTTAATTTGCATCTCCCTCTAGCAATAAAAAGTATGTTTTCATATATTTAAGATCCATTTGTATTTTTATATAAATCACCTCCTTTTGTTCATTAACCATTTTCAGGAAATAGCTAGCATTCAGATATCAGGGAGCATATCCTTTTACTTGTCATATGAGTTGCATGGCATTTTTTGTTATTCAGAATTTTAAGCAGTAGATAGTTGAATTATCAGTCCTTCATATGTGGCTTCTAAATTTCGGCCCAAATAGAAAGATCTTTCCCAGTTCCTGGATTTAAAAGAATTCTCCCAAGTGTTTGTCAAGTTCATTTTTGGTTACATTTTGCAAATTTAAATCTTGATTTTCTTTTGGAAATTGGTGTGTAATATGAGCTACAGAGTTATTTCTTTCCCCCAAATCACCCAGTTATCAAACATTATTTTAACCTCTTTTGTTTTACACCAAATCCGTCCTTACATTTTTGTCCTCCTTCATGTTTCCAGGATCTAAAGGGTTCTTCTGGTAATAGAAGGAGGAGGCAATAATAGTAAGGGGTCCTGAAAGGTATAGGGGTGCTTATGTGTCAATGGTTTCCTCTGGCTGTTACAAATACTTAAATCTGACTCTAAGAGGTATTTTTTGTGACTCTACTCTGAGGAAGTTACCAACAACAAACACCCTTGAAGTTGGTGTATACTTCCCATGCCTGTCAAGTAATAGCCTTCCCTATCCTCCTCCATAATCTTTCTACTGAATTTCCTTGCCTGTCCAGACGGCTTTTTAAATACAGAAATAATCTTCCTTTTATGTTGCCCATATCTGTTCTTCTGATAAAGCCTTTTATTATATAGGATTTTTTACATCTTTCAAAACATTGATATGGTTTATATAGTCTACCATGACTGTGCTTTCTCCTTTTAGCTTTTATTTCTGTAGCAGTTTCCTACTGTTGCTGTAACAAATCACCACAAAATTAGTGGCTTAAAGGATTCAGACTTAGCTATTATTTTTCCCCCTATTTTCAGAAGACCTCTTCCATTTGAAGTTATGTTCATGAAACTTTCTTCACATTTTGATTTGCTTTGTTCTCCCTTTATAGAATTCTTATTATACATATTGGATTTCCTGGATCTGTTCCCCAAGTCTCTTATCTTTTCACTCATCACCTTCATTTCATTAACCTTTTCCAGTGACTTCTGAGAAAATGTCTCAGGTCAGTCTTTTAAATTAATTATATGGACTTCTGCAGTACTGAGTTTGCTGTTTACTGTCTACTGAATTTTTAAATTTGATCAGCATGTCTACTGATTTGTAAAGGCTGAAAGAGATATATTAAAATCTCTCACTGAAATTGTGGTTTTGTTAATTACTTTGAAGATGATAGTTCTGAATTTCTTTTTTGTAATCTTAAATTTTAAATGTTTTTCATTTTTAAATTACAGTTTATATTCAATATTACTTTGTATCAGTTTCAGATATAAGCCTAATCGTTACATATACTTTACAGTGTCCCACCTGATATTTCCAGGACCCACCTGGCACCACAGTTATTAAAACATTATTGACTATTTTTCCTGTGCTTTACTTTACATCACTATGGCTACTTTTAACTACCAATCTGTACTTCCTGATCAACCCCTTCTCCTTTTTCACCCAGTCCTCCAATGCCCTTCCCCCTGGCATCCATCAGTCTGTTTTTGGTATCTATGAATCTGTTTCTGTTTTGTTTATTCATTTATACTGTTCTTTAGATTCCACATTTTGGATTTCTGAGTGATGCCTTTCCATAGTTAAAAACAATATTTAGCTGGAGTTACCAACATGATAAAATATTTGCAATTTTTTTTCATTTCTCCTTGCTCCTCTCTCTTTTTTTTTCCTTCTTGACCATCTTTCAAATTATAGATTACACAAGAAATCTTATGCATCTATATGTAAATGTTGTAGTAGTAAAGGAGAAAGAAGAAAGTTTGTATTTTATTTGTTTATTTTACAAAAGTGTAATTTGGAAATCAGTCTGATACAGATAATTGTATTACTTTGCTGGCCAGTTACCTTTCAGCATTTCATATGTAGGCACTACTGGATGAAATATCCTAAACCTTCTTGGGATTAAGATTTCCTCTTTGCCAAATGCTCCAGGCAAAACTTTGCCTTTTAGCTCAACACATCTGAACTTGGCAGGCTGTTATTTGGCCAGAGAGTCAATGTCCTCTAGGAATGTGGAAGTAGCTACCACATAGGGGCTGGCAATATATTTTCCTTTTCACCTGTGCAGACATGTGTTTTTAGGCTTGTTGTGGAAGTCTGGTCTTGACATTGTTTGGGTTAATGCAAGGAATATCTGAGTGACATGACCATCATCTTTGGGAGGGAAGCAAACAATGAAATTCTATGTATTATTTGAACTTGAGAATAATACATAGAAAATTCCCACATTTTTTGTGTGTGATATCCTAAAATCATTTCTGTGGTCCTTCCTTGGACCAAACTAATAGTTGGAAGAAAGCTCTGGATGCTGTATTGACTCTATTATGGAATCTTGTCCACTCTGTTATATTGGAAACACTTTAAAATTATATTAAAGTTATATTAAAATTTTAACCGGTTGATAACTCAGAAGCATCAAATCTTTAGAAATAACTCAAAGTTTTTGACCTTTAAATGGTACCATTTGCTCTTTTCATAGTTCTTTAATGATTTAAATGGAATTTGAGGAGCGAGGGGAAGGAAACACAGCCTCAATTGTATTCTAACTTGTTTTATTTATTTAAAAGTATATGAAAGTATCTTTTCATTTTAATAAATACTTATCTACTCTAATATTTTAATGGCTTAAAAATAACATAATTTTTTATTTTAGAAAACCCAGGCTAATGAGTTGGTCATTATACAAATTTTCAACAATCTGAGAAGGACTTGGATAGTTATAAACAATACATCATCTCCCAACAATGGTGTCAGTGAGCAGAATAAAAAAGTGATCCACATTAATGTTTCCTTCCACAACATACTTCCCTCTCTTCCTAAGCAAATGTATCCTTAAGCACTAGAAAAGAATAAAGGTTTTATTGGCTCTTATTTTAAAAATTATTTTCAATTAGAGAAATTCTAAATCATCAACAGTAACTATTATTGTCCTAACTATCATGGAAGTACCAGCAAGTTTAATGGCATAGATTTTGATGGATCAGCTTGCAAGAAGTAAATTTATTAAGAACATAAGGCATTAGTCCAAACTTTCCATGACAGCTTAAAAACAGATAGATGCCAAGTAAACCATCTCCCCAAAGGCTTCTAAATTTTAAAAAGGTATAGCAATACGGGTATTTGGAATAAACAATGCACACTGGGAAAGAGGAGACTTCAGACTGCTTAGAACAGTGGGGTTGAAGAAAGTGACCTGTGTGCAGATACTGGCTCATTAGGAAGAGCTGAAATTGTGTTCACATTATAAAGGGGCCGGTACAGAATAGCTTGGAAAACTGTTGTGTATATGCACACTATGCCAATCACTACACCCTATGTTTTAATAAAAAGGAAGAGGAGGAGGAAGAAGAGGAGAGGAAAAGAAAGGGAAAGGAACAGAAAAGGTGGGAGTTAAAGGGAGGAGGGAAGGGGAACACATGTTCCTTTTCTAAATTAAAAAGCACATTTTACCATTTCAAATTATTAACTGTGTGTTTCTGGCATTGCTGAGCAATTCTATTATTATTACTATTACTATTATTATTATTATTATATCCACACATTTAACAAGAAACAACTTCCAATCTGAACAGAGCTTGCACTGGAGAATTTGAAATATATATTTCTTATAATAGTTGCCTGGCCCAACTTCCAATGATCCTTTCTCTAAAAACTTGCCCGCTTGCTGGGAACACTCCCAATATTTTGTGACTCCAGCTCTTTATTAGATCTGAATAATCTTGGGTTAGAATCAGGACCAAAAGTATGCCAACAAGATACTTTTCACCTGATAATTTCAAGAGGGAAAGAAGGTGGGTACTAGTTGAGTTACGCTAATTGTAGCTCTCATATTGATTAGGTCCCTGAACCCTTTCTTTATTAGAGGCTTAGTGCACGGATTCGTGAACCAGTGGGGCTCTTTGGCCTGGCCTGTGGGGATCT
The DNA here is from genome assembly GCA_963924515.1 of Vespertilio murinus. NCBI lineage: Eukaryota > Metazoa > Chordata > Mammalia > Chiroptera > Vespertilionidae > Vespertilio > Vespertilio murinus. The sequence continues at coordinate 15,604,989 of OZ004710.1, forward strand.
GGCCGAAACCAGCTCTCTGACATCCCCAGAGGGGTCTCGGATTGCGAGAGAGTGGTTCTCAGGTGACGCATCCCAGAATCGGACTCCTCTTCTCCCAATATTATGTCACTTTCTTTCTGCATCTGTCTCGCTTCTTTCATCTCACTTTACCCTACTGGTCGGCAAACTCATTAGTCAACAGAGTTTGCCAACCACTGCTTTACCCTAAGTTTGGCTGTAACTGATGACTTGTGGGCATTTAGCTGCAAAATGTGATTATTTAGCAAACAGGGTTTACTTAGCCTGGAATCTAGTTGGCCTAGGGCAGGACTCAGCTCAATGTCAGGCTCCTGTCCTGGCCTTTTCACCCAGGCGGAATCCTGTGGCAGTAGGAACCTCCTTCTTCCCACCTGAGCTTCTCCTTCATCTCCTTCTCTTCCTGGAAGTTGCCCCCTGGCACTACTTGGAAGGAGGGAAACCATAGCTGGTTTCCCAGCTGAGAGTGGTAGCAGGAAAATTCGCTGCCTCCACTGAAAATTGATATTAAGTGTGCACCAGACATTGGGGCCGAAGCCAGTGGGTCTTGCACATCTCATCATTTATCTAATCGAGTTGAAAAGTTCCTGTAAAGGCAGACCCACAACTGCTGCAATGGGCTAGAGGCCCCATGGGGAGCCAGACCCAAAGTGGGGAGCCAATGGGCTAGAGGCCCAGTGCACAGATTAATGCACCACTGAAGTTCCTCAGCCTGGCCTGTGGGGATAAGGCTGAAACTGTCTCTCTGATATCGCCCGAGGGGTCCCAGATTGTGAGTGGGTGGTTCTTGGGTGATGCACCCTGGAATTGGGTTCTCTCCTCTCTGGTTCTGGGTGCATCACCCAAGAGATGCAGCTGCCAAGTCACCTGATCTCAGCAGCTTTTGCATTGAGTGCCCCCTGGTGGTCAGCGCACATAACACCTGCCAGTCAGACAGTTGAAGAGTCTGCTGGTCACTTAGGCTTTATATACTGTATATAGATTGGGGTGACATCTATATATGAAAAAGGCTAATATGCTAAGTGTCCAACCATTCAACCAGTTGCTGTGATATGCACTGGCCACCAGGGGGGGCAGACGCTCTGACTGGTAGGTTAGCTTGCTGCTGGGGTCCAGCTGATCAGGACTGGGCGAGATGGGCCGGACATACCCTGGAGCCCTCCAGCTGTCCCTCCCTGGCTGTGATCAGGCCCTGGTGGGGTCCCTAGTCCTGGCGTACGGTGATTAGGGAAAAAACAGCTCTCCAACATTCCCCAAAAGGTCCTGAATTGCACTGGGCCTCTAGTTGGTTAATAAAATCATATAGGATCCAGGTGTACAATTCTATAATATATTATCTGTATATTGTATTATGTGGTCCCTGAACTCTTTATACAGAGGTCCACTGGGCACTTGGTTTTGCACCAAGCTCTTCCTGCATCCTGCTAATTAAGTAGCCATTTATTGGTGATGCTAGCCACAGTTACATTCTGTTACTTTCAACCAAAATATTCAGAATTTGATTCACTTTATATCGTTGATGCTAAGAACATTTTGTGATAAAACTGTGAGCTATATACAATTTTAAATTACAAAATGAAAATACCAAATGTTGAAAATTGGTTCAAAGAAATGTACAAACTTTAGGACATAACACTAAACTGTAAGCACTTTCAAGACTATCAAATATTTTGTTTTGGTTCTCTCTGGGGGTTCAACATCCTATCTAATAAAATAGTAATATGCAAATTGACCATCACTCCAACACGCAAGATGGTTGCCGTCATGTGACACAAGATGGCCAACAGGGGAGGGCATTTGGGAGGGACCAGGCCTACAAGGGAGGGCAGTTGGGAGCAATCAAACCTACAGCAGAGGGCAGAAGGCAGTTAGGGGTTATCAGGCAGGCAGAGGAGGAAAGTTGGGGGCCAATGGGCCTGCAGGAAAGGGCAGTTTGAGGGGGGGTTAGGCCTGCAGGGGAGGGCAGTTAGGGGCAATCAGGCTGGCAGGGGAGCAGTTAGGTATCAATCAGGGGAGTGATTAAGGGGTGATCAGGCTAGCAGGCAGAAGCGGTTAGGGGCAATCAGGAAGGCAGGCAGGCAAGCAGTTGGGAGCCAGCAGTCCTGGATTGTGAGAGGGATGTCCAACTTCCCTAGAGGCATCCCAGATTGGAGAGGGTATACTAATTTCATGCAGCAGACACCTAGTCTACATATAAGAGAAATCAAAATTTATTTCAAATGCATATAATCAATTTTTTTTTGAATAAAGAAGTCCATCTATTTTGTATTATTAGGACATCAGAATAAATTTTTATGTTACTTCATATTTTGTGAAACCCTTACTCATAACTTACAAGTTAATCCTGACCATGCTGGTTAATGTAGTCACAAATAAATAATTTCATACAAGGAAACTCAAGCACAGAGAAGTGTCCTTAACTCGGGTTTTTAATCAAGATTGTTGCTGAGCCAAGAGAACTCCCCAGCATGCAACTTCTACGCCTGTGAAATTGAATCTAAATTATAACAGCTTCTTTCAAACTTGACAAATACCCTCAGTTAAAATTCAAGGGCATGTAATACTATGGGGGCTACTTGTCCAAATGTATTTTAATATGACCCAACATGCAAGTTACTCTCTGAAGATCATGAGGATTGTGAGTCAAGAGCCTATGCAGTATATAAGAATTATAAGTATTGCCATGATGCAGAACTGACTTATTCTTACATTGAGAAATATACTCACAGACTCTGTGTACATGAATCCACCATTATATTGGGAAAGTTACCATATAGCTTTCTCAAAGAGCTTACTTCCTTTATGATTTGGTTTTATAGGTTTTGAATCCAAATAAATAATATAGACCTCAACAGTTTACTAAATATTTGGACATAGCCACATAAACAACAAAGCCATCATCCTATCTTTTATCTATCTTTCACTTTTCTCAGCTTGTGAAGAACACAACCCTTATGTGACAAATCCAAGTTCTAACTCTAACCATCTTATGTAAATGTTGGTTTGACTGGGGGTATTCCAAGATTGTCTTATGCTGACAACACGCACTGTCTTATATTTGGAAAAAGCTTTTACTATGATAATTCTGTATAATATTCAGCTCCAAAATCTCACATAAAACATTTATTTTCTGATCATGGATCTGTGGCTTACCTGCCATGCCTCTGTTCCAAGCAGTGGTCAGATTCAAGTGAGTCTTCATTCTGTGATCCAAGGTAAATGAGTATCTCTAATGGAGGGTTCTCATACAAAAGACGGCATATAACAGGGCTGACAGAAACTTATAATGCGCCTTAAAACTTCCTTTCAGGATGGCCTCCACTTAAAAGCAGCACATTATCGCTTCCCATAACATGCCATTGTTCCCTTGGTCAGAGCACAGTAAGTGACACGGTGACTCCATCATCAAAGGGGTAGGGAAATGTGCTCTCCCTATGACAGGGAAAGGGAGCGGAGTGAATATTTTCTAAACAATAATGCAACCTATTATACAGAATGGCCAGATTAGTAGGTAGCCTGGTGCATGAATTTGTGCATGGGTGGGGTCTTGGCCAGCACTCCTGGTCGAGGGGACAATTTGTAATATGCCTTTTATTATACAGGATATACACTGAGTGGCCAGGTTATTATGTGTTCAGAGATCATAATATTCTGACCACTCAGTGTATATTTTCTGTCCATAACACTCTAGAAACTTAATATCCTGTTGGATTTTAAGGTAAGCACTAGGAACCACTGACAATTGGCAGATTTGAAATTTACATTTCAACAAAGGAAAATGAGAAAGGGATTTGTTAAGCTGTGTCAGCTTTGGTGAGATTATGAAATATTAAAAATTGAAGTGATCAGCATACCTGCAAATGACACAAAGCTAGTCTTAGTCTGGTATCTTGAGGTATTATCTCCACTCAATTTAATGTTTATTTTCTTCAGCATATATCAATGGTGTAATGAGCTACCTATTATCCTAAGAAACAATCCAAACATAAGATTTTTGAATATGAAGTTTAAATAAAAATAAATGACCTGCGTTCAGCACTTTATCATGCTTCCTCTCTGAGTGACAAGATTAACAGTGGAATTCATTTTCTCCAAAGGTGATGCTCTTGTCCCAGGTATCTTTTGCAGAAGTATGTCAGTTGTTAGACATCCACATAGAGCTAAAGTTTAATATGCCATTTATTGTCATTTTCCCCATCTTTAATTAAAGCTTTAATTGATGATGAAAATTTTGGTCCTAGAATGATCCTTGGCAATGTCTGAAAAAGATGCTTGAACACATTGTTACATGGTGCTTTTGAAATAGCTAGCAAGAAAAGAAGAGCTATTACATGGCACACAACAACTAGATTTTTATTTTGTAACTGCCTCAAGGAATTTAACTCAGAAGATACTAAGATATCTGTAGAGACCTAGTTTGCTGACAATTTATCTTTGTGTGTGTGTGTGTGTGTGTGTGTGTGTGTGTGTGTGTGTGTGTTTCAGGGCAAAAACAGTTTGTCCCAAGAAAAGTGATTTTAAATATAATAATGTTACATGTAATAAACACCAGTTATTCAATAAAAATTATCTTACATATAATATTACATGGAATAAATATTAATATTTCAATAATAAAATTATTTTAAGTATAATATTACCAAAACTCTACTATCATAGTATATCACAAAAGTTGTAGGAAATATTAACAATTTGCAAATAACAAGGTTTCTTCTATTATATTCTAGAATATGTATTCTAGAGTATTTCCTCCTCTGGCTCTATTTTTGTTCAATAATTTATGTTGTTCATTCCACAAATGAGTGAAATCATATGGTATGTATCTTTCTCCGACTTGCTTATTTTGATTAGCATGATACTTCTGAAGTCTATTTTGTCGGGGTATGAGTATTGCTAGTCCATCTGTTTTCTTTTCCATTTGCATGGAAAATTTTTTCCATCCCTTCATTTTCATTCTGTGTGTGTCTTTGTTCTGAGGTGGGTCTCTTGTAGACAGCATTTGGTTGGTTCATTTTTTCCCCATTCAGCTACCCTACACCTTTTAGTTGGAGCATTTAATCCGTTTATATTTAGGGTTATTATTGAGAGTTACATATTTTATAGCCATTTTAATTCTGTATGGCTATGTTTCCCTGTTTCTTCTTCTCAGCAATCCCTTACTGAAATGTCTTTAGATTTCTTATAATGTTGGCTTGGTGGTGGTGAACTTCTTTGGCCTTTTTTTTGGGGGGGGGGGTCAGGGAAGCTCTTTATTTGATCATCTATTTTGACGGATACACTGGTGGATATAATAATCTTGGTCTCATATCCTTGCTTTCCATTACCTTGAGTACTTCATGCCATTCCCTTCTGGCCTGTAGAGTTTCTGATGAGAAATCAGGTGTCGGCCTTATGGGAACTCCTTTGTAGGTAACAGTTTTCTTTTCTCCAGCTGCCTTTAAGATTCTTTGTCTTTAAATTTTGGCATTGTAATTATGATGTGTCTGGGCGTGGGTCTGTTTGTGTTCTTCTTGTTTGGGGTTCTCTGTGCTTCCTGAACTTCTGTGAATTTTTCCTTTACCAGGTTAGGGAAGTTTTATATTATTTCTTCAAATCCCTTTTTGCTTCTTCTGGCACACCTACTATTCTAATATTGTTATGTTTCATATTGTCACACAGATCCCTTAGGGCTGCCCTCCTGTTTTTGAACTGTTTTTACTTTTTCTTTTTGGTTCTCTAATTGAGTGATATTTTCAGCTCTCTTCTATTTCACTGATTTGATTCTCTGCTTCCCCTAATCTTCTGTGTATTCCTTCCAATGTATTCTTTGTGTTTTGTCATTCATCTCAGACTGTTCCTTTTTCATAGGTACTACCAGGTGTACCAGTTAATAATGTGGATTTTGTTATCAAAGAAAACACAATAACTTCAAGAAAAACATCAAAAGTGCTTTATTCAAAGTAATGTTCATAACTAGCTACATATTTCCCCTACCTTTCAGATAATTTGTGGATACCGTCCCAATAGAACTTTTCTTGTTTGGAGGCAAACCATTCGGAGACCAAATTTTCTACTTCTTCATATGTTTTAGAGTGCTGCTCAGAAAGTGCATATGCCATCTATAAGAACTAGTGGTAATCTGAAGGAGCAAGGTCTGGTGACTATAGCAGGTGGGTTAATACTTCCCAGGCAAGATCTTTTAACGTGTCTTTAACTGGTTTTGAAGTGTGTGATGGTGTGTTATAATGAAGCAAAATTACTTTGCCATGTCCTCTGGCCCATTCTGGTCATCTTACAATCAAAGCACAGTTCAAATTGATTATATGTTGTCAGTAGCAATCAGTAATACTGATTTCACCTGGTTTTAGAAGCTCATAATACACCATACATTCCTGATCCCACCAAATGTAGAGCATAGTCTTCTTTCCAAAGTAATTTGGCCTTGCAGCCGAGTTCGATGGCTAACCTGGATCAAATCATGATCTTTTGCTTTTGGGATTCTCAAGATAAATCCAATTTTCATCACCAGTCACAATTCAATAAAAAAAGACTTTCTTTCGTGTTGAAGCAACATTTTACTGATGACTTTTTGTCTTTCATTCAGTTGATGTGGCACCTTTTAACATCTTTCCCATTGCTTATAAATGATTGGAAATTGTTTGCTGAGCAATGTTTAATCTTTCTACAAGTTTTATTTTGAGTTTGACACATATTCATCCAATAATGCTTATAATTGTTGGTCTTCAAACTTCTTCTGTTGACCTGGACATTATTTGCCTTTCACATCATTATCATCATTTTTAAAGCATTTAAACCAGTGTTCACAAGTATCTTGAGATTGAGAATATTCAACATAAGCTTCCCGAGGTATACAATAACTTTCAGCAGCACTTTTCTTCAAAATAATGAATTAAAACTTCCCACAAATGCTCTTTCTTTGGCAGGAAATTCTACATCTTTAAGCTTAAAATATCTATGATGTTAACACCTTCTGAAAATTTGACATATGAAGTTTTTAAACTTGTTGTCTATACAACAAAATGGCATACATATCAGCATATGTGTGACCCCTTCTATTGAAAAAGTCCACATTAACCAGTATGCCTTGTATACTTTTTTTCATACTGTTGAGTATTTTTAACATCATTACTGTGAACTCTTGTTTCAGATAAATTTCTTATCCCTGCTTCATTCATCTCTTCTGGAGAATTCACTAGTTCTTTCATTTGTGGGCTGTTTCTTTGTTTCCTCATTTTGGTTGTCTGTTTGGGTTTGTGACTATGTTTTAGGTAGATCCTCTATACCTCTCAATCTCTAGTGCAAGACAGTGATAAAGGGTGTTTCTGACTAATTGCATCAGGCAAAGACTCAAAACCTCCAGAGTCTGCCTCTGTCTATAGACTGATAGGATTCTGATTTGAATTGTCCCCAGGCAATTGTCCTAGGTGTGATGAGAATCTTTTCAATAGGGTGGGGCAGTTGCTTCTGTCTGGAGGCTGTTACTTTTAATCTCTTAAGTGGCCTCCTTCCTGATCAAAGGACGAGGTGTTTTCCAATAGGGTGTGTCAACTGTTTTCCCCACAAGGCAAAGCAGATGTCTATGTTGGAAAGATGTCCTCTGCTATGTGAGGGAATGACTCAGCCCAGGAAACTTGGGATGTCTACCTTATAAGCTCTATCTCCTGAGTCCCCAGTCCTGAGTTCTGTTCCCATAGCTCCAGTTCACTTCACCCTCCCTCTGCCAGAGCAAAGGGTGGGCGGCTCCACAGGGAATTTTTGTTCAATGGCCCTTCAAGTGGGTCCCCGAACTTTCAGCTGGCACTCCTTGCATACAGCACTCTGCTGCTTTTCCCAGCTAGATGTTATGTGGGTACCCTCCTCAGTTTGGTGGTCTCTGCTGGGGAGCCCAGCTTCAGGATTAGATCCCAGAGTTCTCAGTGGGACACCCCCCACAGCTGAGATATCTCTATGGGACTTCAGTTGCCATCTGTGGGCCTGCCCTTTCAATCCTCTGCCCCTCCTACCAGTCTGTATGATGTCTCCATCTTCAGTCTTTGGGTATTAGGGTTCTCTATCAGTTTTCCATTGATTATTTAAGAAGCCTTTCCGTATTTCAGTTGTAATTACAGCTTGTTAATGAGAGCATGTCTGTGCAGCATCCTCCTACTCTGCTGCCATTTTTAATCTAAAAAAACACACAAATATTTTAAATAAAGGTATTAAAATATAAATTACAAAAAAACAAATTTGAACTAATGCATCATGTGTGCTTCTTCATTGATGCATTAAGTGACAAGCTGCAGAGTTTTTAGTGTTTTTTTTTTAATACAGACTACTAATCCACTTCATTTTATTTCTACATCTATGAAAAAGAGACAGTATGGTATATTATCTCAATTTTGTTAGTAGTTTTTAAATAGTTATTTTACTTAAACAAGGTGGTGTTATTAAATTTTACTTTTTATCATCACGCAGTGTTTTAGTTTTAAATAACATGTTTTTTGTTCATAAATTTTTTATCTTTGAATAAATTTAATAATTTTGTAAATAGATCCTTCTTTCTCCAGTTCTCAAAAAGCTATTAATTCTTGTTTTATTTTTCATTTTCTTTATTGTTTAAGGTATTACACGTGTGTCCTAGCTTGTTGTTTTGTGGTGTGTGTGTGTGTGTGTGTGTGTGTGTGTGTGTGTGTGTGGTTGTTTTTTAATGTTTTGGCTATCCCATGTCAACGTGCAAATTTCCTTTTGGTGAATTTAAAAACATATTTCTTGGCTCCTATTTAAACTTAATACTCCATCCATCTTCTAATTCCAAGTATATTATTAAATATTTCAGTGAATTTCCCTGAACTCTACATATTGTCTCTTGAGAATGGAACATTCAAGGCAGAGTTAGTTTGCTATTGGATTTGAAGCTGCCAACCTCCTGCTCTCCTTTTCAGAAGCACATGAGGCAGGAATAGATTAGTTCATCTATCAACTGAGTGGGTTTCTTCTAATTAAGGTGGAAGCCCCATAGGCCACACATGGCCATTTTTGTTATGAAACAGAACAGAAAAGCTCCATCCTATCATCAGAATATTGACTTCTTTTGTGTTCCACTAAATTTATTTGAAACCCCAGTTTTGTAGCTTGCTCGACAAACCTACCCCTTGCTCAGACTGCCTTAGCTGGTTTTGCTAACATATCTTTAGAAAAAAAAAGGCAAAAATTCAAAGTATAAAATAAGGGGTTTGAGCTGACATCCTGACACTTCTGATTTACATACCCCTTTTTATTTTTTAAAATATATTTTATTGTTTCTTTACAGAGAGGAAGAGAGAGGGATAGAGAGTTAGAAATATTGATGAGAGAGAATCATCCATCAGCTGCCTCTTGCACACCCCCTACTGGGGATGTGCCCACAATCAAGGTACATGCCCTTGACCAGAATCGAACCTGGAACTTTTCAGTCTGCAGGCCAAAGCTCTATCCACTGAGCCAAACCGGCTTCAGTTACATACCCCTTTTTAGCAAAAAAGTTAGGGAATGGTTCACAGCTGCAGAATCCAAATGCCTGCTTTGAATGGCTGTTTACCTGATGGTATAAAGCAGTGGTCGGGGAAACTCATCAGTCAACAGAGCAGCAAACAGTGGCTTGAAAGCCGCATGGGGCTCTCGCACTGCATGCAGCTTGTGAGCCACGGTTTGCAACAAGCACTGGTATAAAGAAAATAAGAGTCTAAGTTTGACTCTTAACTCTGCCAGTGTGTGTCCTGTATCATATTAGTTATCTATGCCTCAGAGTCCATGTTAATAGGAGCAATGTATTAATGGTATGCACTTTATAGAGCTGTGATGAGGATTCTGTGAAATGATTTATAGAGAAAGTGTTTCACATAGCATTAAAGTAAGCAGTCAATAAATGATAATTTAGATTAAGTGAAATTATGATCCATCCAGAAAAAAAGTAGTAAAACCCAATAAACAGTTTCCCTCTTCAAAATCTGATATGTATTTCCCACTTATAGCTCATTGCTACTCTGATCATCCAGGCACATTGTAAGTGCTCAGTAACCATATATATTAATGGCTACCATACTGGGCAGTGAAGAAATGGAATTTGGGTAAATTACGGAGAATAGTTGTGGTCTTGAGTAGCGTCCTTGTCACTCAGCCACAATTCCCACAGGTTTTTACTGCCCAATGTTTCAGGGACTTCTCTTCCCAGCTCTGGGACCCTGAGCTCAGGTCTGGTGTGGAGCTGGGACCCCTTGTTCCTCACGGGCGGCTTCCACAGCTTTGATATCCCTCCCAATTAAAAACACACCACACATGGGCATGGGACCAGCCCATTCCTCACCTCCACCCCTCCTACTAGTATCAATGTGCTTTCTTCTTTACTTCTCTAGTTGTTGGACTTCCATTCAGCCAGCTTTCAGGTGGTTATGAATGGTGGTTGTTCTGTATTTCAGCTGTCATTTTGATGTGGCTGTGGGAGGTGGTGAGTACTGCATTTACCTACACTGCCATCTTGGGTCTATTAAAAATGGCTCACTTTGCCAAAACCGGTTTGGTTCAGTGGATAGAGCGTCGGTCTGCGGACTGAAGTGTCCCGGGTTCGATTCCGGTCAAGGGCATGTACATTGGTTGCGGGCACATCCCCAGTAAGGGGTTTGCAGGAGGCAGCTGGTCGATGTTTCTCTCTCATCGACGTTTCTAGCTATCTCTCTCCCTTCCTCTCTGTAAAAAATCAATAAAATATATTTTTTTAAAATGGCTCACTTTTATTATGAAAAGTCTAACAAAATGAGAAGACAGTTCCTTCAATACAGTTTATTAAAACTCTATTGTATTCTCTCCTGGCCTTATCTTAGCATTCTATTCAAAACGTTATCACTGAGGATGGTTCTATAACTGTAACGAAGTACAGTGTGTCATATATAGGAATATTGATTAGTTTCATCTTGGTATCTTAAAATTCCATGTCTTATTGTACTAATGTTTTTTACAGTAACTATCATATTAAGTCAGAACTTTAACATTATGACTCATAAATAACATGAAACTTGCCACCTATAAATCACAGCACTGGATTGGAAGTTTAAAGTTAAGATTTATAAACTAACATATTAAATCACAACTTTAAAATTTAGGATTCATTAATAAGAACTTTTATATGCATGATGTATAAATCAAAGCACTGTACCTGATTCTTGGAAGTTAATGCATGTAAATCAGAATTCTGAAAGTTAATATTAATAAATCAGAGAAATGCATTTTACTGGGTAAATTTCCTTTTTAATGGAATAGTTCCTACATTACATAATAGAAACTATTTCTGAAAAACTTGAATCTTAAAACTTCCTTTGACAGCCATTGTAAGAACATCTTCCTTATTTTCTTTAAGCCCATTTCTCTTATGTGAGCATGGAAATACCTGCCAAGCATCTTGTTTGTATAAAGTCTCATTATTTTCCTGAACAGTAATTAAGTCACACCACAGGTTTTCCACTTTTATGCTAAAAATACCCACAAAACCTAGCTTTCCTCTATCAGAGTTATATTCTGCACCTTTAATCATTTTTAACAAGTGTCTCCAAGTCCGTTGGAAGGTAATGTGAGCAAACCTGGACAGCATGTTCTTACATGGGCCCCATTAACAGAGCATGGTGGATGAATTACTTCTGGACCCTCATATGTCATGCCTACTCATAACAGTCCATTTATATCTTACAGCCAAACACGAGCAGCTTGAGTCTCCCAAAGTAATATGTTGTGAGCTCAGAGGGAGAATTACTTCACTCTCTTCATGCTTAAATTCCCTGGGCTTCTGAGGAGCCCAAAACAAACTGGGTTCTGTCCTTTCCACTCTATTAAATCAGCTCTTATTAAAGTTACAAAAGACCTCCATGCTGCCCAAAACCAAAAACCACACTTTCTTATCTTACACTAGAGGGCTGGTGCATGAAATTCGTGCATGGGTAGGGTCCCTAGGCCTGGCCCGCGATCAGGGATGATGGGGGCTTCTGGCTGCCAGCTGGGGCCTTCCTTCATTCTGAGCTGCCCCCTGGTAGTCAGCACACATCATAGCAAGTGATCAAACACCCAGTCTCCCGCTGGAACTCCTAAGGGGACACTTTGCATATTAGCCTTTTATATATATAGATAGATAGATGAATACTTGTCAATAGTAGACACTGTTGTTCCCTAGAGCATCTGTATCTCTGACACCTCTTCTCTCCTATCTTTCCTGCAGCTCCTTCTAGTTTCCTTTATGGCACCTTCTATCCTAAGATCTTTTAACTTAATATTAGTGTTTCATATGGCTTTTTCCTTAAGCATCTTATATTTTCATTCTACACACCTTTTCACCTTTTCCTACAGGATCCACTACCACTTAAATATTTACAGAGGTTTTTTCTAATATCTAGAAATATTTCTTCAGTATTTCTTCCTTGATGTACTACCAGCCCCTCTAAATCTACATGCTTAGAATGAGACTTCTTATTTCTTTTGCCAAAGAAGATTCTCTTTTTTTCGATCTCACCCCTAACCCCAAGTCTAACCAGCTAAGACTATTCTCAGATTTCTTCTATTCCATTCTTACAGCTAATATTTTAGTTTAGGCCCCCATTAATTCTTTGTTAGACTGTTCTATAGTTTTGCAATTCAGCATTTTAGAACGGAAATCTGGTCACAACTACATGTTCAGATGTTTCCACTTCTATTCCCCACTTCTGATATAAATGGCCCTAATAATCCATCTGCTTCTACTTGCTCAACTCTGTCTCTGCCTCCCATCATATTCTACACTTTAAATGAGTGGTTCTGGAGAATTTTGCTCCCCAGGGAACATTCGGCAATGTCTGAAGACATTTTTGGTTGTCAGAAATAGGAATGATGATGCTACTGGTATCTACTGATTGAGGCCACTGATGTTGTTAAACATCCTTCAATGTGTAGGAAAGCCCCCCACCCCGCCTGCCCAATCATTTTTCAGTCCCGAATGTTAATAGCACAGAGGCCCAAAACCTGTTTTAGATAAACTAAGTACACATATGTCCCATATATATGCTATGTCCTTTACCTCAAATGCCTTTTTCTCATTTATAATCAGGCTCAGTTATCTCCATCCTGCATGTCCCAGTTCAGTGTCCCTTCCTCTGTGAAGGGGTTTGCTCATCCTTCTAATCGTCAGTGAACTACCAATATGGTTTTGCAGAATCAACAGGCATGGGGTTCAGTCAGAGTGACAATGGTTGGAAATATGACTCCACCTCGCTCATAGTATGCACTTAGGCAAATTAGCCTCTTTGAATCCCAGTTCCTTCTTCCTTAAATTGTGAATAGAAACTACCAAAGAACCAAGTTTGCCATTAGGATTTTATCAGGTATCGACTCAAGGGAAATCTAGTTCCACATTGTCGCCCCACTGACCACTAATATTAATGTGGCTGGCTTTTCAGGACATCACGTACATAGTAAGTGAAAAGGAAAGATTATCTCACATGGAGAATGTAGGGAATACATTTAACTGGGCTCCACACTAGAGCCCCCCACCACTCAAGATGCTTTTAAGGTCCATTTGCAGGTTAAGATAAAAACAAGGGAACTAATAGAAAAATGTGTCTAATATCTGTCAGAAGCTACATTTGGATAATTGGGTTGTTCCAGTAAGGGAACTCTATGGCATGGCACCTGCTATATCTACTTTTGCAAATATGGTAGTTTTTGTTGATTATATAATGAAACAAGAATTTGCAGTTCAGTTGGAAATGCGGGGCTAGAGTTCTAAAATAAGGAGAAAATAGAACACTAAAGCTTATAATCAACTAGTAAGATGATGGCATAGAAAAGTACTATACACTTTTCTGTACAATTTTTTAAAGTGAAACAGTAGTACTTGAAACTAATGTGTTAATGGAAGATACTGTATAGCCATCATTTTGTGTGTGTGTGTGTGTGTGTGTGTGTGTGTGTGTGTGTGTGTGTGATATTTATTTCCATTCTCTTTTCTTTCCTCTCTAAAAGATTTTTTTCCCAGCTAGTTTTGTTGCATGGAAGATGCAATGGGCACATTCTACAGCATCCTCATTTACCAGGGATACAAGCATAAATTGATCAGAGTAATATAGAACTGTAAGTAAGACATGTATGACCACATTTGAAATAATTCTCAAAAATGTGATGATTAATTCTTCTACTGAAGAATAAATAAACAAACAAATGTTTATTTGAGAGTTTCTGAAGCCGTTGTGTTGTGTAGTTTCTTTTTTTTTTTAATACTTGTGATGAATTCAACATTACAGTAAGCAGAGCCATCCTGTCTGCAGTAATGTTCTTGCATCATCTAAGCTATTCCCAGAGGAAATATTGGGTGAAAGCAAGATTAACTGAAAAATAACTTTTATCAGATCAACTGTAAAAGGCTTTTCTGAAACATCAAGGGCATATGCAGGTTTCCTTGATAGCCTGATGCCATGTGATAAAGCCTGTTAATTTTCTTACTTTCCATCACTTATTTTCTCTAAATAACTTGACATCTAAATATATACTTTTATCCATAAAATCACACATTATGAAGGAATACAGAACTGATAGCACTTCAAACATATCACAGGGCACACTTCTTGAGAGTTTAATAACATATTTGTGATTCTGAGATAATCATGTTATAAAATTTGGAAAATGATTAGTTCTTGTATTTAGCTATTTTCACTTTTATATCAAGTAAGTAATGAAAGTTTGAAACATGTATATTATGAGAAACTGTCTAAAGCTATAAGATTTTTATCTCTAAATGTCATTTCTTATTACCAAATGTGAAATAAAAAAACATTTCCCCCTGGGGATGTATGTCACTTAATAGAGTCACATAGTCCAGAAAGAATCTCAAAATATAAAAAGCATGTATGCTCTAGACATTATATAAAATTAAAGGCGAATTATAATCTAGAAGAATAAAAATTAGGACAAAGTGTTACTAGCTTAATATATATATATATATATATATATATATATATATATATACACACACACACACACACACACACACACACACACACATATATATATATATATATATATATATATATATTCACAAATAAAAATGGGGGAAATTATACTAGTATTTATAAAAATATTAATATAAGGGTATATAATAGGTAATTTAAAAAATATGTACTTGAGTGAAATAAGCCAGTCAATGAAAGAGAAACACCACATGACCTCACTCATTTATGGATATTATAGAACATTATAAACTAATGAACAGAAAGATAGATATAGTGACAGTAAAACAACAAGCAGACTGTCAAATGACAGGGGGGGTAGGGAGATCTGGGGGAGATAAGAGATCAACCGAAGGACTGGTATGCATGCATATAAGTACAACCAATGGACACAAACCTCTGGGGAGGGAGGGCATGTATGGGAGGGTGGGCAATGGTAAGCTATGTACACATATAATACCTTAATAAATTAAAAAAATATGTACTTATTGATTTCAGAGAGGAGAGGAGAGAGAAATAGAAACATCAATGATGAGAAAGAATCATTGATTGGCTGCTCCCTGGTTGTGGGGATCAAGCCACAACCGGGGCATGTGCCCTGAGCAGAAATCAAATGGTGACCTCCTGGTTCATGGATTGATGTTCAACCACTGAGCCACACTGGCTAGACTAAGTAGGTATTTAAAAAAATAAAATAGATGGTCAAATAATGTAAAAATAGTCTTAAGTTTACCAGTTATTGAATAAATTGCAGTTGAAGTAATAAGATAATTTTTCTTCCATATGGTTCAATTTTTTAATGCAATGCTACTACTCAATATTGATGGTTATTTGAATAAATGGTAATGGTAACTTTGTATACTTTTAATAAGCATATAACTTTTTAAAAATACATTTTATTGATTTTTTTTACAGAGAGGAAGAGAGAGGGAGCATTAGAATCATCGATGAGAGAGAATCATTTACCAGTTGCCTCCTGTACATCCCCCAATGGGGATGTGCCCGCAACCAAGGTACATGCCCTTGACTGGAATCAAACCTGGGACCTTTCAGTCCGCAGGCTGATGCTCTATTTACTGAGCCAAACTGACATTTAATTTAATATAACTTCCTGGTGAGAAACTTGTCTTTAAAATGGTAATATATTTTGATATAGGAGGTTCCTTGGAATTTATCCTAAGGAACTAGCTATAGCCACAAGATGTTTCTTACAGCATTACTTAATATTCACAATTAGAAGCGAACTACATATCCAAGAAAAGGGGATAATTTCAATAAATGAAAAGAACTACTATACAACTATAAAAACAAATATTCTAGAAATATATTTACTGGCATAATAAAATGGCCTTAAGTCATGGTTGTATGAAAAACAAACACACAGCTTCCAAAATATGCTCACTATGATCTTGAGTTAGTATCTTTTAGTCATATGATTTGCTTATATGCACATAGGTAATAAAATTTTATTATATGTCCAGTGAAATGAGCTACAGAAAACCCTTTTCAACAGGTTTCAACTCAGGATTCATGAATATAAGACAATAGTTCTTAATGGCTCAGAACAGGAAAGTGGCTCTGAGCAATCAGCTATTACATGAACCCTCTATAAGTAGGCACCTATTATTCTCTTTTCTAATAATTCTGCCTTTCTTGTCTTCTCTCTCTCTTATTTCTATTTGTTTTTTTTTCTATGTCCTCTACCTCTGTTATTACCACGTTTGTTTCTTTGTGTGTCTCTAGTGTGTATGTTTGTGTGTCACAAATAAAACTCCCTGAGAGGATCCTATTGCGCCTGGTAGTTAACACGCACTATGGCTTGCCCACGCCACATAAGAGTTCCTATGGTAGGCTACAGTCTTTACCTGGTTACCTTTGGTTTCAGCATTGATTCATGATCCAATCACTTTTTCTGGGACAGCAGAGTCACATGACACAAAGCATAGTGACTTATGCAGAAGAAGCTATTGTTTCTTGCTTAAGTCTAATGGGAGTTATAGACCTGGAGGACACTTAGAGTCCCTCCCCCCTCCTGTTCTTATTAATAGTTCCCTTTTTACATTAAATATTTTCATTGCCTGATTATAGAGTAAAAGTAAGCTTTGCTTTATATATTTAATATATCTTTATTGTTCATATTATTACAAATGTTTATTTCCCCCCTCCATTGCTCCCCTCCACCAAGTTTCCATCCCACCCTCTGTCCTTTCCCCATCCCCCATTGTCCTCATCCATAGGTGCAGTTTATGTTCAGTCTCTTCCGCCCCCCCTACTCCCCTTTTCCCTGAGAATCATCAGTCCACTCCCCTTCCATACCTCTGATTCTATTATATTCACCAGTTAATATTGTTCATCAGGATTTTTACTTCCCTTGGTTTTTAGACTCACTTGTTGATAGTTACGTGTTTGTTGTTCATAATTTTTATCTTATTTTCTTCCTCTTCTTAAAGAACCCCTTTTAGCAATTCATATAGCTCTAGCTTGGCAGTGTTGAACTCCTTTAGCTTTCTTTTATTTGTGAAGCTCTTTATCTGGCCTTAGATTCTGAGTGATAGCTTTGCTGGGTAGAGTATTTTTGGCTGTAGGTTCTTGTTATTCATCACCTTGAATATTTCTTGCCATTTCCATCTGCCCTGCATGGTTTCTGTTGAGAAATCAGAGTGTTGACCTATGAACTAGGAGGTCACGGTTCAATTTCAGGTCAGAGCACATGCCCAGGTTACAGGCTTGATCCCCACTGGAGGGTGTGTAGGAGGCAGCTGATCAAAGATTCTCTCTTATTATTGCTGTTTCTATCTCTCTCTTCCTCTTCTATCTTCTCTGAAATAAATAATATATATATATATATATATATATATATATATATTAAAAAAAAAAACACTTGACAAGTAGGTTAGGGATTATTTCTTGGATATGATACCAAAAGCACAGGAAAAAAGAAAAATAGATAAATTAGACTACATCAAAACATTATTTAAAAAAACACTTTTGTATTTCAAAGAACACAATCAACAAAGTAAAAAGGCCAGCCAAGTAACAGGAGGAAATAGTTGCAAATCATATATCTGATACGGAATTAATAACCAGACTATATAAAGAACTTTTAGAATTCAAAAAGAAAACAGTGGATACAAATGGGCAATGACTTAAATAGATCAGAAGGCATACAAATAGCAATAAGCACATGAAAAAGAGCTAAATATTACTAATTGTTAGGGGAATGCAAATCACACCACAGTGAAAACCACTTCACCTTCATTAAGATGGCTATTATAAAAAAATTCAGAAAACATGTGTTTGCAAGGATGTGGAAATATTGGAACCCATATGTACTACAAGTGGGGATATAAAATGGTGCAGACACTATGGGAAACAGTATGGCATTTTCTCAAAGAATAAAAACAATTACCGTATGACCCAGCTACTCTAGTTCTGTATATATACTCAAAAGATGTGGAGAAACTGAAACTTTTGTACACTGTGGTTGGGCATGTAAAATGGTGCAGCCATTTTCCATACTGGAAAAAAGTATGACAGTTCTTAAAACAATTAAACATAGAATTACCATGTGATCCAATAGTTCTACTTCTGAATATATACCCAAGATAATTGACAGGGCCTCTAAGAGATATTTTGACAGGTACTTACATAGCAGCATTATTTTCAATAGCCAAGAGGTAGAAGAAACCTGTGTCCATCCACTGATAAGCAAAATACAGTATACGCATTCAATGAAATATTATTTAGCCTTAAAAGGAAGGAAATTTTGACACATTTTACAATGTGGATGAAACTTAAGGACATTGTGCTAATTAAAATTAATCTGTCACAAAAGAACATGATTCCACTTAAATGAACTAGGTAGAGTAGTCAAATTCATAGAGACAGAATGTAAAATGGTGGTTGCCAGGGGCTGAGGGGAAGGGGATGGGATGAGGAGAATAGGGAATTTTTGTTAATGGGTAGAAAGTTGTTAATGGGGAAGATGGAAGATGAAAAAGTTTGGAGATTGGTTGCAAAATAATGTATATGATTTAACACTATTGAACTGTACATTTAAAAGTGATAGCAATGACTAATTTTTACATATTTTATAATTTTAAACTTTTCTAAATATAAAAAAATCATTAAGATGGTAATTTCATGTTATATATACTTTATCACAAACACAGCTCATCATGCCCTAAAAAATCCTTTTCACCCACCCTTAGCCCCAGATCATTTTACAATCCCGTAGAGGTTCCCTGACCTTTCTCATTTCCAGTCTCTGCACTTGTACTGTGGCCTCAGTCTTCTTTCCCACAATTTCTTTTAATTAAAAAAATATTTTATTGGTTTCAGAGAGGGGGAGAGAGAGAGAGAAACATCAATGATGAGAGAGAATCATTGATCAGCTGCCTCCTGCACATCTCCTGCTGAGGATCTAGCCCACAACCCATGCAAGGTCAAACCTTGACCTCCTGGCTCATAGGTTGATGCTCAACCAATGAGTCACACCAGCCAGGCCTTCCCCTCAATTTTATCCCCTGGCTGTCTTCAAAGCTTTCATAACATGTTACTTTTTCAGGAAAAAAAATGGCCAAATCAAAATTATGCTCCCATATTTTGATGTTTTATCCTACCTCTTACTTTGCCCTCTAATAATTTTAAGTACACATTTTGGGGTGATTATTTCCTACAGCTTATCTTCCCTGATAGACTGTAATTTACTTGAGGACAGAGACCATAGTCTCCTCAATACACTTCTGCTATTTTCAACACTTGGGATCTAGCTCAGGACAGAGTCATTTTTCAGTAAATATAGATTTTTGAGTAAAAGAAGCTAGTTGTTAATAAAACATATGTAGAGAAAATACAGTTAAAGGATTTATTTTCAAGGCTGATACAATTCTAGTAAGGTGTTAGTAACATTTGGAGAATGGAAGTGTGATAGCACCGTTGCTTTCTAGTTGTCATTTCTTCCCATTCGCTTCTATATACCTTTGTGGTGTAGAAAGCTACAATTATATATTTTTTAAATTTATTTTTTAAATTTATTTTTATTGATTATGGTATCACATAATTGCCCTTATCCCCCCCTTCCCATCCCAAACCCCTCCCTACATATGCCCTCACCCCCCTGTTGTCCATGGCCACAAGTCCTTCGGTTGATCTCTTCCCCTTACCCCCACCCTCCCCTACTTTCCCTCTGAGGTTTGAGAGTCTGATCGCTGCTTCTCTTTCTCCGGGTCTGTTTTTGTTCACCAGTCTATGATGTTCATTATTTCCTTTAGATGTGTGAGATCATGTGATCCAAGAAATACCCTTGTAAGAACCTAAACTGCGACAATCCTCAATGGTTATGCTGAGAGGCAAATGAATCAGTCTGTACTGAGTTCCTTTCTGGGCCTACAGTTCTTTTGAGTCCCAATTTCAATGTCAAATAGTTCCTTATGTGTACAAGTCAGCCATGATATTTCAGATCTGGTTGGTGGACAAATGGTGGTGATGCAAGTAGGTCCGACCGTCTCTGGTTTGGTCCTGGGAAGGATGCCCAGGACCAAACTAAAATTATATTCTTATGCACTTTTCAAGCTGGCTCTCTGAGCGGTAATTAGGTTCCACCAGGGAGACCCACTGTAAGGATCCAATGGCTGGGAGGCCAAGTTCCTGCTGTGGCTGCTGCTATTGCTCACAAAGTATTCATAAAGCCATGCCTGTTTGTGGCCTGACTTGGGGCCCCATTGGCAAGTCATGGACTCATGGGTATGTGAGGCAGATATGACACAGCAGGTGCACCACCAATGGTCTCTTCTTCCTCTTCCAGTCTCAGCTATGGTGAGTCTAGCGGCAGGCTGCAATCTTTCTGCTATTTCAAAACACCTGGGTCCCTATATTAAGTTCATTTCTGCTCAAAATACTTGGAATTGCCAGTTACTGCATTGAACCTAAAAAGATACACATAATGTTCTGAAAAGGCAAGCACTGGAAAAGTGGTACATTTTTATTTTTTTAAATAGGGATGGGGGGTATACTTGATCTGTGAAGTAGAATGAAGGGGAAAGCGGTTTAAGGATCTTTTCACAACTTTTTATTTTATTTTTTAATCCTCTCCTGAGGATATTTTCCCCATTCATTTCAAGAGAGAGGGGAAGGGATGCAGGAGGAGGAAGGAGGGAGCGAGAGAGACATTGATTGGTTGTCTCCCACACATGTCCCTGCGGGGGCTGGGGAACTTGCAACCAAGGGATGTGCCCTTGAATGGGAATCAAACCCGGGATCCTTCCATCCACAGGCTGACACTCTAACCACTGAGAAATCCTGTCAGGGCAATTGGTAAGTTTTTAGATTAGTGACATATAGCTTTACACTCAATCCATGACAAAACTAGCATAGAATCACTAAATGGAAGTAATGGCAGGCTAACATAAATTCTTTCTCGATGGAGACTAACTAGAAAAGCAGTACAACTCCAACTCATGGGATACTTGGATCTCAGCATTTACCAAAAAACCCTCATGTAACCTCCTTGGAGAATCCTGTCATGGATCACTTGATAAGTGTCCCCTGCGTCCCTATATCATTTTATTTAATCTTATATGATATCATCACATTAGTTTTTAGTTAGAATTTCACATATCTGTCCCTTAGCCTTCTACATTTGGAGTTTCTGAGTGCCAATAACCATGATATTTCCCCCCATAACTCTAAGAACTAGTGCAATGCTTATCATACTGTAGGTGTGTTTAATAAAGTTGAATTTTCAATATTGAATTATGATATACTAGGTAAACTCAGAAATGATTGAAAATATTAACCTCGAGTGCGCTGATTAATGGATCTATATGAACCAGAGAGATGTCTCAATTAGACTCTCCCCAGGCTTTCCCACTCTAATTGAGTAATTTTTTAATCCTAGAAAGAAGTGTTGCTTTATCTTGTGCCAGTATCTCATATTGCATTAAATTGCTACAGCATCATTTTTCATTCTGCTTCGCAATTGTGCTCCTCATTTTGTTTGGATGGTGTTCAGCTTCCTCAACTAGAGTTCTAAAATTCAAAAAGGCTCGGGTTTGATCTATCTCTGTCCCTCTGCCCACATCATTAACTTCAGGGCTGTGCTCACAGTGGGTGTAGCGGTGGGTCCTTTTACATGACCATTTTCTTGTAGTTGCTTCTGTCTCTCTCAGCTGATTCCTCTGCTGGCCTCTAAGCCTCTCTGGCAGGCCGGTTTTCAATTGGAGAATTAGTAGAGGGCCAACAGAAGCTATTGTGTGTTGCTTTTCATTGCATCATTTAGAATGAACTGACTTTTTTTTTTTTTTTTTGGACGGCACCCATATACTTAAGATGCCACATATTTGGAGTAAATCACTGTAAATAGGCGATCAGCAGAAAACAACAGCCTGTAGAACACATTACTGAGGAGCAGCAGGCAGCCAAGTTTTCATAACTGGGCTACTAGCCACCAATTTAAAGCTTTCACTTGAACACACTTTCACCACACGGAAGTCTGGTTTCTTTTTTTACACAACATAAATGGAAGGGGACAAAACACTGCTGCTCCAAGTTATATTGAATTGATATTTTCAAACACATTTCTGGCTTTGAGATGGTAAACATGTTTTGGAAAACAAATATTAAAAAGGGAGCTAAAAAAAGGCAATGTATATAAAAATACATGAAGGGTCTTTGTCAGTAAATTACTTCCACCACCACCTGTTACCCCCATATCTCTTAGTACTACAAGGTTAATTTACAATGAATTGGCTCTGGAAGTATTCGACTCAATCCTTACATAATGCCACGATGTTTTCTCTTCCATTTAGTCTCTAATAACACTATATGCCAATGAGATGGCTAACAACTACATTCTACTTCATTTGAATGCTGGTGAGACTTTTAAATTTTTGATATTTTCAATCCCAAACTGAATATAAGCATTTTCTAAATGGGGGGAGACTATTTTGGAGGTAAGTTATGGAGAGTGTTCTTTTCTACTAAATATATCCTACCACAGAGCAGTGAATTTGAGCTTATAATCATAAAAATACTTGATGATGCCATTTTATCCAAATATCCCAGAGCATTAAAGGAAATTAAAACTCCATTTGCACACTACTTTTGATAGAGAATAAAATGAACAGGCAGACAACTCTGAGTTTCTGTGCACTTCACCGTATCAAAACCACAAAACTTACAGATTTCCTGCCACAACATGTAACAAACATGCTATTTCCCACCGAAAACTTCTATGCAACCTAATGCCCCTATCCCCACTTTAGTTGTTCAGCCTACTAAGTTCACTTTGCTATTTAAGAACAATCCTTTATAGGGGAGGGGGTCAACAGGCGGAAAGGGAGACATCTGTAATACTTTCAACAATAAACATAAAATTGGGAAAAAAATCCTTTGTAAATATCACTTCCTTCTTCTTTCCCCATCGCTGCTGCCAGAATTTAAAAACCTCCTGAAATATACCTTCACTGGGCTTTACATACAAAAGCTTGGGAGATTTCTCCAAAGCAGTTAACCCATTCCGTGTTCCCCCCCACACACATGAAATGCTTTTAAATTAACGGGGGGGGGCTACTTACTTGGAGAGGAGGAGTGACATAATAAATAGCAAGTTACAAGCCTCAAGGAAGGTCAAAAACTGTGTTCTGGGAGCTCGACAGCCCTGGCCCTCGTCCCAGAAGACTTGTGTTTTATTTTGTTTCCTGCCCCTCGATACACTGTGAAAAAAGCTAGGAAGCCCTCTTCTCCCAGAGAGGATAGATTCCACTGACCGGTGATGCCTTGAGTTGGGAGACCCGCAAAACACCAACTGAGAAAACTTCTGAGAGTTACTTTGCCTTAAGAGCTCTGAAGATTCGATAGCCAATCATGAAGCGCATTCAGTTCCCACGCTGAGGCCGGTAATTCCTTTCAGCTCTTGTTCCTCAATGGGTTGTCCAGAAATATTGACATCACCAGGGAGCTTGTTAGAAATGGCGCAACTGCTGACCTCCCCTCCGGAAACTGCAGTTTAACAACATCCACAGGTGCTCCAAATTCGCATTAAAGTTGCAACAGCATTGGCTTGGAAGTGTAGTCAGTCTCTACATCAGTGTTTCCCAAACTTTTGACATGTGTACCCCTTCTATAATTTTCGTAACACTGAGTACCCCTCGTCAAAAAAAAGGATGTATTTTAATAACAATCAAAATATATATTTTTTATTTTTTGGTACATATACAAAATAATAACCAGACCATCTCACGCCTCACAAGACTATCTTGATTTGACTCATGAGAACGTAGAATTAGGCGCAGCTAAGCATGGTGCAGTGCATATCTCTACCAAACTCCGGTGCAACGTGGACCCCCACCAAACTCTTCCCGTACCTCTGGGGGTAGCGTACCACACTTTGGGAAACACTGCTCTTGGTGATTTGGCAAGATGGTCCTTAGACCAGAACCGTGGTCTGCAAACCGCGACTCTTTGGCTCCTTGAGTGTGGCTCTTCCACAAAATACCACGGCCTAGGCGAGTCTAATTTGAAGAAGTTGCATTAGAACTTTAAGTTTAAAAAAATTGGCTCTCAAAAGAAATTTCAATCGTTGTACTGTTTATATTTGGCTCTGATGTCTAATGAGTTTGCCGACCACTGGACCAGAAGCTATTGAAGAGCTTTTTAGCTCAGAGAATTTTGGCTGTATGCATTCAAGCCTTAAATTGTGACAACACTCTACAATGCTTAAAAAGTTTTTGTCTCTTCAATTCTAGACATAGCGTTTTAATTTTTTTTTTATTTTGTCCTGTTATTTTTGACAAAATGTCATTTTTGTTACCGGTAATGTCTTTAGTCAGAGGCTGAATTATAAGGGCCAAATGGGCTTGTGAAATCTCCCTGGCTCTGCTTCTAACTCCCTGCTCCCTAATTTAGACTTTTGGGCAGCTTTTTTAAGGAAAAATTTCAGAGCGCACACACCAAGGCTGGCAGCCTCACATGAAGGAAGGAAAGAACTTAGGATGCCTAGTGCTTACAGGCATCTCATCAGTTACCTGGATCAACTTTAAAAGTATGGAGTAAAGCCCAGCCAGCATGGCTCAGTGGTTGAGCATCGAACTATGAACCAGGATGTCACGGTTCAATTCCCCATTAGGGCACATACCTGGGTTGTGGGTTTGATCCCTAGTATGAGACATGCAGGAGGCAGCCAATCAGTGATTCCCTCTCATCATGGATGTTTCTCTCTCTCTTCCTCTATGAACTAAAAAAATATATACTTTACTAAAAGTATGGAGTAAAAATGTGGTCCTAGACCATGGAGGAGGAATGGGGGTGGGCTTGAGGCTTGAAGAGTTTCCCTGGAAATGCCCTTCCAAGTGAGTTTCCTGATGTATTCTAAGCCATCTTCTCCTTTATTAACATCTTGTTTAAAAAATTCCATTTCTACCAGCGATTACTAAGGATTGTGTAATCATTTTTACTTAGAAATGTGTTGAGAACCACACAAACATCTAAGTTTCATGAAGTGTAAGACATCTCTACAGAAGACAAAACATAATTTTGTACCAAGTAGGTAATCAATGTTTTTGAAATGTACTATTGTGACGAAACAAACTTAAAAGTTGTTAGTATATCCTTCTTTAGAGGTCTAAGATATAGTTACAGATTGTGTTGTGAAGGTCACGAGAATGGAGTTCAATTACTAAGAATCACTATGATTTCTAAACATCTCACTTGGGACTTTATCTTGTGAATCAAAACAAGAGATCAACCTAAGGACTTGTATGCATGCATATAAGCATAACCAATGGGCACAGACACCAGGGAGGTGAGGGCATGAGCGGGAGAGTGTGGGGGGGCAAAGGGGAAATAAGGACACATATGTAATACCTTAATCAATAAAGAAGATGAAAAAAATGATGGTTTGGGTGTGCAGACAATTCCTGTTCCACTTTGATTGCTCACTGACTAATCTTGTCATATCTGCAGTTTTCCTATCTGTGTCTGTAGAAGGTGGACAAGTTTAGATGGCTGTTCACATTCCAGCCTCTTTAAATTTCTGTTTCCAGTGGCTTAGGAACCTAACATATTATTAGGTTTATTATACATAAAAGGGTAATCATTTCTATTGGTAATCTTATTTCGTTTGCTTTGTTTCTTCAGCTGTTCCTAATTTTAAAGAACTATCCACTGCCACTAAGTTAGCATTATGGAAGTGGACATTTAGCTGATGGTCTCACCTTATTAAAAAGTCCATCAAATTTTTAAAACCACATTTCCCAAGAGTTTTCCTTAAAGTTCTAATAAGTGCCACATGTTAAAAATTGATTCCACTTGCCAAAACCGGTTTGGCTCAATGGATAGAGCGTTGGCCTTCAAACTGAAAGATCCCGGGTTCGATTCCGGTCAAGGGCATGTGCCTTGATTGTGTGCATATCCCCAGTAGGAGGTGTGCAAGAGGCAGATGATCAATGATTCTCTCTCATCGATGTTTCTAACTCTCTATCCCTCTCTCTTCCTCTCTGTAAAAAAATCAATAAAATATATTTTAAAAAATGATTTCACTGCCAAATAAGAAATACTGGGTTAAACAGGTGGAAAAAGCTATCTTATGCACCACTAATTAGGGCTTTAACACATTAATTCAATTGAGAGTCTATAGGACTATATGATACAATTGCAAAATTGCCCAAATCTATTTGGTCTTGGAATACTATGGGGGCAAAATATCACAAGGAACTGGTGTTCCAAGGGAAGTGTTAAACTCAAAGTGGAAGTTGAACCCTTATCCAAACAGAACAGTGTTTTTAAGGCGGGGCACCTAACAAAACAGGAGGGGGAAAGCTATTACAATTTTAATTCACGTATGCCTGGAGAAGATTTCTGGCTCAAGTCAGAAAAACTGACCTTTTCTGACATGAAGAAAAGGATGACCATGGGGAATTTCTTGCCTAGAGGATTTATCCCCACTGGCTGCTAAACCAAAACCTTTCCACTATATAAGAGGAAGGATTACCTGCAGATTTGGGATCTTACAGTGGATATATTTTAATATATAATTCAATACTTGAATTCAACACAAAACCTAGCTGACTATATAGAAGTGTGGAAAGGTCCGCATTTATAATCAAGTAAGCAAATTACAGCATTTTGCACCAGCATTCATTTCTAAACACTTTTCTCCTAGACATCCTTCTGCAATTCAGCTTAAATGGTGGAAAATTAAATGTTACATCTTCCTAAATAAAGGTGAACACATAAGCTGGCAAGAATGTCAAAGAGATGATCAGAAATCTATCATGACCAATAGGTCAAATTATAGCAAACTGTTTATTTCTCAATAAAACATTTTAGAGAGACAAATATTTATGTCATGCTATACATTTATGCACTCTTTTATAAAGTGAAGAGTTTGGCCCGGCCAGTGTGGCTCAGTGGTTGAGCACTGACCTATTAACCAGGAGGACAGGGTTCAATTCCTGGTCAGGGTTTGATTACAAGTCAGGGCATATGAAGGGGTTGTAGGTTCAGTCCCCATTGTGGGGCATGTGGGAGGCAGCCAATCGATGATTCTCTCTCATCAGTGATGCTTCTATCTCTTTCTCCCTCTCCCTTCCTCTCTGAAGTCAATAAAAATATTTTAGAAAAATAATTTATTTACAAGGAAACCTTCTGAAATGGATTTATATGTTTTGATCTTTGCAGGATAAGAAATTAAAATAAAATTAAAGTGTTGCTGTAAGGCCCTAAAGACAGCCATATGCTTTTGCATACATTTTCACAACTCAGCAGCTGCTTACGGAACCTCTTCCATTTCAAGCTTTCCTGTTGACCACTCTCTTCTACAAGGTTTCTGTGACTGCCGGGTGAAAATATTTATGAAAACACTGGGGCAGCTAGGATCGTCCAAGTGTTTTCAAAATGTTTGCTTGGAAAAGAGTTGCTGGCAGGCAAAATGTGCTCCTACAAGGGTTTCAGTAAGTGTTTATGTCTCCTCAGTGTATTCCATTTGCAAATGTGGGCAAAGACCTAAACTGTGATCTCTAGAAGCTTTAAATGAAAAAGCTGAAATTCACTTTGCCTTACAGAGACTTCACACCTGCCAATCATACCCCTCCCAAATAATTTTAATGAATTCATAGGAAGCCTCCTTTTTTAGCCACCTCTGTAATAACAGACACACACTGAGAAACTTGAGGCTCCTCTTGGTCTTTTTGAAAGAAGCCAGTGGATTTTAATATATATATATATATATATAGTATATTTTACTGATTTTTTATAGAGAGGCAGGGAGAGGGACAGAGAGTCAGAAACATCGATGAGAGAGAAACATAGATCAGCTGCCTCCTGAACACCCACTACTGGGGATGTGCCCACAATCAAGGTACATGCCCTTGACCGGAATCGAACCTGGGACCCTTAATTCCACAGGCCG
The DNA here is from genome assembly GCA_963924515.1 of Vespertilio murinus. Classification (NCBI taxonomy): domain Eukaryota; kingdom Metazoa; phylum Chordata; class Mammalia; order Chiroptera; family Vespertilionidae; genus Vespertilio; species Vespertilio murinus. The sequence continues at coordinate 15,633,384 of OZ004710.1, forward strand.
ACACTCTATCCACTGTGCCAAACTGGTTTTCAGTAAGTCGGTGGATTTTTTTTTTTTCATAAGAGTTGTTTCTTAAATGCTTGACTTAGAACTTTAAGTGCTAAGAAGGGCAATGAGATGGATGCGGAGATGTGGGGATTTTCAGACAAGAGGGACAAACATAGATGAACCACAGAAGATGGTGTGTTCAAGGAACTGTAATAACAAGAACATTGGTCATCAGATGGCTGAGGCACGGAATTAGGTTGGAGAAGTAGGCAAGATGTACATCACGAAGAACTATCTAAATCATATGCAGGAATTTTCAGAATCAGTGAAGTAAGCAAAAGGGCCTGGAGCTATATTAGGAACTGGAGCAACAATGGCCTGGAACCAAATGGAAAGGGATAGGAAAGTTCAAGCAAATGATATAAATGAAATTGTACAACATGCAACCTTTTGAGACTAGCTTCTGTACTCAGCATAATACTGCGAGACTCATCCAAGTTGTTGCTTTTATCATTACTTCTATCCTTTTTATCACAGAGCAGTATTTCATTGTAAGGATGTACCACAGTTTGTGTATGCATTTACCTATCGAAGGGCATTTGGATTCCTTCTAGTTTTCAAAGATTATGAATAGAGCTTCTTTACATATTCATACACAGATGGAACTTTTTTTCTGATTATAGTAGTCATTACACAAATCTATATATGGGTTAAAATTAGAACTAAATATCATAAATGTTAATTGTACCATATGTTGATTTAAACACAAATTTTTAAAAAACTGATAGTGACCTGAACTAAGATAGTGTCAACTAGAAAGTGAGACTAAAGAAAAAAAAAGACTTGAGATAATTTCAAGGTCAATTCAACAGATTATCAAAGTTTTATTAGGAGACAGAAATTTCTTTTTAAAAAATATATTTTATTGATTTTTTACAGAGAGGAAGGGAGAGAGATAGAGAGCTAGAAACATCGATGAGAGAGAGAAACATCGACCAGCCGCCTCCTGCACCCCCCCCCCACTGGGGACGTGCCAGCAACCAATGTACATGCCCTTGACTGGAATCGAACCCGGGACCTTCCAGTCCGCAGACCAATGCTCTACCACTGAGCCAAACCGGTTTCAGCAGGAGACAGAAATTTCAAGGGGGTAGATTTCAACGTATGTAGGACAATAGTGAACTTCATCCATCCATTCAACATCCATTTTCTAGATTTGATGTGATAGAAGATGGAGAAGGAGAAAGAGGAAGAGGAGGAGGAGGAGGAGGAGGAGGAGAAGAAGAAGGAGAAAAAGAAGACCACCACCAACAAAATCTAACACAGATTGTTCTTATGGATCGGTGGTGTTTTCAAGGCTTTCTGGGAAAAGCACCTTCACATTGATTAAGTCACATCTGCCACACTAACCAATCTGGTATCTGAAACTTGCATAATACTGGCTCAATAACTTATTTTACTCGTATAGGCATCCACATATGTTCCTACAGCATTTTGTGTGTGTGTGTGTGTGTGTGTGTGTGTGTGTGTGTGTGTGTTAAATAACACCTTGATAAAGAAACAGAAAGGAAAGAAAAAGAAACATTAAACACATGACCATTTTTTGTCCTTACCTAAGCTGTGTTAGAAAATTTCAGAAAATTCTTTAGATAACAGCCCATTAATTCTATATGAGCTAGACTAGTTGAACCTGGAATTACATATTTAAAAACAATTTAGCAAAAAACGTTAGACACTTTGCCATTAAAAGGTCAATATAAATGGGGAGAGAATATCACTGGGGAAATCACTATGAATGCCAAGTGAATTAGTTGATCAGAATTTCCAAAACTAATACCCAGCCTATAGTACATTATCAGAAGCATGCCAGCATATGGGTATTATACAGAAAGAGGACATTCTGAGACGGTTGAGGACATGGCCAAATGCAGGAGCTGGAGTATTAGGTGAAAACCAATATACATGTTTTTCCAACAGTGGTAATGTGGTAGCATTCACTGCATAAATATATCAAATGCTTTACCTCTGTTTCCACACAATTTACAGTAGAACTCTGCAGCTTTTCCCATTAAGAAGTGAAATCTCTTTCACTACCCACTGAAACCTGGTCTTGTGACCTGCCTTGGCCAATAGAATGTGGTGTACTTGACACTCTGTCAATTATGAGCATAAATGTTAAGAGGTCAAGCATCCCTCCTTGTTCTTGCTCTTGGAAACCTGTCCACCCACTATGTGAATATGCTTGGGATAGCTCTTCCGGGGAGCATGTAAAACAGAGATAGATCTCCCATCCCTAGCTAAGGCCTCCTAGACTAGCCAGCCCACAGCAGATATGTCCATGTGACCTGAGATGCACAAGTCAACCCATTTGAGATGTATCAGTCACAGACCGGATCAGCAGAGCCCTACAGCTGATCCAAAGACCTGTGAGCTAAAAAAATAAATAAATAAAAATGCTTTTTTTTTAAAAAATTTAAGTTGCCGGGATTTAGAAGTGCTTATTACATAACACTAGCTAACAGGTACAGACCTCAAATGCCTTCATCTCTACCTGTACTAGTTTCTTGCTGCCACTGTAACAAATTACCACAAATTTAGTGGTTTAAAACAAGGTGCATTAATTCTCTTATATTTCTGTAGTTTCGAAGTCTGAAATAAGTTTCAGTGAGCTAAGGGCAAGGTGTCAGCAGGGTTGATTTCTTCTTAGACTCTAAGGAATAGTTTATTTCTTTATCTTTTTTCAGCATCTGGGGGCTCACTGGATTCATGGAATTATGCCCCCCTTCCACCATCTTCAAATCACATCCCTCCAGTCTTTGTTTCCATCGTCATATCACATTGTCCTCTGAATACGACTACTGTGTCCTTCTGATCAGCACTCATGTGAATACATCAGAACCATCTAGATACTTCAGGATAATTTACACTTCTCAAAGCCCTTAACATAATCAGATCTGCAAAGCCTGTTTTGACATATAAGGTAGCATATTCAAATTCTAGTGACAAGGGCATATTTGTGGACCCGAATTCAGACTCCACACTACCTTTTCCTTAAAATCACCAGAGCCATATTCTTTTCCTCTTTTAAATTATGAATAAAAACTTTACATATGGGAAGAAAAATGACTATCAAGTTCAGTTAAGTAGAGCAAGATGGGATGGGGAAGGATCATAGCATTAGATTTAGTTGGAAGAAAATTCAACTTAATAATTACTATTTATTGACCTCCTACTATGAGATGGAAATGTGGTTTTTACATTTAATTATTAAAGTATTTCAAAGTAGTTCCTTTCCTACCTGAGGCTGAGTCTGAGAAATTTAAATAATGTGTCTGTAGCTTCTAAGTGGCTGAGCTGGGATGTGACCCTGGATTTTTCTGCCTCCGAAGTTCATTATTCACATGGTTAATTGAAATCTCTCTTAATCCTTAATGCTGTTCCTTCAACTTGCAAATCTAATAGTCTAAAGGCAAGATTTACAGAAGAGAAATCTCCCAATTCAAAGTTAAGAAACACTCTCTAGTTCTAGTGTGGTAACTGTATCACTAGAGCTTGATATAATTAGAAGTAAAATGCTTCATTAGTAAGTTATTAATGTTTCTGCATTTTTTGCCTAGTCAGCTATCAGTAACTTTAAGTTCTTATTTTGCTGTTGTTGAATAAACTTTCAAATTTTGACCCATGACAGACTTGTTTTAATTGTCCTATGAGTCATATTTATCATTATTTTAAAATTGCACTCAACTTAATTTATTTTCACTTTGGCCTCATTTTTAGTTAGGCAACAACCTTCTAGTTTTGGGTTACTTTACAATTCCTCTAAAATTTTTACTTTGAGAAGTAACTTTGAAAAGTTTTTCTGTTAATGAAGAAAACCTTCTGCTTCACTGAAAAACATTTCATTTGTAACTAAAACATTAAAGGATTTTCTGACTGGGGATGTGTCATTGGCAAAGAACATGAAATGCAAATGAATGGTTAAATAAAAACAATTTAAATATGTGCATACTAAATGCACTCATATTTGAAATATTTGTTAATAAAATATTCATGCACCATTATTATCAAATACCTGACTGTAGTATAATTCTTAAGACTCTAAACTATTTTGGAACTTTACAAGATTATTATAAGGGGAGAGGCTACCTTCTATTATAATGCAAAGTAAAGCCCACTGATTTATTTTGTGGTAGGGTGAAGTTTTCACATCTCTTGGTGTATCAGTTTGCTAGGGCTACCATAACAAAGTACCACAAACTAAGTGATTTACATTTGTAGTAAAAGTACAAAAAGGTGTTTGGCTAGAATATATAATGACTTTGGGGCAGTGGTAACTTTGGGAAAGAAAGGGGTGGGAGTAGAGGGGTTTGCGCTTTAAGTTTTGTCTATTCTATTTCTTTTAAAAAGGAGATCAGAAAAAAGTAAAATGTCTATCTCTTTCTTACAGATTCATGCATGATTATTGTAGAAAAATGTGTATTTCAAGAGAAAACCATATATCTTACATAGTATACTCTTCTGGGTTATCAGATGATGGCTCTGCTCACTGCCTTTGAAGTAGTTGTACTCTTTCTAATCTGTGCGTAACTGATAGACACAGGGCTCAAATGAAGTTCAACACTGTCACATTACATTTCTGTAGTTTATTAAATTGCCCTGTCTGGTACAGATTTAATTGACTTCTTTTTGGGTCACCAAAGGAGGAACGCACAAGGCCAAAAGGGGTAAAGAATGATAAATGAATTGTAAATTTATTAGGTCATCTGGAGATTAGATGGGCTGAGCCCCCAAATGGCACCAGCATCCAGGGACTGGGAGTCAGATATAAAGGACACTAGGTGGACATTTTCTGGACGGAAAATTCACTGGGCGGGTTCTGAGGGGGAAAAATACTGGTCTTAGCAAGTAGAATGTGGTCTTATTGAGTAGAATGTGGTCTAAGGGAAAGGGAATGTTGCTTGTAAAGTGGTCTAAAGGTCAGTTCCATGGGCGGGGGCGTTCATTCAATTATTTGATCAGACCTAACAGCTTCTTCTCCCATAGCCAAAAATAACAAACACAGTTTGTCTCTAGTTACAATCTCTGCTACCTATTACATAATTAAGTCATATAAATACAGATTGATTTTGGACTTGTAATTTGATTTGTAACTATTATTGAATGTTCACATGTTACTCTGTCAGACTGGGAAGGTACTGCCTGCTATAAAACCACAAATTCCTTAATATTGTGCCATGACCATAGTTAACTTTAACAAATACTATTAGCTTATTTATAGGCTATATGCTAATTTCTTCTCATTTCATTAGTCACAAATTATCTATTTGGACCAGTTTTCAGATTTACAATTCCATATATTGGATGGTTGCTTATTATCTTACTAGAGGCCCAGTACATGAAATTCATGCATTGCAGGGGTTCCCCTCAGCACAGCCTGAACCCTCTCCAATCTGGAACCCCTTAGGAGATGTCCAACTGTCTTGATCGGGCCTAAACTGGCAATCAGACATCCCTCTCACAATCCTGGACTGCTGGCTCCTAACAGCTCACTTACTTACCTGCCTGCCTGGTCGCTCCTAACCGCCTCCCCCCTGCAGGTCTGGTCACTCTGAACTTCCCCCCTCTGCTGACCTGGTCACCCCTGACTTCCCCCTCTGCTGGCCTGGTCTCCCCCAACTGCACCCCTACCCCACCAGCCTGGTCACCTCTAATTGCCCACAGCCACCCTGGTCACATATTACTGCCCACCCCCCTGCTGGCCTGGTCACCCCAACTGCCTCCCCTCCCAGCCTGGTTACCCTTCATGGCCGCCCCCCTGCTGGCCTGGTTGCCCCATGCAGCCTGCTGTTCAGTCATTTGGTCATCATTCACTCACCCCCCAGCTGGCCTGGTCATAGGCAGCCATCTTGTGAGGGTATGAGGGTTAATTTGCATATTACCTCTTTATTATATTGTATTAATAGAAATAATACTTTAACTCACAAATGTAGATATAATGCTAGAAAATCCCCATTTTAGTTTTTTGACAAAGAAAAGCCAAGGTTATTATTCCTTGGTAGTCAGTTATTGTATAGAAAATTAAAATATAAGCTGGCAAGTCAGACACACTCATACACACACACACACACACACACACATACACACACATATATATATATATATATATATATATATATATATGTATGTATTCTTCCTCCTTGCACAATTATAATATTGTACTAAACTATTATCAAATTTAATTTTCAGCTAATTTACTTTTTACATTATTTTTATTTCTTTATTTTAATTGAAAGTATTAGGTTGGCATTGGTTCACAAAATCATACAGGTTTCAAGTGTATTCAAAAAAACATCATCTGCACACTGCATCATGTGCTCATCACCAAAAATAAAATCTCTTTCTGGCCCCATTTATGTCCCCTTCACCCCCACCTCTACCTCCATCCCCCTTTCCCTCTGGCTGTCACCACACTATATACATATCTTACTTTACAATATGTCTGCTACCCAAAAAGAAGAGCATTTATTTGCCCACTCCATGGACCCTATAGATTACCTAAAATAAAATTCTACCTTAACAGGACAGGCCAGGTGTTAGTTTTTTCAAAATTTGCAATTTATTATGGTTATGAATTAATAGATTTATAGATACCATTTAGGAAAAGAAAAATTCAGGAAGGCCCACATGCTATTTATAATTTATTTTTAAATAGTCTATTTGATAAAGTATCTTTATATGGGAAAATACGAATGATAAAAAGAAAATAAATGATCAAGGAAATCCAAAACATAAATCATCAGTCCTTGAAATAAGGATGTACATGACCAAAACTCTTAAATTATTTTTCAACTATGCAAATAGTAATTACTTTTATGAAAATCTGTTTCTCTCAGTTATTATTCTATGTAAATTAATTAAATTTGTGATTTTAATTGCAGAAAAATTAGTTTAATAACAGTTTATTCTTTTTAAAAAATATGTTTTATTGACTTTTTTTTACAGAGAGGAAGGGAGAGAGATAGAGAGCTAGAAACCTCAATGAGAGAGATACATTGACTAGTTGCCTCTTGCACACCCCCTAACGGGAATGTGCCCGCAACCAATGTACATGCCCTTGACTGGAATCGAACCTGGGACATTTCAGTCCACAGACAGATGCTCTACCACTGAGCCATACAGGTTTAGGCATAACAGTTTATTCTTATAAAATTTTCCAAGATGTTCTCTGGATAAATATATTAGAAAATTAAGATATTACTAGAGGCCCATTTGCATGAAATTCATGCACTGGGGGTGAGGGAGTATCCCTCAGGCCGGCCTGCACCCTCTTGCAGTCTGGGACCCCTTGCTCCTTACTGCCCGCCTGCTCGCTGCTCCTTAGCACTGCAGTAGAGGCAGGAGAGGCTCCCACCATCGCTGCTGTGCTTGCCAGCCTTGAGTCTGGCTTCTGGCTGAACAGTGCTCCCCCTGTGGGAGCACACTGATGACCAGGGAGCAGCTCCTGCATCAAGCGTCTGCCCCCTCGTAGTCAGTGCACATCATAGTGACCAGTTGTTCTGGTTATTCTGCAGTAATGGTCGCTTAGGTTTTTATTATAGATTATTTATTATAAGTATATTTTATAAGTTTGAGATGAGTATAAAGATTCATAGTCACACTCCATAATTTTTCAGTCAAAGATCTTTACAACATTTTTTAATCATTAATGAAATATGAGTCATATGTGGATTTTCTTGTTTTTAATACATATGTTCAATATGCATTTTGTACGCATATTAAAATGCATATTTCAGGAGAAATATTATACAATAGATGTATTTTATTTTTGTACTTCCATGAGAAAATTTTCACTAAAAATGTTCTCAGATATTTTAGCAAGCCTAAATATATGGTTTCAGGACATAATAGACAGCTTGAGGTCAGTCACAAAAGTCCCAGAACTTTTCTTTTTCAGAGTTTCTATTTATGCCCTTGTGTTAATAAACTTCGCCTTTGACATTTCTAAGTTAATGGTGAGTTTTATCCTCCAGACCATCCTAATGAGTTAATTTAAAAATTTCTCACCTCTTTGACGTAGTGGCCAGGATCCATAAATTTTGTGGTGATGTGATTTAATCCAATTAAAAGGTCCCTTCTATCCTGCTGTGAGGTAAACTGCACCTCTTTTTTGTTCCAATTTTCTGGTATTGTTCCCAAAGGGTGCCAGCCCTAGATTAATTAACAACTTTGTAAAGCCTTCCTTTGCTGAAGTGACTTCAGGACAACATGCTGAGTCTTTCTAAGATCAGTGGACTAAGAATTCTAATCTTTTCTTGTCATATTGAAATGTTGGAGTTACATAAGTGTGTTTTCCCCTGTCATTAAATATCACAGGTCTATACATAAATATTATAAAAATGTCATTGAACACCTTTCTTAATATGACAATAAACCTATTCAGTGATATTTTGAGCCAGTTCTAGTTGGTAATGATGAAAGATCTTACCAGGAAGTTATAGGGCAATATTTTATCTACACTAATTGTTTAGGTGGTAACTTGGATGAGAAAAGTCTGTTAGCATTCAACAATTCAAGACCATTGTTGTTAACAGTATTCCATTTATTCTATCTGAATGGAATGTTCTACATTTATTCTATCTGAATGGAATGCTCTACAAAGCATGAGATTTGAACACTAAGTCTCTGCCCCTGAGAAATGTATGATCTTCGCTAAAGTGGTAGACCTTAGACAGGATGATGATGAGTTTCTCAAGTTTTATGAAAAGTGAGTGCTCTAGCCCCTGCTTGTGTGGCTCAGTGGTTGAGTGTTGACCTATGAACCAGGAGGTCATGGTTTGATTCCTGGTCAAACCCAAGCTTAATCCCTAGTAAGGGCATGCAAAAGGTAGCAAATAGATATTTCCCTTTCTCTCTCTCTCACTCCCTTCCTCTCCTAAATCAATAAAAACATATTTTTATGTGAGTGTTTTATAAAACTATCCCCTCTTCACAATGCTAAAGTTAATGCTTTTTGCTTGTTTTATTATGCTAAAAGATAATGTTCAAAAAAGGTAAAGTCAAAACTCTCCAACACTCATAAAAAAGAACATGGGGTAAAGGTTTTATTTTACTAACTAGAGGCCCAGTGCACGAATTTATGCACAGGTTGGGACCTGCTGGCGGATTTGGGCTGAGCCTGTCAGGAGGAGATGGCAGGAGGTTGACTGACTGGCCTGCTCCTATCAGGCCCAATGAGGGCTGGGCCCAGCTGGGGAAAGGGGCTGTGGGTGATTGACTGGCAGGCCCCGCCCTCTGATTGGGGTTGGGGGGACCGATTGTGGGTGGGGTTAGCCATGGGGAGGGCCTGAGGCAGTGGGCCAGCTTGCCCCGCCCCTGATTGGGGTAAGGAGTGCCCATTCGGGGCCAGAGGCCTGGGAAAGAGGCCATGGGTGTTTGGCCAGCTGGCCCTGCCCCTGATGGGGTGGGGGGGGCTATTTGATATGGGGTTGGACAGGCAGAGGGGCTTTAGGAGATTGGCAGGTCAGTCCCACCCCCTATTGAGGTGAAGGGCTATCAGGGGCCAGGCCAGCCAAGGGAAGGTGCTGTGGGATGATCAGGTTGGTGAGGGCCCATTGGGGGCATGGCCAGCTGTGGGGAGGGGCTGCAGGATATTGGCATGCAGCCCCACCCCATATTGGAGTGGGAGGGTGTGATCAGGGGTTAGCCAGTTAGGGGGAAGGAGCTGAGGGCCTATCATGGTGGGGCGACCTTATCAGGGACAGGGCTAGCTTGGGGACGTTTGGCTTTGGGCCCACTCTTGACCAGGAGAGAGTCTTATCAGGAGCAGGCAGGGGGGAGGGGCCGTGAAGTTGGCACGCCAGCCCCACCTCCTGATTGGGCCAGTGTGCTAGCCATAGTGGGCGTCATAGTGACAGGTCTTTATGGCCATTACTGCCGTTATGGTAGTTTGATTTTTATGTCTATAGATATGAGGGAATCAGGCAGATACTACAACTATCTCAAAATAATTTTTTCTAAATCCCCACAAATTTTTGTGTTATAGAACCGTGGTGGCAAACTGCAGCTCATGAGCCACATGTGGCTCTTTGGCCCCTTGAGTGTGGCTCTTCCAAAAAACACCATGGCTTTACCAAGTCTGTTTTGAAGAAGTGGTGTTAGGAGAAGTTTAAGTTTTAAAAAAAATGGCTCTCAAAAGAAATTTCAATCATTGTACTGTTGATATTTGGCTCTGTTGACTAATGAGTTTGCCGACCACTGGTATAGAGGAACTGAATTGTAAGTGCAGGCAAATCTAGTGTTCCTAGCAGTAGAGGGATGAGGGTGTGTGAGTATGTGTATGGTTGGGAGAAGGATGTTAATTAAATTTGTCAGGGAAAACAAAATTTATATGGTCATCAGTTACCTACATCATAAAAGGTTGTAAGATGGTGCCACGGTAAAGAATAATGCTACAATCAGATAATCTAGAAGTATGTCCTATAGACAATGTGCAGTTTTCCATGGAAATATTTTTCTATAGAAATTTTCTAATCCTATTTGCCTTTGATTATTTTCTTACAGGATTTATAGCAGAATTATTTACTATAGCCAAGATGTGGAAGCAACCTGAATGTCCATAAGCAGATGAATAAACAAAATGCATTATATACCTACAATGGAATATTAAGACGTAAAAAGGAAGAAAATTCTGATACAGGTTACAACTGCATGAACTGTGAGGAAATAAATCAGTCACAAAAAGATTAATACTGTATTATTTCACTTACATGAATTATGTAGAATAATCAAACTTACAGAAACAAAGTAGAATGGTCATTGTTAGAGGAGGAGGGAAATGAGAATTGTATAATAGGTATTGTGTTTCAGTTTTACAAGATACAAAAGTTCTAGAGCAGTAGTTCCCAACTTTTTTTGGCCATGCCCCACGTAAGCATCTCTAAAATTCTGATGCCCCCAATGACATATAATTCTAATTATTCAAAAAATGAACTCCTATTCACATGGAGGAAGTTCAAAAGGCCTAACAAGTTTCCAAAGAACATGGCAGCTATGACAGAGAAAAATGAAAGAATGAAAGGACAGTTGAAGTACTGAGAAAGAAATAACTAAGAAATTGTTTTAAAAAATACTAATATGAAGTTATATGAACAAAATAGCAAATAGTTTCAAAGCATAATAGAGAACTGAAATGTATAAATATGCCACTATATATTTTTATACTATATATGAGGTCCCTAGAACCATAAGAAATAAAAAAACAAAACAAAAACAAATCACTGTCAATAACTCATTCTCAAATTGCCCCCCTGTGGAGCATGTGACCCATGTTGGCAACCACTCTTCTAGAGACTAATTATGAATATACTTATCACTACTGAAGCGAACACTTAAAAATGGTTAAGATGTTAAAGTTTTTGTTACATGTATTTTATCACAATTAAAAAATACTACCATTGATCTAAGTTTTTAAGAAAAACATCTTTTTAATAATATATATTTTATTGATTTTTTTTTACAGAGAGGAAGGAAAAGGGATAGAGAGTTAGAAACATTGATGAGAGAGAATCGATCAGCTGCCTCTTGCACACCTCCTACTGGGGATGTGCCTGCAACCAAGGTACATGCCCTTGACAGGAATCGAACCTGGTACCTTTCAGTCCGCAGGCCAATGCTCTATCTATTGAGCCAAACCGGTTTCGGCGAAAAACATCTTTTTAATGTATATGATACTACATTGCATTATTTAATGGGCCACTTACATAATGACTTCTTATGAATAAATTATTACTTTAAATTTTACAAGGGAAGATGATTAATCATACTTTTCAATAGTTTTGAAAAAAATAATTTTAAATATATGCTTTATAAGGATACCAGTTCTCTAGTTTGTGGAGTGGCCTGAAGGAATATTTTATAACTGTACTGGGGGGTTTCAATGTAAGTTATTTCACAAAACTGTGGCCAAATAAATATAACTAGGGCTAGCTTTGGTCTGAAATATAAAGTCATTTTAAAATTGAACTTTGTTAACATGACATTCAAAACTTAAAAGAATTATTAACAGGATTTTAGACTCAGGAGAGTCTAAAACATTTTTTTTTCATGCCTCAGATCTTAATCACAGTTGTTCCATGTACTTAAAAGGCAGCTCTTCACGCACCATATTGTGTATATATATATATATATATATATATATATATATATATACATATATATGTGTGTGTGTGTATATATATAAACATGCTAAGGAGTGATACTTCTTTATGATGGAACATAGTCCTCAATTCATTGTCAGGTTGCAAAACCAGTATTTCAATTAATAAAATTATGTCAAATCTTGAATTTTCTACATGTCACATTAAGAGAGAGACATTTGAAAAATAAACTTGCATCAAGAGATTCAAATTTAGTTAAGGAAGTCTAGGTTGGGTTAAAGTTTAGGCTAAAAATAATTAAAGGCTGACTTAAGACATCAGTCTAAGTGAGATAAGCCAATATAACTTCTTAGTGTCAAATATTGGCATATGGACTTGGCCCTAATATAGTACTAACATATATACTAAGTTTCCTAAGGGAAAATTTTTGTTTGATATATCTTAGTTGCCCTCCATTGATGAATAGAATACCCTTCTTCATGTTTATCCAGGTTATTTTCTTTAATTATATTCCTCTCTTCAGGAAGTGATGTAAAAATAGAACTGTAGGGGAAGGTGAGGTGTGACCTCTATAAGAGGTCATTGCATTAAGGAGAAAATCAGTAAAATATCAAATAAAAAATAAATCTGGATTTGGGTAAGTAGAAATCCCCCACCACCACCACCACCAAAAAAAGGCTATTGCAATTGAGAAGGGGGACTATTGAAACAGGTAGAACAGTGATCAATGATCTGTAAGCCTCTCAAAGGTCAAGCACATGACATTTCTTTTAAAGGTAGGGATAAACAAAATCCAGAAAGAACTGTGTGTATGGGCATGGGAATAAGTCGGTGGGATGAAAGGGCAGTTAAGCAGGAAATGTTTTTCTTTGAGGACATCTGATTCTCTAGGACCATGAAGGGGAGTGGATTAAGCATTCAGTTTGCTTACGTTCAAAGGTACGCCAAAGTTGAGGGGCCTGGGAGAAGGAGAGAAGCCTCACTAAAGTTTGGTCATGTCAGGTTAGCAGACATTTATTCATTTGTCAGCTGAGAGGAACAGTCCAGCTAATAATTATGAGATAAAGGATGGGAATAGGAGGTCTCTGTTGGGTCTTTCCATGAGTGAATAAGGTGGGTATCTGGAGTCTTACCTACTAGTAAGTTTTATGGGGAAGGGTGGTTAAAAATCAGTTTATTTTCTCTATAGAACTACCAAAATTTCAATAATCAATATGCTCATAACTCACTCCAGTGCAATAACTTAGGATAGCTTGGGTCTTTTGGGCCTCTTTTCTTTTATGTAAATAAGCATTTATTATTATTACTGGAGACCCCATTTATTTTACTGGAGTGCACAAATTTGTGCATGGGTGGGGTCCAGCTGGCCAGGCCCCAATTGGCGGATCAGGGCTGGGCCTGTCAGGAGGAGGAGACAGCAGGAGGTTGGCTGGCTAGCCCACCTAGATAGGGGCCCCATCAGGGCTGGGCTGGCTGGGGGGAAGGGCTGCAGGCAATTGGCCGGAGGCCATGCTCCTGATTGGGGTGGGAGAGGGTGATTGAGGGTGGGGCTGGCCATGGGGAGGGACTGTGGGCAGTGGGCTGGCTGCCTTCCCCTCAAATTGGGTGGAGGGGGCCAATTGGAGGCCAGTGGCCTGGGGGAAGAGCCATGGGTGTTTGGCCAGCTAACCCTGCCCCTGATCAGAGGGTGGGACAATTGGGGGCAGAGCTGGCTGAAGGGAGGGGCTGCGAGCTGATTGGGGTGGTGAGGGCCCATGGGGGTGGGGCCAGTGGTGGGAAGGGCTGCAGGAGGTTGGCTGGCCAGCCCCACCCCCTAGTGGAGTCAGGGGATGGTCAGAGGTGGGGCTGGTTGGGTGGAGGGGCTGCAGATCCATGGGGTGGGGTGGGCCAATTGGGGGTGGGTCTGGCTAGGAAGAAGGGCCATGAGGGTGTTGGGTTGGCCAGCCAGCCCCATCCCTAGATCAGGCCAGTTCGCTGGCCACAGTGGGCGTCATACCAACAGGTCCTTCTGGTCATTCCAGCGTTCCAGTCACTGGCTTTGTATATATATATATATATGTGGGAACTTTGTATATATATATATATATATATATATATATATATATATATGTGGCTTTGTATATATATATATATATATATATATATATATATATGTGGGAACATATATATATATATATGTGGGAACTACATTTTATGGAAACTTGACAGTGAAGAATAGCAAAAAATGCCACCCCAAATTATACCACTTTGACATAGTGATTACTTTGAGCTAAACGCAATTGAGAAGCAGATACAAGAAAGGTCCTTTGCCCGCCCCCTAGTTGTCTAAAAGTAGGACATAAATTTAGAAAGGTGTCCCTCCTCCCCTCTCTACCAGGAAGGAAATAAGTTAATCACCAGAGACACCTCTAGGCCTAGAGATAGTGCCAGAGAAATATCTATATATCACAACCCTTGCTAAAAGTAGCCCTTATCTACTATCAGCTTTACAATATATTGGCCTTCCCAAACATGCCATCCTTAGGAGCTCAAAGTCCTTTTCCTTTGTTGTTCTTTGACAAGATGCTAGATAGGCTTAAGTTATAACCATCCTTTGAGTTACTCCTCATTGTGAATGTGTGATGCATGCACTAAAAAAAAAAAAAAAAAAATCTTGTTTTTCCCTTGTTAATCATTTTTCAGTCTCATTTTAGGGCTCCAACCATTTAACTTAATATGGGTAGAGGAAAAATATTTTTTCCTCCCTTGAAGCAGAAAAAGAGTTCAGAAAAATAAAAAAAAATAAAAAGTACTCATCATGTGATCATAACCTGCAGGAACATTTCTAACATTTGCTACTGGATTAGCCACGCCCACGTAGATTCTTCATTATACTTCCTTAGATATTGAGCCATCAGCTCTTCCCAGAAGGGATAATAACCTACCTCTTATTCCTACGAATCAGGGAAACAATCTAGTGCTGGCTTCTCCCTCCTCAACCCCATCCAAGAAATGAGAAAGTATTTTGTTCTAAATCTTAATATAAACTTTTCTGTATTCTGATTAGGACAAAGTATAATTAATACTTCAAAAAGAATAAAAGGTGAGTGAAGGGGGGGGGCAATGGGAGGATAAGGACCCATATGTAATACCTTAATCAATAAAGAAAATAATAATTTAAAAAAGAATAAAAGGAAGGGCAAGTCCCATCCAAACATTTTTCCTTGCTCAGCATGGTTTATATGGTTATTAGAATCACTTCCTTAAAAATGCTCCCAACTCCTTTGAATCCTCTCCATCCCTTAATTACTCTCATTTGGCAAACATCAAACCTTTAACTATTTTCACCCAAGCAGCTTTGAGCATCTGGGAAAAATAAAGTTCACATGTTTTGCTGACCATCCCCACTTTAGAATCATAACAGTCTGAGAAAGGGCACAGGAGCCTCATATATTGCCTTAGGAAGTGTATTTTTCCACTTTTCAAATGGCAATTTTACAGTTTCTTCTCTCTCTCCAAATATTCTATGCTAACACCCACCCCATTCTCCGCTGCCAAGGTTGCCTCCTACTTCATGAGAAAAAGAGAAGCAATCAGAAAGGATTTCTTTCATTCTCCAAGTTGACCATCATCTCAGTGTCTTCATTCTTTTCACAAAATGAGAGTACCCTGCTCTCCCCAAAAGCCATCATTGCCACTTGAGAACTGAATTGTATGCCTTCTTTCTTCTCAAGGTCAATATTTTTTAAGGTCAATCCCATCAACATAAAAAAAAAAAAACGCATTTTCATAACTCCCTACCAATGGAAGAATTCTTTCTCATTTACCCTCCTCCAAACATTTCTGCTCTTCTTCACATGAACAACAACAAGAACAACAACTTTCAATTACATTTTAATCTTGGATGCCTCCAATTTCTCACCATCCATACCACCAGCTCATCAAAACTATCTTTGTCAAGGCTTCTAAAAACTTCCATATTGCCTGATCCAAAGGTTCTCATTTGAATCAGTCTTTCTGTATCCCTAACTCTGTTGGCCTTCTTGAAATAAGTCTATTTTTTTGTTTTTAAATATATTTTATTGATCTTACACAGAGAGGAATTGAGAGGGATAGAGAGTTAGAAACATCGATGAGAGAGAATCATTGATCAGCTGCCTCTTGCACACCCCCTACTGGGGATGTGCCCGCAACCAAGGTATGTGCCCTTGACAGGAATCGAACCCGGGACCTTTTAGTCCATAGGCCGAGGCTCTACCCACTGAACCAAACCGGTTTCAGCAAGTCTATTCTTTTTAAAAATATATATATTTTATTGATTTTTTACAGAGAGGAAGGGAGAGAGATAGAGGGTTAGAAACATCGATGAGAGAGAGTCATCGATCAGCTGCCTCTTGCACGCCCCCCACTGGGGACGTGCCCTCAACCAAGGTACATGCCCCTGACTGGAATCGAACCCGGGACCCTTCAGTTCACATGCCAACGCTCTATCCACTGAGCCAAACCAGTTTCGGCAAGTCTATTTTTCTTGAAACACTTCCCTCTCCGGACTCCACACTCTTGGGTTTATCTTATTGTTTGCTCCTCAAACTCTTTCCCCATTTTCACTTTTCTCCATTTCAACATGAATGAGTGGTCCAGAACACAATCCCATCTATGCTCTCTACCCATACCAGTGATTCTCAAGCCTGCCTGCCCTTTCAAATCACTTTAGAGAGCCCTTAAAAGTATGGTACACGTAATAGCTCCTCAAAGATTCCAATTTAATTGGCTTGAGAAAGAGCATGGCATTTGGTTTTTTAAAAGCTTCCTAGATGATTCCAAAATACGATAAGAACTGAGGAACAATGCCCTAGAAAACATTGTGGCTTTAAGTACCAGCTATATGTGGATAATTCCAAATATATATCACCAGCTCAGACCATTCCCCGGAGCTTCAGACTCAATCTACCTATTTGATATATCCACTTAGATGTCAAGTATCTCAAAAGGAACATGTTCAAATGGAATTTGACATCCTGCTTTTCTTCAATTCTACACAACCAATTTATCAAATATCATTGACTCCTGTGCAAAATGTGTCTAAATTTGAATCTCTCTGATGATTAGTGACTTTGAGCATTTTTTAATATGTCTCTTGGCCATTAAAATGGCTACCATCAACAAATCAACAACAAGTGCTGGTGAGGATGTGGAGAAAAGGGAGCCCAGGTACACTGCTGTTGGGGATGCAGACTGGTACAGCCACTGTGGAAAACTGCAAGTAGTTTCCTCAAAAACAATTAAATATGGAACTGCCACTTGACACAGTGATCCCAAAATATGCCTTGAATATATCCTTTGCACTCCATTTCCCTACTTCAAGCTGCCTGGATTTCATTCCGTCTCCTTACTTCCATACCCTACTCCCCTTCATTCTCCAAACAGTAAGTAGACTAATTTGTGAATGTCAGTCAAATCATATATTTCCTTCGTTTTAATGCCCTTTAGTTGCTTTGTATTGCTCTAACAGTAAAATATAAACCTCTTATAATGTTTAACCAACCCTATATGATTTATTCTCTCCCAAGGTGCTTCTCAAATCCATTTTCATGACATTTTCAATTACTCACTATAACTCCAACCCTGCTACTATCTGTTCTGCAAACATATGATGAGATTTCTTGTTTTAAGGCTTTTGCACTTGCTGTTCCCTCTGTCTCTAATTTGCCCTTCCTGTACTTTGTAACTCACCAATCTGCTGAGGCAACATGTAATTTCATTTAAAAGTTGCATAGTGGTTAATAACACTACTTCTGTGTCAAACTACATAGGTTTGAATTGCACCTTCATAATTTCTTGCAGTGTGAACTGTGAATACTAAGATTAACATTTTCTCTCAGTATCTGTATATGTAAAGTTAGGATGACAATAGTACCTAATTTATTTACATAATCTATGTAAAGGTCAAGAAAGGACTACTTGGTGCATAATGTGTCCAATAAATGATACCTATTATTATATTTACCTGAAGATCTTGTATAAAGTAGTGTGTATAGTATATCACCCTATTTTTGTCTTCAAAACGCATCAGCTTTTTGTTGATTAATTATTTTTATTTTTTTCTAATAAATTTTTATTGATTTCAGAAAGGAAAGGAGAGGGAGAGAGAGATAGAGACATAAATGATGAGAAAGATCTCTGATTGGCTGCCTCCTGCACATCCCCTACTGGGGGTCAACCTACATGTTATATTTTTATTGAATTTGAAAAAGTGAAATGAAATAGAATAAGCATTTATTTGTTGTGATGCTAATGTTTCTAAACCTAGGCTTATAAATTATTACACCTCAGTTTGGAGGCTAATGAATCTCTGTTCTCTTTGATTCTCTCTTTGTGTAATGATATCAAATAGGGGAGTAGTATCAATTTTTCATTTATTTGAATCACAATAGCTGCTTAAGAAAGCCCTAAGTAAAGGTAAATTAAAGCAGTGGTTTTCTGTTCCCATATTGTTTTCTTACATTCTCAGTAGTTTCTTCTAAGAGGAATGCACAAAAAGAGTTTGAATCCTACTCCAGATTTAATTTCACATTAAGGACTTGCCATCTCACTAAAAAACATGCAAATCTACCCTACGATTAGTTTGGTATTTCTAATGATCCATGAAAAGTGAACCACCCATCTTTGTACACGTATGAAGTAATTCTTTTATATCAAAGTGGTTTTTAAGAACTTTTAAAACACCAGACTTTGTTGCATTACACTGATGATGACAACTGGGAAAAGAACAGTTCACACAGATTTAGGTATTAACTATTTGACAGTAACAGTTAAATATTATTTTGGCAGAACTTCATTAGAGTAACTATTTAAGTGGGTTACTTTAAAAACATTGTTTTGAAAGAAAAATAGTTCATTAAAATAATTATCAGAATGTTTATGATTTACATTAAATATTTGCAATTTGTGGCAATTTAGACTATATCATTTAGATGATTCTAAATAATAAGTTAACTGTCAAGTTCTTCACCTGCCTCACTCCACTTCATCCTCCTACCATTCAGTAAGTCTATCAAAATAATTATATTAAATATTATAATATTAAAATATCACAATGGCAATCCATAGCAGGCTTTGTGAGTAAAGGTGGTGGAAAGATATTAAAAAACACACATTTACCTTCAAAGATATTTCTCATTTTACATAATCTAAAGCACAAATTACTAGTCATTTCATTGAACACCAGCTCTAGAAGAACTTGACTACAACCACATATTGCCCTTTGAAATAAAAAAAAATATATGATCTATTGATACTTTAACAAAGATATAGTTCTCAGATTAGCTCATCTGAAAATCTAAGGAGCCAATCCAAAAGGTGTGATACCACAATGGAGACGTTTCCATGCATTGAATGGACAGTATATAGGAAGGTCCACTTGTTCCTTCTTCACATTGCATTTCAGTCCAGAAAATAAAGCAGAATGGAATATTCTAGGCTATACTAATATCTATTGGAAAGGCTTACAAGAGACACTTCTGTGACTTACTTGGAGAAATAAATGATCAGATATACAGTAGTAGCAAATGTTAGGGAAAGGAGGTATGAAACAAACAACACTGTGGGGAAATGTTGGGTGAGAGGAAGGAATAAAAATTAACTAAAAATATAGAGGTGTCCAGAGAAGAGCTATTTCAGTAGGAATCTTGGTGACACTGAATTTTAGCCACCCTACTTCTGAATACTTGAGCATTCATCTCCTGCCCAAAGAAGAATCTTTAGATAAGGGGTAGGGAATGTCAGGCCCACAAAGGTCCCACAAAATTATTTGGTCTGGCCCTGCCAAGGCAACCACAGGTGGGACTCAAAATTCAATAAATCGAGAAGCTTTTTTCATAGCAACATAAATTTATATTAAGTTGATGTTATAAATATCCAAATGGCTCTGGCAGAAAAAAAAAAAGTTTCCTCATCCCCGCTTTAGAGGAACAAAGCTTTTCAGAGAATTTTGAAGGTTATGCTAGAATAGTTGTTCCCAGCCTTTAAAAAACGGATTTCTGGATGGACTTGAGTTATTTGTTCAATATCTGAATCCTATAATCACCACTATGTCAATTGTGAAGCCATGAACAACTTTGATATTAGAAACAAAAGTCTGCACAATGAGAGTAGCATATTCAGGGTAGCAGTTTTCAAATTGTGATCCAAAGCTTTTGGGGGGTTCCCAAGACACTATGAAAATGTCTGCAAGCTCAAAATTATTTTCACAATAATACTGATTCATTTGCCTTTTTCATTTGCTTTCATGAGATTACAGTGTATTTTGCAGAGGGCACATGCCATATTGTATCACAACAAATTGAATGCAGAAGCACAGGTCTGAGTAGCTGTTTTTTTTTGGGGGGGGGGCTTTTGCTGACAAGTTATCCCTCTTTCTTCTCATAGGTTCAGGATACAGCCCTCTCCATGTCTCTGCTCTCTGCTCTTCTTACCAGTCTCTATGTTGCTTCTTCTGTAAATCCTTGGTTATCATACTCCTGTTCAGCTGTCTCTCAATTGGTTATTCAGGTTGATTGCTCTATAATTTAGATGTAAATCCAGTTTGGCATTAAGAAGAGGTGAGTGTAGCTTCTACCTACTTCATAGCCATGTTGGAATCTGTACTGGATCCTTTTAAATTTTACATCTGATCATCACATGGACATTGTAAAATGGGTATTATTATGCAATAGTATTGTCATTCCCTATACTTGGAATTTTGTCGGATTTGGGCCCAAAGTATATATTTTCCTATTTCACCAACGAAATAGTCTAATGTTGGATGATTTTTAAAAGTTTTTTAGAAACAGTTATTCTGATCAGGATAATTTTAGAGACTTTGCTTCCTGTTTCTCATTTCTCTTAATGTAACACTATTGTTTCCAGTGAGTCATGATAATATATATTCATGCCCCCCAAAGTGGAAGTCTTAAATTACTTTGAAAATGACAAGGTGCTAACTGTTAAACTCCATATTTTGTCCCTTAAAATATAATTGTTATTGTGTAACTAAAAGGAAAAGGAACCAGAAAACCAGATTAATAATTAAACTTTATCAAATTATTTTGAAATAAATAAACTTTATCAAATTATTTTGAAAAATGGCAAAGAATGACAAACAGGGTGGAGAAAACATAAAGCCTTTCATCTGCATTTATGGCCCATATTTATGATCATTTATGTATAGGATTATAAGACTGACAAGAAAATGATTACAGTATCAAAGTGACAACTTATCACATATCAAAGCAAACTTAGAAAACTAGCAGCTCTAAGACAAAAATGAAGGTTGGTAGAATCTTGAAGAGCAATCTTTACATGATAATTAGGCAGTGAAATCCATTTAAAAAGGAAGAAATTAAAATAAATTATTGTACTCAATTTATATTGCACATTACTAAAGGAGGTACAGGAAAAGGACTACATTTTTTAAGTAAAATTGAGCAGCCTTAAATCCAGAGCTTATGTACTATTCCTGCTAGGAAACTGAGTCATTGTTTTATCTCAGGCAAGTAAGTCATTTTGCTTCTTCTTGCCTTAAATTACTCATCTATAAAAAAGTTATACTTTCAGCATTCTTATAGAATATTCCATCAAGCTTCTTCTTTATTTACAGAGCACTGGATATCAATCCAGGAGGCAAGTTTTGGAATTAATTCAGAAATAAATGCTCCAAATCCAAAATAAAAATAAAGATAGAACATAATGAATAAGCTAACCCTGAAAGTTCTTAGTTGATTTTAGTTCATGAATATAATTGACATAACCTTTAAAAAGTATTATTTGC
Organism: Vespertilio murinus; assembly: GCA_963924515.1. Taxonomy (NCBI): domain Eukaryota; kingdom Metazoa; phylum Chordata; class Mammalia; order Chiroptera; family Vespertilionidae; genus Vespertilio; species Vespertilio murinus. The sequence goes on from OZ004710.1 coordinate 15,655,314, forward strand.
TATTGTTTAGATTTAATATCACCTATGTTAAAGCTACATTATTGACACATAGGGAGTCCACATTATCATCATCCTACTATATTATATACTAGAGGCCTGGTGTTCATAATTTGTGCATGGGGGGAAGGGAATGTGCATCCTCTCACAATCCAGGACCCCTTGGGAAATGTCCAACTGCAGGATCAGGCCTAAACAGGCAGTAAGACATCCCTCTTGCAATCTGGGACCACTGGCTCCTAATTGCTGGCCTGCCTGCCTGATTGCCCCTAGCCACTCTGCCTGCCTGATGCCACTAACTGCTCATCTGCCCGATACCCCAAACTGCTCACCTGCCTGCCTGGTTGTCACTAACTGCCTCTGCTGTAGCCCCCGCTGTGGCAGCTTCATTAGGAAAGACATCTGAGTGTCATTCGGCTGTCTGGTCTAATTAGCATATTACAGTTTTTATTATTATAGATTTAGTACTAATGAATTTAATAGTTTTTTTTTATCATTTTAAAACTAATTAATAAATTCTAGTACATATCAAGTTGAGCTTTTTATAAATGAAAAAATATAAACAAATGGATTACATTTTTAAAAAAGCTTCTGCACAGCAAAGGAACACATCAACAAAATGAAAAAAGAGCCCACTGTATGAGAGAACATATTTGCCAATGATAATCTGATAAAGAGTTAATATTCAATATATAGAAGGAACTCATACAACTTAATAAAAGGAAGACAAGCAATCTAACTAAAAATGAAGAAAGGACCTAAATAGAGACTTTCCAAAGTGGACATACAGATGGCTAGAGACATGTGAAAAAATGCTCAAAGATACTAATCATACAAGAGATGCAGATTAAAATGACAAAGTGAAATCACCTCACACCTGTCAGAATGGCTACCTACACCAAGTCAACAAATCACACTTCTGGTGAAGATGTGGAGAAAAGGGGACCCAAATATACTGCTGGTGGGAATGTAGACTGGTACAGCCACTATGGAAAACAGTATGAGGTTTCCTCAGAAAATTAAATATGAAACTGCCATTTGACCCAGTGATCTCACTTATAGGAATATATCCTAAGAAACTAAAAAAAAAAAAAACACCATTCAGAAAGAATATATGTACCCTTATGTTCATAGCAGTGCAAATTACAATAGCTAAGATCTGGAAACAGCCAAAGTGGACATCGAGTGAATAAAAAAAAAGCTGTGGCATATTTACACCATGGAATTCTAGGCAACAGTAAAACAGAAGGATCTTTTAGCTTTTGAGACAGCATAGGGGGATCTGGAGAGTATTGTGCTAAGTGAAATAAGCCAGTCAGAGAAAGACAAGTATCACATTATCTCACTCATATGTGGAATCTAATTAATGAAATAAACTACTGAACAAAATAGATCCGGAGACATAGAAACTTAGAACAGACTGTCATATATCAGAAGGAAAGTGGGGATAGGTTGGTGGGAAGCAATTAACCATAGAACTGGTATGCATATATGCATAACCCATGGACACTTTCAATAATATGGTAAAGGCTTGGGGTGGGGTGCAGGTGCAGGCTAGAAGGAGACAATTGGGGGGGAATGGGAACATCTGTAATATTTTCAATAAGAAATATTAATTTTTTAAATACAAGGGAAAAGAGTGAAAGTTGAAGAACAAAAATAGCAACTAATCACAATATGTGTTTTTTATTTGGATTCTGATTCAAACTAAATGCAGAAGAAAAGAATTCACAGCATTTGTGTTAGATTGCATTAATAAACTCAAGGAATGAATTTCCTGAGTTCAAAAACTAAAAAAATGGAAAAAAATAGAAACACCTTATGAACTAGCAATCCTACTTATGGTTATATGTCCAAAGCAGTTGAAATCAGGATCTTAAAGAGATAGCTACACTACATGTTCACTGCAGAATTATTCATAATAGCCAAGATACGGAAACAAAGTAAGTGTCCACTGATGTTTGAATCAATAAAGAAAATGTAGTGTATATATACAATATTATCCAGCCTTTAAAAAAATTCTACCTTATGGGAAAACATTGATGAACTAGAGGGACATTGTGCTATGTGAAATATGCCAATAGCAGGACAAATACTGAATGAGTCCACTTATATAAGATCTCTTTAAAAATCAAATTCATGGAAATAGAGAATAAAATGGTGATTGCTGGGGCAGTGAGGGGGTGGTAAATGGGGGGGTTGTTCAATGGGTATAAAGATTCAGTTATACAAAATGGATCAGTTTAGAGATGTTACAGAATATAGTGCCCATTGTAAATAATACTGTATTGTACACTTACAAATTTAAGAGGATAGGTCTCATGTGGTTCTTTCCACAATAAAAATGCTGTAATTCCTAGATGGAATTGTTAAATATTTAATGAATAATCAATAGAAAAAAATACATAGAAGTGAATTGCTTTTAGACTTAATCTTCCCAGTTCTGTTGTCAAGAAAGTGGCAATGACCAAAATATATTTAATACAACATACTGAGAATGACAAAAACCTCTTATATAGTCCCAAATCACTCACTTCCAAATGGTTCTCTTGTCAAAGAAATCAACGTTTAGTTTCATTGTGTTAAAAAATGATAGGAAAATAACTACATCAAAAAAGACTATGCTGAATAGTGAAAGGATAATTGAAGAGTCATAGAGTTTGGTTTCATCATGGATTTACTTCTTAGAAGTTATGAGACAAATCTATTCACATCTCTAAACTTCTGGTTCCTTATATGTATAATGAAAGAATTGGACAAGGTTGGACTTTTGAAATTTTTGCTTAAAGAACATTTAGTGAATCTCCATGGGATATAAAAAGGAGATAAGGTAGAAATCCAAAGACTTCAAATGGGCCAGTTTTTACTTGTCTAAGATAATAGATTGGTATTCAATTAAACTATTTTAAATACTATAATGTATTACTTCTAAAAGATATTGAAATTTATAGTTACAATGATAAATTCTTAGAAAACTAAGAATAATAGGTATAATATACTATTGTTCTCCAACAATGGAAACAATATATATCATTAATTTCTGAACATTCTATTCTCATGCATATCTCTGTATCAGTTAGAATAATTTCACCTGTAAGTAATACTATAGAAAGTATTTACTCAATTTGTGCTGGAAGTCCAGTGCTAGTGAGGTATAAGGTATGATCTTTAGTTGTGTTGCCATGGGAAGTGGATTAATTGAAAAGTTAATAAAGCTTAAGCTTTAGAGGCAATAACTTGCATGTGTTCATTTAAAGCTCTACACCTACTTTTGCATACAAATGTTTGTATTAGTTTTCTTTATGAGATTGTCCCCTCACCAATTGTTTAATCTTTAGGCCCCAGGAAACCTGGATCAATGTCTTTGTATAACATAATTTCCCAGCAAGTCTCCTAGCAATTTATTTCTGATGGGGCCAGCTTTGCTGACTGGCTAGCTTGCCTCTGGATTACAAAAGGGCTTCCAACCGCCTTCTTATTCACTTCTAGCCATTCACTTTCAGGCACTGTCTACTACCTGAAGAATTTAAAATATATGTCCTTCCTTTTTAAATAATGAACTGTGTCCCTACATTTCTAGAATAATGTCACATGCTAATTGACTTAAGCCTGGATTTCAGAACAAATTTAGTGGCAGAAAAATGGACGTCTCCCATTTGGCTCAGACAAATATAAACCCACCTAGAGAACTGGAGTTGGAGTTAACTTACCTAGTGAGACATGGGCTATGTAGGAGAAGGAGAGAAGGATGGAGTTAGCTTACCCAGTGGGAGATACGTTCTATTGCAGAAGACTGGTACCTAAACAAAATCCAGATGTCAGCTGTCCTAAGCTACTATGGGCCAATGACATATGAGAAGAGCCTTGCTTGGGTGTTCTGGGAAAGAAAATTTGTTACCCTTAAAAGAGAGCCACTGAGAGTCAATCTCTGTGTCTCTCTCTGTCTATATATATGAACATGGAACTACATTACCCTAGTGGCTGCTTGCTGGCAGCTAGCCTACCATTATGAAGGAAACCAAGCACAAAGCTCACATACAATAAAAGTTTTAGTAAAACAACACAGAACGAAATCTAGAGCTCTGTGGTTTTCTCTACTAAATCCACCCAATGTCTATGTTTTCAATTATGTGGGCCAATAAAAATTATTTTCTTACACAAACTTAAATTGATTTTCTGCCATTTGCAGAAAAAAACATTCTAATGATAAATTCATTAAACTTCCAAATTTCTATTGCTCCAGAAAATGATCAGTTGATTATAATGGAATTAGTGTGTGTTTTTTTTATCTTCTACATCTATTAAATTTTAAATTAATATTATAGCTTTTATACTCATATATTTACTATTGTGTCATGAATTTTACCTTGATGCCTTTTAAATATTCAAGTGAAAAGGAGGGGAGTACTGTTGGACACATGAGAACAAGTTTGAGAGAGCACTCTGGGAAGATATACATTTGGGAATCGTGTGCATACATATGGCATTTGAAGCCAGGAGTCCAGATGAGATGACCCTGACATGTGAGTACAGACAGAAATTAAAAGTGGTCCGTGGGCTACATTATTCAAGGTAAAGTGAGGCAAACTGAAAACCCTAACAGAAAAAAAAGTGACATCATCATTGGTTGAGTTCAATTAACCACGAAGTCCTCCCCATAACAGATATATTTCTCAACTTTACTCTTAATGCAATCAGGGTAAATTCTCTCTTCTTGACTGCCAATCATAGTTGTTAAACAGATCAACTGTTTTAATTACTGAACATATATCAGTTACTCCTTACTATGTGCCAAGTCTCTGTGAAGATCATAGGATATTGGACAGCTAGCACTGGTGACAGCAACAGATACATTTTTTTAAAAAGCAACCCTCTACTTAAGAGTATTGATTCTACAGGAGCGAGACTTGAGGGCAGGAAGAGAAACAAAGCCGTATGGAGACAGGTAAATACTGAAGCTCTGGGTAACCATCGATGGTCCCTCCTCATGGCGGTGCCCAGGGTCCAGTAATGAGGAACTAAAGACAATGTTAAGAAATTCTTTAGAGCTATTTATTGCTTCTATGCATATATAATAAAATGTATAAAATGGAACTTTAAAAATTCTGCTTTATCACATAAGAAATTTGAAATAAGATTTAAAGACTAACATGCTCTGAGGTGGCATTTAAATCTCCTGTTGCTGGCTTCTTTAAAGAAGCAAAATGGCATTTCAAAGAGGCAACCAGATCTAGGAAGCAAAGGATCACAAAACAGGTTAGCAACAGCTAGAGTTCATGATTGTTTTTCTAAAAATAGCTACTTGTATTTTAGAAATACACAAAGGGTAATTTAAGAGGCTTTTTAAAAATAATAAAATATATGTCAAGCCTACATTGCAAACCAGATTTGAGCTCAGTGAAGTGATCTTTCATACATTATACAGTGGCAATTACCATGTAAATAGATTTTAAATAAAGTGATGTATTATTTAAAACCTCAGTGTTATATAAAGCAAGCATGGGGAAATGCTTGATGTCTATTTTATTTTCAAATCAGCAACCCCTTTCCGCACACACAAAAAGGACAATGATTGCACTAGATAATTTTAATTATAGTTCTCATAATAATGTGCTGTAGCCCCTATGATTACATATTTCCCCAACATTTGTGGGAAACATTATATTCCCTATATAATCATAAGCCTGACATTTTTCCCATTTGAAGGCATTCTCCTTCCAGATATTTTTAATGAGAACTCCTAGAGAATAAATTTAATTCAGACTATTATAAATGGCCTAAAATAATAAAAAATCATGATGAATGAAGAGCCAGAATTTCCTCCCACATTAGAGACATTCTTCAAGGTGTCCTTGCAGGAGCAGGGTGAAAGGAAGAGAAGAGAAAGGATTTAAAGAGGGTGGCATGGGCTCTACGGAGGAAACTGGGTCTGGAGACCAAGGCCAGAATCAGAGTCTGATGACCTGGAGTCATTTGGCCTCCTGACAAATAGATACCATTTGTGCTAGCTTCCAGTCCCATGGGAGTTGAATAAGTGACCACCAACTAAGCCAGTTCCCTTCATTCTCACCTGGTCTCTGCATGAGTAGGCACAGAGCTTCTTCCATTCTAAAGAACTTTGGGGTGTCCTTCCCTTCCTGTGACTCTCCATCTGTGTTCCTAATTATAAGCTTGATGCCCATTAAGGCCACTCCCATAAATGGAAGGCAAGGGGATGAATGGGTTCCTGAATACCCACTGAGTTGATAGTGTTATAGAAGGAAGATTTTGACACTTTATCTGAGTATAACCAGCTTGCAATTCACCTCATCTGCTCACTTGCCCTCACTAATGAATCAGAGACAAGCAAAAAATACATTCTGGAACATACATTTATCAACTCAATGATATCTTTTCAGTGCAAAAAATACTCTATTATTTGGAAATAGGGAACATAACTATCTATGAAAATTTCAGTTGTTATTTATCATCTAATAACCCTGCACCCCCTGTCTCTTCTACTATTCATCATCTAAATTTTCTATTGAATTCCATCTGTCTTTGTTCCCAATGGTACCCTCCTATCCATTTCATATCAGATTATTTTAATAGCCCACTATCCATTTCCCTGATAAACATTTTACTCAACAAACATTTCTGAGTTCTTACTCTGGAGATCCAGCAGTGAAAAACATAGAGCTGGACCCTGTTCTCATAGTTACTCATAGTTTTTATTCCCACATACATGGCCAAAGTTTAATTCAGTTTTCTTACGTTACCTTTCCACTTAGTTTAAATTGACATTGCTTTTTATAGCAAATGCAAAGACTTCATACCGAGCAATCAAACCATCATGTAATTATTCATTTTTACTTTCATACACTAAACTCCAGACTGTTCACTGAGCAAACTGCAGTTCAGTAGGAACAGTGCCAGACATGGCTATGAATTCAGTCTTGTCATGGACATGGGAATTCACTTCTCTGAGATTCAGTTTCCCAATTTCTAAACTGTTCTCCTGTCGCAAAAAAATTGAAATACTGCAATGCCATGATGTCAATAAAATTATTTTGCAAACTGTAAAGAACCATATCAACATCAGTTATGTCAAATTGCCTTTCACATTTGGTGTTCCCTACCAACACTAGACTTAAACTATTTCAGAACTATTTCAGAATCATGATTGCTTGTCTTTTTCTTTCCACCATATCTAATATCATGTAGTGCAAATCGAATGACAACTTTAAAACCAATTTCAAGTACTATTCCCTCAACATGCATGATAATAACCACTATTGAAAGCTTATTGTGAGCCATAAATTAAGCACTTATAACACACTATCTCATTTAATCTTAACAACGTTAGGAGGTAATAATATTAAAATCCTCACTGTACATGAAAAAAAAGTAAACCTATCTGCGGGCTGGTATGGTTGCGGACAGGGAGACCGAGCTCCAAGGCTTCTCATCCAGGCAGGAGCCTAAGGTGCGGTGGAGGCCCCGCATAAGCTCCCTCATTCCCAAGGTGGGCTGGCCAGGCTGACCCTCTCCCTGGGCCTGGCAAGGGGGGGGGGAGCGAGGTCTGGCTTCCCTCATTCCAGGCAGCAGCGACTCCAGCAGGTCTGGTTTCGCCATAGTTTTAAACTCCACATGGTAGCATCGGCGTCTTGCTTTGTGTCTAGTTGTTGCCTTCCCATTCCGCCAGCTTTCCTGTGGGTATGGTGCGGTCCCTTTCAATTTTAGCTGTTGTTGTTTTTTCCAAATTGTTGATGAGGTGGCAGCTTGAGGAACTTGACAACAAGGGCACAGCTAGTATAAAATAGACTCCTGAGTTGCATTTGGGTATGTCTCTCTGGTTGAACAGTCTCTGACGAGTCCCTGAAATATAATGTCCAGCCAATACATTATATTTCACTTTTGAGGTCTTCTATTATATCCCTTTTTTGCCTTCTATTTCATATTACCCCTCCCCACTTCTGTATTTCTGCAGCAATGACTTTTTATTAAATTCTCCACTTTACACAATCTCTACATAGTAAGATTGAGCTCCCCGGGAAGGTTGTCAACTCCTAAAAGGAAGGGGCCATGGTTTCTCCTTTGTTTTTATTTTATTCCACAGCTCCTTTTCTACATGTAAAGAAACAAAACTAAAAATAGACCCTGCCTTTACTTGACATTATAAACAGTCCAGATAAAAGAGGGAAATGATGCATATGATAAAGTATACTGAAACAGCAACACATAATACTGAAATAATTTAAGAATTAGAATCCAAAGACTTTCATTTTATTATCTTTTAATCATTTATGTATGGGATTTATTTACATTTGAGAAGCCTAACCCTATACTAGTGAATATAAGCCAGGTCTCTACTAAAATCCTTTTTAGTACCCTGTTAAAGAGATTTGGTGAGAAATTGTGTTTTGTGTATATTAGTGAATTGTAAACTATCATGTTAATTATGTGCCTGATTGTTAAGTTAATGTGTGTGTGTGTGTGTGTGTGTGTGTGTGTGTGTGTGTGTGTGTGATATAATGGTCTGTGTTATGCCATTCAAAGTTGACTTAGTTATCACTGAAGAAGAGATTCTACTACCCTCAAGGAAAAGCAGAGGAATCATTTTCTTGATTTTTCTTCATGAGGCCTGGGTTTGAATTGAGGATTAACTCATAAAAGTGAAATTCTGTGTAACACATTTATTTCTAAGTCTTCATGTACACAAATTTATTTAGACATAAATATGCTTACTCATAGCAATTGATTAGCTTAATTAAAAAGATGTGTATAATCTAATTAAGCATAATAAATTAAACATCCAATTTCACATAGTTAACCTATCAATTTTCTCAACTTTAAAAGGTGAATGTTAAATCCCACCTCTTAAGACATGCACAAAAATTCTGTGAGATTAAAAACAAACACCATAATGGCCCACATGTATTAGGCATTCAACAAATGTTAACTCTTTGGTTCCTTATGACCAATCCTCTCTCCATCCTCCCAAAAAATTGTTTTTATATCCCCATAACAAAGGATAATGGTGAAAATTTGCAAATAAGCTATTACTTTCCCCTTAGAAAATTGAAATACAAGAGAAAAAATTAATATACTGTGCATAACTTTTACCAGTAGTCTTACATGAAAACTAGAGGCCTGGTAGATGAAAATTCATGCACTGGAGGGGTGGGGTCCCTCAGCCCAGCCGGCCCCCTCTCACAGTCTTGGAACCCTCAGGGGCAGGAGGCAACACTGAGATCAGAGGAAGGTAACGCCCCATCACACCTCTGCTGCTGCCATTGCCGGCAGTGCATGCCTTGGCTGGCCCTGGTTACCTGAGGCTCAGATGGCCCCGGGTGGCTGGGAAGCCACCATCTGAGCTTGCCTACACTCCAGCTGGGCAGCTGACATCTGAGGCTTGCCTGCACCTCAGGCCAGCCCTGGGTGGCTGGGGGGCTGAGGGAACTGGGGGACTCCAGAGGCAGGCAGGCGTGCAGGGTGGCAAGGGCCCGCAGGCCTCGCCTTGCCACATGCCTGCTACCCTGGAGGGGCTGAGGGGACTGGGCGCTGCCATATTGTGACTGTGGGCACTGCCATCTTTGAGGGCAGGGCAGTCAATTAGCATATCCCCTCATTAAATAGGATAGGGCCATCTTTAAAAATCTAGTAGTCGCTGATGCTGTCCCTAGGAACAAATGGGAAAAATAATATTTAATAGATCAGAACAATGGAACAATCTTTAAGATGAGATCCTTAGAGTCAGCTGACAAGTTCTCAGTTAATTTCAGTTGATTTCTACTCCTTTGTCCCACCATGAACTATAAGGAGTAAATACTAGAAAATGAGACTCAATTAAAATACATACATACATAAAGATCAGCGAACATAATTATTACACATGTTACTTTGTAATATCTTTATCCTATCAAATTTTCTTAGTCCCTAGGCTATGACTAAGAAAGTAGATATTCACTAATAATTAGCAAAAAAAAAATTTTAGTATTTGCTCTGCATTAATAATCACCCTAAACACTGGGAGGCATAGAGAAGTATAATCTAGAGTTAAATGCAATGAATTAAAACCATCAAAATTTCCATTTAACTCAACACACTTGCAAGGAAACAGTGGTAATTTCCTTGGGAGGTCCAAAGTCAAACTGATATTGCCCTTGCCTTCAAGAAGTATCTGTCACCAAATGGATTGTAGAAATGCTATTTGGCATAGATTATAAGTGCTATAAATTAAAGAAAAAGCCATCATTGAGCCCAAATTGGATTCTGTAATATTTCATTAAGTAAATGGGAATTTAGTTTTATCTTAAATAATGGGTGGTATGTGAATGGATGTAGGTAGGAGATGGTAATGGTTTATCATGGAGAAGTGAACAAGAAGAATGTGTCTAATGGTACGTTCCTAATTGCTGACAAATCTTTCCAGAAATGTTGTGTGGAAATGCATAGTGATTTGATAGAAATTGTGAACCATGGGTTGGTTAGTTTGTCTTTTGTTTTCTGATAGCCAGATTTCTCTAGCCAGAGAGTAGTATTTGTCCATGAATGTCATGACCACCTGTTCTCTGACAAATCTATCCCTCAAAGAACACTACTTATGTGAGCCAATATCTGATTCCAGAGATAATTCATTCTCAGAGAACTTATCACTTTAAATGGTCATCCATCTTTTAGAATATACAACTTAGTCAAGATGCATTATATGATTTTAGGACATGGCTAGTTTCAAGGTTGAAGATAAAAGAAAAGGTGACTTTATGTGTAATTGTAGCTACATATTCTGATCCTCACCTATGTACAATCATTTATAGAGAAGAATTTATTTTCATAGAAAAGTATACTGAATATTTTACTGAATACAATACATGGCTAGATAAAAAAGAACCTGACAATATAACTGTGAACTAAAATTTCACATAGACCTTTTAATGTAGGTCATGGGGCAACTCACTGGGGAGTCTGTCACACACATAAAAGATAGTAATGTGGAAATAAAGACCACCCAGATGAGTACAAAAAGACATTATTTATTCAGAGCTTGCTACATCAAGGCAGTCAGCCACTATCACTTGCACTTGGTAGACTCAAAGGCATGCAGGGGAGTGGGAAGCTTTATACTGTGGTAAGAACATGAAAGGCTTAATTTAAGCACAGATTGGAGGCTGCTGACATGGGGAATGAAGGTGGGGCGTCCATGTGACAGTTTAGAGGGGCATATTTGGAATTCTCTGCTTGCTTCTAAGTGGCAAATGGAGACAAAAACTAGGAAATCCAGCAGTTATTGATCAATGCCTGACCATTTGGGGCCAAATGCAGCAGATGTTGTGATTTAGCTTCCTGGACTGATTGCTCTGGAAGTTGTCGGTCAGAGGACTATTTTTACCTAAGGTCTTCTTATTGTACCTTTGCATATTCAGTCTCTCAACCATGAGTCTCAAATTATTTGGATTTACTACTATAAATAGGCTCTTGCACGGGTAGAAAAATATTGTGCTACCTTCATCATAATATTATTTCTTCTATCATTCAATAAATTCAACAGCTATAACCCTATTATGTGAAAGGTAGAATCAACAATCATTAAAACTTTCTCATATCTAGTTCAATTAAATGTTAGCATATGACAAGTTACCAAGATACTTTATAATATGCTTGTTGAAGCAAATAAAAACTTGACAACAATAATTTTCCATTTAATTTAAATATATGTGAAGAAAAGAATAATCTTTCAATCTTGCTTTGATTTTGCTTCACCATCTATAAATATATTAGCACATAAACTATCATCATGCTACAATGTATTGATATAATAATATTTTATTTACTTCCAGTTATAAAATACTTTCATTTCTTTAGGGGCAAAATTTCAAGTCAAAGGGATAATATTTCATAGCTTAAAATCATTCCTATGTAAAGCACTTCTCTGAGATAACTGTGAAAGGGAATTCATTCCCATTTTAAAGTAGAGAAAACTGAGGATCAGAGAACCAGACTGGCTTGCCAAAGATCTAGCTAGAGCTAATGTTATAAAATAGATTTCCTGAATTCTAGTTCCCTGTTTTTCCCTCTACACTATTTTCCTCTATGTAATTATTGAGGTCAATGAAATTTTATCAACCCTTTAATAACCCCAAACATGATAGAAAAAGAAAGAAAACCAACAACAACACATCTGACATGACAAGCAAATAAAATGCTAATGAGACACTGTAAATAATTATGACTTTTGCTTTCTTTTCTCCTTAAGACCAAACCCCACCCTACCAAACATAGAGTCTGAATAGCTTGAAAGAATGACTATCAATCCACACATGAGGATAGACAAAATAGTAGTCTTGACTACAGAGAAGAGGAATGAGGAATTAATACCAAGGAAGTGGTGAAAGGAGAAAAGAAAAATCTTAGAAGAAATAAGTCTATATAGTTAAAATAAAATCAAAACTTTTTTTTCAGCGAACTCTTTGAAGAAACATATTTTTCCAAGGCTAAGTCAAGCAAAACTACATCTAGAGTAGATTTTTGTGCTAGAAGGTAAGTTAATTCTCAAAAACTGATTAGAACAAGTCAAAAGGAAATAAAATCTAGCTTCAATGGACTTCTGTTGGCAATATATGGAATGTTCTGTAATTAATAACAATAAAGATGACAACAACAGCTGAAACCATTTGGCTCAGTGGATAGAGAGTCGGCCTGTGGACTGAAAGGTCCCAGGTTCAATTCTGGTCAAGGACATGTACCTTGGTTGCGGGCACATCCCTGGTAGGAGGTGTGCAGGCAGCAGCTGATCTATGTTTCTCTCTCATCGATGTTTCTCTCTATCCCTTTCTCTTCCTCTCTGTAAAAAATCAATAAAATATATTTTTAAAAAGATGACAACATTAATTAATGTAATCCACTAAATAAGATAAAGAAATTATGGATCCATAGTGATAATATAGAAAGAGGGAGGGGGGAAAGATACAGTGCCTTCTTACTATAGAATATCAACTAATACACATAGAAAGAATGATTGAGTGAACCATTTTAGCAATTATAATTATTCAAATAAATATATTGATGGATACTAAAACTAATGGATAAATATTTGAGAAGGATCAGGACACACAAACATCTTCAAAATGTCTTCCCCTTACTACTTTTATTAACTGCAAATGGGAAAATAGCAACCATACCTTGGAGAGTAACCTGACAGTCATTACTATACCCAAGTGATCAAAATCATCACCACCAGTAGTTAGACAAACCCACATCACGTACCTCCTGATATGTCACACTAATAAAAACACATCTCATGTGTAGTATTCATACCAAAAAATGAATAACCTAAATATAACCAGGAGGAAATTAGACAATCTAAAATTGAAGGACATTCTACAAAATAACTGGTCTTAACTCTTCAAAATGACATGAGAGACAAAAAAAGCCTTAGGAACTATAAAATTTAAAGGAACCAAAGAAATATGACAATTGAATACAAAATATGATCCTGTATTAGATCCTAGGAAGGGGGGGAATGTTGCTAAAAGGACATTATTGGACAACTGGAGTACTTTGAATATAAATGCATTTTAGATGATACTATAGTATCAGTGTTAAGTATCCCGATTTTGATAATTATACCGTGATTATATAAGGTCGTATTTTGTTCATAAAAAACACAATGAAATATGAAATGTTTGTGGGAAATGAGGAATGATACCTATAAGCTATAAATAGTTCAGAGAAAACTCAAATAGTATAGATATAATTCCTAGTCTCTCTCTTGATATAAATCTTTATATCTATCTTTATATATTTTTTTCTATCTCTATCTCTATATTCACCTATATATCTTTAAAGATAGAAAGTAAAAACTTGACTAGCAGACTTTTAACAGTTAGAGAACCTGAGTGAAGATGAAGGACAGATAAGATTTATTTATACTACTTTTACCACTTTTCAATAGTTTAAAAATAGTTTTCAATAGTTTTACAGCTCCTGAAACTTATTGAGCTAAATAAACATTTCCCTTCTCCAACCATATGATCCTCTAATAATAGAGTCTTTCTATCAAGTCATTGCTATCCTGTGGATTGTAAAGAGGTGGGAATCTAGAATCTAAAATTATCAATTGAAACATTCTTCAAAGTCTGTATTTTGGGAGGTTAACGGGAAAGCTGTACTACTCCTTTCTTCCACTAGAGGTACAAAGCACTGGGGTTATTATACTATGCTTATTAGGGTAATTTACCTCAATTGTAATTAACTTATTTTCCTTTCATCCTGAGAGCTAATCCTCTAAACTCATGATCCTCACTTCTATATCTATTTTTTCTTGTGTATCTAATCTTAATTAGTGGACAGTTACCTGCCATTTTCACTTTTCTCACATATGTCCCATGTATAAAACAGACCATAATCATTTTTGTTCATTCAGCAAACATCAGGGTGTTTTATTAAAAGTTTGTAGTTATATATCACCTTCCTTATTACTTTCACAGTGAAAGTATATCTCAGAAAAAAAATGTTGCTATATCTACATAAGTTTATTCACAAGCAGGCATGGAGTTTGTCCTATAGCAAAGAAAGGACTAATTTTTTTTTTCAAATAACTCAAACTAATAGTATTGGAATGCCGAGTTTATTATAATCTCATCTCTTTTCATGAAAGGCTGTTGGCCTGTGTAATATTGCTAACTACCAGCCTCTGAGTGGGGGTGGGGGGAGGGAAGGGAAAAAAGTGGTTCTTAAAAAATAAAACCAAAACAAGTAGGTTAAAATATTCACTCATTCAGCAATTATTTGGATTGCCTCTTATGTGCCTAACCAAGCACTTATAGTATTTTTCCCTTAGAGCAGGGTTCAGTTAACTTTTCTATAAAGGTCCAGAAATTAAATATTTTAGATTTTGTGGATCCCATGCCTTCTGTTGCAACACCTCAACTCTGCCCTGGCAGTGCAAAGGCAGCCACAGACGATATGGAAAAGGAAGTGCAGGGCTAGTCAAAACTGCATTTATTAAAACAGGTGGCAGGTTCCAGCTGACTCCTGTATTATAGAACTGAAACAGACTCAGACACTGTGAAGATTTCAGTGATGGATTGAAATAGGCTGGGATTTCCTCAGGCTCCACATATTTTAATAACTTATCCCATTGTGCTTTTGTCTCATCTTGGTTCCCTGTTCTTTTTTTTAAAATATATTTTATTGATTTCAGAGAGGAAGAGAGAAAATAGAAACGTCAATGATGAGAATCACTGATCGGATGTCGCCTTCTACACCCTCCACACTGGGGATTGAGATTGCAACCCAGGCACCTGCCCTGACAGGGGATTGAAACATGACCTCCTGGTTCAGAGGTCAATGTTCAACCACTGAGCCACATTGGCTGGGTATGGTTCCCTGCTCTTATAAACGATGTGTCCCCTCTATAAAATGGAACCACAGAAGAACACTTTAGAATGATAGGGATTCATAGCAAAATTGGTGATCTCCAAAAATGAATTATCTTTCCTCACTCTAGCCTGCTCAAAGGGTTTGATCTCTTCTCTATATAGCTATTGACTACATTCTCTCATTCATTATCAGAGTTAGGTTTTCTTTAAAGAATAGAAAAATACCTTCATGTCTAAATTATTTTGATCAGTCCCCACAGTGTTATCTTATTAATAATTGAAGCATTGCAAATGTGTGTGTTTCACAGATGGCAAAGTTTTTGTCAGACACCTAACAACTTTGTGTGGTAGACGAGCTTGATAGTGGTATTCTTAAAAAGATTATAAAACTCAATCCCTGAGACATTCCGAAAATTGCCCAAGTGTCTAAAATTAGAAACCTATCTTGTCTTCAGCTCTTTCCACTATAATATAGAGCACTGCAAAGCTCACTCCAGGGACTAGAGATAAGTTCAATGGAATTTCAAGTTTAGAACCTTTCATCCTCCAGAACCATAATGCAATCAGAAGTCAGAAGAGAAAATGTCAAAGACCTACACCTGGGAAGAGGAGAAGAAACAAAGTCTAATTGTTTCTTATTCTTTTCCAACGCACAACATGCTTTCAGTCATTCGTGGTAATACCTTTCGAGTTTTGCTCATGATATAATTTCCCCCTAGAAAAGGACAGGGTACTGTGCAATGAGAAGCTTCGATCTTTATTATCCAAAGCAAAGAATTAATACAAAATAGGAATTGAGTTAAAACCAAAGAGGGTCCTAGCCAGTTTGGCTCAGTGGATAGAACGTTGGCCTGTGGACTGAAGGGTTCCAGGTTTGATTCTGGCCAAGGGCACATGCCCAGGTTGTGGGCTCAATCCCCAGTAGGGGGGCGTGCAAGAGGCAGCCAAACAGTGATTCTCTCTTATCATTGATGTTTTCTAGCTCTCTTTCCTTCTCCCTTCCTCTCTGAAATCAATGAAGAAACATATTTCAAAAAACAAAAAGGAACCAAAGAGGTATCAGTGTTTTAAATAATATTAAAAATGTTTCTAAAAAGTTGAAAGCCAAAAATTTATCCTGTACTTTTTAACTAAGTAAAAATAAGTTGGAGGAAAATAGTTTGGAATCTGGTTCAATAAAGCAGTTATATTTACCAATGATTATAGGTATCTATCATAACTATCATAAAAATTCATATAAAATAAGTAAATCAGGTAAGTATTAAAAATATACTTTGTATATATCTCTTATGGCCTAAAGACATTCAGGTCAATAAATATCTGCAACTCATTAATAAATCTCAAATCATGTTCAGTCTAGTGCTTATTAAGGAAAGTTGATCTTTACTGAAATATTTTCCACTCAGCAGCCCAAGTGCCAATCGGTGGATGAGTGGATAAAAAAGCTGTGATACATTTACACAATGGAATACTACTTGGCTATAAAAAAGAAAGAAAAAATGTATTTTTAAAATGATTTCAGAGATGAAGGGAGAGAGAGAAACAGAAACATCAATGATGAGACCATTTCCTTTTGCATGCCCCCCACTGGGGATTGGACCTGCAAACCGGGTATGTGCCCTAAGTAGGAAATGAAGTATGACCTCCTTATTCATAGGTTAATGCTCAGCCACTGAACCATGCAGGCCTGGCAAAAGAAAGAAATCCTACCTTTTGTAATAGCATGGATGGACTTGGAGATTATTAAGCTAAATGAAATAAGCTAGTCAGAGAAAGACAAGTACCATCTTATTTCACTTATATGTGGAAACTAATGAACAAAATAAGCTAATAAACAAAATAGAAACAGACTCATAGATCTTCATCTGTCAGAGGGGCTGAGGATTGGGAGGCTGGGTGGAAAAAGTGAAGGGACTAAGTAAAAATAAAAACAAAAAGCAACTCATAGACACAGACAACAGTATGATGATTACCAGAAGAAAATTGGGTTGGGTGGAGGTGTAGATGAGGCTAAGAGGGGGATAAAAGGTGATGGAAGAAGACTTGACTTGGGTTGGTGAACACTCAATAGGTATACATATGATGTATTATAGAATTGTACACCTGAAACCTATATAATTGTATTAAACAATGATACCCCAATAAATTAAATACAAAATAAAGAAAAAGAAAACAGAGGTTGGAAACATGAAAAATATTTTCTACTCAAATAACTTAATTTAAAATCTTATCTAATAAAAGAGTAAAAATTGACCATACCTCTGCTACCCCCTGCAAGCCATGCCCACCAGCCAACCACAGCAAGTATGCAAATTAACCCCAACCAAGATGGCTGCGGCCACAGAGAGCAGGAGGGGGGCTTGGATTTCCCAGGAAGAAGCCAAGCTTTCCACCTGCCCTAGACACTCAAGGCTAGGAACTTTCAATTATAGAAGGTAAACAAATAAAAAAATGGAGCAAGCAGGAGGCTTGGCTCTGCTCCAGGCTACAAAGTTTCAATTGTAGAAGGTAAATAAATGCCAGATACCAGGGACTCTGCTTGGGTCACCAGAGGGCATGGCTGGCCTGCAAACCACCATAGACCCTTCACCCAGGCCGCTCCATATCCCAAGGGAACCCCACCCTGGTCCAGGACACCCTTTAGGGCAAACAAGCCAGCCCCCACCCATGCACCAGGCCTCTATCCTATCAAATAAAAGAGTAATATGCAGATTTACTATTACTCCAACACACAAGATCAAGATGGCTGCCCCCATGTGGTCAAAGATCCTGCCCCCATATGGACACAAGATGGCCACCACAAGATGGCTAGCAGAGGAGGGCAATTGGGAGGCAACAAGCCTGCAAGGCAGGACAGTTGGGGTGATCAAGCCTGCAGGGGAGGGCAGTTAGGGGTGACCACGCTGTCAGAGGAGGGAAGTTTGGGGCAAACAGGCTGGCAGGGGATCAATTAGACATCAGTCAGGCTGGCATGGGAGTGGTTAGGGAGTGATAAGGCTGGTAGGCAGAAGTGGTTAGGGGCAATCAGGAGAGCAGGCAGGGGAGCAGTTGGGAGCCAGCAGTCCTGTATTGTGAGAGGGATGTCCCACAGGACCTTGAGGGGTCCCAGATTGGAGAGGGTGTAGGCTGGGCTGAGGGATGCCATCACCCTCTCCCCTCCATGCACAAATTTTGTGCACCTGACCTCTAGTGTTATATAAAAGTCTATCTATACATAATCCAGAAAGAAGTACTATCATTGTAGAGGATCTCATTTACTAATCATATCAAATATCTCCAGCCATTTTTTTTTACCTTATTCATTATCAAAGATTGGAAACTATTGATTAGTGGACATTTTGACAATCCGAAGGATACATCTGATTGTAAAATCAGATTATTCCTCATATTTCTTTTCAGCTTTCTAACCAAATTTTCTTTACATATTTTATATACACTTGTATTGTGTTCATATTTTGATATCCTGGATTCAGAGTCTGGAACACACATTATTATTTGCCTCGTTGGTAAGACATTATATTGCCTGACTTAGTGATCTTTTTAGACTCTGATGCATGGATTCAAGCTAGGGATTCTGGTCCAGTGATTTGTACCCCCCAAAGCACAAACTTGCATTGAATCAAGACTCTTAGATAAATAAATACCACAAAAGCTGTAACTAAGAGGTCAAAATGCTGTCCATGCAATTTTAAATATGTCACTGGCATTTTAGCTGCAATAAAACTTTTAAACAAAGGAAAGAGAGAAAAGTGGATTTTCACAAAGAAGTCCTATGAATTTTATCTGTTTTTTTTTAATGTTTTTCCAGGTGATCTTCATGAGACATTCACCTAAGAAATAAATTATTTTATTCAAATACTCCAGTGTCTTATGGTTTACAAATACTTTCATCTACGTTTTCTTATTTGACTCTTATAGCAACCCTGCATTTTATTAGATTCCTTTACTAAATGGGACACCCAGGCTCAGAATGGTAAAATAAAAATAAAAATCTCACAAAGATAACAGAATTAACAAGGATCTGAGCTAGACCTGGAAGGTGGAGGATCCTTTTAGCTTGAGTTGTGTGGTTCAATTGAACATGAAAGAGGTCAGACATATTCAATCTGCCTCAAAAATCAAGAGTAGCAAGCAGGTTATGAAATGTGCTAAATCTGATTGGATCATAATGGCTCTCTAGATGAGGGGTCTTCAAACTATGGCCTAAGGCTGGCGATCTAATTTGGTAAGTAATATTTTATTGGAGCACAGCCATATGGTTTGTTGATATAGTGCCTAGATCTCATTTTGTGCTGCACTACAGTGTCAGAGTGGAGGAGCTTCAATAGATACTGTGTTGTCCACAAACACACTAGTAAAAAATGCACTACCTGACCATTTAACAACAAAAAAGCTTGCTGCTCCAGATCACTGTGTTAAGGATTCTGAAGTTATATTTAGTCTTCGTGATTGATTTTAATTGTCTGCCATGGATCAGGGAAGGAGGAAATTGTCTGCTACCTTTACATGCCATAGATAAAAATGTCACCTTGATTAGGCTGACTCTTTCCTTTGCTGAATATTGTCTTTCTACTCCAGTCTGAGGTCATCAGGTTTGCATTTTCAGAAACTTGGTTTATTAGGTTCACTCTGCAATAATAAATTCTAGTGATCTGATTCATGCTAACTTAGCAAAACAATATTTTAGGATCAGTTAATTCTAGTAAGGCTTGATGCTGATTCCAAGTATATGATTGGCATGTGTCCATATCTAGGACATAGTTTATCAAGGTTTCTTTTTGGCATTATACACTTCACTATTTTTTTCCAGTTAGAAATAGAGAGTCCTCTAATGAGTGAGTCCATAGGCTTGCCACAGTTAAGAGCCATTTTTCATAGGTCTTTTGTTATCCAAGCGAAGGAGTAGGTACTGTACTCCTGGGCATTTACTAAAAATGTATTGGTTTTAAGTATAGCTTCCTGATGAAAAGTCAAGACATCACTGAGTGAAAAAGATCCCAGGACTCACTTTAGCAATAGTCTCTCAATTAAGCAACCAGAAGCAAGACAGATTGGAGTGGCAGTTTTAAAGAGCTATTTTTGAGAATCAAGGTTTTGCTTGTACTTCAATTCATAAAATACAGACTTTCTTGTGTGTCAAATCCACAGCATGTCATAGGAAGTGACCATTTTTTTCTCCATGAACTAATAGCATAATAACACCACCTTGCATGTTAATAACATCCTTCTGTTCATGTATGCAAAGCCTTTTCAGACATAATTGTCTATTTGATCAGCAAAATATTCCTCAGAGAAAAGAAACGATAGGAAAAGGCACTGCTATTATATTGTTATAGACTGCAACTATTTAAAAACTAATTTTGTTAATTTTTCAGAGATTTTCACTCAAGTATACCAGGTAACACTGACTTAATATAAATTTCACAGTATCTATATTCTGGGCATAATCCATGTATACCCTCTCCAGTTGCTTGGACTGAGTTGCTTTCATAATATAGTTTGAACTGCAAATAAAATAGGAATAATATGTAGATAATAATATAAATATATCTTATATATTAATTTATGTGTATTATTTATAATATATATATATATATATATATATATATATATATATATATATAACTTTATATATACACATATACTCAAATACCTTTTGTATTTTGCTTTACTTTTCCAAGTTAAAAGGGGTATGTCAAATATTCCTTCACAATTTTTGTATTATTGCTTGCTTTATTTTCTCAACTAAATAAAATGAATATGACAAAATTAATCAGTTTTAACAAAAACTGTTTAACTTTAAAAGATCATTAAGGTTTCTTTCTATATATCTTTAAACATGTATTTACATATTTGACAACTCAAAATTTACCTCTAAATATAAGATTTTTCCAAGAAAATGGTGTACCAATGATAGCAAGCAACTTATATCGCATAGTTTGCTATTTTAAATGCACATCAAAGTCCCAGTTACAGGACATGCAAAGCATGAACAGCATATGCAGACAAAGAAACATAAGAATATTGGAGCTGGGTAGAAACTGAGACATAAACAGATTCCCTCCTTTCTTAAGGTTATCTGTTCTCTTAAATTTATTGTAGTAAAATACAAATTTCAGGTGTTTTTTATGGAACCATAAAAGACCCTGAATAGCCAAAGTGATACTGAACAAAACCAGATGTATCACACTCCCTGACTTCAAACTACACTACAAAGCCACAATAGTGAAACAGTATGGTATTGGCATAAAGACATACAGACCAATGGAACAGAATTGAGAACCCAGAAGTAAACCCACGCATACACGAACCACTAATTTTTTGACAAAAAAGCAAACACACACACACACACACACACACACACACACACGGGAGTAAGTCTCTTCAATAAATGGTATTGGGAAAACTGGAAAGTCACATGAAAAAGAATGAAACTAGACTGTGATCTGAAACAATATGCAAAAGTTAACTCAAAATAGATTCAAGATTTGAATCTATGACCAGAAACAATAAAATACATAGAAGAAAACAGATTCCCTCTTTTTAAAGATGAGTAGGCTGAGAACTGAAGGAGTAATCAACACATCAGTGAAATAGGCGCTAGATCAAGTAATCATGCCATAGGGAAAAATATATGTATGATGTAGCTAGGGCTCAGAAGGAAGGGAACTCTGGCTAAAGGCATCACCGGAAGTATACCCTTTAGGAAAATAACCTCAGATAAGAGGCAAGAGAATGGAATCTAGTCCCAATTTGTTAATAAGTGACAGGAAATTTCTACATCTCAAATGCAATTTTGCATGCACAGTGGAGATTGTTCTAACAGAAAATTCAGTGTCATGGGGTGGAGATGTTGAAATGGAATATGAGTGAGCACTTGCTTCTCAAGAATCTGGGATCAACTCCCTTGAGATTAATTTCCCTAACTACCTTGTTCTTGAGCCAGCTTCCTGCCATTTGAGGAATTGGTTTATGGAGTTAATTCTTCCACTACCACCTGAAAACTTGAATGTTCAAGGAAGCTCAAGTATGGACTCTGGAGTCAAAGTGTCTGTGTGTGTGTGTGTGTGTGTGTGTGTGTGTGTGTGTGTGTGCGCGCGCGTGCGCGCGCGCACGCGTAAATGATCAAGCAATGACCTTGATAATAGATTTAATTGGCTTTTCAGCCTTCTCTTTTCCTGTTTTTTTTTTTCCTCCCTCCACCTAAGCCCCAGAATCACCTAATATATGCGTGCAAAAACCTTACCTCAGGCTCTGTTTTCAGGAAATCCAGGCTAATGAAATTACAAGTGTTATTTTAGTAAATTTATTTCAATTTAGTAAGCCTCGGTTTTCTCATCTTCAAAAGGGAGATGAACAGATCTAGTTTGTAAGACTCAGGAACATGATATGTCAAGTACTTAGCACAATATTGTAGTAAATTCCATGAGAGTTATTAGAACACAGTCATGTTCATTCATTAAGTTTATGTGTTGCCTATGGCTGCTTTTATGCTACCACAGCAGATTTCAATACTTGCAAGAGAACATATGGTTACAAAGCCAAAATTATTATTGCCTGGCCAGTTACAGAAAATGTTTGTCAACCTCTGAACTAGAGTGTGGAATACATATTTCAAATCATTGAAGTATATGAATGATATACATTATATAGAGACAACTAGCAAATGATGTAGAAAATAAAATAAAACTGGCTCCTGAAGATCAAAATAAATTCCAACAACAACAACAAAAACCCCACCCAATGTTAATGCAAACATTGAAATAGTAGCAGTAATAGAAGAAATAGTATGCATTTTGTATCATCGGGATATAATACACTATCAACTTGTTTGGAAGACTAATGACCAAAATAAAAAGGAAGACAACATGGAGGGAGGGGAAAAGGAAGGAAGAAAAAAACAAAACTGAAAAGATATCTAGGTAACAAACTAAGGAAAATATTTACCCCATATATTACAGGATTAGTAGTATCGTATTGCATGTTGTTCTGTTTCCCAAGTTGGTTGACTTGGTGGCTTCACAGGAAAAGCTTACCTAGCTATACCTAAAGCTCCACACCAGATGTGCTAAGATTCAAATAACGGGCATTGTCCACTGTGGAAAAGGGTATGGCAGTACATGGACTTAAATACTCAAATTTGGTATCTTGCAAGATTGCCATTAGCTATCACCACACTATCAATTCTTATAAATCAAGGATTCATCCTTGTTTTCTTTTGTAAACTCAGTTTATAGGATAATATCTTGGCATTAACTATGTGTTGAAAAAGATATCATCTTAGTGTTTCATGTATTTCACTAAGATACCATTTTATTCTTGACCAGGAAAAGGATCTCATTTCACCTCTACTACATTTCAGGCTAAATACATATTGTAAAAATAAAAATGGACTAAAATGGGGATACTGTATACTCAGCCTTAGACCCCATCCATCACTTATCTAAATACTGAAATATTACTATATTTCCAGAACCAGTTTATTATTCAACCTGTTCTACAAAATACTGTTGATTATCTTGGCCAAAAATGATCTTTCTTCAGTTTGAGTTATTTCTATAGGATTTATCATAATCTACTTTAAAAAATTCGCACACTTCTTCTTTCCCTGGTAGTAAATTCACACACTTCTTCTAACACTTAAAAGAAACAAAAATAGGGCCTAATATATTATGAGACTTCTCAAATGCAAGCATACTATTTGCAAATATAATTTATTTGCTAGATGGAAGAATGAATGAATGACCAAGAGATGCGGGGAATAGTTCAAAAAGAATGAATCCAAATAGTGCAAAGTAAGTGATCTGTTATATTTCATTTAAATCTATGCAACATTTTTAATATGTAAAATATTTAATCATTTTGGTAGCATATTTTTCATAATTGCATAAATTTTCACATATTTCTAATGTTGCTAACCTTTTGAAAATATTTTAGTATAATTATGAAAATGCCACAAAGTAAAAATTATTATTGCCTCTCACACCTATAATTTCTAAATATGGTTTAAATTATAATAGCGTCATTTTCACATAATTTGGATTATAGTCTGTAACAATAAAAACAAATTTCCTATCATAAAATGTATTTTATATCTGGAGTTCAAAATTTTCTAAACATTTCTCTGTGATTTTATAACAATGGCAATAATTTTAATATATTTTGTCACTAAAAAAAAAGCAAAAAAAACTTTTATATAATTAACCATAACTCAGCATGATCCATTGGCCTGGAAATGAGGAGAACATCATGTACATTGTTTACATAGCTATAACCTGTTATTTTATAAGATTTCCCCTACTACTTTTTATAGGCAAGGTAAAGAAGTATAACCAAGATGTATAGTGGTTCAACAACCAGAAGCAAAGCATATTGATTCCTGGATTGGTCACCATACAAAGGGATCCGCAGTGGTCTGCCCAGTCAATTCTGTTTTAACACCAGGCTTGATGAATACATTGACAGAATGAACAGTAGTTTGCATGTAGAAATATGTTTTCAAATATCTTGTTAATGTTTACAAAATAATAGCAAATTAAGATGACAAAATTTTAACTGTGCACAGAAGGAAAACCCATCTTGGTATTTGGGACAAGGAACTGATATAGAATTAACTTCAGTGTAAGGTAATATGGAAGAGCATCAGGCAGAGAACTATATCCAAATACCTGCTTTTCCCCACTACTGTCTTCATAAACTTGTGAACTTGAATGAGTGCTTATCTCTCTAAACTATGTCCATAACAATGGGGAAAACAAATCCTGCTTCATAGAGTTTTTAGAAGAATAGATTAGTAGCATGCATGGCATGTAGTAAGCATTCGTAGATGGTACTATGGTTATTGTTGTAATGCCAAAATAATCTAAACATAACCAAAAGATGTTAGAGTCCAGTTCAAAGGAGGTGACAGATGCTGACCCAAACACATCTGGAAAATTGCACCCCATTCTGGCACCACATTTTAGAAGGAATCCTGCAGAACATCTAGACAAAGTCATTTACATAAAGAACTTTGAGGAAACTAGATATTTTTGTTTTGAGAGTAAAGCCTAAAGAGACATGATAACAGTCTCCAAATATTTTGAAGTACAATATTGTGGAGGAAGTAATATTTTTAGTCAGTGTTACTCCAGGAGGCAGAAGAAAGACCAATACTTAGAAATCTTAGGAAAATAAATTCTGTTATGATCTGAGGACCCTCTCAACAATGACATCTGTTCATCAGTGGAGCAGACTGCTTTAACAAGCACTATGCTCCCTATCTTTTAATTACCAGGAAATTATAAATAAAATTCACTGTACAGCTGTGCAGACATTTTAGACATGTTATATTACTTAAATCCTCTCATTAACCTGTAAGTCACATATTAACTTTCTTTCCCCTATTTTTCAGATGACAGACTCTGTTCAACTTGCCCCAAATCACACTGGTAATGAGTGTCAGGTCCATATTCCTAGAATCCAAAATATGTGCTCATTTCAAAATATGAATTTGACTGAGGGGTTCATCAACTAGATGTGAGTTTGTATAAGACATATATATATAGTATCTTAAGAATAAATAATTAATAATTACTATGCTTACGTTTTCAAGCCACATGCATTCTGATTCCACTCTAGTCCAAAAGCAGTTCTCCCTTTATGTATACTGTGTCAGACATGGATCATTCATGGTTTCCTTTGATTTGTACAGCGACCCTGTGAGGCAAGAGAGCTGGTTATTATTCATGTTTTATGTATAAAGAAACCAAAATTGTGATAAGCTAATTGATTTAACCAAGGTCAGAGAGCTCAATAATGACAAAGACAGATAGAGAATCCGCAACTTCTGACTCTGTACATACTGTGATTTTTATTACACCTGGCATTGTGAAACGAATTAAAGATTCAAGATTTCTATAACAGATGAGGGTGTGTGGGCACAGAGGATTGCTGCAAAACACTAATGAGCAACCAACACCCTCGCCTAAAATTATTTTTGTCAATAAATCTTTTATATGCAAGATTCTTGACAAATTTCTAATATACAGAACTGTAAGTTTTTTCAATTAAATACAAAGCTATATAAATGTTTCCTTACATTTTGTTAGATGACACAATGTATCTTAATAACATATTCAGTATTTCACAATTCTTATTGTCAGGAAATGCTTCCTAATTTATGACCTAAATTCCTGCTGCTCCAGTTTCCATCACATTCCCTGATGGCCTGCCCTCTGTGGAGAAAGAAACAAACAAAAAAGCTTCCTGTACATTTCCTTTCATCTCTGTAATCATCACTAAATTATTGAAAGAAGTTATTTGCTATGCTAAATCTTGTTTTCATATTCTGACATTGTCACCTATTCTGCTTAGATCTCTTTATAAAAATATCTTTATTTACTCTGTTCTTGAATTATCTAGAAGACAAGGTCATTGGAACCAAATTTTTAATTACTTGCATACTTTCTTCTCTCAAGAATGTCACAAAATAGCAACTGGGTTGAAATAAATTCAGCTTCCCTGTATTTTGTAATTAAGTTGAAATCAATTCAGCTTCCCTGTATATTACATTTGAGTAATGAGGAGAGAAATTCACAGTTTGGGTTCTTAATAAGAATCTTTATTTCAATGAAACCTACAGAGTCAACCTTCACTTCCTGTAGTCTCAACTCCAGATGCCCAAAAGAAATAAAATATAGGTAAGAGCTATATTCCTGTCATTATATGACTATGTAACAATCATCCAAGAGCATGGTGGGATAAAAACTGCCATTTAGCATAATCAAAGACTCATGGGTCAGCAATTTGGAAGGAGAACATGAGGGACAGCTTGTATTTGTTCCACAATGTGGAGAAGGAAGATCCAAAATTTGGGATCTTTGGAAAGTTTCACTCACTCAAAGGTGTTGGATGCGATGGTTGGAAGCATCTATTCTCCATTTGGGCTCTCCAGGTAGTCTCTCCACCTGGGATAGTTTGGGCTTCCTCACAGCATGGCAGCTAAATTCCAAGGACAAACATCACAAGAGTGAGAGAAAACCAGGAAAATTGTAATATTTTCTGACCCAGCCCTAGAAGCCACACAGTATTACTTTTAACATATTCTATTGGTTGGGGCAGTTACCAGACCCTGGTCAGACTCATGGTCAAAGTATACTTACTTTTCCATCTCTTTGTGGGAGAATGTAACTCATAAGACCATATGGAAAGTATGTATACATCAGTGCAGCTATATACTGTATATGGAAAGTTCCATCTGCTGCAGTGAGCTCTCTGGCCATACCATTTTACATATCTCCCATGTGCAATATGCATTTATCTCTTTCCAAAAAATGTCCTATTATGGTATCAGAACCGGGCTCAAGGTCTGAAATCTCATTATCTAGAATAGGTCCTGGTGTGGATGGGATTCTTCAGATGTGTTTCCTCAATTACAGATCCCCCAATACTGTTTCTCTCAGTTTGAGGACCCATAAACTACAAATAATCTATCTTCCTCCACTACACACCCACTCTGCAATAGTTGGACAAGTATAGAATGATCACAATAGACATCTCGATTCAAATATAGGGAAACCAGAGGCGCACAGGGGTCACAGGTCCATAACAATTCTGAAATCCAGCTAGGCCATGTTGCTAGTTCCTTGATTAGGGCTCAGTCCTACTGCTTGGCTCTGTCCCTTGTGTTCTTGGCTCTGTCCCTTGAGTATTTGATTCGATAATCTGAGTCATCCTTCATTTTCTATCAAATAAAAGTACCTTGCATCTGAAGTTTAGTAGTTTTTTTTTTTTCTTTCAGTTTGTTTCCTACTTATAATTATTTGGAGAAAAATGGTGTCTTTACATTTAGTACTTTCTCCATCCCTTTAGGTCCATAGTGATGTAACTCTTAAAAAGGTTGTACATTATTTTGTAAATCAATTTATGATCTACACAACAAAAGCCATACTCATAAGTTGTACAAGAGAAACCCTTTCTTTTTACGTTGGATAGGAATGATGCACTAAAGATTATTCTTAATCTTGTTTAACAGAGACTGAATGATGCTCAAACACAATTTAGATCTTTCTGAAGTCTTAACAAAGTATCTTGTGGTTCCATTTTAGATATACTCTGTTCTGAAAACGTTTCTTAATGTAAGAATCTTTTTTGGGGGGGATTTAGTTAGAGTGCTTTTCTTTCTTTTTTTTAATTTATTAAGGTATTATATGTGCACATAGCTTACCATTGCCCCCCCACCTCCCATTCATGCCCTCCCTCCCCAGAGTTCTATGTTCGTTGGTTGTACTTATATGCATGTATACCAGTCCTTCGGCTGATCTCTTATCTTCCCACAGGTCTCCTTCCCCTCCCCACTGTCATTTGACAGTCTGCTTGTTTTATGGTGACTATCTCAGGACCACACAAATAGAAACCGTTCCTCCTATGGTTCACACCGCCCCTCCCTGCCTTCTCAAGTCTACTCTAATATCTGATCTTACAACTAATATTAATGTGCATTCGTAATTGAGAATCTTTGTTCTAAACCAGTACCTCTCTAATACAAATCACTCAAGTATCTTGCTATATTGGAGATTCTGAATTTGCGTGTCTGGGATAAGGTCAAAATTCCGCACTTCTGAAAAACTCCCGGTGATGTTAGTGTTGCTTGTCTCAGGCCACATTTCTGTTTCAAGGCTCTAGATGGGTGGTTCACTGTTTGCTACATATTGAAGTCACCTCTGGGATGTCTTACAGTCCCATCTCCAGAGATTCTGATTTAATTTTTCTGCAGTAAAACCCAGGCATCAGAACTTCTTAAACCTCCCCAGGTGATCATAATATGGAAACAAGGTTTAAAATCACTACTTCAGTCTAAAATTAGGTCAGAAAATGTTTTTCATGAATGTTTCTGTTTATTTGTTTTTTGTCAATCTTCACCCAACGATAGTTTATTCAGTGATTTATAGAGAGAGTTGAAGGGAGAGGGAGAGACAGAGAGAGAAACGTCAATGTGAGAGAGACACATTGATTGGTTGCCTCCCACACTTGCCCTGACCAGGGTCAAGGATTGAGCCTGCAACTCAGATATGTGACCTTGACTGGAATCGAGCCCAGGGTCCTTCAGTTCGCATGCTGATGTTCTATCCACTAAGCCAAACCAGCTAGGGTTAGGTCAGAAATTTGAGGAGAAACAGAAGAATGTGGGTTAATAAGAGTCACCAGAAACCAGGAGCTAATTGTGGTGGCACTTTCTGAACAGGTGAAAACCTCTTCCCAGAAATATTTAGGTGTCCTGAGGTGAGAACTGTTCTTGTTCCCAAACGATAGAGCTGAGTCACTGGGATATACTAACTGTTCCTCTAGTCAGCATCCACTGACAACTTTGCCTGGTCAGGATCCTGTGACTTTGATCATCACTTACTGGTTACACAAAGGCATGGCCAAAGCTTTGAAATGATCATATTCTTTTAAATTGGTCAGTTGAATGTCTAAGGCCAAATGTCACCTATGTTAATTTCTTTAAGCAGTAGAAAGAATGAACCTCTATTATTTTTCACTGCAGGACCAGAGCTATTAAGAGGCTCTCTGTCAGTCACATACATAAGTGACATTAGGCAGACAGATCAATATCGTGAAAAAAAATTGAGAATATGGAATAGCAATTGAAATTTTTTCATAGGCAGAACAATTCTTATTAGCAAGAAACATATGGAACACTTTGATTCAAATGGAAATAGATGCTACATAAGAGGAATATATTAGGCAGATAAGCAATTTTTATGTTAATAACAGTGTGACTTAAAAAGAGTATTCTCTGGATGCAAATAATTATTTTTAAATAATAAGCCCATGAT
This sequence comes from Vespertilio murinus, assembly GCA_963924515.1. NCBI lineage: Eukaryota > Metazoa > Chordata > Mammalia > Chiroptera > Vespertilionidae > Vespertilio > Vespertilio murinus. Next base: position 15,685,492 of record OZ004710.1, read on the forward strand.
AACAATCTGCATTAAGAAGTTATACTTAGCTACAGAATATATTTTGCTTTCACAAATTCACCTGTTTTAATGAATTGAATTTTTTATTATTTCTGACTTATTTTATGGAAATTAAAGTGGCTATTGAGACCATAATTGCAACTTTCTTTATGTCTCTATTTCATTCAAAATTTTTATCTATTTCTACCACCTGAATCAAATACGTAAGCTACCAAGAAAACTAATTAAAAAGTAAGACTTAGAATCTATAGATTTATGTGCCATTTGATGTCAATTTTAACTTTAGAAATAATTCTCATGATATTCATTTTTATATTCCCTAGCCCAATGCTTAATTTACAAATAAACAAATACATTCATATAGATATACTAGAAGCCTGGTGCATGAAATTCATGCACAGGGGTGGGGGGTCCCTTAGCCCAGCTTGCACCCTATCCAATCCAGGACCCCTTGGGGGATGTCCAACTGCAGACTCACAATCCTGGACCGCTGGCTCCTAATCACTCACCTGCCTGCCTGGTCACCCCTAACAGCCCCCATGATGGCCTGGTCTCCCCTAACTGCCCCCTGCCATCCTGGTCACCCCTAACTGCCCCCCCCGCTGGCCTAGTCACCCACAACTGCCCCCCCTGTCGGCCTGGTCGCCCCCAAATGTACCCCCTCCTGCTGGCCCGGATGTCCCTTACTGCTCTCACCCCCACCGGCCTGGTCACCTCTTACTGCCCCCCCTGATGACCTAGAAGCCACTTATGCCCACCACCCGCTGCTGGCCTGGTTGCCCCACACAACCTGCTATTCAGTTGATTGGTCATCCTTCACCCCCTGCCAGCCTGGTCATAGGCAGCCATCTTGTGAGGGCATGAGGGTTGATTTGCATATTGCCTCTTTACTATATAGGATAGCTCTGTGGTAGATCAAATGTGGCTACAGCAACTTACACCATAAACAAGAATAAACTCAAAATGAATAAAAGACCAATGTAAGTCATGGAACCATAAAAATCATAACAGAAACCATAGGCAGCAAAATTGCTGACATCTCTCATAGCAATGTGTTTGCAGATACATCTCCTAGTAGGGCAAAGGAAATTAAGGAGAAAATAAATAAATGGGACTGCATCAAAATAAAAAGCTTCTTCACAGCAAAAGGAACCATCAACAAAATGAAAAAGGATCCTACTGTATGGGAGAACATATTTGCAAATAATATATCTGATAAGAGGTTAAGTTCCGAAAAAAATAAAGAACATGCAACTTAACTGGCTTATTTCTGGCTTATTTGTAAAGAAAGACAAAAAAATCCAATTAAAAATGGGCAAAGGACCTAAATAGTCACTTCTTCAGAAAGAAAATACAGATAGCTAATAGACATATGAAAAATGCTCAAAGTCACTAATCATCACAGAGATGCAGATTAAAATCACAATGGCTACCACCAGTAAATCAACAGATGGCAAGTGCAGGTGAAGGTGTGGAGAAAAGGGAACCCTAGTACACTGCTGCTGGGAATTCAGACTGGTGCAGCCATTATGGGAAACAATATGGAGTTTTCTCAAAAAAAAAAAAAAAAAAGAATTTCCATTTGACCCAGTGATCCAACTTCTAAGAATATACCTTAAGAATCCCCAAAACATCAATCAGAAAGAATATATGCACCCCTCAGAGAAGCACTACTTACAATATCTGGAAACAGCCCAAGTGCCCATCAGTAGAAGAGTGGATAAAAAATCTGTGGTATATTTATACCATGTAATACTAAAGAGCTGTAAAAAAGAAGGATCTCTTACCCTTTGAAACAGCATGAAGAGACCTGGAGAGTATTATGCTAAGTGAAATAAGCCAGTCAGAGAAAGTCAAGTATCACATGATCTCACTTATGCAATCTAATGAAAAAAATAAATCGATGAGATTAACAAAATAGATCCAGAGACATGGAAGCATGGAACAGACCAATGCATTTCAGAAGGAAGGGGGTTTTGGGGGGAGAAGAGAGTAGGACAAGATTAACCAAAGGACTTATATGCATATATGCATACCCCATGGACATAGAGAATGGTGTGGTGAAGGCCAGGGGGCAGGGGCAGGTGTGAGGTTGAGGGGGTCAATAGGGGGGGAAAGGGGATATCTGTAATACTTTTTCAACAATAAAGATAAATTAATTAAATCAATAAAAGGACTAACCTAAGCAAGCAGCTTTCTGATCGCCTAGCAGAGATGTAATGAACACAGTTAATTTGGGCTTAACAAAGTAATTTTACCACTTCCACCTTAACAGGCAGTTAAATAGTTAATTTAGGTCATTTCAATATTTTTGTAGTTATCTGTAAGAAAATAGAGTATGTTTGTGTGATTAAACTTGTGATCTTTTTAACTCTCTTGATGACCTACTCTATTTACCTGATCACAAATGCCCTTAGAAACCCACTTGTCAATATTGTATCTGTGGTCCACTCTCATCTTCATGGTGGTAGTGCAGCCCAGCAGTGTCTAATTAATTTTAGGAGTAAAATAATAGTTAATAATAATTGTGAGCATTTATAGAGTGTTTATAAGTGCCAGGTAGTACTAATGAAGCTGAACACTTTATATGTATTATCTCATTAAAAATCACCAAATATCTCATGTGATAAATTACATTTCTATACCCATTACACAGATGAGTGAATTGAGGCTCAGAGATGGATAGAGACTTGCCCAAAGCTATTTAGTGAAAGAGAAATTTGAACCCAGGCAAGTTGACCTGGAACTGACAATACTATGCTACCATATAGCGTCTTTAGATTGCTACTATTCTTTTCTTAATGTTGTCTTTTAGAAGAAATGGGGCTCATTCACAAATCTGCTCCCCTTATTGGGTGGAGGGGAGTCAGGGGGGAAAGTTTGGATAGGTGTGCACTGCTAGAACTTTATCTAAGAGAAAACAATGTTCTGAGCGCATTTACTTTTCTCCCACCTCAGATTACATGAAGTTTCCTTCCAACTTTGTAATTTATCAAGAGATTATTAACTACATTTGATTGGACAAATACCCTCTCTCAGTGTGGACATTAGTAGCTTGCTGTGTGATTGTTAATTGCAATCAGTTTACATTAGGTTGAACTGCCAAATTCACCAGTAAAAGGTAATGTATCTCCAAAATAAATGCTGCTTTAGAGAACCTTTTCTGTCAATCATCATATTCTTCACAGAATCTCAAATGAGCCAACACGACACATGGAAAATTGCCCAGTCATATGCATCAAGTAGATCCTTCCACATTTGCAAGCTAGTCAATTAATTCAAAACATTATTAGCCTAGTCAAGTGTTACAGCTAGAAATAGTGATTATTTCCAAGTTAATATAGGAGTGTCGAGCAGGTTGATTTAACAAACAATTGCCCAAAGGAAAAGTCCTTAAAGTATCTGATTGGATCAAGAAGAATGGTAGTTGACTTAAACCAAATTTCAGTTTTGCATTTCTTATCATTGCTATGGGAGTCTCATCATAAAATAATAATAATAGGAATAGTAATAATAATAATATAGTTCAACTGTGTAAGGTTCCTAATTTTAACATTAACTTCTGTATTTTTTTATTTATTGGTGCTATATCTGAATAAATGAAGCAAATCATGTAAACATGACCATCTTAGAATAGATAAATATATATGGATATTGATATTGATATGGATATGGATATGGATATGGATATATTTTCCCCCAGTGAGTGTAAACTGTCTGAGATTAAGACCTGTTTCTTATTCATGTCTGTATGCCCCAGAGCACACCCAACACAGTGCCTTGCACAGTTGCTCAAAAAATATAGGATTTGAGTGGAACTGAACTTGTATGTCTCCTTTTGTTTTAAATAATTATTTTTATATATGCACAAAAGGCATACAGGTATTCAACATGGTCTAGCCCAGTCTGCTATGTTACCATAGCATTTATTTTTATATTAGTGGCTTTATTGAGACATAATTTATATACCATAAATTTCACCTGTTTAAAGTATACAATTAAATGACTTTTTAGCATATTTAAGCAGAGTTGGGAGACTGCCACCTCAATCAATTGCAGGTCACTTTCATCATTCTCAAAAGAAATCTTGTACCAATTAAGAGTCATTACCCATTCTCCTTATCTACAACCTCTGGAAAGCATTAATATACTTGTCTCTATAGATTTGCCTAATCTAAACTTTTCATATAAATCGAATGATACAATATGTGGCTTTTTATATTTGGCTTATATATCTTAACATAATGTTTTTGTGATTCAGCTATGTTGTGGAATACAAATACTCCCGCCATTTTTTATGGCTAGATAATGTTCCATCCTTTGGGATATACTAATTTGGTTTACCCATTCATCTGTTGATAGACATTTTTATTATTTTCACTTTTGGCCAGTATGAATAATGCTGCTATACTAGTACACATTTGTTTACAAGTATTTGTGTGGACATAAATTTTTATTTCTCTTGGGCATATGGCTAGGAGTGGAATTGCTAGGTCATATGGTCACTCTGTATTTTGATTAGCTCCTAATAATCCTATATAATAAAAGGGTAATATGCAAATGACCATATGGTAGAAGGATAGGTCGTTATGAGGGGCACAGACCACCAGGGGGCAGATACTCAACGCAGGAGCTGCCCCCTGGTGGTCAATTCGCTCTCACAGGGGGAGCGCTGCTCAGCCACAAGCTGGGCTGATGGCTGGCGAGCACAGTGGCCTGCCTCCAGCAGCACTACAGTGGGGAGCGAGCCTAAGCTGCCAGTGAGACATCCCCTGAGGGCTTCTGGACTACAAAAGAGCACAGGCCAGACTCAGGAAATGCCCCTACCCCCAGTGCATGAATGTCATGCACTGGACCTCTAGACTCTCCATAAATTCACTAATTCTATCCTTTGAAATCTCCACTCTACTAATAAGCCCATGCATTGAGTTTTTTATTTTAGTTATTAGACTTTTCACTTCTAATATTTCATTCTGGTTCTTTATAATAAATTCCACTTCTTTGTTGAGATTTTCTTTTTCCTTTGTTTAAAATGAAATGTAATTGCTTGTTTATAAATTTCTATGATGGCTGGTTTAAAGTCCTTGTCAAAGTGAAATAAGCAAGACACAGTAAGACAAGTACTGCATAATCTCACTTTTATGGAAACCTAAGAAAGTTGAACTCATAGAACCAGGCAGAAGCATGATGGCTGCCAAGAACTGTAGAATGAGGAGTATGGGAAGATGTTGGTCAAAGGGTACAAACTTTCAGTTGGAAGATGAATACATTCTGGAGGTCTGATGTACAACATGGTGACTATAGTTAATACTACATTGTATATTTGAAATTTACTGAGAGAGTAAATCTCAATTATTCTCATCACACACACACACACACACACACACACACACACACACCTCACACACATAATAACTAGAAAATCGTGTAATGTCAAGATCTGATTCATCTTGATGTTGTAATCAGTTAGCTGCCTTTTCCTTTTCATGCATGCTGTGATTTTTCTGATACTTGGTCTGACAAGTGATTTTCTGTTTTATTCAGGACATTTTGGATATTATATTATGAGACTCTGAATCCTACTTAACCTCCTTTTTTCAGTACTAGTAGGCGGTCCCCTGTTCAAGTTTAGAGTGGGGGCTGTTTGCTGCACATGTTTTGCTTCTCACTGGATTCTACCAACCATCCTGGCAGTGACACACACTGCATCATTACAAACAAGTGTGATAAAGGTGTAGCTCCCCTCAACCACACTGACACTCTTCTGGTGAAATCAGGGGACCGACTCACACCACCTCATCACCTCTGAGTAGAGGTGCAAACTCATCTTTCCACTAGGCCCTGCTAAAACCAGTAAGGGGGAAGGTTGACTTACTCACACCACATAGTTGCTGCAGGGTGGGGGAAGAAGTTCACTCTTTCCCATGGACCTCTCTGACACCAGAAAAGCAAAGGGGAGGAAGCAGAGTGCCAACTAGCCTCACCTCCTACAGCCTCATGGATGCTAGACAGGGACAGAGGCTCCGCTCACAGATGGGTCTCACTGCCACTAGCAGGTTGGAGAATCAGAGTACCACCTCCTATTGCCAGGAAGGGGATGGAAAACCAGGTCCTTGCTCAGCCTCACTAACACTATCCCTGTAGGGGAAGCAGAGCACATGCTGGTTGCACTGGGTGGGCTATGAACAATCAGCTGCCCTGAGCAACATGCTCACTTCACTCAGCAGGGGCATTCGAGAGCTGCCTGCTTGTATCAGGCAAGAAATGGGAGGTAAGTTCCCACTCAGAAGGTCAGATCCCTGCCTTGATCCATGCCAGGAGGAAGGAAGGAATGAAAGTGCCACCACGTGCTTTTACAGTGCAAGGTAGGGGTATGGAAGGCCAAATGCCAACACAGACCCTATTGAAATCCTGGAGGTGGGAGATATTTTTCCATTGGTATTTGACAGGAGTAGGGTAAGTAGTGCCAGAATATTTTTTATTATTAAGCTACCCCTTTCATGGTCCTTTGGTTAGAAAAAGGGACTTATTTTTTAGTTTTCCTTTGTCTGTGGCTATGAGTGGTTCTGAATTAGAGAGCCCTGTCCAGGATATGGGAGGCAATAAGGAAACCCAAAGAATTCACTCTGATGAATTCTGATCAAGGGCTCTAGATAGTCCATCTTTGTCTTAACATTTTTCAGAGTCTTCACATGCTTGTTATGTTTTATCCAGGGATTTTGAAAAATGTGTATGATATGAAAGTGTTATGTCAACTTGCATCATGTGAATTAATTTTATCCTAGATAACATTTGTAGGCCCTCTTGAAAATCAAGTTGACAATCAAGAGCCCATTTTTGTGGGGTAAAACTTGATACAAAAGGTCAGCACCACTGAAATTGTCCCTGAAAAATTTCCTAAGAATATCAAAACACTTTTCCTCCCCTCACCCCCATCTTCTAAACAATTTTAAAGCTCATAAGAACTGATTTGGTGGAGCCTTTTGAAAAGTGTGTTGTCATCTAAAATTAGCTCTGAGTCCATGAACTGGGAAAGAGAAAATAAAGAAAACCCCACAGAGTCCATTCAGATAGTTAAATGGGTACATTTTGCTAGAGAAAAAAAAAGAGAGAGAGAAAGGGGAAACATGCAGCTAACTTCAAAATAATATTAGATTAAAAATCTATATTACAAAAACTATAAAGTTTTTCCAATAAAAAATACATCAATTTAAAAGAAAAATGAAAGAAAATACTTTCACATTGCAGTTAGAAGTGTCAACATTGTTTCCACAGAAAATGTAAGCATCTTGGAAATTCACATAAATAATGTGAAACCAGTCAGTAGATTCTCTGCTTACCTTTATTGGCTTAAGAGCAAAGAAATTACGGCAAAGACATTAACCCTGGGGCTGTCCTTAAACCATGCACCCATCTGATGTTTCTCTTCTGTAAAACAAAATACATAATACTAAATGTCTGGAGAGAAAAAAAGTTGCCTTCCCCACCTTTCTCCTAGGTAATTGTTGTAAATACAAATAAACACAATGAAATAAAAATTGACATCAGAATTGCTTTGGTTTCCATTCTTCTGTATCAATTTTGTTGGTTTTTAAGTTGGGGACACAGAGGGCAAGGGGAGATGGAAGGAAAAGGCAGGCAGGCCCCTGCAGTTTGGTCAGTGGTAGGTTTAACAAACAAGGAAACTTACAGGCCTAGCTGGTTTGGCTCAGTGGTTTGGCTCAGTGGATAGAGTGTCAGCCTGTGGACTGAAGGGTCTGGATTTGATTCCAATCAAGGGCACATACCTTGGTTGCAGGCTCCTTTCTGCGGGCCCTGGTCAGGGCTCATGCAGAAAGCAACCAATAGATGTGTTTCTCTGTCTTTTCCCTCTCTCTTGCACTCTTACTAAAAGTCAATGGAAAGAGATCCTCAGGTGAGGATCAACAATAAATGAGTAAGGGAACATATGTATGAGGCTTGTTTTGGGTATCACAAGACAAGTAGGTCTCTTTGCCCACATGCTAGAATCTTTTTAAAAAGTTTATATAGAGGCTGTAACTGAGTTCAGTCCCATGTTCAGTCCAGATGGTCTCAATAACACCTGCTCTCTCAAGGCCATGTCCTTGAAAGTCTACCACTGTGAGAATGGTGGACAGAATGTATATCCCAAGAACAGGTGAGGGGTTGAGGAGACTCCAATTGCCCAGGTCCTGCTTGGGGGTCAACTGATGGTCACATCCTTTCAATTACAGCTTTTAACAATTTTCAGCCCTAAACAGTTTCAGAGGAAAACTTTTTTGCTCTCTGAGGTTTTCCTACTTTCTCAATTAATTCAATGTAGTGTTTACAAAAAGAGTGCTTAAGAATATTAATTTTCAGCATGAGCACATATATAATCCTTTGCATTTCTAAAATTCATAATGCATTATACCAGTATCTGCAGCATAAATGTAGTTAGAGCTTGTTCCAGTTTTCATAAATCCAATATTATTAGGAAACAACCATAAGATAAAGGGTTAAAGCAGCACTTTTAATCTGATCAGAGTACAACCCCTAACCTTTAATTATTTTCATCCACTTCATATATATATATATATATATATATATATATATATATATATATATATAATTCATTTTTTTACACAAAGGAAGATAGAGGGGTAGAGAGTTAGAAACATCGAGAGAGAATCATTGATCAGCTGCCTCCTGCACACCCCCTACCTGGGATGTGCCCGCAACCAAGGTACATACATGCCCTTGACCGGAATCAAACCCAGAACCTCTCAGTCCGCAGGCCGACACTCTATCCACTGAGCGAAACCGGTTTCAACCATCCACTTCTTTTAAAAAATCTTTTATTTTTTTTCTGAGAGGAAAGAAGAGGTAGAAAGAGTTAGAAACATCAATGGTGAGAGATAATCATTAATCAGCTGCTTCCTGCATGGCCCACACTGGGGATCAAGCCTGAAACCTGAGCATGTGGCCTGACTAGGAATTGACCCATAGCCATCTTGTTCACTGGACCACGATCAACCACTGAGCCACTCAGACCCGGCCCTTTCATCCACTTCTTCATCAAAGACATAAACAAGTCTTCTGTGTAGGTCTAGGGCAATTGTATTATTTCCCCAAATCTATTTCTGTGTACATGGCCCAGGTTTGGAAAAAGGAAACAGAAAACAGACAAGACAATGTGTCTAGAGCAGTATTTCCCAAAGTGTGGTACGCGTACCCCCAGGGATACGGGAAGAGTTTGATGGGGGTATGCATTGCACCAGAGTTTGGTGGGGACATGCACTGCACCGTGCTTAGCTGCGCCTAATTCTATGTTCTCATGAGTCAAGTCAAGACAGTCTTGTGAGGCGTGAGATGGTCCAGTGTGCAAATAAATGTTATTTATAATATAACTTTTATTTATATTTTATTATGAATAATTTTATTTTTCATTTATTATTTTGTGTATGTGCCAAAAAAGAAAAAAATAAATATATTTTGATTGTTATTAAAATACATTCATTTCTTTTTGATGAGGGGTACTCAGCGTTACAAAAATTATAGAAGGGGTACACATATGTCAAAAGTTTGGGAAACACTCTTCTAGAGAAACAACATGTCTCTTGCTGAGTGAAATCTTACCAATGCAGTTTATTAGCAAGTTTGATAAGTCTTGATGAATAATGTAATGAAACTTTTGAAATAAATGTTTCTGCTTGCTTTAATAATGGCTCAAATTAAAAGGGTGAGCAGCAGCTTACAGCTTGTTAAAGGAAGGTTGTATGCAAACTATGATTCTAAAAGGACACATCTGACTCACTAGAATCATTCCAGTCATATAAAGCAAGATGAGGAGGAAGAACAAAATCTACCACCCAGGAAAAAGGTATTAAGAAAAGAAATATGTTTAGTCATAGGAGGGAGGGAGTAGCAATATAAATGGGATAAAGGGATTAAAGTTCTGGGAGGCGAGGGCGGGCCTGGATTAGTTTGAAAGGCAATGAGACCAGGTTAAAGGATTTACTAAAGGTCCCCACTGAGTCACTGGCAGCTCCCCTTCCTTCCCTCCTATTTTGGGTTTCCTCTATAGTTCCTTGTCTTTACACAGAAATAGACATTCTATGTGATTCTCCCTCATTGCAAATCTTTTATACTTTAACTCAGAAAGCTGTGTTTAGAGGGCTGAGTAGGTGGTTGTTTTTAATGTTACCCCCACTCCCACTTTAGCAAAACTGCTGGTATAGAAAGCTTCCTTGACTTGGTATTGAGACAAATAAAAGACAAATCTGCTGAAATTAAAGTTTGCTTTGAAGTAGGGTATGAGAACACATGTGAGACAATGCTGTTCTTGCCACAGAAACTGGCAGCTGAGCTTTCTTTGCCCTGTCACAGAGAATGGCAATCTAGCTTGGCAAAAGTCAGACTGGGGAAATAAGTTTTTTTTTTAAACTGATTTAATCTATGACCAGATAAGGAGAAATATTACATATATTGTCTAAATTCAAAATCTGGAGAATGTGGCCAATAACCATGACATGAATGTAAATACACTTCAATAATTCAAATGAGTATCTATTGATGGAACTATTATAAGTATTAGTGACTATTCCTAAGTATTGTTAAACAAGTTATTGCCTTATTCCTCTGTTCTTCACAAAATATAATTTGATTTAACAGAAATCTTTCTATCTTTAGGATGCAACAGCTTAAATACATCCATCTAGAGTCGATGTTTGAAACAGTTATTTCTAGAATTTTTTGGTGATACAAACCAAAACAATTTATAATACAAAACCTTAAAAAAATGACAACAAATATATTCTTGAATTTTCTCTCTAGAATTGATTTTGCCTTTACTTTCATATCTTACTGACTTGTAATTTTTAGACTACCTATTTTTAAAAATATTAATTTGCCCAATATACGATAGTAAAAGAAATGCATTGATTTTAAAATGAAGAGAAACACGAACAGATATACATTTAGTCAATAAATAGTTATATGGTGGTAATGCAGGTCCGACCATCTCTTGTTTGATCGTGGGTATCCTTCAGCAATAGGCAGCCGCTGTCTGTTGGTATGGTGAGGCGTCCTCAGCATCTTCCATCTCTGAATTGTCTCTTCTGTCTTCATGGCTGGAGCACTTCTGTCTATTCCTCTCTGTTACTGGATTCCAGGTGGTCTCAGAGTTGTTTTCTGAAACTATACAAACATATTCTCGACCAAAAGTTAATACAGAGATATTCTCTTTAAATTTGACTTGGGATTCTTTTTCATCCCCACCCCACTCCCCCAAATAATTTTCCTCTTGCTTATTTTGACTCCATGTGTGTATTTTTATGGATATCTTGCTGTTAGCGTTTCAAATAAAGGTTAATTTTCTTAAGTACAAAAAAAGTTTTTAGATGTAAATTATTCTCAGTATATTTTTCCTTACATGATATTCTTCCACTGTCACCCCCTTTTTTACTTTAGATAATTGGAGACTTCTGGGGATTTTATTGTTAGTCTTGATATCTTTTACATTTTAATTATTTGCGCTACACTATGACTGCATTAGGTTCATAAATAAGGGTATTTCTTGGATCACATGACCTCACACATCTAGACGAAATAATGAACAACATAGACTGGTGAACAAAGATAGACCCAGAAAAAGAGAAGCAGCGATCAGACTCTCAAACCTCAGAGGGAAAGTAGGGGAGGGTGGGGGTAAAGGGAAGAGATCAACCAAAGGACTTGTGTGCATGCACTATGGACAATAAGGGGGTAGGGGAATATGTAGGGATGGGTTTGGGTTGGGAATGGGGGGATAAGGACAATTATGTGATACCATAATTAATAAAAATCAATAAAAAAAAAATAAATAGTTATATGGTTATATTTCTCTTAGTTATTAAAAAGTTAAATTTAGGTGTGAAAACTTGTTCTTTTAGATTTTTTGAAATAGTTTTATTAATTGAAAGTTCTCAGTTTTATTAAGATATTATTGACATAAATATATCTAATAATTCATGGCAGTCTCCTTGATCCTTTATATTTCTGTTTTGTACCATGTAGTGTCTTCTCTTTCATTTCTGATTTGCCTTCTCTTTTTTTCTTGATTAGTCAAGCTAAACGTTTCTCAACTTTGCTTACCTTTTCAAAAGGCCAGCTCTTAATGTTATTGATCTTTTCTGGTCGCTATTTCTTCTATTTCCACTCTGATCTTCGTAATTCCCTTCCTTCTGGTAACATTGGGCTTAGTTTGATCTTCTTTTCTAGGCCCTTAATGTGTAAAGTTAGACTGTCTTTCATGCTGTGTTCCCAGGAAGGCTGATTTCCACGGACTACCTCACTGGACCCTTTTGTTGGCTAACTTCCCATTGGCAGAAGACTGGAGGCTGGGAGGAGAGAAAGTTCCAGGCATTTCTTCCCTACTCCATCCAGCTGGTGCTCATTTTCTAGTACCAGCTGCAGCTCGCCCATCAGACAGCCTTCCTCCGTGATTCCAGTATTTAGATGTCTCCCCTTAGCCCTCTGATGGAGGCTGAGAATAGTAATGACTTCCTGGTGCTGCTACTCTTAGGATGCCTCAATATTTCCTTTTAGTTTTGGTCCCCACAAGTTTGTCCATTCTTAAGTAAATTGTCCCTCTAAGTATCTTCACTTAAATCTTTTTGGGAACTTGGCTATACATATTATTGAATTTAATGTTCTACTTACTTTCTTTTATGCTCTCACTATATTCTAGGGAAAATGTGAGTAGTTATCATCACAAAGAAACCTGTGGCTCCAGAAATACTTAAGAAATCATTGTTTTGTAAGTACTCTGTCTGTTGGATACATCTTTTTTGTTTTTAATGCCCACCTGATGATATGTTTTTATTAATTTTAGAGAAAGGAAGAGAGAGAAATAGCCATGTGAGGGAAACACTGATCGGTTTCCTCCCTTATGCACCCCAACCTGGGATGGAACCCACAATGTTGATATGTGCCCTGACCAGGAATCACATCTGCAACCTCTAGGTGTGTGGGATGACTCTCCAACCAACTGTGCCACCCAGTGAGTGCTGGACATCATATCTTGTTAGATGAGTCAATTCTGTCTAGTGTTTGAAAAGACAAACTGTTACATATCACTGTTTTATTTATCTAGGTCTCCTGAACTTGGTAGCAAGCACAGTATTAAGAAAAATAGTGGGTATCTAACAACCAATCTCTTGTGCAGGTATGGGATTTTTAAAATGATAAAGTAGATCATCTGAATCCAAACTTTTCAAAGAAATGCCCTTTCATTTGAGAAGCCTTCATAAAGTTAAGTTACAACCACTTCTGTAAAACACTGCAAGCCTCTCAAGCTAGATCATTCCCCTGGATGGGTTATATAGCAAGAACTTTATGGATCAGAGAATACTTAGCATGTATATGGGATGTAGGGCAAAAAGAGAGCAAAGAGTGAACATATCAAGACAGAGAAAAAATTAGGAAAATCAATGTTTAAAAAGCAGAAATTATCTAGATAAAAACAAATTTTAAACTGTATAACATAAAAATGCGAATAAATATTATGATTTATTTTTATTTTAGAAAGGGGAAAAGAAAGAGGGAGAGAGGGAGAGAGGGAGGGAGAGAGGGAGAGAGGGAGGGAGGAAAGGGGGGAGAGTGACATCAATATGAGATATATTAATCAATCTGTTGCCTCCCATATACGCCCTGACCTGGGATCAAACCCACAACTCAGGCATGTGTCCTGACCAGGAAATGAACCCAGGACCTTAGTTGGAGCATGGAGCAATGCTCCAACCAATCAACCCATACAGGCCAGGCAAAAAATACGTACTATGATTTTAAATTAGAAAATTCTATATTGTATACAATATAAGTTCTTCCTATATTCATCCATATGTACAATATAGTCATAATTAAACTAACAATACAATTTGTGGGAGTTCTTTCACAGTTGCCTTACCTGTTCATTAATACACACACACACACACACACACACACGCACACACACACACACACACACATTCTTCCATGATAATGACTCAGAGTGCCCAGGTATCTTATTCCCCAGCTTTCATTGGGTGGAAGAAAAAATTGCTTAGTTTTTGCAAAAGTCAGTCCTCACTGAATAAGAGGAACAATTCCCCTTCTTTCCCATCCTCCCTGCTTTGGATGCCGACTTGGGAGGACAGGAAGGCTGGAGCCACAACAGACATCTTGTAATCAGATGTAAAAACATGGAGGACATATGAGGAATGGTATGTGGGAACAATGAAAAGAGCCTGGTGATCTTGATGACACCATTGAAGTATTGTGTATTTACTTTATGCCAGATATTGTACTACTATCTAAGAAAACCCATGATATTTAAAAATATAACAAAATAATTCAATTTATGGAAAAATAATTGATTTTTTTAATAAATGGTATTATAACAACTAATTAATGTTTTGAGAAAAAATTGCCATATATTTTATGCCATTCTTCAAAATAAATTTGATATATATCAAAATATAAAAATAAGATCTTTACAGATTTCTAAGAAATATGAATATTTTTCTATTTCTATTATGCATATGCATATATAAACAATTATAAAATTTTTGAATGGGAAAAGCCTTTCCAATTAAGGTGCAAACCCTAGCAGACATAAGCATACAGATTCATAATTTACCAAATAAATATTTGCCATATCTCCCTGGAACAAAGTACCATAAAAAACAATGAGAAGCAAAATAATGTAAAAATACAGCAGCATGGATGACAAGCTTAAGTATAAATTCCCTTAATATAATTTAAATCAATGAGAAAAGAAAAGGACAATGCATAGAAAAATGGGAAAAGGCAATTTTCAGGCAATTCACAGAAAACTAAATATAAATTGTCTAGGAAGAAATGAAGAGAGTCTTACCTTAACATTTCTCAGTTTTTTAATATTCCAATCTCAATAAAAAGCATCATTTTAAAGTAATCAGATGACAAATCTTTAAGAACTTTGATAATATCCAGGATTGATGAAGATGTAGAGAGAGATAATAAATTTGATGGAATCATAAATGTATGCTAACCTCTTATAGAGTAATTTGTAACTGTCACAAATTTAAATGTTCATATCTTTTCATCCCAAAAAGTCCGCCTAAATATTTTATTCATGTCTCCTTATACTTTCAAATTACATGTATCAGGATTTATTTCATATGTTTATAACAGAAAGCAAACAAAACAGAGTGGTCTAATAAGACAGAAGTTCATTTCTCTGTCATGTAAAATATATTTCAAGGATGGCAGCTGAGAATTGTTATGGTCATTAGAGACTCAGGCTCTTTATATTTTTCTACTTTATCATAATTAAGACATAGTTTCCATTTTAAAAATTATATAATGGACCAAAATGTTTCCTGTGATCCAGCCATCGTCACACATACTCTTAATTACAGGAAGAAGAAAGGTGGAAAGAAAAAAAAAAATGGGTCATTCAACTAAAGTAGATACCTTAAATCAAAATAACTTAGCAAGCTTCCTGATACAGTTAATAGAATATTGGACCAAGCATTGTTTGGTTTTGCTTTTCTTACCCAGGAAGGACACTAAGAACAGTTGAACTCGGTGTTTGTTCAATAGTTCAATGCTGTCATCAAGATCACATGGCTCTTTTCATTGTTCCCACATACCATTCCTCATGTGTCCTCCATGTTTTTCCCTCTGATTACAAGATGTCTGTTGTGGCTCCAGCCTTCCTGTCCTCCAAGTCAGCATCCAAAGCAGGGAGGATGGGAAAGAAGGGGAATTGTTCCTCTTATCGGTTAGGACTGTCTTTTACAAAAACTAAGCAATTTTTTCCTCTACCAGATGAAAGGCAGGGGATTAAGATACTTGGGCACTCTGAGTCATTATCATGGAAGAATGGCAAAACCAACAAAAGAGAAAGAGGAAAGTCAAAGTGATTGGTAGGCAGCCGAGAGTACTGCAAATGCTTAGAAAAGGAAGATATAATAGAATTATTAAATAGATATTAGAAAAATCTGATGATAGATCAATATCTCATAGGAGAGAGGCTGGATTCTATGTATATTTCAGAGCATTGTGGTGAAGCAACAGCTCATCTTTTGAAACAAGGAGGAAAGGAATGAATGAATATATATGAGTTTGTAAGGGTCAATATAGGAAATTTAAGGGTATTTTCACTTGAGATGTCCAAGTATGAAAATAGAGATAGGAGGAATTATTTCTCTTGGTAAAGTCTGTATAGCATCACTGAATGCATTTCCAAACAAGTTCTATGCAATTCACACCTTTCTTTAGCACTCCATCTCTCTGAGCAAGCCCTGCGTCACCCTGAAGGCACCTGCCAGGCACTTTCCTTGTCCCACATCCAAACAGGGTACCACTGTAGGCATGGCCCTTGAGTAACTGATTTGCCATGTTGAACATTACTATGACCCAAGAATATACATAGAAAAAGAAGGCGAATACCACTCATTTCAGAAAACCTGACTTTTCATCTGCTATGTTAAATGAGAAAAGGAAGTAATACATATGTTTGATCTTGTGATATGAACCAGAGGCCCGTTGCAGGAAGATTCCTGCAATAGGGCTTCCTGCTGCAGTCGCTGCCCTGCCTGCTTCCCTCCCTTCTCCAGGCCCAGCTTGCTTGTTTCTCCGCAGCTTTGCTCCCTTATGCAGCACTTGGCTTTTTCCTAAGCTGTCTTTAGTCTTCTCTCTGGCCTGGATATGCAAATTAACTGCCATCTTGGTTGGGTTAATTTGCATACTCACCCTAAATGGCTCCTGGGCATGGCTTGTGGGTGTAGTGAAGGTACAGTCAATTTGCATGTTTCTCTTTTAGTAGATAGGATTGTATGAGGTAAATATATATATATATATTGAGGGTAATTAACTTAGCTATTATTCTCTAAATTTTCCATTTCAAAATCCTATATGTTTCACTGCCACGCAGAAAGCTTCTGACACACCTCTTCTTTCATTGGGTTGATTGGGATCATTAATATTTGAAAAAGTTAATCTCAGTTTATATACACCATAATTATAATATAAAAATGCAAAAATATTATGAACATAATATAACAGACTAGTCCTATATTTTAAATATTTGTAAAGAACTATGTTTAGTATTCACTTATCCTTCTAGAACTAGGATTTATAAGCAGAAAAAATTTATCTGGAATATTTTTACATAGGAATATTGAATTATAAGGACTTTTAACGTAAAAAAACAAAAGCTTTGAAATCATTCCCCAGTGTTTAACATTTTTCCATAACCATATCATAACCTCAGGCTAATCTATTTACCATCTATAACATGCTTTCAATGTAGGGATTTACTCTTCATTCAAATGATGATTTTCTTCTTAAGACAAAAATCATGCAGCTAAATACTTAACATGAAGATTATTGCTTAAAATATAGATGCTTCATGGGGGCAAAAAAGACCAAGGACCCATTTACTTGGATTTAGAATAACGGGTGGTCTCTTACTCTTTTAGAGCTGATTTTGGGAATTAACCATAGTAATGTAGGAGTAAAGCTTCTTAGTTAATTTGTAGCCTGACTGCCTTATGAGTTCAATGTTTCCATCTATAGGAATGCAGCCAAATGCTTTTCAGAAACTACTTGCTCACAGCTTTTAGATCATTTATTGTAGAAGGGTCCTTGTGCTCTAGTGAACACAATAAAAATAAATTGACATTCATCATTCTGAAGATGGGCCATGCAAATTGACCACATCAATCCTCATTATATTTGTGATAGCTGAAGCCTCATTTCTATTGAAAAATTTACAGAGCTATCAATTATTTTATAGGGAGGATATGATATGAGGATATTTAATGTTTACAATTATATGGAACTATTTGCTTGTAACAATATTCATTCTATTTTTCATAATTTAATTTGTATATATTAATAGACAACTATAACTATTACAAACTGTGACATAAATGAATTAGAGTATAAGGAATTTATGCATTATGAGAATAACACACATAAACAGAATCCTCTAATTTTCTAATTCATTGACATTTTATCATTTCAAAAGCTTATCATTCTCATGTAGTAAGATTTTCAAGTATTGAAAATTATTATCTTCATAGTCAAATGAATATACAAGTTAACACACTAATAAGAAAACAAATTATAAAACCATATATTTGAGGCGTTTTTCCCCCTTTTCCAATAGTGGCAATATATTTCTATGAAATCCTGTTTGGAGTCCTGATTTATTCCAATTAAAGTGGTATTTCTGGTGTTAGTGATATAATCAGTTGTTACAAAACAGAGTTTTTCTTATCTGGAGATAACCAGAGGCTTTGAGGTTGACTGTTAGGCTAGTTGGACTTTTCAGGTTGTTGTAAGAACAGAGATAATGCTTATGCATTTGTAAGAGTGTGCAGGAAAGACAGGAAAAACAGATGCCATCTCGGAACCAGATCTGAAGGGAAGTGAAGCCTGCTTTAAGACTATCATTCAAAATTCAAGGCAAATTCAGCACGTGGGACAACTTCTGGCTGCTATACATTAGGCCTGCAATGCTCCCTACTCTAGTGATCTGCCATAATGGTGAATCTAACTGCTGACTGGGTTACCAGAGAGATCAAGGAATAAATAAAAACAAATCATGGCAACAAATGACAATGAAAACACAACAATCCAAAACCTATGGGACACGGTAAAAGCAGTCTTGAGAGGGAAGTTCATAGCTCTACAAGCCTACTTCAAAAAAAAACTAGAAATAAAGGTAATAAATTACTTAACCTTACAACTCAAAGAGTTAGAAAGAGAGCAACAAGGAAAGCCCAATGTAAGCAGAAGGAAGGAAATAATAAAGATCAGAGTGGAGATAAATGACATAGAGACCAAAGAAACAATATAAAAATCAACAAAACCAAGAGCTTGTCCTTTAAAAGGATAAACATGATTGATGAACCTCTTGCCAGGCTCACCAAGAAGCAAAGAGAGAGGACCCAAATAAACAAAATCAGAAACGAAAGAGGTGAAATAACAACAGACTCCACTGAAATACACAGGATTGTTACAAAAATCCTATGAATAACTCTATTCCAACAAACTGGACAACCTGGAGGAAATGGACATATTCCCAGAAAAATAACCTTTCAAAACTCAATCAGGAAGAATTCAAACAGCTCAATAGGCCAGTAATTATGGAAGAAATTGAAGCAATTGTCAAAAAGCTTCTGGAAAACAAAAGCCCAGGACCAGAAGGCTTCACAGGGGAGTTTCACCATTCAAGGAAGAACTAAAACCTATCCTCCTCAGACTATTCCAAAAAGTTCATGAGGAAGGAACAATTCCAAGCTTCTTCTATTAAGCCAGAATCACCCTAATACCAA
Organism: Vespertilio murinus; assembly: GCA_963924515.1. Taxonomy (NCBI): domain Eukaryota; kingdom Metazoa; phylum Chordata; class Mammalia; order Chiroptera; family Vespertilionidae; genus Vespertilio; species Vespertilio murinus. Next base: position 15,704,823 of record OZ004710.1, read on the forward strand.
AATCAGATAAAGACAACAAAATGAAAGAGAATTACAGTCCAATATCCCTCATGAACACAGATGCCAAAATCATCAACAAAATTTTAGCAAACTGGATCCAGCAGTACATCAGAAAGATAATACACCAGGACCAAGTAGGATTTATCCCTTGAATGCAAGGATGGTATAATATTCACAAATCGATAAATGTGATATATCACATAAACATATTGAGAGATAAAAAATCACAAATTCATATCAATTGATGCAGAAAAAGCATTTGATAAAATCCAACACCCTACCCTGATAAAAAGTCTCCACAAGTTGGGAATAGAAGGATAATACCTCAACATGATAAAAGCCATATATGATGAATCCAGAGCTAACATCATAATCAATGGGTAAAATCTAAAACCATTTCCCCTAAGAACAGGAATAAGACAGGGATGCCCACTCTCACCACTCCTGTTTGACACATTACTGGAAATATTAGCCATTGAATTTAGACAAGAAGAAGAAATAAAAGGAATCCAAATTGGAAAAGAAGAAGTAAAGCTGTCCTTATTTGCATATGACATTATATTGTACATAAAGAAATTCAAAAGACTCCATAAAAAAACTAATAAACGTAATAAATGAATTCGGAAATGTAGCAGGATACAAAATTAACACCAAGAAACCTGTGGCATTTCTATATACCAATAGTGAACTTACCAAAAGACTAAAAGAGCAATCCCATTTACCATCGCACCAGAAAAATTAAGATACCTAGGAATAGCTGAGACCGGTTTGGCTCAGTGGGTAGAGCTTTGGCTTACTGACTGAAAGGTCCCAGGTTTGATTCCGGTCAATGGCATGTGCCTTGGCTATGGGCACATCCCCATTGGGATGTGCAGGAGGAAGCTGATCTATGTTTCTTTCTCACCAATGTTTCTAACTTTCTGTCCTCCTTTCCTATCTGTAAAAATCAATGAAATTAACAAAAAAAAGATACCTAGGAATAAACTTAACTGAGGAGGTAAAAGACCTATACGCGGAAAACTACAGGACACTGAAAAAAGATATAGAGAAAGATATAAATATATGGAAGAACATTCCATGTTCATGGATTGGTAGATTCAACAACATTAAAATGTCCAACTCTCCAAAGCAATTTATAGATTCAATGCACCACTGCCCCCCGCCCCCATTAAAATACCAATGGCATACTTCACAGACCTAGAAAGAACTCACCAAAAATTAATCTGGAATAAAAAAAGACCCCCGAATAGCCACAGAAAATCCCAAGAAAGAAGAATCTCAATACCAGATTTCAAGCTGTATTACAAAGTCACTGTTCTCAAAACAGCCTGGTACTGGCACAAGAACAGACATAGACCAATGGAATAGAATAGAGAGTCCTGATATGGACCCAAACCACTATGCCCAAATAATATTTGACAAAAGGGCATGAACATATAATGGAGTCAAGACAGTCTCTTCAACAAATAGTGTTTGGAAAATTGGACAGATACATGCAAAAAAATGAAACTAGATCAACAACTTACACCATACACATAAATAAACTCAAAATGGATACAGGACTTAAACATAAGACGGGAAACCATAAAAATACTAGAGGAATCCACAGGCAGCAAAATCTCAGACATATGCCAAAAGAACTTCTTCACTGATACTGCTCCTAGGGCAATGGAAACTAAAGAGAAAATAAACAAATGGGACTACGCCTAAATAAAAAGTTTTTTTTTTTCCACAGCAAAGAAACCATCAACAAAACAACAAGAAACCCCACTGTATGGGAGAACATATTTGCAAATATTATCACTGATAAAGGTTTAATCTCCAACATCTACAGACAACTTATACAACTAAATAAAAGGAAGATAAATGAGCCAATTAAAAAATGGGCAATGGACCTAAATAGAATATTTTTTTAAAGAAGAGAGAAAACATGAAAACATTCTCAAAGTAACTAATTACCTGAGATATGCAAATAAAAACGACAACTGGGAACCATCTCACACCTGTCAGAATGGCTATCATCAACAACAAATCAACTAATGACAAGTGTCAGTCAGTATGTGGAGAAAAAGGAACCCTCATGCGCTGCTGGTGGGAATGCAAAACTGGTGCAGCCACTGTGGAGAACATTATGGAGTTTCCTCAAAAAAACTGAAATGGAACTCCCATTTTATGCAGTAATCCCACTTCTAGGAATATATCCTAAGAAACTAGAAACACCAATCAGAAAGGACATATGCACCCCTATGTTCATAGCAGCACATTTACAGATTTGGAAACAGCTTAGGTGCCCAAAACAGATGACTGGATCTGAAAAATATGGTATCTCTTCACAATTAAATACGATGCTGCCATAAAAAGAAGGAATTCTTACCATTTGCAGCAACCTGGATGGAAGAAGCCAGTCAATGAAAGAAAAATTCCACATGATATCACTCATTTGTAGATAATAAAGAACATTATAACCTGATGAACAAAAAGATAGATACAGAGGCAGTAAAGCATCAAACAGACTGTCAAATTACAGCGGGAAGGTTAGGGAGAAGTACTGGAGATAGGAGATCAATCGAAGGACTTGTACGCATGCATATAAGCATAACCAATGGATGCAAAACACTGGGGGGTGAGGGCATGTATGGGGGTGGGAGGGGGGCAATGGTAAGATATGTACTCATATAATACCTTAATAAAAAATGGAAAAAATCTATTAGTATCTTCTCATACTGAAAAACAATTAGTCTTTCACCATATGACAACACATTCTTTCTTTCCACATTAGTAAGTTTTCTTTATAAGACTAATTGGTACCTCAGTGGATTGCCAGATTAAGGATAAAATGAGTAATCTCAAACCATAAATTACTATATCAGCTGATCAGTTCAAATATGACTAAGTCAAAGACTTTATCATTATTCAAGTCAATGCTATTGCTTGTTTTGTGTGCATTTTCTGGCTTGGTTTTGAGGAGACAAGTTAATAAATTATTTTAATGTACCTTTTTCAATGGATACTACATGCAATTATATAACATTTTAAAAGTCTATAGCTATATTAATTTCTATTGCTGCAATCATGCTTCTGTATAACAAATCACCTCATAATTAAGTGGTTTACATCAGCAAGCACTGATTTCTCTCTCTTAAAAGCCTACAAATTGGCGGGGGCTCGCTTCTCTTCTTCAGACTGTGGATTGTGCAAGCTTGGATGTAAGCTGTCAGTCAAGCTTGGGAATGATCTACACATCATTCAGCGTGGCAGGCTGAAGAGACAGTGGCTGCCTAGGATATGTTACTTTCATGGCAATCACAGAAGTGCATTGCTAAGCAAGAACTGCTCAAGGACATGCTTATGTTATATATGTTCTATTCTATTGCCAATGCAAGTCATATGGTCAAGTGCTAATCACTAGGGCAGAAAATTAAACTCTACCTTAAAGTGGCAAGGGCATGGGAATGGGTATATGCAGAACAATAATCTAATGCACTTTGATCCCCATTACACAGTCCTCCTCTGATTAGAAAAACTGGTATTCATTTCTTGTGTTTTCATCAAGAAAAACTGCATGCAAATTTAAATATATTCACAAATAAATATTTTAATACCAGTAGTATAATAATATATACACTCTTCTATGCCTTGCCTCCCTCCCACACTTAAAGATATATATCAGGGAATATTACATGTTAGGACACATGGAATTACCTTGTTTCATTTATTTTTTAAAATATATTTTTTATTAAGTTCAAAGACAAAGGGAAAGGGCGAGAGAGATAGAAACATCAATTCTGAGAGAGAATCATTTATTGGCTGCCTCCTGTATGCCCCCTACTGGGGATCAAGCCTGCAATCTAGGCCTGTGCCCTTGACTGAAATTGAACCTGGCACCATTCAGTCCACAGGCCGACACTCTATCCACTGAATCAAACACGCTAAGGTGCCTTATTTTATTTGATACAAATCTTTATTATTACATAAAATGAATATACAATAATTTATTTAATAAGTGCTCATTGGTAGACATTTAGTTGTCTCCAATCCTTTATCATTTTAACCAATGCTACAGTGACTATCATTGTATAAATGATAGTCAGATATCTTTAATATATATTCCTACAAGATATATTGCTAGTTCCAAAGGTTTTTGTAACTGCAGTTTTGATAGTTCTTTCCAAATTTTCTTGAATAAAAATTAGGCATCTTAAATTACTACAAGCAATGTAAAGAGATAACAGACTGCCTACCCCTTGGCAATACAAATCAAATCATTTAATATTTTCCAAGTTGACAAATTAGAAAAAGATCTCTTGTAATTTTAATTTGTATTTTACTTCTTGTGGACGAGGCTGATACACTTTCATATAATAAAGAGCCATGTCTAGTATATATTGCAGACGCACCTCTAGGGTCCTATTCTGCAACCTCTTCTATCCCATCCTAGACTCAAGATGTGGGCTCCCGAGATAAAAACTTTTGAGAAAACACAAGTAACAGTAAGCCTCTTCTCTGCATTTTATGTCCCTAAATTAAATCATAAGACAATCACTAAAAGACATTTTATAGGTTTTTGACAATAATTTAAAGTGCTCAGTATAATATTCTAAGTGCTAAAAAATAATAATTGAATAAAAATAAAAATAAAAACTCATTGATACAGCATTAGCCACCTCAGCGGCTAAAGACAACAACCAAGCAACTCCATTTGGCCATAAACCCAGAGCAACCTACAAATGCTGTGAACAACAAATGACAAATCCCATAAGCAATCCTATCCACAGGGTTCACATGGTCAGAGCCATAACACCAAGGACAATGAGACACACACAGCAGGATACAGCTTCCAAAACCTTTGTGTTCCTGAGAGAATGATTCTTCATAAATAAAAGTAGTGAAGCTAACTATGTACTGACTAGGCATATTTAGTTAATTGTACTGTGACCCTCCCCAGTAATATTTTTCCTTCAAGAAAATTTTATAGACACATTAAAATTTTATTCATATCAACTTGAAATTACCCACTGAAACACTAAATAAGAGCTCAGATCATGAATTTAAAAGACTCTGTTATAGCGAAAGTTATAGCAGAAGCTATTGCAGTGGAAGAGAAAGTTAGACTATAACCAATTATATTTAACCTTTAATGCAACAATTGTAAAACTTAATATGACTCACTAGTGGCTGATTAAGAGGTTCGGGTGTCAGTGCCAGATAAGAATTGTCTAATCTCTCCCAATATTAGAGCTGCAGTATTCTAACCAGTTTACAAATAGCTTCTGCAAGTCACTGGGCACTCATTATTGAATTTTCCAGAACCTTGCTAGACTATTCTCTTTAGGGCTATCATCATCCCTCTTCACGGAGGAAGGGTCTTTAAAATGGAGTCCTTTGTGACCATGGAAATTCAACCAAACTGACTTGGGTAAGAGCCAGAAACACCTGCTCATTGCCAAAACCGGTTTGGCTCAGTGGTAGAGCGTCGGTCTGCGGACTGAAGAGTCCCAGGTTCGATTCTAGTCAAGGGCACGTACCATGGTTGTGGGCACATCCCCAGTTGGGGGTGTGCAGGAGGCAGCTGATCGATGATTCTCTCTCATCGATATTTCTAACTCTCTATCCCTCTCTCTTCCTCTCTGTAAGAAATCAATAAAATATATTTTTTTTAAAAAGAAACACCTGCTCCCACTAGGTTTCTTCTGAGGACATCCATGGGGTTCAAAAGATTAGCAAGAGAAGGTAAGCCCCAATGAGCAAGTATCTTTCAAAATGCTGATTATGTCTGCTTTGCTAATGTCCATTTAACATAGCAAGTCACGTGTCCAGTGTTTATCTCTGCAACTACCATTGTTTTTCTTTAGCAAAAGATATAAAATGTTTTGAAGTACAATCCTTCATATCAGTAATACCTGCTAGTATCTTCTCAGCTATATCTCTAGCAGCTACAAGTGAGTGACACAGTATAGGTACTAAGTGGATATCTGTTGAGTAAATGAAATTACAGGAAAATTGAGGGAACAAAATTGGGATTAGGTTTTCATATATTAAAGAGTGGCATAATATAAATGCCATTTATTCATACTAAATGCACATTATTCCTACTTATTCATGAGTTAAAGATGAGAAAGAGACACTAGATAACCTACTCTATCTCAAATATTTTTATAGCCTTCCCTTTTATATTGATAATATTTTCCCTAGTTTTTATTATAATGACCTTTAGTGATAATATGTAACCTTTGACATTGTGGCTACATTCTACCATTCTATATAATTAAAGCCTAATATGCAAATCAACTGAACAGCAGAATGACCTGTAGAATGACCAGTCACTATGATGTGCACTGACCACCAGGGGGCAGATGCTCAACACAGGAGCAACCCCCAGCCCACAGGCCCCAGAGCAGCCAAGGCTAATGCCAGTGGGGGCCCCTTGATAGCCCCACTGGTCATTCTGCAGAGAGAGGCAACCAGTGCGGTGGCTGGGGTGTGTGGTGCTGACAAATGGCAGGGCCATTGGGGGCTGGGGCTGGCCGGTGAATTGTGTCAAGTCATTCAAGGTGGGTGACAGCACACAGCCCCCCTAATTGTCCCACCGGTTGCCTCACAGATTGGCCCTGATCGCTGACCTGGCCTAGGGACCCTACCCATGCACAAATTTCATGCACCAGGCCTGTAGTATATTAGAATTTTATTTAGGAAACAATTTTCCCAAACCATACAATGAGGCTTCTTTTCTCTGTTACAGTTACTTCAAAGATTCATCTAACACTCTGGTGGCATTAAGCACCAATGTAAGAAAGGGAAATGTTAAATCCTCATGTTTCAGATGTTTTGAAAAATGCTTCCTGGCTAGTAGAATTGTTGAATTATAAAATTTGAAACCACTTAAGACATTTGGTCTATTGGTCTGATTTCACCTAGTACTGTATTCTACCCAAACCAACAAGAGATAATCCCAAGAAAAAAGGATAGATAATTGCCTCCTTATTCCCTTTACTCTAAGATTCCCTTTATTCTTGACTTGAATTGGATATTCAGGCACATGTTGAGAGTGTACTAAAAATCAGGTACCTTGCCCGTCAGCAGATGACTGGATCAGAAAACTATGGTACATCTATACAATGGAATACTATACTGCCATAAAAAAGAAGGAATTCTTAGCATTTACGGCAACCTGGATTGAACTGTAGAACATTGTGCTAAATGAAAAAAGCCAGTCATTGAAAGAAAAATTCCACATGGTATCATTTTTTTTGGATAATAAAGAACATTATAATCTGATGAACAAAAATATAGATAGATATGAAGGCAGTAAGCATAAAACAGACTGTCAAATTACAGTGGGAAGGTTAGGGAGAGGTGGGGAGATAGATCAACCAAAGGACTTGAATGCATGCATATAAGAATAACCAATAGATGCAAAACATTGGGGGGTGAGGGCATGTATAGGAGTGGGAGGGGAATGCTAAGATATGTACACATATAATACCTTAATAAAAGAAATAAAATAAAATAAAAATCAGGCACCATATGGTACATCTCTATGAGTAAAAGGAAATAATTCTAGAGGGGCAAACTTCTCAGAATGCCACAGCTATCAATGACCGGGTGGCTCAATCCAACATGATCAAACATAAAGGCAAGTAGTTCCAACCTAAGGTGAAGTCTTTGAATGTAACAATTCATAATTATAGCCATTACCTATTTTTGTAGCACTATATAGTGTTCAAAGCATTTTTACGGCCATCATTCCAAAATTGGTTTATAATAGCCACCTAATATTAAATTGGTTTCTGTAGGCTTTCTTTTCATGTGCTATAACCCTTCTTCTTGATGTTCTTTATAGACAGTTCAGTTCTTGTCACCCTAGATAGCTGGGTATCAAGGATTTTCAATAATATTTGGTATAATGCTTTCAGAATTATTTGAAAGCAAATGCCTCAGGCTATTCATTTCACAGCAATCTTAGATCCATCCTGACATATACCTTAGAAAGACATTCTGTTATATTTTCCCCCAGAAATTAATGTCGTTTAATATCTCACTTGCATCAGCACCACCTGTGCTTTGCCCACATCAACAGCACCCATGGATCAAAAATTTCAGTTTCAAGAAATGACTTCTACGGTTCAGAAGAAAGTATCTTATTTTTGTGAGGTACTTTCCAACTTAAAAGTGGTTTCACATATACTACGTCATTGAGCATATCTTCTCTGAGAGACATAAAATGGTAAATATGTGGTGAAGTATATTACTTTTCTAGCCCTCTCAGTGTCTCCCAGCACAGCTCCCTAAAACTGCTGTTGATCTCATTTATATTATTTAGATTATGTCATGTAAGGTGGTACAATGACATCAGTAAAAAGATAATTTGATTTTTAAAATATATTTTATTGATATTTTACAGAGAGGAAGAGAGAGAGATAGAGAGCTAGAAACGTCGATGAGAGAGAAACATCAACCAGCTGCCTCTTGCACACCCCCTACCGGGGATGTACCCATAACCAATGTGCATGCCCTTGACCGGAATCGAACCTGGGACCTTGCAGTCTGCAGACCGATGCTCTACCACTGAGCTGAACCGGTTTCGGCGATAATTTGATTTTTAAAGGTATATTATTACTTTATTTAAAATGTATTCTGAATAGCCATGTGCAATATACTAGTGAGTTTTAAAATGTGGATTCTGGAAAAAAACCTAACTTTTAAAAAAATTTATTGTGTTTTAAATAACTATGTCAATTGTTGAAAAGGCAGATCCCCCAGACCTGCCCCTAAACCGAATAAATCCGAATAGCTGAAAGTGGGGTCATGGAATCTGAACTTCTATCTCCCTGGGTGGGGGGTTGCTATACACTTGCCAAGTTTGAGAACTATTGCCTAAAAATGAGCTTGATTTACTTAGGTTTCCCACTGTAACTTTATTTTTTTAAATACATTTTATTGGTATTTTACAGAGAGGAATGGAGAGAGATAAGAGAGCTAGAAACGTCGATGAGAGAGAAATATTGACCAGCTGCCTCCTGCACACCCCCACTGGGGATGTGCCCGCAACCAATGTACATGCCCTTGACTGGAACTGAACCCGGGACCCTTCAGTACACAGACCGACGCTCTACCACTGAGCCAAACCGGTTTCGGCCCACTGCAACATTAAAAAAAACAAACTTCTGTGCCTTTTGAAACTGCAGTAGCTCTTTAAGGCAATTAGCATACCATTTAGCAAACCATTCAAATCTAAGCAAAAGAACAAAGGGATTTAAATTATCATCAAAACATATTTCTGTACGGTGCCCTGTGCTTGGTGCTCTAAAAACTGTAGAAGTTGATACAATTTCATAATAAATATTCAATCTATGATGATGAGCTCTGTCAATCTCAGAAAAGATAAATGCAGAGTTTAATTCGAAAATAGATGGCTCTCTGAATGTAAGGTGAACGCTGGGTAAAGTGCATTTCTGTCTGCCTCATGAGGTACTATTCAAGATATGTCATTGTTATAATTTGAAAAGTATTATTCAGAAATAAGACAGATTTCAGTTCAGTTGCTTTGACTGTAAGACCAAGATATAAAAGCCAAATGGAGAAAAGCTGAGTCACAGATGACTGAATGGAAAAATTATCACACATCTTTAAAGCTAGCTAAAGAATTATACCCAAATCCCAATTTGCCTCTCAACAAAATAATAGGTCTCATATCTTGATGATATGAGATATTTTTCTTGATGTGAACTTTAGTAAGGAAGTTTCCTATTGCATGGTACTTGGCTCATGTCGCTTCTCTATGAATTATGTTCTAATATTTTTAGATTACTGAGAATGTCAAAATAATATTGACTTAGATGTACTGTCTTCATGTCTTTCATGAGTTTAAAACAGCCCATTCTGAAGGATGGCAATCAGATGACATCAATCTGACTCTGAAAAGAAAGAATTTTGGCCCAGGGAGTTCCAGGAAAGATATTGCTAAAATCACCAATAAATCTAGCAGGCAAGATTAGGTCAGACCCTTTCAGCTGGAGGCAGTGAGGAGCAGATATTTCGACCATGGTTGATATAGGCTGAGACAGGTAGATGATGGTAGTAGTTTAGATTTTTTAATTCATTGTACAGAAGTAGCAAGAACTAACTTGCTACAATAACACTTCAAGGCAAACACCACAAAACCTCAGTGGCCTACAACAGTGTTTATTGTTCACATGTCTAGAGTTATTTGCTGACCTCGTTTGAGGAACTAAACTGTCCTCAGTTTGGATGATTAGAGCAACTCAGCTTAGTTGACAGAAGAGAGCAAGTGCAAATAAATATCCAACGGTTCTAGAATACAATCACTTTCACCATAAACTACCGTGGGCTTAAACAAGTCATAAAATCAGTACAGATTCAAGGGGTGGGAAAAGACTATGCATCTTTGGAAAGAACTGCAAAATCCCATGGTAAAGGACATGAATGTAAGCAGGCGGGGAGATTAAGAACTGAATTTATCATTAGATTCCACAAATAAGTGAGATCATGTGATATTTCTCTTTCTCAATTTGGCTTATTTCACTTAGCATTAATATTTTCCGGGTCTATCCATACTGTCACAAAGGGTAAGACATTCCTCTTTTTACTGCTACATAGTATTCCATAGTGTAAATGTCCTGCAGCTTTTTTTTCTTGTCATTTTTAAAAATATATATATATAATTGATTTTTTACAGAGAGGAAAGGAGAGGGATAGAGAGCTAGAAACAGCGATGAGAGAGAAACATCGACCAGCTGCCTCCTGCACACCCCCTACCGGGTATGTGCCTGCAACCAATGTACATGCTCTTGACCGGAATCGAACCTGGGACCCTTCAGTCCACAGGCCAATGCTCTATCCACTGAGCCAAACTGGTTTCAGCCATTCTTCTTCTTCTTCTTCTTCTTCTTCTTCTTCTTCTTCTTCTTCTTCTTCTTCTTCTTCTTCTTTTTTAAATAAACTTTTTATTGCTGATAATATTATAGCTATCTCCTCTTCCCCTCTTCCCTGACTCCTTCCAGCCCTGGGGGTGAGTAGTGGATGGGAGGGGAAAATGGAAGATATCTGTAATATTCTCAACAATAAAAATATATTTAAAAATAAATAAAAAACAAAAGAGAATTGGTTATTAATATATGCAATATTGAGTACTTAACTCTCTATAGATACTATGCTATGCAATCTACATTAATAAATGAGTAAAATACAAATTGACCATACCTTTGTGACACCCACTAGCCAATCAGGAGTGGGTATGCAAATTAACTCAACCAAGATGGCAGGTTTATTTGCATTTGCAGGTGTCAAGCAGCCAGGAGCAGGGAGAGACGTTTGTGTCAACACCATGGCAAAGACAGGCGTTCCGCACTGCCCGAGCTGCTCTGGACCTCTGGTAAGCCTGGGAGGCGGCTCTGGGCCAGAGGAAGGTGCTGGCAGCCAGGGGAAGGAAGGCCCATTCTTGCACAATTATTCGTGCATTGAGCCTCTAATGTGGATAATAAGAAGCATAAGACCTGACAGTGCTTCTCAAAAAGGCTTGGTAAAACACAAATTGAAGCCCCTGCCCCCGGACTTTGATTCAGGAAGCCTGAGTGGGGGGATTTGGAATTAATAGGAACTTAATGGGCTAATAAGATAGCCAAGGGGCATTGGTATTAATAGGAAAGGCAACTTGAAGTGAAGTGGGAGAGTTTGAGTGAGATCATATCTCAGATAAGCAAATAGCACATTCAGAATAATCAGGGGCCTTCAGTGCTATTTTTACCATATCCCATTTAACTGCCCCCAGTAGCCGAGTGAAAAACATGGAGTTGGGAATAATGAACTATCTACCGCCTGTTTAAAGTCACACACAAAATTCTAAATTGGCAAAATTCAGAGGGAAAGCAGGGGGTGGGGGTGGGAAGAGGTCAACTAATGAACTTGTATGCATATATGCATAACCCACGGACACAGACAATGGGATGGTGAAGGCCTGGGGTGGGAGCAAGGATGGGCTTGGAAATGTCAATGGGAGAAAAAGCAGGCATATGCAATAATTTCCACAATAAAGATTTTTTTAAAAACCCTCTGAATTTGCAACACATTTGATAGAATAATTTTATTAAAATAATTTTAAAAGGTTTCAGATATCCAGCACACTTAAGTCAATAAAAACACCCTACTTCTTCTAAGATCAAATTAGCTGCAGAGTGGGGAACAGAGATAATCGGAGAATTTAGATTCTGTGTGAGTTTTCTTGCTTAAGCCCTAATTTCTGCTGAGACAAGATAATAATAAGGGGTTATTTCTGAGGGAGATTACAATGAAGCAATGCATAAATGAGACTAATTTTGGGGAGAATGGGAAAATGCTGTTAAACTATTTTGGGGGGATCAGTGAAATACAATCAGTAAAGATAATGTGACAAAATGGGAAGTTCAGAATATTGAGACCTAAGTGAGGCTCAGCTTAGCCTGACGACATAGTTAAGTACTGAGAAGAAATAAAGAGCTCATAAGCTATTATTAGGGAAATGAAAAGCAGATTATATTTTACCAAAGGAAAAAAAAGAGAAAAAATGTTACTTTTAAAAGTGTGCAGACAAATCTCAAAAGTGAATCAGTATTTGCAGCTATCTTTGGAGGCATTTTAACATAGTACTAATTGCAACAGCAAAAAATGAGAAAGTTCAAAGAACATATGAACTCATTCAATATCAACCTCCTTAGGGTCTCCAATTGCTCATTTCAGAATTAAAATTAATACAATAGATAAGGAACCAAAAGAGATGGAGGTATGTTTTGAAGGTTTCAAATATTTCCTTTGTTCATCCCCTGTCCTTATATTTAATCTTAAATAGAAAAAAAAAGTTATGTACGTGAACTAAAGGGTAAAATAATTTTTGAAATAAATATAAATCTGCTATGCAAATACAAATTTCAGTGAAACCTCTTGAAATTTTATTATGATAAAGTACTAGAGGCCCGGTGCATGAAATCCATGCACGGAGGTCAGGGAGGTGGTGGTGGTGGTGTCCAATCAGCCCAGCCTGCATCCTCTTGCGATCCAGGACTCCTCGGGGGATGTCTGGCCTAAACTGGCAGTTAGATATCCATCTTGAAACGCTGGACACTATACACCACTGATCATACTTTTCATACAGGTGAAAGGCATCTTGCTGTTCTATGGGCAGCTACATTTTTTGCCCAGATTTTAAAAAGTAGACCATAAAATGATCCTTCTGAGGCAGTAGTACCATTTTCCCCATCTTATGGGTGGAAAACTGAAGCAGAGACACGTCAAGTGATTTGCTTTGCCACGCAGTTATAAGTGTCAGAATCAAGGGTGACCACAAAATGTGCAAGTCAGAGTCCATGCATGTCATCCCTGCATCATCCTGTTTTTTCAGTGTCAGAGTAGCCTTGTCAGGTTTTAATTTTTAAATCTAAAAGACTGTTCCCAGTACATAGGTTAGGGTCCCTAGGCCTGGCTGGTGATCAAGGCCATTTGTGGGGCTACTGGTGGGTGGAGCAATCAGGGGGCCTCCACTGGCAACCCGCCTTGGCTGGTGGCCTGGCAACACCTGCTAGCTGGCCCTGGCTCCCAATTACTGCTGTTGGCCAGTCCCACTCCCCAATTGCTGCCACTGGTCTCCTCCCTCTAGGGGGCAGCTCCTATGTTGAGCATTCCGCTATTCAGTCAACTTGCATATTAGGGTTTTATCATATAGAATACTAGAGGCCCAGTGTACAAAAATGGTGCACTGGGCAGGGGGGAGCCCTCAGCCCAGCCTGTGCCCTCTCACAGTCTGAGAGTGCCCCCTAATTGATCGCCCCAAAGAGGGAGGCCTCACCCAACTGGCTGGGGCTACTCAATGGATCGCCCCTGCCCCGTTCACCCACAGCAGCCTGCCAGTTGGTGGCTTGGACTTCCCTGATTGGGGCAATCGTGGAGCCCCCAATTGATTAACTGCCCCACTGGCCGGTGGCCTAGGTCTCCCTCTGCAGGGCAATCATGGGGCAATAGCCAGGCCCCCTACCAATTGCATCACCTGGCACCAGTGGGTGTCATAGCATGGTTGTCCAGAAGGTCGTCCCAATGGTCATTCTTATGTTTGGTCCTTAGGTCGATTTGCATATTATGCTTTTATTATTAAAGATTATAGGAGCATGAATTTAATAACATAATGATTAGTAAGTAGTATTTATCCAGTCATAAATGTTCATTTGCATACTTTAGTTTAAATAACTAAAGTCTCAGAAGACAGTAGTTTCCCACTGAGGGAGATGTTGCACTCTTTATCATCATTAATTCCCTAGACAACACACACATCAATAATTCAATTCCAATTCCAATTTGACTGAAATGATGAGAAGTATATTATAATTTCACACTGAGGTTATTGTTATCTTTTTATCGAGTTGCTTACTTCTCCTAAGAAGTTTCCCACCTCCACTTCCATCCATTACCACATATAGTGAAAAAACTAGCATACCCTAAAACCCAAAAGAATTAACAGAGTATTTTCTTGATAGTATTTATCATACAGAGTTCCTCATTTTTTTTTCCTGTTAACCAAAAAGAACATCTCTAAAGATAGCAAGTAGTTTCTTAGTTATCTGTAAAACCTTGAGTTAAATATAAGTGGAGGAAGATCACTGGAAGCTAAAGAAAGAAAATGTGTAGATAGAAAGACCTATCAATTGAGAAACATATATACTATGCCCTTTTGTTCTAACAGAATAGGAAGATGAATTAATCAAGGTTAGAGGTTAGGGTTACAGGCAGAAATGCAAATCAAAATAAAATTCAGGCAAATTTCTTAAATATCTTTTCCCAGTGATTTGACAATATGAATCTTCAGATAAATACAGAATCATCATTACTTAAGGGATACAGATAATGTTGCTTTTCATTAGAGCTTTCATAAAAGCTACTTTACTATTTTGACCTCGGTAAGCAGGATGCCAGGAAATAGTGGGATTAAATCATAGAGTTAAGTTGCTGATGTCTAGATAACTTGGAATTCAATTCAAATAGAAATCAGAGCCCTAGATGAATGAATAATTTATCAAACTGGTTCCATTTTTTTAAAAAAAAGACTATTAATGTCATATAACTAAATGTGCTTTTGCTTCCAAAGAAGATAAATTACCTATTTGTAGTATATGAATTCTGAAGTGCAGTGCCTTTTATTTAATGCATCCAGCACACCAGTGAGCCAAATTTTTCCAAAATCCAACAGAGATCTAAGTTAAGTGAGAGGAATAATGTTTCTTCTGAGTATTCATTCCAGAATCTATTTAAATGTAGCCAAAATATGTGCCACATATCGTTGGCTTCATTCATTCTATAAAATTCCCCCCTAGATGTTTGGTTGTACTTCTGAGTCATACCACCATTGAAAATATCTGGGACTCTATTCCCAAGTTCCTGACAATGGTGGGCCACAGTCATTTGCAGAAATAACTGTCAATTACTTCTGACCACTTGGACAAGAGTAGACACTCTTGAGCCCAACATAAATTCAACTGTGTTATTTGAGTGCTTCCAGGCTGAAATGGTCTCTGATATCACAGAAGACATTTTCATCTGAAATTAATTCCAGGTGCAACTTTCATTTTGCACTACTTTTATGTAACAGAAAAGTAAAATAGTACATTCTTTTGGGAAATGCTTTATAGCTCATAAGTAGGGCAGATCCATGAAATCTCCAAATAAATATAATTAGAGGGATTGACAATAGCCTTTCCCAAGAATAATAATGATGAAGGTTTACTACAGGTTTGCTATGCCCCATGCACTGTGATAAACACTTTACCTGTATATTTCATGCAATCATCACACCAAGGGTTCTGTTACTTCTTCATTTCACACAAGTTAGTGAGATTAGGAAAAAAAACAAGTAAATTTCCTAGAGCCATTCATAATATTTGAACCCAAAAATATGAGTCCCCTTTCCAAAAAAATGACTGTCTTATTCTCCTTAAAGTTGTTAATGAAAAAGATAGTACATAAGAAGACTCCTGATGCCAGATTGTGAAATCAAAAAGAGCTTGAGAGAGCAAGAATCTTCCTTGGTTACCATTGTGCATCCCAAAACCCAGCCTCTCTGGTCAGGAATTTTAATATAACCCAACTGGAAATATATGGTATTTTTAAAATCTTGAATGCAGCTCCAAATTAGTAGTGCTGATATACTTGCACCTGGTAGAAGTGATAGACATGGATTTGACCAAATGCTGAAACAAATGTTTTGCAGGGGAGGGGGAAGTTATGCTGTTCAATTTCTGAAATATTCACCTTTTCCCCTATAACTTACTGATCACTTCAATGCTTTTCATCAGAAACATTAAACTTTCTAATGCCTTGGGGAGTTTTAAAACACCAGAGCATCCCCACAAACAACCCATACAGCATATGCGATTGGATTGGCTCAGAGGAAATACTTTGACACTTTAATGACAATAGAGACAAACAGGTACACAGAATCTTTTCTTGTATAAGCATTCTTGTAACCAGACAACCAATGTGTTCAGGCTCCCTGTCATTGCTTGAGCCAATTCAGCAGAGACAGGGTTGAATCATATGAGCCTTAATTCCAATACTGCCGGCAGTGTGGGAGAGCATCAGGTCATCTACAAAAATCTGCCCTGCCCCCCACCATAAACCAGCTGCTTATATTGGGAAGGAGGACAAAAATTACATGGGGAGTAGGCATAGGGTATGCCAAATGGGCAGTTTACAGGTAATGCAGACTAGAGAGTCTAGCCTGTAGGTACGCAAAGGCTAGGGGCCTTCAAAGTGCTGGCCATGTGCAAAGGGCTGGGGGTCTTCAAAGGGCTGGTGGCTCTGGTTTCTGCAAACAAGCTTGTTAATCTTTCCATGATAATGGGCAGCTCCTGGATAGGGAGGATGGGCGGCTTTTCCAGATGAGCTCCCAGGTTCTGCATGTGACTCCCAGCCAGGTTAGAATGTGCCTTCTTTAATCAGAATAAAACAATCACACTTAGTAGAGCATGGTTAATATTTCTTACAATTATAGCTGGTCCTCAATATTCTACTTCTGTTCCTATCACTCTTATAAGTAAAATCGCATGCTCAGCTTGGGACACACACACGAGCGCACACACACACACACACACATTCCCCTGCTTTCCAGCACTTGTTAAATGGAGCAATTTGCCCCCACTGTAGTGTAGAAGAGAAAACACTATTCCCTTCTACCCTTCTAGGTTCTTTCATTGGCTTAATAAATAAACTGGCATAAGATAGATTAACAAGGGGAAAATGGATTTTTTAATATATATATATATATATATATATATATATATATATATATATATAATTTTTACAGAGAGAAAGGAGAGGAATAAAGAGTCAGAAACATGGATGAGAGAGAAACATCGATCAGCTGCCTCCTGCACACCTCCTAGTGGGGATGTGCCCGCAACCAAGGTACATGCCCTTGACCAGAATCGAACCTGGGACCCTTCAGTCCGCAGGCCGACACTCTATCCACTGAGCCAAACCAGTCTTGGCAGGGAAAATGGATTTTAATTTTTTTTTGGGGGGGGACTTCAAAGATATGAGACTCTCAGACAGGCAATTGAGGCACATATACATAGTATCCTAAACTGAGGGGCCTGGCACTACAAAGGGGATAAAGACAATTCATAGGAGAGAAGAACAAAATTTGGTAAACAAGTGTTTGCTATTCCATTCAGAAAAGTCTTTCTGATGTAAAAAGAAGTTATCTTTGGTAAATAGCTCTCTTCCTAGTAGAGGTCCCCTATCCAAATTCTTTTAGGTAAAGAGCTCTTTTGGGCTTTGACTGTCTTCAGCTCAAAATATTCAGCAAGCCAAAGTGGTACATCCTGAACCCCATCAGTTGTCAAAGGAGGTCTTGAAAATACTGAACTCTTATGGCAAACATTTATTTTTTCTTATTCTAAACTTTTCCAAGATGGTATAGATATTGCTTTTGCTTTTATAAATGTGTGCAGACTAACAGATCTCACCTTTGGGTTTCATTGCAAACATGTGAATGCCATTGGACAAGATGGTTTGTTCTGATATCTCTACGAGGGGAAAACCTCTCCTTTCTAGGACTCTACTGTGCCCACTTTTTGTCCCAATTCCATCATTGCACACCCTATGACTTATCTGTGACTTCAGTTGTCTCATTTATAAAAATACCACCAGTGCTCTACTGTTTTTTTTTTATTTTTTATTAAGGTATTATATGTGTACATAGCCTACCATTGTCCCCCCCCCCCATTCATGCCCTCCCTCCCCAGAGTTCTGTGTTCGTTGGTTGTACTTATATGCATGCATACCAGTCCTTCGGTTGTTCTCTTATCTCCCCCCAGGTCTCCTTCCCCTCCCCGCTGTCATTTGACAAACTGCTTATTTTATGGTGACTATCTCAGAATCACATGAATAGAATCTGCTCCTCCTCTGGTTCACACAGCCCCTACCCCTGGGTCCCACTGCTTCCCCTGGGACCCACGGCTCACCCGGGGCACATGGTCCCCTGGGACACTCCGCTCACCCTGGGCACACGGCCCCCTGGGACACACGGCTCACCCGGGGCTCTACTGTTTTTCTTAAAGAGTCATTGTGAGAATGACAAAGAACTGTATTAGTGAAAGGAAGCATTTGTATCATAATTTCATGTTACACCATTCCCCTTATTTCTCAGTTACCCAGCCTTTCAGTCAGCCACTTCAACCCCATTCTTTCTCATGTTATCTCCTCCCCCACTGGGTTCAGGCTTACACTTTCTCTTTATTACCTTCCCATTTCCTCAGTTTGATTTTTCTTGACAATAATATTCTGTCAATAGTCATTCACATACCTACTCATTTGCCACTCCTCATGCACAAAATTGATTTGATTGGACATTCACTAATTATGAGTTTATTGGGAAGCTTTAAAATTCAACTGAATTTAGAATTGCACTTATGACACAATGTAACTCTTATGTTATTTATATTTTTAAGTACTCTCTGGTGATTAAGAAGGTACTGCTACATTAAAAAGGCCTTATTATATAAAGTAGTGATATATTTTATTTAAGGTTTTTAAACAACATTTACTTTTAAAATTAAAACTCCAGTGAACCTCCAGCTGAAAATTGTCTAATTTGTGTACAATGTAATAAGCCATTTCAGTGAATAAATGAGGTAAAAAAGTACATGCGGAAGGGGTGTGTGGGATGTTTTGTGCTCTATGAATAGAATTCATGTAAAATAAAAATGACTTTTTTGCTGCTAATTTTCATATATATAAACGTTCTATTTTTTATTTGAGCACATTGGTATGCCTTCTGTATCTCCATGAAAATATTTATATTATAAAAATTTATCAGTATTTATGATTTAATATATTGAACCATCCTGTAAAAATTCTATTGGGGAGGAGCAATCCACCAACAAAATGTATAAGAAACTACTCAGTACTAAATTTTGTGACTTGAAGAGTTAAAAATCATCTAAGTGAAAAAATATGTACAAATTCTAAGATGCATTTATTTTGAAAAATGAAGTAAAGTGCCATTAGCAAGTTATATACAAGCAGCCTAGAAGTCACTGAATTAAGAACGGCCTAACTATGCCAAAACCAGTTTTGCTCAGTGGGTAGAGAATCAGTCTGTGGACTGAAGGTTCCCAGGTTCAATTCTGGTCAAGGGCATATACATTGGTTGCGGGCACATCCCTGGTAGGGGGTGTGCAGGAGGCAGCTGGTCGATGTTTCTCTCTCATCGATATTTCTAGCTCTCTATCCTCTCCCTTCCTCTCTGTAAAAAAAAAAAAATCAATTATATATATATAAATTTTTTAAATGGATAACTAGAGGAGATCCAAGATGGCAGCCAATGGGATGGCAGGCTGCAAGACAGTGTGTGAGTGTGAGAGCGAAAGAAGAGTGCATGGACGTGCAGGTAGTGTCTGTATTTGTGAGTGAGGGACAGCTATATTCCACAGGACTGTTGGGGACTGTCAGATCAGGCTTCCCTGGCCAGGCAACCTCTACTGCTGCTGAAATCTCTCCTAGAGTGGTGAGCTCTGCCTCAGAGACCATACCATCTTGAAGAGGAGAGCAGCTGTGATCAGAAGCCCAGCCTTACCTTCAATCCGGGAGACCTCAGAAACCTCCTGCCACAAAGCCCAAGGACCAGCTGCCCATGCTGTGAACCCACGGACAACGAGACTCCAGCCTCCCTGGCCACAGGCACCTAAAAAGTTTATCCGTGGGGAGACAAAGCGCCGCCAAATACACGGACAGGACCTGCACCTTCTCACAGAGCAGATAGAAGGAATAGCTGAATCGAGTAACATCCACCTGGAATTGGCGAATTAAACACAACTCATGGGGTAATCATGGATAGAAAGTTCAGAGATCATCCAGAGAGAGAGATTCAGCTGGGTGTTTGTTGTTTGGGTGTTCTTTTATTACATTTTTTGGATTAGTTGTTTGCTGTTTGCATTGATCTCTGGGTGTTTGTTTTTTTGTTTTTTTGTTTTTTTGTTTTTTTTTTTTATTAGTTGTTGGTTTTTTGGAGTTTTCTCTCCATATACATATATTTCCCCTATTTTTTTCTTTCTTTTCTCTCTGGATTGGGGTAGGGGAGCTGATTTGGGGTAGGACTGACAGTGGGGGAGGGGCTGTGGGTGGTGGGCTGCCCCTGATCAAAGTAGGGGGATCAGACTGGGGGCAGAGCTGACTGGGGGGCCTACAGTCCATACAGGGTGGTGGGGGTCCCTTGGGAATGGGCCATCGGGGGGAGTGGCCACAGACAGTTGTCTAGCTGGTCCTGCTCCTGATCAGGGTTAGGGGACTGATCTGGGGTGGGGCTAGCTGGGGGTAGGGCTGCAGGAGGTTGACCAGCTGGCCCCACCCCCGATTGGGCTGGTTTGCGAGTCTCAGTGGGCGTAATAGCAACCAGTTGTTTAGTCATTCCAGCATTATGGTTGCTGGTTTTATATATCATCTCACACCTGTCAGAATGGCTATCATCAACAAATGAACAAATGACAAGTATTGGCGAGTATGTGGAGAAAAAGGAACCCTCATGCACTGCTGGTGGGAATGCAGACTGGTGCAGCCACTGTGGAAGACAGTTTGGATTTTCCTCTAAACGTAAAAAATGGAACTCCCATTTCACCCAGTAATCCCACTTCTAGGACTATATCCCAAGAAACCAGAAATACCAATCAGAAAGGATATGCACACCCCTATGTTCATAGCAGCACAATTTACAATAGGTAAGACTCAGAAACAGCCTAAGTGTCCATCAGCTGATGAGTGGATTAAAAAACTGTGGTACATCTACACAATGGAATACTACACCACTATATAAAAAGAAGGAACTTTTATCATTTGCAATAGCATGGATGGAACTGGAGAGCATTATGCTAAGTGTAATAAGCCAGTTGGAGAAAGATAAATATCACATGATCTCACTCATATGTGGGATATAATGATCAACATAATCTGGTGACCAAGAATAGATCCAGAGACAAATAGCAGGGGAGGGGGGTAGAGAGCAAACAAACATATTAATACATATATATATATATATATATATATATATATATATATATATAGATCTTTCATAGAGAGGAAGGTAAAGGGATAGAGAGGTAGAAACATTGATCAGCCACCTCCTGCACACCCTACAGGGGATATGCCCGCAACCAAGGTACATGTCTTTGACTGGAATTGAACCTGGGACCCTTCAGTCTGCAGGCCGATGCTCTATCCACTGAGCCAAACCAGTTTCGGTACAACCAAAGGACTTGTATGCATGCATATTAGCATAATCAATGGACACAGACACTGCCTTGGTGAGGGCTTGCCTGGGATGGGAATGGCTGAAGGGGAGGGTCAAGCGGGGAAAGGGAGACACATGTGAAACTTTAGACAATAAAAAAAATGGCTGGCTAGTTACAGCAGTTCTCCATAATGTGCAAGGGATATGTTCCAAGACCCCAGCAGATGCCTAAAACCACAGATAGTGCTAAAACCTATATACACAGTGACTAGAGTGCATGGCTTTTATGCACAGGGGGAGGGTTCCCTTAGCCCAGCCTGCACCCTCTTGCAGTCCAGGATTCCTCGGGGTATTTCCGTCTGCCAGCTCAGGCTCACTCTTTGTGGGGAGTGAGCCTAACCCAGCTGTTGGATATCCCCAAAGGCCTTAGTGCTGCTATGGAGGTGGGAGAGGCTCCCGCCACAGCTGCTGCACTTGCCAGCCTTGAGCCCAGCTTCTGGCTGAGTGGTGCTCCCCTTGTGTGAGTGCACTGACCACCAGGGGGGCAGCTCCTGCATTGAGTGTCTGCCCTCTTGTGGTCAGTGCGCATCAGAGTGACTGGTCCTTCTGCCATTTGGTCGATATGCATATTAGGGCTTTATTATAGAGGATTTTTTCTATACTTACATACATACAAAATACCTAATATAAAGCTTAATTTATAAATTAGGCACAATAAAATATTAACAATAACTAATAATAAAATAGAATAATTATAACAATATAATCTAATAAAAGTATGTGAAGATAGTCTTTCTCAAAATGTCCTCACCTTTCACTCAAAGGAAGCACTTATGGCTTCTCTTTGGCATATCAGAATTACCAGCATCACTATCCTAGGGCTTTGGGCCAATATTCAGAAAAAACAAGGGTTATTGGAACACAAGCCCTTAGATATGGTCTCTCTCTCTCTCTCTCTCTCTCTCTCTCTCTCTCTCTCTCTCTCAAAATACCTTATTGTACTGTCCTCACCCTTCCTGTGAGGATACAATGCCTATATGATGAAATGAAGTGAGATGATACAGCATACACTGCATGGATACACTAGACCAGTGTTTCCCAAACTTTTGACATATGTGTACCCCTTCTATAATTGTAATGCTGAGTTAACCCTCGTCAAAAATAAAATGGGTGTATTTTAATAACAATCAAAATGTATTTTTATTTTTTGGTACATACACAAAATAATAATAAATGAAAAATAAAATTATTCATAATAAAATATAAATAAAAGTTATATGATAAATAACATTTATTTGGATCAATGAGAAGCATGAAAGTGACTTGACTCATGAGAACATAGAATTAGGTGCAGCTAAGCACGGTGCAGTGCATATCCCCACCAAACTCCGGTGCGATGCGTACCCCCACCAAACTCTTCCCGTACCCCTGGGGGTACGCGTACCACACTTTGGGAAACACTGCACTAGACAAAGGGATGATGATTCATGTCCCCCATATGATAGATTGTTAACAACTATGGCACACAATTTGCTTAAGTCTCCCTGTATCACCATCCTCAAATAGCATAGTACCTATTTTAAAAGTTCAAAAATAATAAAAATAATAAAACATTTTTAACTGTTGTATTTAAAATAAGAGTGTGATAAATATCAAAGCCAGTATACCTGAAGGTAGAGGGGAATGGAAGCAGGGGAATGCAGTAAAGAAGAATCTTATGAATAGTAAGATACTTTTAAGGATCTCTTCTTGGGTTGGGTAGTAGGTTCCAGGTTGTTCACTATGTAATAAACAAACAAATAAATAAATGCCAAGCATATGTTTGTAATGATGATGCACCATAAACCAATAATTATGTTTGATCAGTTCTGTTCAACAGAGGTACCCAGAAATTAACTAATAAATGGAAGGTAAAGTTATATAATAAATAAGTTCAAATACAAAATGTATCAGGTACTGGTCTTAATATATTAGTTTAAGTGGAATTCAGGTCTTAAGTTTTAAAGAAGACAAAGAATGTTATTTTATAAAACGTAATGGTAAAATTCACAATGAAGATACTGTGTATTACTTAGGAATAAATCAGATAACAGTGTCAGGCAGGGAGAAAATCCCCCCTACCTTTTTAGACAAAGAAACAATACATTTGTGAGAAATCGACAGAACAAAGATAGTGCTCAGATCACTTCATAAGGCATATATATATATATATATATATATATATATATATGTGTGTGTGTGTGTGTGTGTGTGTGTGTGCATATAATTTGTGTATGTATATTATATTGTACATATCAAACTAATATAATATTGTTTGTCAACTGTAATTGAAAAAAAATAAAAAATAAAGGAATCTAATCCAGGTCTGGCTTAGATAGTAAATTAGTAAAGATGCGTATGCAGGCTTTTTGGACTCTGCATTTTATAATATAACTCTTGTAATAGGTTGCCTCTCAATGCTTGTGAGCAGGCAGGGCAGCTATCTTATGGAAGATTTATCTCCTGCTTTGAGGGGAACAGAGGAGAGTCACAGAGCTCCTCCCACTCTTGCTACTTCTCAGGTGGTTTTAGTTTAAAATAATCAATATGTCATTACAGGGTACCTTGGGGAGCCTGCCCTAGGTTCTGACAGTAGCAAACATCAATAAAGGGAATACTAGGACTACACATAATAGAATTACAGAGACACAATAATAGTGAATGATAGGAGATATTAATTTAACTCTCTTGGGCCATAACACATAAAATGGACCCAAAAAATCACTAAGGAAGTAGCATATCAAAATAGAATATTTAAATATAAAATATTTATTTTATATTTAAAAATATATAAAGTAAACCAAATACTATACTACTTAAAGAAAAAAAAACAAATTCTTTTCCAATACACATTCTTAAAAAAATCTTAAAATATTATTTAAAATCCACAATATGTCAGTCACAGAGAGAATCTCAACAAACTGCAAAATGTAGAAGTAGGACAAATACAACATTTCTCTGCTGATAATATATCTATACCTTGATAAAAAAAAAAAAAAAAAAAAACAAGAAAGAAAAAGCCCTTACTTACTAAAACCTTTTCAATGCTTTCATATACCAATTGAGTCAATGTGGAAATGCTAACCAAAATTGCAAAATATGTAGAAAATAATCATTTAAAAATTTGTAAAAAGACTCATGGGGTATAACTAGAAAGGATACAAATAAATTATTCAATATTTACGTTATTCTGCCTAAAATATGAGAAAGAAATTACAATAAACAAAAGAACAAAATAATGATAAGAAAATAATAAAAATAAAAGCTGACATCAATAACATTAATTCAAAACTCCCTTTTTATTATTAACTAGAGGCTCGGTGCACGAAATATGTGTACGGGGGATGGGGTGTCCCTCAGCTCAGCCTGTGTCTTCTCACAGTCCAGGACCCCTTGCTCCTTGTGCTGGCCTGTTCACTGCTCCTTCCTTAGCACTGCCGCTGAGGTGGGTGAGGCTCCCCCCACTGCTGCTGTGCTCAGCAGCTATGAGCCCGGCTTTTGGCTGAGTGGTGCTCCCCCAGTGGGAGTGCACTGACCACCAGGGGGCAGCTCCTGCGTTGAGCGTCTGCCCTCTAGTGGTCAGTGGTGCACATCATAGTGACTGGTCATTCAAAGTCATAAAGGTCACCTAGGCTTTTATTATGTAGATGAAATATGTCATCTTTGAGAAAACCAAATCAAGACAAGGGGGGAAAGCACAAATAAAATAAGAAATAAAAATAAATAAAATAATGAATAAGCAAGAAAATTAAAAGAATCATGAATAGGCTATTTGGCTTAACTAGACATAAACAACTTCAAAATCGGGATGAAATATATTTTCTAAGAAAATGTAATTTACCAAACTAACCTAAAAAAGAAAGCATATAAAATGTTGGACTTACATAGAAAAGTTTTATCCAGCCGAAACTGGTTTGGCTCAGTGGATAGAGCGTTGGTTTGCAGACTGAAAGGTCCCTGGTTCGATTCCGATCAAGGGCATGTACATTGGTTGTGGGCACATCCCCGGTAGGGGGTGTGCAAGAGGCAGCTAGTTGATGTTTCTCTCTCATAGACATTTTATCCTGCCCAACAGGCATGGCTCAGTGGTTGAGCATCGACCTATGAAAAAGGAGGTCATGGTTCGATTCGATTCCTGGTCAGGGCACATGCCTGGGTTGCAGGCTCGATCCCCAGTGTGGGACGTGCAGGAAGCAGCCAATCAATAATTCTCTCTCATCATCTCTCCCTCCTCCCTTCCTCTCTAAAATCCATAAAAATATATTTTAAAATTTTTATATCAAATGGCTATTTAATGAAGCACTATTGAAGACACTTCCACCGGGTGAGTTAATCTGTGTTCTGCAAAAAATTCAGGTCAAGACAGGATTTCAGGAGCATAAGATCTATAGGAGAATTGCCTGAGAAAGATAAAGTGTGATGAAGCACGGGAAGGGAGAGAGAAGATTCAGACCTTGATGTAGATCTAACACCTCCAAAGTGAATTGAGGAGGAAGGAGAATTAAATAGAATAAGCCTCAGACTGGAGTGCACTTGTGAGAGCATCTGCTAGGTCAATGGGAAATCAAGCAGATGGCGCCTCTAAGAGGGGTCCCACATCTGTCAGAAATGGCCGATTTCTAGCATACCTCTCACCTACTCAGAAACATGTTCCCAGAAATTATCTTCATCCTAGCATATATCATCACTTTTTCTCCATTTACTAGATCATTCTGTTCAGCATACAAACATGCTGTATTATCTCTCATCTTATAAAAATGCTTCCCTTCTGCTCTTTCCCAGAGTAGCTTCTATTCCATTTCTATGTTCTCTTTGGCAGCAAAACCTCTGCAAAAAAGTTGCCTATACTTATCTTTCCTCCAATTTTCTTTTAAAATCAATTAACTTGATTTTATACCTCCATGTCACTACTTCTTTAACACAAACATTTTGGTCAAGTTCACCAGTGACCTCCAATAGCTCTAAAACCAGTGGTCAATTTTTTAAAATATTTTTATTGATTTTTCACAGAGAGGAAGGGAGAGGAATAGAGAGCTAGAAACATCGATGAGAGAGATACACCGACCAGCTGCCTCCTGCACACTCCCCACTGGGGATGTGCCCGCAACCAATGTACATGCCCTTGACCGGAATCGAACCTTGGACCTTTCAGTCCGCAGACCCACGCTCTACCACTGAGCCAAACCGGTTTTGGCCAGTGGTCAATTTTCAGTCCAATTTTATCTAACCTATCTACAAAGGTACTTCCTTTTCCTTCCCCTTCTTCTGTATAGTTTAGGCTTAATTATGGATACACAGGTCATTTGTTTCAGTTTCTTTTTTATTATTGCATATACTAGAGGCCTGGTGCATGAAATTCGTGGACAAGGGGTGGTCCCCTCAGCCCAGCCTACACCCTCTCCAATACTGGACCCCTCGAGGGATGTCCAACTGCCAGTTTAGGCCCAATCCCAGGGACCGGGCCTAAACCAGCAGTCAGACATCCCTCTCACAATCTGTAACCACTGGCTCCTAACTGCTCACCGGGCTGCCTGCCTGCCTGATTGCCCCTAACTGCCTCTGCCTGCTGGCCTAATAACCCCTAACTGCCCCCCAACCCCCGCTGACCTGGTTGCCCCAATTTACCCCCTTCCAACTGCCCTCCCCGCCAGCCTGCTTGCCCACCCCAGTCACCACTGCCTGCCTGATCACCCCACACAGCCTGCTGTTCAGTTGTTTGGTCGCCCCTCATTAACCCCCCTGCTGGCCTTAGAACCCCACACAGCCCATTGTTGGTCATTACTGTGAGGGTGTCCTGACCAATTTGCATATTATCCTTTTATCAGTATAGATATTTACATATATATGTAAACATTCATATTTCATTAAAATTCTTGTACAACATTTATATAATGAACTTTCTCTTCTGATCCTGCTTTCCTCTATTCCTCTTTCTTTCATGCAATAATAAGTTTCACAAATCACTTAATAGAATGGATAGTAATAAAATGTATTTGTTCTCCTTTCACCCTGTCTCTCCAACGTGCTACATAGTGTTCTGTTATATAGATGTTTCATGCTTATTCAAACAGTGCACATTCGATGAACTTTTGAGGGATTTTAGTCTTTTTCTCTTACAAATAAAGCTACAGTAAATACCCTTGTGCTTGGAGGACCAGTCCCCAGTTTGCCTGGAATAATGGACTTCCTGAAAAATGTGAAAATTTCTGTGGTAACATGGAAATTCCTGAGCAAATCAGGAGAAGTTGGCCACCCTACTATATGCACATATCTTCTCAAATTGAATTGAAGTCCTATGATGTTTTTAAAATTAAGGCACATGCTAAATCTTCCTAAGTGCTATTTTTTTTTTCGAATGTGCTTTAAGGTTGTTTTTTTTTCTTATTGAACTTAAAACTTTTTCATTAGATTTAATTTCTATAGCATTTTCCTGCTTTAAAACTACTGTAAGTGTGACATTTTCTGTTATTGCATTTTAATTGATTGTTGTTTTATACATTCTATAAAAATCATTGATTTGTATGTATTTCATTTTAATTTTACTTCCCACCCCCATGTGGCTCCAATCATCCAGGCACTTTCCCCTTGTGAGACTACTTTCCCCAGGGCATCCTTGGAATTACTTCTGGAGGTACCCCAGCCAGTCTTCCAATGAGAAAAGACAAAGAGCATGGTGAGAATTGCAAGTGACATGTGTCACTTCTACTCACATTCTATAGGCTGCTGACAGCTAATGTTCTTTCCTAACTGCAGAGATACTGGAAAATACAGCCTTCACTTGTGCCTAGGACAGAAAGGAGAACAATAAATATTTGCCTCAACATTCTCCTGGGATATAAATAACATAAGTGCAGAGATGTTTGTATGTTTAGTTCTTTAAATAAACTCAAACACTTTCAATAGCACCTAGTATACATTTGATCCTCAAGAAAGATGTGTTGACTAAGTAATGAATATGTCCTTAACATGAAACCATTTACATCCCCAGTTTACCTTGATAAGTTGTGATGAGATACTAAATGCATTCATAAAGATGCTCACTCTCACCTTTTTTTTATTTAATACTCTATGGGAAATACTGACCGGTGCAATAAAACAGGAAAAAAGCAAAGTTTAGGTAAAATTATCACTATTTTTAGATGTACAATGCTATATCTAGAAAGCCCAAGAAAAACAATTTTAAAACTAGTAAAAATAATAAAAGGATTCTGCCATATTATTTGGGAGAGTGGGGAACAAGACAAAATTTTTATAATGTAAATTAAAAGAATATATAGGAAAACTCTGTGGGGGGGGGGAAGAAAAGCGATGTGGAGGAATTATCCCTACCAGAAAACAATGACTCAGTAATTTCTACAGTGTGATATTGCCATAGCAATAGAAAGACTAGGATAAGAATTTTAGAAATAAGACACAGTTCATACAGAAATTGAGAATATAAAAATAGTGGCATCATAAACCAATTGTAAAAAAAAAATATTCAATGACTGGTGCTGGGAAAAATAGACAGCAATGAAGGGGGTGGAGGAGAAAGGAAGCTTTCATACACAGTTCTTACTTCACATAAGGGTTAATTGCAACCAGATCAAAATTAAAAGTACAAAATATAAGACACATAGACACAGAAGGATGACAGCCATGAGATGTCCAAAGAAGTGACTGGAGTGATTCATCTACGAGCCAAGGTGTGCAAACATCAGAAGTTAGATGAGGCAAGCAAGGATTCTCCCCTACAGATTTCACAGGGGGCATATCCCTGCCAATCACTTGATTTTGGACTTCTAACCTCCAGAACTATGAGAGAATAAATTCTTGTTGTTTTAAACCACCCAGTTTTTGGTACTTGGTCACAGCAGTCTTAGGAAATTAATACAGTCACTCCAATTAATGAGGATCTTGTATCTGCAGAAAATAAGTTAGCATTCAGGGATCATTTTTAATAAGAGTATTTTAGATTAAAATATGAAGAAGCCAGAGGTGAGGATACCAGTTAAGAGGCTATAAAAAGACATTCGAATTAATTGGAACCTTGTTTAAATAGACTCAAGCCAATTTACTGCTGTGGGTTTTTTTATTTTTTTATTTTTTATTAAAGTATCCATATACCACCAGATTTTTTAAATAAGTGATTTCAGGTTATTCTCTTTTAATTTCTTATTATATCCACTAGAGGCCTGGTGCATGAAATTTGTACATGGAGGGAGGGGTGTCTCAGCTCAGCCTATACCCTCTCTTGGGCCTAAACTGTCAGTCAGACTTCCCTCTTGTAATCCAGGACCACTGGCTCCTAACCACTCGCCTCTGCCTGCCTGATCACCCCTAATCCCTATGTCTGCCTGCCTGATCAACCCTAACTGCTTACCTGCCTGCCTGATCACCCCTAACCACTCTTTCTGCCTGCTTGATCAACCCTAACAACTTGACTGCCTTCTTGATCATACCTAACCACTCACCTGCCTGCCTGATCGCCCCAACCTCTCTGCCTGCCTGATTGCCCCTAATCACCTCTTCCTCAGCCCCTACCACCACTGCTTCATCTGGAAGGACAGCCTGAATGATGCTAGAAACGTCATTCAGCTGTCCGGTCTAACTAGCATATTACCCATTTATTATTAAAGATTTGTAGTGATATTTACTAGTATATTAACCTCTTGATCATATGTGAAATCCAAAGTATGTTAAAAATAGAAAGATTATGCTAAGGAGGAAGGTTGATGTCAACAGTTCTTTGACATAAGCTTTCCTCCCGTGCACCCTCACTTCCAGGTAGTATATTAAAGTCTCAAGCTGAGCCAGCATGGCTCAGTGGCTGAGCATCAAACTTTGAGCCAGGAGGTGATAGTTCGATTCCCAGTCAGGACACATTCATGGGCTGTAGGCTCAATCCCCTGTATGGGGCCTGCAGGAGGTAGCTGATCAATGATTCCCTCTCATCATTGATGTTTCTCTCTCTCTCCCTCTCCCTTCCTCTATGAAATTAATTTTTTAAAACTCTCAAGCCAAATTCTGCCAAATTCTGCCAAATATGCCATTATTTAGTAGCAAACAAACATGGTCTGTCCTTGTACATTTATGAAGTTCTACCCCTCTGCCTTTTTAGTCTCTCTGACAAGAATCCGGCATGAAAAATTCACTTGAGGCACATGAACTACATTTTAGTGGCCAGGTTTAGCTAACTATGGGCATAACAGCACAGAACATTTGTTAAAGGCAGCGCCCTTGGCTAAATGGAATCCTAAGTGATGATGGCCATGAAGAGGGTTTTACCTGCTCAACACAGGGTAAGAGGATCATTCTTACCCTGACTATAGACTATAGACATCATCCACTGACTATATATCAAAATATCATTCATTTCTCAAAAGAAAAATAATTTCCAATAGCTAATATGTAAATTATTAAAGCTTCTTGCATTGCCTAAATTGAGACAACTGAAGCCCAAAGTGAAAAGCATACTTAAATTAGACTGTTTCCATGATAATTAGGCACCAGTGGAATGTGAAAGTTTAATTAGGATATGTCAAAGTTGACCAATAGTATAGGATAAAATATCACTTTCTATGCCAAGGTAATCAAAAGCAAATTATATGATAAAAACCCTCAGCAAAATGGGAATAGAAATATATCTCAACATAATAAAAGCCTTATATGACAAACCCACAGCAGGCATCATACTCAATGGGGGAAAAAAACTGAAACCATTTCACCTAAGAACAGGAATGAGACAGGGATGCCCACTTTCTCCTGTTTGACATACTTCTGGAAGTGCTAGCCATAGCAATTAGACAAGAAAAATAAATAAAGGTTATCCAAATTGAAAACAAGAAGTAAAACTGTCATTATTTGCAGATGACATGATACTGTACACAGAAAACCCTAAAGACTCCATAAAAATTATTAGACTTAATAAATGAATTTGGCAATGAAGCAGGATACAAAATTAATGCCAAGAAATCTATGGCATTTCTACATACCAATAGTGAACTTACAGAAAGAGTGACTAAAAAAACAAAAAAAAAAACAAACAACAACTCCATTTACCATTGTACCAAAAAAATTAAGATACCTAGGAATAAACTTAACTAAGGAAATAAAAGACCTGTATTCATAAAACTGGAGGACATTTAAGGAAGATATAAAGACATAAATAGATGGAAAAACATACCATGATCATGGATTTGTAAAAATCAATATCATTAAAATGTCCATACTACCCAAAGCAATCTATATAGTTAATGCAATCCTCCTTAAAATACCAATGGCATATTTCACAGACCTAGAAAAAAACTCTCCAAAAATTCACCTGGAATAAAAAAAAGACGGAATAGCTACAGCAATGCTGAGAAAGAAGCACAAAGTTGGAGGGATCTCAGTACCAGATATCAAGCTACACTACAAAGCCACTGTCCTCAAAACATCCTGGTATTGGCACAAGAAAAGACATATAGATCAATAGAATGGAATAGAGAACCCAGAAATTGACCCAAACCACTATGCTCAATTAATATTTGAAAAAGGAGGCAAGAGCATACAATGGAGTCAAGACAGTCTCTTCAATAAATGGTATTGGGAAAATTAGACACGTATGTGCAAAAAATGAAACTAGACCACCATCTTACACCATACACAAAAATAAATTTAAAATGGATAAAGGACTTAAACATAAGAGGGGAAACCATAAAAATATTAGTTGAATCCACAGGCAACAAAATCTCATACATATGCTGAAGCAATTCCTTTACTGATACAGCTCCTAGGGCAATGGAAACTAAAGAAAAAATAAACAAATGGGACTACATCAAAATAAAAAAAGCGTTTGCACAGCAAAAAAAAACCATCAACAAAACAACAAGAAAGTCCACTGCATGGGAAAACATATTTGCCAATGTTATCACCCATAATGGTTTAATCTCCAACATTTACAGGAACTCATACAACTTAAAAAAATAAAAATTAAAAAAAAAACAACAATAAAAAATGGGTAAAAGACCTAAATAGATACTTTTCAAAAGAAGATAGAAACAAGGCCAGGAGACATATGAAAACATGTTCAAAGTCACTAATCATCCAAGAGATGCAAATCAAAACCATAATGCAGTACCATCTCACACCTGTCAGAATGACTGTCATCAACACATCAACAATGGAAGGATGCTCAGGACCAAACCAGAGAGGATCGGACCTGCATCACCACCATTTGTCCATCAACGGAATCTGAAATATCATGGCTGACATGTACACATAAGGAACTGTTTGACATTGAAATTGGGACTCAAAAGAACTGTTGGCCCAGAAAGGAACTCACTACAGATCGATTCATTTACCTCTCAGCATAACCATTATGGCTTGTCTCATTTTCGGTTCTTATAAGGGTATTTCTTGGATCACATGATCTCACCCATCTAGGAGAAATAATGAACAGCATAAACTGATCAACAACAACAACAAAAAAACAGATCAGGAGACAGAGAAGCAGTGCTCAGACTGTCAAACCTCAGAGGGAAGGTAGGGGAGGGTGGGGGTAAAGGGGAGAGATCAACCAAAGGACTTGTGTACATCCATATAAGCCTAACCAGTGGTCATGGACAACAGGGGGGTGAGGGCATACATGGGGAGGGGTTTGGGATGGTAATGGGGGGATGAGGACAATTATGTGATACCATAATCAATAAAGAAATTTTCTTAAAAAAGGACAAATGCTGGCAAGGATGAGGAGAAAAATGAACCCTTGTGCACTGCTGGTGGAAATGCAAATTGGTGCAGCCATTGTGAAAAAACAGTATGGAGTTTCCTTAAAAAACTAAAAATGAAACTCCCATTTGACCCAGTAATCCCACTTCTAGGAATATATCCCAAGAAACTAGAAACACCAATCAGAAAGGATATATGCACCCCTATGTTCACAGAAGCACAATTTACCATAGCTAAGATTTGGAAACAGCTTAAGTGCCCATCAGCTTATGACTGTATTAAAAAACTGGTACATCTACACCTACACAATGGAATATTATGCTGTTGTAAAAAAGAAGGACTTCTTACCATTGGCAACAACATAGATGGAACTGGAGAGCATTATGTTAAGTGAAATAAGACAGTCAGAGAAAGATAAATACCACATGATCTCACTCATTTATTGAATATAATGAACAACATAAACTGATGAACAAAAACATAAACTGATGAAGGCATTATTGGGGAGGTAGGTGGACAATGGGGATAAGGATACATATATACCTAAATCAATAGAGGGAGGAAAAAAGAAAGCAAACTAGAGACAATATAATAGGTCTGAACTAAAGGGTATAAAAGAGCGGCTATCTGTAACTGACCTCAATTATCTGAAAGTGGAGCAGGAATGGGCTTGAAATGAGATTTCACTCATCTAGGCATAATTCAAAGAAATGCCTTATAGGCTCTGACATTTGCCACCATTATGAAAACCATCTGTCTGAGTGTATGTATGACAAACATCCTACAAGAAGTTGGGGGCTTAGTTTCTTGTGGAATAGGCTTTAATTTTAATATTAGCCTATTAGTAAACTAGAGGCCTGGTGCATAAAATTTGTGCATGGGGTGGTGGTGGTGGGGTGTCCCTCAGCCCAGCCTGCACACTCTTCAATCTAGAATCCCTTGAGGGATGGTCAACTGCAGGGACAGTCGGACATCCCTCTCACAATCCAGGATTGTTGGCTCCCAACTGCTCCCCTGCCTGCCTTCATGATTGTCCCTAACTGCTTCTGCCTGACAGCCTGATCACACCCTAACCACTCCAATGCCAGCTTGATTGATGTCTAACTGCTCCCCTGCCAGCCTGTTTGCCCCCAACTTCCCTCCTCTGCCGGCCTGGTCATCCCTCACTTCCCTCCCCTGTAGATTTGATTGCCTTCAACTGCCCTCCCCTGCAGGCCTGGTCCCGCCCAACTGCCCTCCCCTGCTATCCATCTTGTGGTGGCCCTCTTGTGTCTACATGGGGACATGATCTTTCACCACATGGGCACAGCCATCTTGTGTGTTGGAGTGATGGTCAATCTTCATATTACTCTTTTTTTTTAATTTAGGATAGAGGCCTGGTGCATAGTTGGGGCCTGCTGGTTTGCCCTGAAGGGTGTCCCAGATCAGGGTGGGGGTTCCCTTGGGGGATGGGGCAGCCTGGGTGAGGGGCCTGTGGTGGTTTGCAGGCCAGCCATGCCCCGTTTTGACCCAAGTGGAGGGCCTGGTATTTGGAATTTATTTATCTTCTACAATTGGAACTTTGTAGCCTGGAGCTGAGCCAAGCCCATTGCTTGCTCTGAGGCTGCAGCCATTTCTGTTTGGATTTGTTTACCTTCTATAATTGAAACTGTGTAGCCTAGAGTGGAGGCCTAGGCCAGCCAGGGCTGCAGAAGCTTGGCTTCCTCTATTGCAGGAGAAATCCAAACCTCCTGCTCTCTGTGCCTGCAGCCATCTTTGTTGGTGTTAATTTACATACTATCTCTAATTGGCTAGCGGGTGTGGCTTGTGGGTGTAGTGGGAGTGATGGTTAATTTTCATATTACTCTTTTTTAGGTAGTATTATATGTAGCAATCATTTTGCATATTTTTAAATTTTTGCTACTAATTTTTGTCTTATGTATATATATAGTGTCTCTTTTGCTACAGAAGTAAGCTATATTTGTATTGGTGTTTTTTTGTGATTATACTTTTTAAATAACTATTTTGAACTTTCTCCTGTCTTCTACTAAAAATAGGAATCTCTGAAAATATATAAAAATTTTATTTCATTCCAGACATAACTTGAGATGTGATCATTTTGTTAATTCATCTCTTCTATTGCAGTATGCTGTGAAATTTCCACACTCCATTTAACTTCCACAGGCATCTGTTCCCATGTAAATAACTTCCAGGGTACCTACCAGTTTTTGATGATTTACCCCAACTTGAAACTAATTATTATACATTCTTAATTGTGAGACTTGGTTACTTAAAAGGATGGTTTGCCTAATTTTAATTCTGTGTTTGTACCAACTGTAATTTAACACAGAGCAATGTCCTATAGTACTTTTGATAAAACAGGCTGATTATTATTGGCTATCAATTTAGAAGTATTGCATTGACCAATGGATAGCTAGCTAGAATGAATTTGAGAAAGATATTTAAATTCTGGGTACTTTATTTTAATTTGGGGATTTTAGGTAGTACCAAGTTGCAGCAACAATTCTTATGGGAAATATTTTAACTTCCAGAAGGCAGAGAGGAAATACTTTTAGCATAATGCCCTAAGGGAAAATGGCAAAGATGTTGAATAGGCAATGGAGTAAAATGGGGGAACACATAGAATTTAGAGTGAGAATTAGAAGACCACTGATGTTATTTATTAACTGCTTCCCCTTGGGCAATTCAGTTAGCTTCTTTGAAACTCAAGCTTTCTTTAATTTAAGGATGGGCGAACTAAATCTTATCAAGCTCACAGGATTGATGTGGGGCCCAATGAGATAATATATGTAACATCAGTTCCATTCGTCTTTAGTGTTTCCTCCATATTTCCAGTTCAACCTCCAACTCTTCTGGTTATTACTCTGTTATTCTCCCTTCTTATCTTACAGAAAAAATAGGAGATTATATCACGCACACAAGAAAAAAGAGACTGGTAATAGATTGTGGGCACTTCCTTCAAATGCATTTGCATTTTAAAATATTTTGCCAAAATCAGGTAAGTCCATAGTGTTATATTCCTCAAATTCTAACAGCAAAGGGAACATTTATCCTGAACAAGCATGTGCCTCAAATCACACCACAAAAGAAATCATGAATTCAAAAGCTTTGATTGTTCTAACTTTTAGTGAAAAAAGCCATTTCAATTTTCATTTACATATATAATAGTCAGGATCATAACAACCTTTATGACCAAAGGTATGACCATACCGGAAGTCAGTGCTGGGTTGCCTTGGAGAAACAGCACAGACTGCCTAGGGGGCTGCAGATCAGGCCTGGAGAGAGGCAGCCATTGATCATAATTTGCCTCTCTTCGCCGAAACCGATTTGGCTCAGTGGTAGAGCATCGGTCTGAGGACTGAAAGGTCCCTGGTTCAATTCCGGTCAAGGGCATGTACATTGGTTGCAGGCACATCCCTGTTAGGGGATATGCAAGAGGCAGCTGGCCGATGTTTCTCTCTCATCGAGGTTTCTAGCTCTCTATTCCTCTCACTTCCTCTCTGTAAAAAATCAATAAAAATATATTTTTTTAAAATTTGCCTCTCTTCCTCTCCCAGCCTGGCCACCAGCTACACTTACATTTTTCTCCAGGCCTCCACTAGAGCTGCTAAGCCATGCCTTTCTAATCAGACACCACTGATAGGCCCAGAGACACTGACTGGCATAGAAAATGACCAATCAGAACCAAATCTGGGTCAACTGTGAGGAGCCAATGGCTGTCTAGGACTGTGAGAGGGGTGTCCGATCACTGGTTTAGGCTTGATCCCTGGGGTCCCCAATTGGAGAGGGTGCATGATGGCTGAGGGATCTCTGCCAGTGCACAAAATTCATGGACTGGGCCATTATTTTTTATATAAAAATAACTACAAAGTGGGGATTTTAAAAGAAAAATCCATTATTTTTATATAAAAATAATACTACAAAGTGGGGATTTTAAAAGAAAAATCCATAATGTAGTAGTCCAGGAATCAGCAAATATTTTCTGTTCAGGGCTATATGTAGAGTAAGTACTTGAGGCTTTGTGGGCTATGGGATCTCTGTCACAAATTCTCAGCTAAGCATTATAACCCCAAAGCAGTTATAGATAATATGTAAATGATGGACATGGTTATGTTCCTTAAAAGGTTTATTTATAAAAATAGGCTATGAGGCAGATTGGGCCCACAGGCCATAGTGTTCTGACACCTAAACTATTCCACCCACTCTTCCATCCTTCCTTCCTCCACTCCCTACCCCATCCCCGGGCACACAAGAAGTAGAAGGTTTTAGGGAAGAAGATATATTGAACACCATAACTTTATATTTAGTTCTCACTTTGTGTTTGGCCCCAAACACTGTGCAAAATTTTCTTTGCCTTATCTTCCCTGCACTCATTCCCTAAGGCAAGTATCATGCCCACGAGCAATCCTACACCCAACTAAAATAATGATCAGGGACAACCCAAACAAACTGTTCCCTCTAATTCTGTTTAGTGGAAAGCTCAGAATCTTAGATGCAAGGGTAGGAAGCACTTGCAAACCATTCTTGGACATTTGGTAGTTCCATTCTTTCTCTGGCTAAAATTAAGATCTCTATGAATGTGTGCTTCCTGGGCATTTGAATCCTCAGAATTCTGTGCACCAGTGCTTCCTGAAAACCGACCACCTGCAGAACTGTATGTGAATGCAAAAGTAGAGATACATTCCCTCAAGGATCCAACAGCCTCATTGGGTAAGCAGAACACATTCACATAAGAAAAATACTAAACAATACTTACAAAGCCATATGTCAGAGAAATACATCTTTATAAAGTAGAAGCTGACAGCATCAGTGCTTAGAGGAGACACTATAGAGGAATGATCAGAGGTAGGTAAGAGATTCTAGAGGAAGCAAGAGGGAATGACATTTCTTCCCTCCCCCAATTCTTTCCAAAATAGGAGAAGGAAAACAAATCTTTCAGGAGAAAAAAATGCCAATTACCTTTGCTAAAAATGCTTTCCCTAGTTTAATGGTAGAAAGAGCCCTGACGTACTGAAAAACAGGGGAAATATTGGGATTAATACTAATGTCTTACATATAAACATGTTTATTTCAAATTTCATATGTATTCAGTTGTATCAAAAAATTGATTGGCTGGCCAACACACAAAACCTGTTTAAGACCCAAATCCCACACATCCCATTTGTTGACATGATGTGTGCATTGCAACATTTACATGAGGTTATGAAATTTTAGAAATTATATTTAGACTATAACTTGAAACTTTTCCTCTGGAGTACATATTATTAATGTTCTATTGAGTTTAATGGGTATAAATACAAAATTTTTATGAATACATTTGGAATAAAAATATATTGTGAGATGTGTACATTGTATGAAGTTTGGATTAAAACTGCATATTCTATTGGCTTGCCTTTTATAATTAAGAATATTTTTTTAGTGATGTCAGAGGAATGGTGGCACGAGAGATACCCTTGAACTCTTCCTCTGAAATTTCAACAAGTTAACTAACTATAACTCAACAAAGAATTCCCTACTCAATACAGAAGCACATCAGAGAGACCTGCAGTTGCAGCCCTGCATCTGGGACCTCATGGCTCAGCTTAGAGAAGGGAGGAAACCTGCGGAGGCAGGTGATTCCTTCAGCCAGGAGAAACTGAGAGCAGTGGAGGGCAGTCCAGCAGGGTGAGTGGAGTGAACAGTGACTGAGCCAGCAGGCACCTGACAGAGCATGGGTTTCTCCCCTGCAGGTCTCCACTATCAGGCCAGGCAGTGGCATCTGAGACAAAGAATCAAAGCCATACAGTCCTGTGGTGATATTGACTCCCAAAACTTGCTGCCCATTGCCCTTGGTGTCAGGATGAGGAGCAAATTACCTG
Organism: Vespertilio murinus; assembly: GCA_963924515.1. NCBI lineage: Eukaryota > Metazoa > Chordata > Mammalia > Chiroptera > Vespertilionidae > Vespertilio > Vespertilio murinus. The sequence continues at coordinate 15,744,171 of OZ004710.1, forward strand.
CAAACCAAGAATTATTGCAGTAGAAATGTTTCCATCTGTGACTGAACCCCAAGAGGAGTACTTGGGGTTGGAACCCACTGCTTCTATGGAACTCCATACATGCTTCTATGTTTCTGAATCTATTTTTGTTCATCAATTTATTTTGTTCATTAGATTCCACATATGAATGAGATCATGTGATACTTGTATTTTTTCTGACTAGCTTATTTAATTTAGCATGATACTCTCCTGATCCATCTATGCTGTTGCAAATGGTAAGAGTTCCTTCATTTTAAAAAATATATATATTTTATTGATATTTTACAGAGAGGAAGGGAGAGAGATAGAGAGCTAGAAACGTCGATGAGAGAGAAACATCGGCCAGCTGCCTCCTGCACACCCCAGACCGGGGATGTGCCCGCAACCAGTGTGCATGCCCTTTACCGGAATCGAACCTGGGACCTTTCAGTCCACAGACCGAAGCTCTACCACTGAGCCAAACCGGTTTCGGCTTTTTTTTTTTTTAAAGAGTTCCTTCTTTTTTACAAACACAGTTTTCCATTGTGTAAATGTACGATGGCTTTTTTTTTTTAATCCATTCACCTGCTCATGGGCACTTAGGCTGTTTCCAAATCTTAGCTATTGTAAACTGCTGCTATGAACATAGGGATGCATATATCTTTCTGGTTGGTGTTTCGTGTCTCTTAGAATATATTCCTAGAAGTGGGATCACTGAGTCAAATGGGAGTTCCATTATTAATTTTTTGAGGAATCTCCATATTGTTTTCCACAGTGGCTGCACCAATCTGCAATCCCATCAGCAGGGTACTAGGGTTCCATTTTATCCATATCCTCGCCCATACTTGTAGTTAGTTAATTTGTTGATGATAGCCATTCTGATAGGTGTGAAGTGATAACTCATCATTGTTCAATTTACATCTCTTGGACGATTAGTAACTTGGAGCATTTTTTTTCATCTGTCTCTTGGCTTCTGCATATCCACTTAGGAGAAATGTCTATTTAGGTCCTTTGCCCATTTTTAAAAATTGAGTTGCTTGTATTTATTTATTATTTTTTGGTACATACACAAAATAATAATAAATGAAAAATAAAATTATTCATAATAAAATATAAATAAGTTATATTATAAATAACATTTATTTGCACACAGGATCATCTCACGCCTCATAAGACTGCCTTGACTTGACTCATGAGAATGTAGAATTGGGCACAGCTAAGCACGGTGCAGTGCATATATATCCCCACCAAACTCCAGTGCAACGCATACCCCCACCAAACTCTTCCCGTATCCCTGGGGGTACGCGTACCACACTTTGGGAAACACTGCCCTAGGAGATATATCAGTAAACATTTTGCTATAAGAGATCTTTGAGATTTTGTTGCCTGTAGCTTCTTCTAAGATTTTTATTTCACTACTTACCTTTGGGTCTTCTATCTATTTTGAGTTTATTCTTGTGTATGGTGTAAGTTGGTGATCTAGTTTCATTATTTTTTGCACGTACCTGTCCAATTTTCCCAACACCATTTATTAAAGAGACTGTCTTGATGCCATTGTATGCTCTTGCATTTTTTGTCAAATATTGAGCATAATGACTTAGGTCAATTTCTGGGGTCTCCATTCTGTTTCATTGATCTATATGCCTGTTTTTGTGCCTATATCTGGACTGTTTTGATTATAGTGACTTTATAGTATAACTTGATATCTGGTATTGTGATTCCTCCAACTTTGTTCTTCTTCCTCAAGATTCTGCAGCTCTTCGGTGTCTTTTTTTTATTCCAGGTGAATTTTTTGAGAGTTTGTTCTAGGTATGTGAAATATGCCATTGGTATTTTAATAGGCATTGCGTTGAATCTATAGATTGCTTTGGCTAGTGTGGACATTAAAATGATGTTGTCTACCAATCCATGAACGTGATATATTCTCCCACTTGTTTATACCTTCCTCTATCACTTTATTCAGTGACCTGGAATTTTCCGAGTACAGGTCTTTTGCCTCCTTAGTTATGGTCACTCCTAAGTATCTTAAATTTTGTTGTTGCAATGGTAAATGGGATCGTGTTTTCAGTTTCTCTTTCTGAGAATTTTCTATTGGTATATAAAAATGTCATGGATTTCTGGGTGTGAATTTTATATCCTACTACATTGCCAAATTCATTTATTAAATCTAGTAGTGTTTGGGGGAAGACTTTAGGATTTTCCATATTCAATATCATGTCATCTGTGAATAATGACAGTTTTACTTCCTCCATTCCAATTTAGATGCCTTTTATGTTTTCTTCTTGTCTGATCCCTATGATTAGGACCTCCATTACTGTGTTGAATAAGACTTCATGCCTCCTGTGACTCCCATATTAAATTTGTGCTATCACCATTAGGGACAAAAGAAATAGCAACCACAAAACAAAGTACAGGGGTGGGCAAAAGGAGGTTTACAGTTGTTTATATGGGATAAAATACATGCAGATTATGATTTAAATGATACAAAGAGAAATTCTGTGTTTACAGTTGTATTTCACATACTCACATACTCACATGTATAGTGGCTGCAATCTGTATATTTAAAAAAGAAAGCCCTTGCTTTGATTTGACCTTTGCAAAGCTACAAACCAAAATCTCTCTGCAATTAATTAGCCTGTAAACTGGTGTTGAGCTATGAGGTGCTATGATTACTATAAACTCATATATTTTTCCACAAAGGTTTGGTAACTACAAGTTTAGACTATTAGGTGAAGCCCACTGGTCATTTCATAATGTCCTTCCATACATCTGTCCCTCTATACACATGAATTTTAATACTCTCTCCATAAAATAACCTTAAATAATATAAAGCAAGTCAGAAATTTGTCTTGAAATAACTGATGACTCATCTCTTCAAGCTTTTCAAGGACATATTTATACTTGGCACATACTATAAATAACAGCTGGTAATTTTACCACAACCATTTTTCACTCATTTCTACTTTTTCCACATTTATTCATCTCATATTCAGTCTCATTTAAACTGAATTGCCAGTTTAGAGTTTGCACTGGATTGTGCCTATTGACTTGCTCTGCTTTTTGAAAATATATTTTTATTGATTTCAGAGAGGAAGGGAGAGGGAGAGAGAAATAGGAACATCAATGATGAGAGAGAATCATTGGTCAACTGCCTCCTGCATTCCCCACACTGGCCAGGACCCAATTTAATTTTTTAAATTACATGTTAGAAAGAAGATTTAAAGTGCAGAACAGCCTAGCAGGCATGGCTCAGTGTTTGAGTGTCAACCTATGGATAAGGAGGTCACAGTTCGATTCCCAGTCAGGGCACATGCTCGGGATGCAGGTTTGATTCCCCAGTATGGAGTGTATAGGAGGCCGTCAATCAATGATTCTCTCTCATCACTGATGCTTATCTCTCTCCCTTCCTCTTTGAAATCAATAAAAAATATTTTACATGTTTTATATGTCTTCTTTCTTTTTTTAAGATATATTTTTATTGATATTTTACAGAGAGGAAGGGAGAGAGATAGAGAGCTAGAAACATCGATGAGAGAGAGACATCGACCAGCCGCCTCTTGCATGCCCTACGGGGATGTGCCCGCAACCAATGTACATGCCATTGACCAGAATTGAACCCGGGACCCCTCAGTCCGTAGACCGACTCTCTACCACTGAGCCAAACCGGTTTCGGCTATATGGCTTCTTTCATAAAATTAATATTTTAGAAGAAAATATGTACTTTGAGGCAAAAATTCCAGTATTTGAATCTACCAAAGGGATAGATTTTGGACCTGTAGAACCTAGGAAAGGTAGGTCTAGTTTTAGCAAAATTATTCCTGAATAACAATGAAGCCTATAGATGAACAAACAGAAAACATCATGCTCTGGAAACTTGTAATTTTGTGAAATGGACAAAAAATGAAAATTAAATATGAGATCCCAGAGTCTGAGAAAAGGGCATCAAAGAGGTAAAGGAGTAAAGGAATGGCCAACATAAATTCTGATAGAGAGGCTCTGGAAAATTTCATGTAAAAAGTGACATTTAAGTAGGGTGCAAAGGCAACCCAGAGGATAGGAAAAGCCCAAGTAATAAAGCTGTGGTAAGAGCATTGCAGGAATGATGAGCACTGGCTTACACATTTTGTTCCTCTCCTGCTTCCTCTATGCCCTGCCAATTTCTATCCAGGAAGTCAGGATACTATTACTCTAATATCTGCATTATTTCATTACTAGAGGCCTGGTGTACAAAATTTGTGCATGGGGAGGAGGGGTCCCCCTCAGCCCAGCCTGCACCCTCTCCAATCCAGGACCCTTCAGGAGATGTTGGGCATCCCTCTCACAATCTGGGACCACTGGCTCCTAACTGTTCACTTGCCTGAGTGCCTGATTGCCCCTAACTGGCCCCCCTGCTGGTCTGATCACACCTAACTGCCCCCGACCCCCCTGCTGGCCTGGTTGCCCCCAACTTCTCCCCCTCTGCCAACCTGGTCACCCCCTAGATGCGCCTCCTGCCATCCAGTTGCCCCCAAATGCCCCCCCCCCTGCTGTCTTGGTCACTCCCACCTCACCCCCTGCTAGCCTGGTTGCCAATCACTGCTCCCCTCTGCCAGCTGGTTGCTTCTCATTGCACCTCCTGCTGGTCTGGTCACCCCGTACAGTCTGCTGTTTGGTCGTTTGGTCACCCCTCAATGCCCCACCAGCTGGCCTTGTCGCCCCATGCAGCCTGCTGTTCAGTCATAATGTGAGGACATCTGATCAATTTGAATATTACCCTTTTATTAATATACATGGCTATTATCACATGATTTCTCTCCATTTATAAGTCTATTTTACATCTGTATGAGGGTAAGAACCAAATCTTTTTCTTTTGTATACCCTAAACTGGTAATACAGACACTAAATAAATAAATATTACAACAAGAGCTGGAGATTGAAGTCAATGTGAAAAATGCATTGAGAGCCCTAACCAGTTTGGCTCAGTCAATAGAGTGTCAGCCTGTGTACTGAAGGGTGCCAGGTTCGATTCTGGTCAAGGACATGTACCTTGATTGTGGGCACATCCCCAGTAGGAGGTGAGCAGCAGGCAGCTGATCGATGTTTCTTTTTCATTGATGTTTCTAACTCTCTAATCCTCTCTCTTCCTCTCTGTAAAAAATCAATAAAATATATTTAAAACACCCAAAAGTGGGTTATGAGATATGAAGAAAATTTGATGAGATAAATCCAGAAGCCTTTGAAACTAGTCTAAGATGAGCCTTATTTTAACAACAGGACAATATACTACTAATAGCTTGTGCTGATGTACTAGTACCTTTATATACGCTATCTCATTAAATTCTCACAACCATTCTGTTAAGTGAGAATTATTATCTTCATTCTGAAGGTTATGAAAGTTAAACTGATAACTTGTTCACTGTCATTGAGAACCTAGTATGTGACAGTTGTTATTCTAGATGCTGAAGATAAATTGCCCCCAAGACAATCCACACTCATACTCACCAAGCTTATGTTTTGATTAAATGAGATTGACTTTAAAAACAACCACCAAAAAATAGGAAATAAAATTCACACATGATGATAAATGGCCTAAAAGAGAATAAAACATACTGATATCCTTGGGAATTACTGGAGGTAATACAGAAGAATCTATCTTACTCAACAGAACATATTATTCCCAATATTCCCGGGTTCAAGTCTGATCAAGGCACATACCTCGACTGCAGGCTCCTCCCCAACCAGGGCCCGTGCAGGAGGCAACACATCAATGTATTTCTCTAACATCTATATTTCTCTCTATCTTTCCCTCTCTCTAAAAATTTAAGGAAAATATCTTTGGGTGAGGATTAAAAAAAGAAGATGGAGGAGAGTGGAGATGATGATGATGATGATGATGATGATGATGATGGCATTGACAATGACAGTAATAATGACTTGTCTTGAACATTTTTCTTTATTATTGGAATATTATAAATGTCCCCCTTTTTTCCCATTGACCCCCTCCACACCACACCTGCCCATCCCAAGCTAATTTTTGCTAAGCGTGGCACTCTTGGCACAAGGTATCCAAGATGATTTGGGGTGGTATTTAAGATAATTTAAATAGCAGCGGAAAGGCATTAAAGAATAAACTATCACATAGGAAAAATGCTATTTCCATTTTAAATCTCTTCAAATCCCTCTAATTATGTCAAGAAGAAATTCTCAATTTGAGCTATTTGAGCTATTTTGACTTAACACCTCTCTAACATTTGCTAATCTCCTTTTTTAAACAAAGAGTGAGCAAGCCTTATGTTCAGAGCCTTCAGAAGCCAGCAGTATCTAGCTGAACTATATTTTTTCATTGTACTTATTTTTACAGTTACCCTCTATTTATGGTCAATGATACCAGTTTACCACTTATACTAATACTAATGATATATACTTAAATTTTATAATAAACTTATTAAAGTAAAAGAGTGACTTGATTTAAGAAAAAAATATTAAGGAAATAGCAATGCAGTACATTTGAATAAGTAGCAAAAATGTTGGTGATAGCCAAAACCTGTTTGGCTCAGTGGTGGAGCGTTGGTCTGCAGAGTGAGGGGTCCTGGGTTCGATTCCGGTCAGGGGCATGTACATTGGTTGTGGGCACATCCCCGGTGGGGGCTGTGCAGGAGAGGCAGTTGGTTGTTTCTCTCTCATCGACGTTTCTAGCTCTCTATCTCTCTCCCTTCCTCTCTGTAAAATATCAATAAAATATATTTTTTAAAAATGTTGGTGATAGAAGATTGGAGTTTGACAACACTACAATAAATTAAAAAGCCAGCTAGAATTGGGTGAAAGTTCAGAGGTTTTGAGCCACACTTACTGAAAAGATTGAGGTTACTTAGAAATTTCTAGAAGACTAGGTCTTCAAATGAGTTAGTAGGTCATAGGAAAGTATAGATATTGTTTTATGCATACTGAATTTTAGATGACAGTAAACTATTCTCAATAAGTCTGGCACCCAGTGGTATATTCAGGACTGAACCTCAAACCTAGATCTGGACTAGGCTTAGATGTGTTTTTTAAAAATATTTATTGTTGAAAGTATTATCTATATCCCCCTCCCCCCCATTGGCCTCTCCAGGCTCACCCCCCACCCCCACCCAGTCCTTCATCACCCTATTATTGGTGCCCATAGGCTCAAAGGTTCAGAAGTCATATCAGTTTTCTATTGCTGCATAACAACACATCACTGCAAACTTAATGTCTTGAAATGACACAAATTTCTTACCTCGCAGTTCTGAACATCAGAAGTTCCAGTACACTGTTCTGCTGGGGGTGTCAGAAGGCCAAAATCAAGGCCAGGTTCTTCTCTGGAGTATCTGGGAAAGAATCCACTTATAGCATCATTCCAGTTCTTAGCATAATATAATTCCTTGAGGTTACAGGAATGAAGTCCCCATTTTCTTGTTGGCTGTCAGCCAGGGATTGCTCTCAGCCCCTCTTGGGTCCTTGCCTTGTGGCCATCTCCATCTAAAAGTCAACAACAGAAAACCTCCCTCACATTTTTGTTTATTTGTTTTGCTAGGTCATAAGGTAGTTCCATTTTTATTTTTTTTATTTATTGTTCCCCCTCCCCATTGATCCCCTCCCCAGGACTTCACCGCACTATTGTCTGTCTACAGGTTATGCAGATATGCATATAAGTTCTTTGGTTAATCTTTCACATTTTATTTTACTTTTAAAAATGCATTTTATTGATTTTACAGAAAGGAAGGGAGAGGGACAGAGAGTTAGAAACATCGATGAGAGGGAAACATTGATCAGCGTCCTCCTGCACACCGCCTATTGGGGCTAGAGCTCAAAACCAAGGTATATTCCCTTGACCAGAATTGAACCCGTGATCCTTCAGTCCTCAGGCTGATGCTCTATACACTGAGCCAAACCGGTTAGGGCAATCTCTCACATTTTAAATCTTTCTGATTTCTTTACCACAATCAGCCAGAGAAAAGTCTGCTTTTAAAGGGCTAATGTGAATAGATTAGGCCCACCCAATCTCCCTATCTTAATTGCAAGTTAATAATATTAGTTCAATCTACAAAATTCCTTTTGACATGTAACCTAACATAAACATGGAAGTATCATGAAGGAAAGAAATAAAGAGAAGGGGACCCATTTTATAATTCTGTTTACCATAGAAGTCATCTGTATAAAAATGTACCCACACTACCAAATTGCATCTATGCATCCCTTAATTAATTTGACAAACATTTCCCGAGTATCTGTTATGCTAATAAAGCAGATTGGTAGTCATTTGTGCACTTAACCATGGAATAATGTTTCTTACACCTTTGATGTGAAACAACTTTCAAACACACACTCTTGGCCAAGGGTTTATGAATGGGGCACTGAGAGTATCTGATGTAATCCACCCCTTGCACCACTCAGATCAATCCATTCTGTTCTGGTGTTGCTTATTCAAGTTGGTGGCCAGTCATCATATCTTTAAAAATATTAAAAATAAAGCTTTTCAACAGGAGCTGGACCTCAGTTAGTAATTCCGGGTAAATGTTCCCCAATTTAGTTGTATTTCTAGTCTGGTCCTGGGATGAGGTACAAGAAAGGTCCGCTTATTTGTCCACCATCTTCCTCTTCCAGCAGATGACCAAGACAATATTTTAGTAGTCAGATGTTTGTTTTTTTCTATTGGCCAAAGAAAGTTGTGATATTTTGAGTTGTAAGGTATTTGTTCTCCATCCTGTCAATAGTAGATGATGGTGAGAGGGACTGCAACCCCAAATCCTTCAAATTAAGAATCTTGACATGGGAGAGTATTCTGAGTTGTCTCATTTGGCCCTAAATGCAATTATATGTGACAAGAGAGAGGAAATGGGGATACTTTACACATAGAAAAGAAGGCAGTGGAATCAGAGGCAGATTGCGGTGATATGGCCACAGACAAAGGAATTCCAGAAGCTGGAAGAGACACGGAAAGGATTTTCCCCTAGATCCTCCAGAAGCAGCACAGCCCTGCAAACACCTTGAATTTGGCTCAGTGATGACAGACTTCTGGTCTTCAGAATTGTGAGAGCATAAAGTTTTGTTGTTTTAAGCCACCAAATGTGTAGTAATTTGTTACAGCAGCCATAAGGAACTAATATAGGGGTCTAATATAATATACTTATCACCAAGTGGTTGTTCTCCCTTAAAATGGCACCATGTTGAGGATCCATCACTGTTCTCTGCTGTTGACAGGTTGGATGTTCAGAAGTGGCAATAGCTAGATCAGCTCGGATAAAAGAGGCTCATGGTGCTTTACCCATGCCATATTGGCTTCATCATTCAGGGGGTCATTGTGTCATAGTGAATTCACTGGGCAACTGAGGATAGAAGTTAGCTGGTATGCACTGGACAATTACTGTTCATTTCATAGTTCGGTACCTTTTCTGTGGTGAATTATATCTGATAGACAATGGCATAAAAATCAATGTTTCAAATATCTTATATATGTCCATTCCTGTAGATACATCCACACACCTTTACACATCACCATCTTTATCTCTTTTTTTCCATATTGCTCCTTCTAGAAGTCTTGGTCAACCAACCAAACCTCTTAGTATTGCCGAGGACTCCATATAGTCTTAGCCGAGGCCTTGTATCCTTCCACACAAATTGATGATCAGGTGTATTATCCAAACCTCTATATTCACCATTATCTCTGTAATCTAAGGCCACCTTTTGGTGGGGCTTTGATGGGGCAGCAGTTCATTTCAGCTAATACTAACATATTGAGCTGTACGTATAAATAGGAGAGATTTTTTTCTTCCTTCATTAGCTCTTTAGTGTGTATCTTATGAGATTGTAAGGGAGGAAAATATTTTTCCTCCTACCCTTCTAAGTTCTTCTGGCTGGTTGACATGAGACAGATTACCAGAATAAAATCATCCAATTTATTATGTGTGTACATATGGGGTTTCCATAAGAATATAGGACCTGAGGCCACATTTGAGACTTATATGCCATTGTGGAGTAAGAAGATGGGGAAAGGGGCCTAGGATTTCAAAGGAAAGTAGGAAATTCATAGGTAGATGAGAAAGAGCAAACATCTGGTAAACAAATTCTTGCTTGACCACATAGAAACCATGGGTAACAGAAGGGTGATAATAAACAGACTTGCCTGGTTTGCCCCTGCCTGACACAAGTTTGTATTATGATGCTAAGGCGATGCTCATTTACTTAGGCAGGTTTTGCTATCTGGATTCATTTATGCAGGTGAAGGGGAGGTATACCGTTGTTCTTCAGCCCACTGTTTCTTGAAAATAACGAGCTTAAAATAATCAATATCCCAAAAAGGCATATTTTAGGATGGCAAACTCTTGTTTCCTCTCATGGTCATAGGTGAAAGCACAGAGAGGAACATCAGTGCAGAGGTAGGGGACGTGGGATTTTTGGACTACTTGTTTATATATAGCTTAAGGGTAACTTCTTGGAAAATATCTTGCACTAAATTATCTGGGCTTTCCATAATGAATCCATTTAAAGATGCTCACTTCTCTAAGCATTTTGAGAATGGCCTCAATATTCTTCCAAGGTTATTTCTAGCATCCCCATCTGTTTCCTATAAGCTATTAGTTCCAAACTTCAAAGAACTGTGCCAATCATGTGTTGTTGTTGTTAGTTAGTTAGTTATGTTTTTATTTATTTCAGAGAGGAGGGGAGAAGGAGAGAAAGGTAGAAACAACGATGATGAGAGAGAATCATTGATTGGCTGTCTCCAGCACGCCCCACACTGGGGATTGAGCCCAGAACCCAATCATGTATCCTGACCAGATATGGAATCATGTTCTCCGAGTTCATGGTTCAATGCTCAACCACTGAGCCACACTGGCCAGGCTCACTCCTATTTCAAAATTGCCTCTCATGTCTTTGCTAGCATGTTTAATTCTGATTCAGGAGCATGCCTCAACAAAATCTCTACCCAGCCTTCATTTCAATGATCCTCACTCCAGTCCAGCACATACAAGATCCTTTCCCAGGCATGTTTCCCCATTTCCTATGAGTATATGTCTTCCTGGCATAGCAGAAACAGCACTCCCCAGATGGTGCCATGTGAGAGTATTATTGGTAGAAGCAATGAGAATAAGGGAGAGTAGATCTGTGGGTTCAATGTCTTTCCAGTACTTATTCTCAATTATACACTCCCATTTCTTAGAGTTCTATTCTTCCCCTATTAGGACTTAACTTTAAGCATAAAATATTTGCTGAAGCCTTCTTTGTAACTCCACCACTTTGACAATCAGATCATGGTAGTACTTCTCAGCACATTCTTTCCTCTGGTTCTAGGATAGGAAACGTTGCTCAATAGCTGTCAAGTAGCATTCTGACTTTAACTTGGTAATTGGCTGACCTCAGCTTGCAATTTTCTTTGGTGTAGGTGCCGACCACAGATAACAACAGCCAGCCAAGTCCACAGTCCTTATTATTGCTCCCTCCCCCATCTCTAGGCTATTAGAGCTATTGCATCCATACAGGCAGACCTCAGAGATACTGCAGATTGGTTCCAGACCATCACAATGAAGCAAGTATGGCAAGAAGGTGAGTCATAATCTTGACTTCAATTTGCAAAATATGCAACATCTGTGATGCACACTAAAGCAAAGCACAACCAAAGGTATTGGTTGCTCATTCCAGCATCGCATCCTGAAGTTCTATTTCCTAGGACAGTTTCTGATACTATCTTAACTTGGGATCTCCAAGAAGCAGATGCTGAGACAAAGACTTAAGAAAAAGTCATTTATTAGGGAGATGATTCCCGGGAAACACCAGTAGGAGAATGAGAAAGTGAGAACAGGAAAGAAGGAAGCCAATTGTATTGTTGCTTGTACAAATGTGGCTCAAGCCCGAGAAAGATATCTGGGGGGTAGTGTTAAAACATGACTGAGATTTGGCCCCCTTGAGAGCTGCACTGGAATATCTTCCAGCTGCCATCTCCTATTGGTTGAGGATTTCTAGAAAGCTAGCACTCCCAGCCAGTCCCTTGCATATTAGCTGATATGAAGCCCCGTCAGAGAATTGAAGATATTTTCAAGAGAGGACAATGTGTAAATATACTAGAACTCTAACAGAATATGATGGGTTCTAAGTGGGACATTGAAGTTGCTACAAGAAAATGGATACATTCTGCTGGGGAAAATTCCAGCCAGGTGTCAGAAATATGGTCACAATCTTTTTGGTAGCTAATGTCATGAAGTAGATGCAATTTATATGGGGGAAAATGTAATTAATGGCCAGTGGCAAAAGAATGCTAACATCTGGGGGTGGCTTGAGAAAGAGTGGACGGATGTGGAGTTCAATGTGAGTAAAGCTCAGTATTATGGGTGGCAGTCATTTTTCAGACTTTCAATGTCTCCGAGCTAACAACTATTGGTACATTCCAATCTGAAAATGTTAAGGGTTCCTTATTGAATTTGTTCAATAGGTAACATTATAAAACAAAGAAGACAGCAATAGGAAATATCAAATATTAATCTCTGTTATGCCATGTGTAATTTTCTTCCTTTACAAGGATTCACACAGCAGCATGTAATTCACTATCATGAATTTTATTTTGTTCTAACTTTTGTAACTGAAGTGACTAAATGATTTTCAATTCAATAATTATAAATCTTTCTATAAAAACATACACACAACTTTTGTTCCCACATTGCCACCTTCTTTGCCACACACAGATAAATTATTAGAACAAAGTTGTGCCTGCAGATATTGGATATCTGTAGTAGAAAATACAAACATAACTTAAAAAATGTTTTCGTTTTTGTATAGCTTTGTGTACTTCCCAACCTTTGTTTACTCTCTTTCCCCCTGGCCCTCTAAATATACACGCCAGTAGCATTTACTTTACTGTTCTACTCTTGCCTTACTGCCTTTTCAAAGGGGACAATTTGGATTAGAGATACATTTTAAATGTGTAAGGTTGTTGAGGAAAATATTAATGTTTGCTGAAATTGAAAACTTCTGCATGCCAAGATCTTGTACTATTTGTTTTGAAGAAGTATGTGAGTAAAACCAGAGTCCCCATTTCATATATATATATATATATATATATATATATATATATATATATATATATTTCTTTATTGATTTTAGAGAGAAAGGGAGAGGGAGAGATCGAAACATAAATGAGAGAGAATCATTGATTGGCTGCCTTCTACTGACAATGGAACCCACAACCAGGGCATGTGCAGTTGGCTGGATTCGAACCTAGGACCCTTCAGCCCGCAGGCTGATGCTCTAGCCAATGAGTCAAACTGGCTAGGGCCCATTTTTTATTATTAACAAAAGGAAGGAGGGAGTTGATAGCTATAATAATCATGAGGAATACTTTTTAATATCCCAAACAAATTGCTAACATCTTTTCCTTTAATTCATCACTGTTAAAAATGGATTTACTACCTTTATTGGTTAATTGGTGGGTGCATGTGTCCCAAGACTTTTCTTTTACATTTCCATGGAATATTTGTCTTAATGATTCAAAATACATGGTTATGTCAACATTTCTTTATTTCAATTGACATTTTATGTAAAAGTGAGACAATGTTTACTGTAGTTTGTTGTTGTTTTTTAATCATCTCTATGAAATATTAAATGTTTAAAGTAATGTAGATATATTTTTGTGAGTAAAAATGTTTTAAGGACTTTAGTCTGGTGCGGGTGGCCACCTTTTGCACAGTAGCTGATGAGTATCCATTCACGTTACATAATTTCAAGGACATTAGAGAAGATTCTCTAATGAATGGTAGAGGAAGAAAATTCATCAACATATTTTGAAATAAAATAACAGAAGTATGATGTTGTCAAGCTAAGGTGAATTCCTGACTTTCCTTTATGGGGGAATAACATTTCATTCTGTATTATAAATGGAGTTAAAATAAAGATGATAATTGTGACTAATACTATTTAGAATCTATTAAATGTTTACTATTGGCCTAGGAGTCACTAAAATCTTTAGGGAATTATCTCATTTTCTCCTCATAACCCTGGCTTGAAGATGCTAATGTCTTCATTTTATTGATTAGAAAACCAGTCTCAGAAACATAAAGTACTTCTTCAAGTCACATAGCAAGTTAGTGACAAATCTGATATTTAAACTAAGTCTGTAACTAAGGTACATTACCTCTCCAAATATTCTCCGGGAGCCAAGAAATATTGACTTAATTTTAAAGTGACATAAATGATTAAAATTAGATCCATTTTTGAAAGCAGGATATAAATGGGAGAAAGGAGCAGAAAAGCATTAGAAGCTTGAAAATGGGAAGGAATTTGGACTACACCAGAAATAAATGATCTGCAGAAAAGAAGGTTACAGAAACAAAGACAGTATAAAGTCACCCCATTTTATAATTTTGCTAAAGGCTAACCCTGGAAGTAGGGACTATTAAAACTAAAAATATGTATCAAGACTAAAAATAATCCTATTATTTGACAGAGTAATTCCAAATCTAATACATGTTCCTTTATACATAATTCAAGATTCCAACTCATAAAAAATAAGACATTGCAACAAAGATGTTTGCCTGTTAGTATTTTAAGGTTAAAATAAAACAAAAATATTTAGAAGAATCAAATATATCAAGCATTGGGAAAAGGTGAAGTACTATAGAAAATCATCTCAATGGAATGTCAGCAACAATAAAAATTATGTTTAGAAAGAGCATGCAATGGTACATGCTTTTAAGATTGCTATAAAGAAAAAGGGCTCAAAATTGTATCTGCTTTGTGATCAGAACTATTTGAACAACTGACACAATGATTGGGGGGACTGTGGGAAATAGACTAAAATAAGTATATTCAGTGGTAGAATTACTAATGTTCTTTTGGAATTAAAATGTAAACAGAGGTATTATATGCACACAATTTCCCTCTTCTTGCATTTTCCTCTCTGAGGACTGAATAGCGAATCCACTTCCCTATTGTGACAGGCACTAACCATTCCTCCCCTTTTAACTCTCAGAAGGAACTTGCACTTTTTTTGCAGTTGCTGTGAGCAATGTGTCCAAGATTATCTTTCAAATAGTAATGGTCTGGCCATGAACAGGTTTTGTGTGGCCATGTAACCAGCGTTGCCATATTTTGCAAACTAAAATATGGGATGCCAATTACATTTGCATTTCAGATAAACAATGCACAATTTTCTAATGTAAGTACTTATTCAAAATATTGCATGCGATTTTGCAGAACTTATATTACAAAATTATTCATTATTTATCTGAAATTCAAACATAACGGGGTATCCTGTATTTATTTCACCTGGCAACCCTATGTGTAAAAAATGTTGGAAAACTAAAGTTTGTTGACACAGCATTGATTGAAAAAATATATAGCCATATTAGTTTGGATTGTGTTTCACAGCATGTAGCAGAAATCAGGCTAGACTGGTGTAGTGAAATAAGATTTTACTTTTCTCCTACGACAAAATAGTAGACAGGAAGCAATCCAGAGGTGTTGCAGTTACTCAAGGACATGAAGTATTGAGACTCCTCCAAGCTTCCGCTCCCCCTCCATAGCATGTGTCTTGGGTCCTAGAGTGGCAATATAGTGGCTCCACATTCTGGCATCCTTTGTGGATCCTGGAGAAGAATAAAGGTGGCGAGCAAAAGATGTTTGCCTGGCCAAAACCGGTTTGGTTCAGTGGTCTGCGGACTGAAAGGTCCCAGGTTCGATTCTGGTCAAGGGCATGTACCTTGGTTGTGGGCACATCCCCAGTGGTGGTGTGCAAGAGGCAGCTGATGGATGTTTCTGTTTCTCTCCCATCTCATCAATGTTTCTAACTTTATCCCTCTCCCTTCCTCTCTGTAAAAACCCAATAAAATATATTTTAAAAAACACAAAAGAGCCGAAACTGGTTTGGCTCAGTGGATAGAGCATCGGACTGTGGACTGAAAGGTCCCAGGTTCGATTCCATTCAAGGGCATGTACCTTGGTTGTAGGCACATCCTCGGTGGGGGGAGTGCAGGAGGCGGCTGATCGATGATTCTCTCTCATCCATGTTTCTAATGAACTCTCCATCCCTTTCTCTTCCTCTCTGTAAAAAAATCAATAAAATATATTTTAAAAATAATAAATAAATAAATAAATAAATAAACACAAAACAAACAAAAAGATGTCTGCCTGTTTAGTCTACTTTTTCTTCCTTTCCTCACTATTGTTAATCAGAAAAACTGGTTTGGGGGGAAGCTTCACCTAGGGACCTATGCTGACATCTGATTGGCCTTCTACCACATTATTCCCTATTTTCACTAGGAAACTCTTCCTTCCTCCGACAGTAACATCTACACATTATTCAACACCACGCTTCAGCTGAGTCCCTCTCCTAACATGCTCTGTGCCAGTCCTCTGCAATCCTTGAACACTGAAGCGCCTGGATATGCTCCTTGTGGTTTAGTTCTAAATGAAAGTCTTGTTTGGACTGACCCTTTTACTTGGCGTGAGTGCATTCTCTTTATAGGTGAGCTTCATGGTCCTGGAGAGAGGGGGCCATGCCTTGATCACCATATGTCCAGAATCTCTCACGAGCCTCATAAATGTTTGCTGATGGCTTTAACACCAACTGCCACCAAATCTTAACCAAATGCTACGGGAGACCGCTAAGTATAAGCTTTCTAAAGCTGCAAACAGAAAGGTGGAAGTGAAGCAGAATGCCTTTTATTTCTATTTTATTTATTTATTTAATGCTTCATTGCATGTGCAGCGCATTTACATGGTTTAAAATTCCTAAGACATAAAA
This sequence comes from Vespertilio murinus, assembly GCA_963924515.1. Taxonomy (NCBI): domain Eukaryota; kingdom Metazoa; phylum Chordata; class Mammalia; order Chiroptera; family Vespertilionidae; genus Vespertilio; species Vespertilio murinus. Next base: position 15,760,897 of record OZ004710.1, read on the forward strand.
GACTATGTGGTGTGAAATATCTCCCTCCTGCACCCTTCCCTGAGCACCTGGCTTTTCTCCCTGATGCAACCAACCTCATCAGTTTCCTGTATTCTTCAGAGATAATTTTTTATTTATAAGCTAATGTGCATATTTTAAAATTTGTTTTGAATATTAAATATTTACCATGCACTGCAATTCATGCAGGCACTGTGCTAAATCCTTTACATCTAATCCTCCCAAAATCTCAATGCAGCTGGGTTTTCTCCCCTTTTTCCAGCTTTATTGAGATACCACTGACAAATAAAAGTTGTATATGTTTAAAGAGTATAACGTGATGATTTGATAGGCATATACACTGTGAAATGATTAGCATGATCCAACAAATTAACGCATTCCTCACTTCAAATAGATCCCTTACTCAAGCAGTGAGAGCACTTAAAATCTACTCTTTTAGCAAATTTCAAGTACATACTACAGTCTTATTAACTCTAGTAACCAAATCCTCAGAGAAATGCAAATCAAAATCACAATGAATTATCACTCACACTTGTTAGAATGGTAGTTATAAAGAAGATGAGATAGAAAGTGTTGGCGATGATGTGAAGAAAAAGAACCCTTGTGAACTGTTGGTAGAAATGCAAATTGTTACAGCTATTGGGAAAAACAGTATGGAGGTTCCTAAAAAAAATTAAAAGTAGAACTACCATATGGCTCAACAATTCCACTTTTGATAATTTATCCCCCAAAATAATATCAATATCTCAAAGGGATATCAACACTCCTATATGTTCATTAAAACATTCTTCACAATAGCCATAATATGAAAACAACCTGTGTGTGGGATATATATTTGAATAATTACAAAGGCAGTGTTTATTAAAATGCATTTTTCCCCAAAATTGAGCTCTCAGCTGTTAAAGTGTGCATACATTTTGGGGCGATATATATGAATATTAATCAGTCATAAAAGGAAGGAAATCTTGCCGTGGCCAGGCTCAGTTGATTGGAAAGTTGTCCTTTACACCAAAATGTGGAGGTCTGATTTCCTGTCAGAGCACAAACCTAGGTTTTGGGTTTGATCCTTGGTCTCTCTCTCTTTTTCTCTCTCAACAAACAAACAAACAAACAAACAAACCACATCTTCAAATGAGGATTTTAAAAAAGAAAGATTGCTATTTTCAACATCATAGCTGCAACTGAAAGACATTATGCTAAATAAAATAAGCCAGATATAGAAAGCCAATAGTATATCAATAGTATATGATCTTATTTATTTGTAATATCTCAAAACGTTGAACTCACAGACAAATATTTTTCTATTATCTCTATTTTGCAGAGGAGGAAACTGGGGTATAGAGTCGCACAACTGCACAAACCACGGCTGATATTTGAACTAGGGAGTCTGACTCCAGAGGCCATGCTCTTAACAACAAAAATATGTTTCCGTTCCATGCGGAATATTTTTATGAGAATTATACAACGTAAACAGAGTCTCAAATGACTGTATAGTGTGCATAGCGGGAAAATTATCTCCATATATCTGGAAATAATAAGATATGTACTTGTATAGTTCTTAATTAGGGAAGCACACTTGTGAAATCAGAAGATTTCAGACCTCGATCCCTTATCTCAAGGCAGAATTTGGCCCTGTCGGCATGTTACTACAGCTGAACTTGAGTTCTGCATGTCGCGGTATGGCATTGTAAAGAGAAAACAAATGTATATCATCTGGACATATTTCTCCCACTGCAAGTGAAAGGGGAATTTGCAAGGAATATCATTCATCTTGTCAACGCCTCTTAATCAGAATTCTTGTTCCTTTATTTCAGACTCCTCCATTCTCTTCTGATCTTAATTCTCCTTCCTTTCCTACTCCAACCTGATTCATCTGCTTTCACTGGCCTTCTGTTTATTCCTTGGTATATTTGTAAGTTAGCCCTCTGATTTCAGCTGCTATGCTGTCATGCTTCCTTTTCTAGGAAACTGCCGACTACTTCCATACAATAGGGGAAGAAACTGACAGTTGTTAGAAAGGGACATTTTTATATATGAAACCAAAAACAAGCAACTCAACTTATAGTTACAGTAACTGTAGGCTAAAAGTTACAATCGGGTTATTAAACTTTTGGTCAACTCTAAATAGTTAACGAACATGATTTTTTTTTTATTTTTGAAAAATTACAGAACTCTGCAAAGTTACAGAAAAGGAAAAACAAAATCCAAAGTACCAATTAAACAACCATCTCTTCTGGAAATTATGTTAAAACGGGAGCAGTTCTCATCAATATTTTAATGCTAATTTAAATTAAATAGAATTTAGTACAGATGGTATTCACAAATAATGCATGATAATCAAATACCCCATAAAGAGATTAAGTTAAAATAGATTCTATTACAGGTAGAAATTTAGAAAAACGTTTAAGCTATCAGCAATACAAGATCATATGTTATAAAGAGGTAGCTCTTTTTTTAAAAATTGGAGTTGGTCTGAGATTCTGCTTTTCTAACACGCTCGCAGTTTATGTCAATCCTGCCAATCCTTGGGCCAGCATTAGAACATAAATGTTCTACTTCTTTTGGTGCAAAAACTTCATCTAGAATAATTATCTAAAGGCTGAGTGATAGTGAGGGTGAGAGAAACTGGTTAGTATCCAAAAGGGAAGGAGGTAAGGGATATATGTTCCCTCCTACTTGACTGGAGGTGGGGGGCAATAATCATTGGCAAAGGCTCAGAATATGTCATAGGCTAGGAAAAACCAGATTTTTTAAAGCAGACTATAGATTCACATTTGGAAGAGTGATGGGATAGGGCTTGCTTTAGGACAAGAAGAACTCCTGCCTACAAATTTGGTGGAGTCAAAATTCACTTTCTGCTAATTATTTACCTATTTTTTTCTCCTAAAAGTCAGAGATCTGGAGTAAGTTGGCCTTTATTTCACAGATCACTTTAACATGTTTTGGAATATATAAACATAAACTCTATCACAGTTAAGGTTACTAATTGAGAGCTTAATGCTTACAAATAAGAAGTTAAAAGATATGTTAGAGAAAGAAACCTATATGATCTTACTTATATGTGAAACTTTTTAAAAAATGAGCTCAGCCGAAACCGGTTTGGCTCAGTGGATAGAGCGTCAGCCTGCAGACTGAAGGGTCCCAGGTTCGATTCCAGTCAAGGGCATGTACCTTTGTTGCGGGCACATCCCCAGTAGGGGGTGTGCAAGAGGCAGCTGATCGATGATTCTCTCTCATTGATGTTTCTAACTCTCTATCCCTCTCTCTTCCTCTCTGTAAAAAAATCAATAAAATATATATATATATATTTAAAATGAGCTCATTAGCCCAGCTGGTATGTCTCAATGGTTGAGCATCGACCCATGAACCAAGAGGTCACTGGTTCATTCCCAGTCAGGTTGCAGGCTCAGTCCCCAGTAGGGAGCATGCAGGAGACAGCCAGTTGATACTTCTCTCACATCAGTGTTTCTATCCTTCTTCTCAAAAAAACAATCAATTAAAAAATGACCTCATAGTTACAGAGAACAGATTAGTGCTTGCCAGAGGCTGGGGAAGTGGTTACGGTGGTGGCAAAATGGGTGAAGGAAGTCAAAATGTATAAACTTCCAATTATAAAATAAATAAGTCATGGGAATGTAATATACACTATGGGGCTATAAGGAATAGTACTGTGTTGCATATTTGCAAGTTGCTAAGAGCGTAGATCTTGAGTTCTCATCACAAGAAAAGAAATTCATAACCATATGTATAGACAGATGTTAACTAGACTTATTGTAGTGAGCATTTCACAATATATAGAAATATGGAATCATAGTACACCAGAAACTAATATAAGGCTATATGTCAATTACAGATAAAGTTTTAAAAAAAGAAATTCAGAGGCAATTGGAGATGGTAGCTTTTAGACAGAGAAGGGAGAAACATGATCTGAAGGAAGAGCGAGCTAAGGAGGGGTTGGCAGGCTGGGACCAGAAAGAGGGGCAGGAGAAATTTTTCTTTCATCAGGTTTCTGTTTCAGTAAAACTCTGAAGGGACACTCCTGCTAGGTTCCCAATAGCTGCTGCAGCCCAAGGGGACATCTTCAAAAAACGTGTGAGAGCTCTCTGTGGTGAAAGCTAGGGCAGTGGACTTTTCTGAACTGGTATGGGGGTGTAAGGAGTTGAGATTTTTCCTGGGGAGGAAGCCACATGATGACCTGTGCATATTTCTGGGTGTGCTGCAAGAATACTGCTCTTGGTTCTTCTTTGCTCTTGCCTTGTGCCTTCTTTGCGTCTTTAACAATTCAGAGCTTGGGTTGAAATATTACCAAAGATAAACAAAACCAGATATTAGTTAAAGCAGTCAAAACAAATTATATTCAGTAACTACTGCAGTAGGATAAAGAGCGGAGCTCAGTTCCTGATTTGCTCAGAGGAGAGAGAGTGTTTTAAAGGGGGGGGGGAGTAAGGAGGAGGCTGGAACAGAGTCTGGGAAGTGAAAAATTACATAAGGCAGGGAACAGGCTTGGTCAATGTAAATTCCCTCAGGTCACCATGTCTGCCAACAGGCATTGATCAAAGTTAGGCTTCTGCCCTCCCACAGAAACCAGGAAACAGAGGCCCCTATCCTTCTTGATGGTTACATTTCAAAGGAATGGCTTTCAGGTCCTTGAGAAAGACATTATTGGGTTGTAAGAGATACGAACACATTTTTTAAATAAATGCTTTAAGAAAGGGAGGTCAGAGTCCATTATTTGGTGGTGGCTGGGTGAATTCTTTCGGCAGCCAGATAGGGGCCTGAGTCATCCTAGGGAAGTGGCCTTAGGTGGCCAGGAGCTATGCTAAAGCTTGCTCATATCTCTTACTGCAGGGGTTTGGATGCCATCATTTTTGCCTAGAATTTTTGCAGTTCTCAGTACTAAAAATGAAGACTGTTCAGAAGCCTTGTGTTCTTGGAATACTGAGAAAATTATGAGACTTGACCTTCTGGTACTCACTTTTGGCCCTGTAAAAGGAGGAAATTTTACAACATGATGTCTCCTAATGTTACCTTTGCCTGAGGGAATAGAAGAAATGCAAATTGAAGCCATGACCTAAAGGAGCAATGAGAAATTGGCCTTGTTGCAGTTTTGGGATGCCTCACCTTAGGGCTCATTCCTTCCTCCCTACTACACTCATTGGGGCTGAATGAATTGGGTGATGGCTTTCTCCAATGTTTTACTTAACAGAGTAGCCAGTACCCTAGAGCGGGGAGGGGATGGGCTCACAAGCCAGAACATAGCCCAGCTGGCTTGGCTAAGTGGTTGAGCATCAATCTATGAACTATGAGGTCATGGTTCGATTCCCGGTTGGGGCACATGCCTGGGTTGCACGCTCGATCCCCAGTGTGGGGCATGCAGGAGGCAGCCGACCAATGATTCTCTCTCATCATTGATGTTTCTATTTTTCTCTCCTATATATATATATATATATATATATATATATATATATATATATAAAGGAAAAAGTATTCTGGATTACAGATTCCAGGAGAAGCAAAAATTATCAAAATAAGCAAAACAAGAATTTTAGTTATCTTTAAGATACTGTGTGAAATAAGTTCATTACTAAGTAACTTATTTTTGTGTGTGTGTGGAAACAGTAAATTGATTATTTTTTAGTTTTTCTTTCTGAGAGTTCATTATTGGTGTCTAAAAATAAAATGGATTTCTGGGTGTTAATTCTGTATCCTGATATACTGCCAATTCATTTATTAAATCTAGTACTTTTTTGGTGGAGGCTTTTCTATGTATAATATCATGTCATCTGCAAATAGTGACAATTTTACTTCCTCCTTTCAAATTTGGATGCCTTTGATGTTTTTTTTTTTTTTTCTGATCTCTGTGTCTAGGATTTCCAGTACTATATTGAATAATAGTAGTAAAAGCAGACATCCCTGTCTTGTTCCTGTTCTTAGGGGAAACAGTTTTAGTTTTAGTATGATGTTGCCTGTAGGTTTGTCTTATATGGTCTTTAGGTATGATCCCTCTATTCCCACTTTGCTGAGAGTTTGTATCAAAGTGGGTGTTGGATTTTGTTGAATGCTTTTTCTGTATGTATTGATATGATCATGTGGTTTTTGTCTTTCAATTTGTTTATGTGATGTATCACAAATATTGATTTGGGAATAGTGTATCAGCTTTGTATCCCTGGAGTAAATCCCACTTGGTCATGGTATATGATCTTTTTAATATATTGCTGAATCTGATTTGCTAATGTTTTGTTGAGTATTTTAGCAGCTATGTTCATTAGGGATATTGGCCTGTAATTCTCTTTCTTTGTTGTGTCTTTACCTGGTTTGGAATTAGGATAATGCTGGCCTTATAAAAAGAGCTTGGAGGTGATCCCTTCCCTTGTTTTTTTTTTTTTTTTGGAATATTTTGCAGAGGATAGTGCTAATTCTTTATGAATGTTGGGAAGACTCCCCTGTGAAGCTACCCAAACCAGTGCTTTTGTTTGCTGAGAGGTTTTTTTATTATTACTATTTCAATGTCATCAATTTTTATCAGCCTATTCAGGTTTCCTGGTTTTTCCTGATTGAGTTTTGGAAGGTTGTATTTTTCCAGGAATTTGTCCATATACTTAGGAATAAACTTAAACATAAATGTAAAAGACATGTACTCAAAAAACTACAGGGCATTGCAAAAAGGAGATAGAGGAAGATAGAAATAAGTAGAAGAATATGTGGTGTTCATAGAGTGATAGTATTAACATCATTAAAATGTCTATACTATTCAAAGCAATCTACAGATTCAACATAATCCCTATTGAAATATCAACAGCATATTCCACAGTTCTAGAACAAATGCTCAAAAATTTATATGGAACCAAAAAATACCACAATTAGCCACAGAAATCTTGAGAAAGAACAGAAATCGTGAGAAATAACAAAATAGGAGGGATCACACTACTGGATACCAAAATATACTACCAAGCCACTGCAATCAGAACAGCAAGTTACTATCAAAAGAACAGGCATATAGCTCAATGGAACTGTGCAGAGAACCCATAAATTGAGCCAAGTTGTTATGCACAATTAATATTTGACAGAGGAGGCAAGAACATACAATGGAGTCAAGACAGTCTCTTCAATATTAGTAAATGGTATTGGGAAAATTGGACAGTTACATGAAAAAAAACATGAAAGAAAGAAAAGAAACCAAACTACTAACTTACTCCATACACAAGAATAAATGCAAAATGGATAAAAGACTTGAATGTAAGTCATGGCACCATAAAAATTCAAATAAACCATCAGCAGCAAAATCTCAGACATCTTTCACAGCAATATGTTTGCAGATACATCTCCTTGGACAAGGGAAACAAAGGAGAAAATGGGACTACATCAAACTATAAAGCTTCTGCACAGCAAAGGAAACCATCAACAAAGTGAAAAGAGAGTCAACGTAAGGGGGAACATATTTGCCAATGATACATCTGGTAAGGGGTTATTTCCAAAATATATAAGGAACTCCTACAATTTAACAAGAGGAAGACTATCAATCCAATAAAAAATGGGCAAAGGGCATAATAAATACTTCTCCAAAGTGGACAGATGGCCAAGAGACATATGAAAAAACGCTCAGTCACTAATCACTGAAAGATGAAAATTAAAACCACAATAAGGTATCACCTCACACCTGTCAGAATGGCTACCATGAACAAATCAATAAATGACAAGTGCTGGCAAGGATGTGGAGGAAAGAGATCCCTACTACACTGCTGGTGGGAATGCAGACTGGTGCAGCCATTGTGGAAACAATATGGAGTTTCCTCAAAAATTCAAAATGGAGCTGCCATATGATCCAGTGATCCTACTTCCAGAAATATGTCCTACTAGAGGCTCAGTGCATGAATTGGTGCCAAGGGAAATGAAAGATAGACACCAAAGTACTAACACCCAGAATAACAGGATTCAGAAAAAAGAGAAAAAAGTATAGATAAGGCATATATTTGAAGACATGTGGAGAATAAATTTAAAAATTTTGAAGACTTCAGATTAAATGCACCCAAAAGTGCCAAAGAGGATAATATTTTTAAAAATCCGTGCCCAGACATATTATAGTGAAATTTTAGAATGCGAAGACAAAATTCTAAATACTGGGGAGAAATAGCAGATGCCATACAAAGGAAAAAGAGTCAGACTGATGTCAGATTTTCTATTAACATTGGATGCAAATGGGTGTTTTCAATGAATTGACAGAAAATAACTGAACATAGTATTTTATATCCAACAAGTTGTCATTTAAATAAGAGAATATGACAAAAATATTCTCAGGCATACAATATTTCAAAAGCTTTGCTATACAAAGATGCATTTAAAACAATTTTATATAAAGGCTTAAAAGGAAAGGAAAGACAAATCTGGAGATATTGCCAAAGACATATGAAATAAAGGTTATCAAATAAATACCTCAGTAATGGTTGTTTAAAAAAATAATAAAGATCCAAGAGAAGGGAAACTATAATAACCAATTGCTTAAAGTCTGGCTTAGCGATTCTCTAAGTTTATTGGGCATGTGACACCTAGAACTCTTGTTTACATGTGGATCCTAATTCAGCACGTCTGTGTTAAGCCCAAAGTTCTGCAATTCTAGTAAGTTCCCATGTGTTGCTGATGCTTCTGGTCCTTGGACCACATTTGAAGTTAAAGCCAGAGTATGAGTGTGATCACAATATTGGGTGTTGGAAGAAGAGAGAGATAAGGGAAAAGAGAGACCTATCTTCAACTAAGAAAATAAGACAGGAGTAAAAAAAGAGTGAGGCATTGAAATAAGAAATTAAGACAGTAGCAACAATAATGAAGATATCACTAACTACAATAAGTATAAATAAAAAACTACCAATTCAAAGATACAGATTAATAAATTAGATAAAAAGCCCAAATCCAGATTTAAAGGATTTACATGAAAAACATTTAAAACATTAGGGCATATAAAAATTGAAAGTAAAACATGGAAAAAACAAGACCTATCAGGAAAACCTTAATCTAAACAATGTTGATAGCTATATTAAATAAAATAGATTTTAAGACAAATATGTTAGAAGTGGTGAGAATCATGACAACAAAAAGGTTCAATCAATCAAGGACCTATAGCAATTTTACACTTGCATATACCAATAAAATAGACTCAAAATATACACAGCAAAAACATGGTAGTACTAAATCTGCTATAATAATGGGAAATTTCAACACACCTCTCTTGATTATTTACAATAAACCACTCAGCAAAGATATAGATGAGATAAGTCACACAATTAACACACCTGATTAAATAGATAAATGTGGCACAATTACTAAAAGCTGATAACACACCATCCAATAAAGAAATCCTCAAATTAATTTTATATTTCATAATATCTAACCCTAACCTCTCCCCCTTGTTGACGTGACCTCCTCCAGCTGTTCACCTGGCCCCGCCCCCTTGTTGACTGGACCACATTCAGCTGTTGGCCTGGGCCCGCCCCTTGTTCCAGATGGTAATTTTAAAACTTTAAAGTATCCCTGAATATATGAAAATGTAAAACTTTAAAATATCCCTGACTATATGCACACATGACTACATAACTGTTTAAAAAAATCACAGTGCAATTTGAAATAAAAACACACAGAGAATTATAGAGAAAAGACTAGCTATTAGACATAGTAAAGAACTTTGATAGAGATTTATAGCCTCAAACACTAATATCTTTAAAGCCTCAAAATTAATGGCTTATGTATCCACCTTAAGATGTTAGAATATGATTGACTGAATAAACCCAAGTAGAAGACAACAGATAACAGGAGACAGGATCTGGAAGTGATATCGGCATCCCCATGTTTATTGCAATATTATTCACAATAACCAAGATAATGGAAACAACCTAAGGGTCTATCAGTAGATAAATGAGTAAAGATGGGGTATATACAGACAAGGGAATATTACTCATCCATAAGAAAGAATGAAATCCTGCTGTTTTTGACAACGTTAATGAACCTTTAGGGCATTATGCTATGTGAAATAAGTCAGACAGAGACAGGGGATTACCATGTGATATTACTTATATATGTAATCTACAAAGCTGAACTCAGTTATAATATTAACAAATTCTGGGCATCTAATATACAGCATGGTAATTATAGTTAACAGTACTGTATAATATACTTGAAAGTTGCTGAGAGAGTACATCTTAAATGTTCTCACCACACACACAAAAGAACAAAAATGGTAATTATGTGTCAGGATAGAGGTTTTAGCTAACACTATTGTGGAAATCATTTCACAATACCAGGGCAGGGGGGAGGGTGGTGGTGGTGGTGCAAAAGCAGGCTTAGAGTTGTGCATGCTAAACACAGAGTTAAAGAGCTATTGTAATAATCATAATCTGCATGCCTTCTATGCGAATAGCTATAAACCTACTTTTGACCAGCCCTGAAACTAAGTGTATCAAACCAATGCATTGTACACTTTAAACTTAGATCATTTTAGTGTCAGTGATCTCCATAAAGCTAGAAAAACTTTAACTTAGAAAATAGCAAAAATAAAAGACAAAAATACAATTAGAAGGTCAACAAAATATATGATCGGAATGGAGGAAACAATTACAGAATTAAAAAATATTTAGAATCTGGTCCTCATATGTATAACTTGATAGTGAGCCCTGGAGTTCATAAACACATTTATGGGGTCTCTTTCCTGGATTCCTAATCCTTGCAAACTTCCTAGTACTTTTCTCTGCCCCCATCCTTTCTTTCTTTTTTTTCTTTTTTAAAAATATATTTTATTGATTTTTTTTTACAGAGAGGAAGAGCGAGGGATAGAGAGTTAGAAACATCAATGAGAGAGAAACATCGATAAGTTGCTTCCTGCACACCCTCTACTTGGGATGTGCCCGCAACCAAGGTACATGTCCTTGATCTGAATCGAACCTGGGACCTTTCAGTCTGCAGACCGAAGCTCTATCCACTGAGCCAAACCGGTTTTGGCAGCCCCCATCCTTTCTGGTTCCCTGGCTTATGGCTCTGATTAGCCCACACTGGCATGCTCTGTTGTGAACTTTTGAGATTAGACTCATGTCCTGACTCCAGTGGAAGAGAACAGAGTGAAACAAAACAAAACAAAACAAAACAAAACAAAACAAAACAAAACAAAAGCAATGAGAGTTTGACCTACCCTCTTGGGCCTGTAACTCAATAGAACAAAGTTTTCTCTCTCAGAGTTTTTATTCTTGCTGGTTCCAATCACTGCACTGCCATCTGTATCATCACCACTGGGTTGCTTGGTGCCTGGGGCACAAAAGAATGGAGAAAGCAAAGATCAGGGCGCAATTTCCACACTCTCTGAATATTAGGCATTCCTTTCCCCAGTCTTGGAGCCAGAGGTGGAGGGCTTCCCCTGTGTCTGAGATAATCTCCATGTTTCTGGTGTGTTAACTTCAGGTTGGGAGATATCAAAGCGGGGAGGGGGAGGAGAGAATGATAAGCTCAATAAGAATCCAGTCATGCCGGGACTGGTTTGACTCAGTGGAGAGAGCATCGGCCTGCAGACTGAAAGGTCCCAGGTTCGATTCCAATCAAGGGCATGTACCTTGGTTCAGGGCATATCCCCAGTAGGGGGTGTGCAAGAGGCAGCTGATCGATGATTCTCTCTCATCCATGTTTCTAACTCTCTATCCCTCTTTCTTCCTCTCTGTGAAAAATCAATAAAATATATTTTTAAAAAAAGAATCCAGTCATATTTTAAATTCTGGTGCTCATTGCTAATCCGGCTACTACTGTTTCTATTTCAGGGTTTTCAAATATTTGCTCATACATTTTGTCCAGGTTTTAAAGTTGTATTGAGTGGAAGAGAAAGAGTAGATTGTGCTTGATGCATTTTATCCAGAACTGAAACTGATGCTCTTTTATACAGTTAAAACAATTGAAATTTAAAATGTATATCTTTAGGAATACCTAAAGTTGTGATAAAACTTTATAAAAAAATAAATCAAAAGAATAATGCACATGAAATTCAGGCTGATGATTTCCTTAAGTGCAGGGAGGCAGATGGATATGTTGATGGGGTCCCATATCATATGTTCAATACAGTTATCATCAAGATGTTCGCTTTTGTTTTTGTTGGTGCATTCTTAAGCATTTATAACCTGATGGGAAAACAGCTAACTAAATAAGTACAGGAATAAAACTGGGCTGAACATAGAACAATAAGAAAGACTATTAACTCAGAATCATGATTAATGCAATTTTGTATATCTGAGTTATAAAAAAGAGGAAAGAAAAAAGAAAAAAAATGATTTTCTTTGCCTTTAAATGGGTCAGAAGTTATAAATCAGGGTAGATTAAGCTACTGACAAATGAATCTGACATCTCTGTGGCTCAAAATGAAAGTTTGCTTCTTACTCATATGGTGGCCAAGGCTGATGCTCCTGGTTGTACAGCTTTCCTCTAAGCAATGACTACGGAGCTGGAGCCTTCCAGCGCATGATTCTACAATCCTGAAGCCCTTTTTTCAAGCTATACATGTGAAGAAGGAAAACATGAGAATAAAGACTGAGGGGGAAAGCCCAGCTGACCTAGATTAGTGGTTGAGCATTAACCTATGAACCAGGAGGTCATGGTTCAATTCTATCAGGACACATGCCCGGGTTGCAGGCTTGATCCCTAGTAGGGTATGTGCAAGAGGCAGCTGATCAATGATTCTCTCTCATAATTGATGTCCCTATCTCCCTCTCCCTCTCCCTCCTTCTCTGAAATCAATAAAATATATTTGAAAATAAAAATTTTACGTATTAAATGTGTATTTATTAAATTATATTTAATATTCCATTTGAAGTTATTGCCTGTATTATGTCATATTATATTCTCCCACTAGTACCTTCTATATTATCATCTCATCTTACCATATTATAACATTGTTCTAATATTTGCTTAATATATACACATCATACATACATACACTCACACAAATTGAGTTTGGGTATCTAGTTATTAGCATCATCTATAATATTCTATATCCTCCTTTATTTTTTACTTCAGGAGTTGTTCTTCTCAGGGTAGAATTAGTTCAGGAAGCCAGCACAGTATTTATATCATTTTAGTACACCTTCCATTGTACTTTGATTTTTTGAATATATGTTTTTATTTATTTATTGAGAGAGAGGAGAGGAGGAGAGAGAGAAACACACCTATTATGTCTATGTCTTTCACGCCCCGACCAAGGAGTGAGAGCTGGCAAAGCTGACAGGTTATCAAACGGGCCATCTTTCGGTGCCCTGGAAGATGCTCAACCAACTGAGCTACACCGGTGAGAGCTATTCTTAAGTTTTCAAAATGTTGAAATATCAACATTTTTTCCTGAAAGGTGTAATTGAATCATTTTCTCCTCATTTAACAGAAACATAGTAATTCCCTTAGATCTCTTATAAGAAAAAGGAAAACAGAGCAGAGTGATGCAGGGAACCAAGAGGAACATACTCTGTCTGGGAAAACAGTGCACTTGAAAATTTTGCTGAACTACTACTAAGTCTTTAGTTTACAGCTCGCCGTATAAAGAGTATTAAGTTAATAAAGGCAACATACAAACCCAATATAAAAGTGTGCTTTTTGCTAAATGTAGGGTAGAGAGAATAATCCAAAGTTGGATTGAATGATAATGGTAGCAATTAAGAGAAGGAACAATTTCCAACACTGTCACTGTCAGGTATTGAGCAAGCTGTTCATAACATGTGCCTTGGTTTCCTCACCTATAAACTGGCCAAGACAATAAAACCCATTTCTTTTGAGGATTAAGTTAATTAGTTCATACGAAATGCCTCCAAAAGTGCCTGGTACATAATAAAGCCTGGACAAATGCTAGCTATTACCATTTCACAAAAGAATCAAAGTTTTTATTGATGCTAAAAAGTAAAAGACATGATTGTCTTAATTATCTAGTTCCTATTCTATATTAAATTATACTAAATTATGTTTCAAAAAGAGAACCCCATTTATTGCCTGAAAACACTTTTTTAAAAAACAAACCCTACCTGTTCATATACATTTCAAAGGAATATCCACCCCCCATCTATATATATAAAAGCCTAAGTGACTATTATGACCAAAGGACTGGAATGACTGGTCTACTGGTTGCTATGATGTGTACTGACCACCAGGGGGCAGATACTCAATGCAGGAGATGCCCCCTGGTGATCAGTGTGCTCCCACAGCCAACTGCCCACAGTCCCTCCCCTTGGCCTGCCAACCTCCTGTGGTCACTCCCCCTGGCCGGTTGGCCCCCCAATAGGCCTCGATCACTGGCCAGGCCAAGGGACCCCACTTGTGCACAAATTCATGCACTGGGCCTCTAGTATTTTAATAGGATAAAATACTTGACTTTCACAAATATCTGCCAATAGCTTATCAATTTTTAGTAATAATTTTTAGCAAAGTATCATTGATGTGGGAGTTAGACTTTTTTCTTCTGGTTTTAAAACAAATTCCTTTTTATTTTTTTCAGTATTTAATAATTCTTTATTGTTGAAAGTATAACATATGTCATCCCCCCCCCATTGGCTCCCCTCAAGGTTCCCCTCATACCCCCCGCCCCTGAACCCCAGGCCTTCAACGCCATACTGTCTATGTCCATGGGCTATGCATATATGCATTCAAGGTCTTTTGTTAATTATCTCCCACCCACCCACCCTCCCCTACCTTCCCTCTGAGATTCCAAACTCTTACCCATGCAACAAAATTCTTTTTAAAAATAACTTTGTATTAAAATATAAAACATACAAACCTGCACACATTAATGCATACAGATCAATCAATTTTCACAGTATAAATATACCCAAGTAACAAGTGTTAGGGAAAAAATACAGAGCATTACCAGTATCTTGTTGTACTGCTTTTCTCTTAGCAATAACTACGTGTTCCACTTGTGCATCATTCTAGTCATAGGGAAACTGCTATACTGATTGATGTTTTACAGTGCAGATTATGTCCTTTCTATAAATGCAAACACACAGGATGTATTTTTTGTGTCTGCCTTATTTTGCTCAACATTATGTTTGTGAGATTGTAATATATTGCATGAATATTAATAGATGGTTAGTTCTCACTCCTATGTAGGTAGCCTGCAGTATGAACATACCACAATGTAGTCATCCATTCTACTACTGTTGGTGAGCATTCAAATAGTTTCCAGTTTGGGACACTGTGAACTTTGTTTTGTTTTTTTTTCCAAAATGGCTACAACATTTTATTCGTTTATTTTTAAATATTTTTTTTAATTTTATTTTTCAATTACAGTTGACATTCAATATTATTGAATTTCCTAATACATTTTTTTGTGAAAATATGTATGCATTTCTATTGGGTATATACCTAGGAATAAATTTGATGGTATCATTGGTTATACATATGTTTAGAATTTGCAGGCACTGCTGAAAAGTTTTCCAAGCTTATTGGAGTAATTTTTAATTTTACCAGATGTAGATGTGAGTTGCAGTTGCTTCAATTCTGCCCACATTTTCTATTGTCTATTATTTCATTTTAAACATCCTCGTGAATGTGTCATGATTTTGCATTGCGGTTTAAATTTACATCACCATTATGTCTTATGAAGTCACCTTTTCATACATTCATTTGCCATATGGTGATCCTCTTTTGCAATGTGTGTAAAACAGACTTCTTCAATTGGCAAATATATGTTTCAGTATTGTGTTCATGATTATTATAACTAGCTGTTTAGAAGAAGCAGAGTTGCCTACTTGGCTTCTACTGAACAAATTGATGATCCATCAATAATATCCATGAGTTTTAGTCAGAGACGGGGTTAGACCTAATGAAAAACAAATGCAGTTTATTTTTAAAAAGAGAAAGAAAGCAAGATCTATATATCATAAAAATAATATATATAGTATATATTGAATTCTGAGAGGAAGAGGGAGAGATAGAATCGTCCATGATTAGAGAGAATCATAGATTGGCTGCCTCCTGTAAGTCCCCCACTGGGGATAGAGCCCACAACCCGGGCATGTGCCTTTGATCAGAATCGAACCTGAGACCTTTCAGTTCACAGGTCTATCCACTGAGCCAAGCTGACTAGGGTAGCAAGAACTATCTTCCTTGAATGTCTGGTTCCCTTCAACTCTATAGCTACTCTATCAAAAATTAAAGCATCCTGCCAAAACCGGTTTGGCTCAGTGGTTGAGCATCGGTCTGCGGACTGAAAGGTCCCAGGTTCGATTCCAGTCAAGGGCATGTACATTAGTTGCGGGCACATCCCCGGTGCGGGGTGTGCAAGAGGCAGCTGGTCGGTGTTTCTCTCTCATCGACGTTTCTAACTCTCTATCCCTCTCCCTTCCTCTCTGTACAAAATCAATAAAATATAAATAAAAAAAATAAAGCATCCTTGTCTTCATCTACACCACTGTAACATTCTCTGAATGGGGAAATATTAAAACAAATTTTAAAAGCTAAATTAAAACAAAACATATTTCTTTCAAACATATATAGTATGTCCTAGCCAGGCATGGGCAAACTACAGCCCGCGAGCCGGATGGGTGTTCTAAACTATTGAAATAAATAAATAAATAAGACCATACCCTCTACGTAATGACGTTTACTTTAAATTTATATTAGTTCACACAAACACTCCATCCATGCTTTTGTTCCGGTCCAGTTTAAGAACCCATTGTGGCCCTCAAGTCAAAAAGTTTGCCCACCCCTGTGACCTAGACAGTCTGCTAGGTGCACATACTACAATATCTCCAGGAGAAGGTTATTCTATTAGGTTCATGTTTTTATAGGAGGACATTGAGGCTCAGAGGAAGCAAGGACTTTTCTCAAGGTCATGTAGTGATAGGCCAGGATTCAAACCAGTTCTTATTACATCAGATATTTATATTAAGTCTTCAATTTCACTTTTTAAAGAAAAGGCTGACAGGCAATATGGCTGAGTCACGCCAGAAGAGAACTCCTACCACTTTCTAGCTTTGGGAGTTTAAAGAACTATGTCATTCGGCTGAGTGAGGCTCAATTTCTTCTGAATAAAATAAAGAGGCTATTCAAGGTTACCTCTAAAGACCCCTTCGAAAACGGATTTTATGACTTTAAACACTTTGATTTCTACTAACAGGTCCAATGCTATTTCCTTCTAGATAGAAGAAAATTGGTTCCTGGCATGTTGCTCTTCATTCTTGGTCTTCACTCATTGTGTGATTTTGATTTTGCTCATCCCTCAAGGTCATTGAAATAACACCTCAAGTTCATTTGTCCTTGATTCTTTTATGATGAATTCAGATCTCTCTTACAGAACTTATCACTTTGTATATAATATGGATTGTTTATGTGTGTGCCTCTCTCTACTGCTAGACATGAGCTCCTTAAGGACAGTAACTGGACATCATTCATTCCTAGAGCACATTCATTCCTGGTACACATACATAATGGATAAACTATAGATAAATGGATAAGTGAATGAATTATCTGTTTCCGTTATACAGGTTGATTACTTAAAAGCTAGAGATGCGACCTCTGTGATTATTTCTTGTCACCCTCTGTTAGGTTCCCAGATACCAAGCAAGGGTGTGATTACACACAAGTCTCAGCTTCAGCCTGATTTCACAGGGGACCTCTGGGGTGTAAATTATGCCTCAAAGTTATTAGGGGACTATAGTCAAACGAGCTAGAGTTTCATACTCCTATACCAGCGCATCATTGGCTAAGGCAGCAGAGAGCCGTCAACTCCAGGCACTCCAGCTCTCATCACGTGTGAGTCCAGCAGCACCAGTAGCCCAAAAACAGTAGTTAAAGAGGGTCCAGGTGCTGGCCTTTAGATGCAAAGCACAAAGAAGCGATTGATGGCTGTGAGCACACAAAGCTAGAACCTCAGGGGATCTGGGCTGAACTTTGACAATGTCTGCTTTACCCTTTTTTTCCCGTTCTATTTCCACTTGAAAAATATTATAAATCTAGTAAATTTAGGAGACACTGGTATTTGGTTCTGCTCGCACTGCTCTCTTCCTTCACTGAACTATTTCATATGCCTTAGAGTGCCCTGAATAATTTCAATGGAAGTGGCCTTCCATGTATATACAGCAATACCATTTCATGTAATTTCCCAAACCCAGAAGACTTTTAATTCTGCTTTACCTGTTCTGAATCATACAATGCAGGAAATGTTATTGTCATTTTACCTGCTTCAACCATAACGGCTGAAGCTATTTTTCTGCGTGTGTGATCAATTTGAAGTAGAATGCGTTGCCGCAGGTCATGCATCCTGGATATCATGAAGCCTGGTATAAATATATATATAAAAAGTAGCAAGTGTTTTGTTTCAGTAGAATCATATGCAGAGGTCAGAAATTCACCGCCAAATAGGGCTTTTAATTCCTGCATTCGGTCAGATTTCAATAAACCAAGCTTTGGGAGAGCAAGAAACATTATTGGATGTATCCACAATGATATCCTCAGTACCTCAGACCATTCCTGGCACACAGTGGGTTTTCAATGCACATTTCTTGAATCAATGACAATTTTAGCCACTTGAAATGTTCTATGGTTTTATTTAAACTGGTTGTCAGCATGGAATGACTTCTGCATTTTCTCCTGGAAGTGGGTGAATTTCCATGGTGAGCAATTCCTCTATATACAGTTTGCAAATCATTTTGGGAACCTTCCAAATGAAAGGCACTGTATAAATATACCCTCCCACCAGCAGCCAGCCGGCTTTCCACCGGGGATGCATTTGCATCGCTTATGTACATAGTGTTTCATTTGGGGCATTGCTTTTATTTTTATGGCCATAAAAGAAATATTCACAGTACGAACAATAATGTAAACTGCATTCAGGAAGATATATATTTGTATATATTTTTTATGATTCAAAACTTAGAAACCTGAAAGAAAAGCAGGCATGGCATTTTCCTTTGCTGGTGCTGTTTGCTTTTCCATAGCACTCTTTATTATTTCTGAACTTTACGGTGGGGGCTTGCTGAAAGGCTCATCTTTGTCTGTACATTATTTGATAATGTGTGGCTGTGGGTCTAAATGAATGTTGCTGGCAAAAGGCCTGAAAGTGAAGGGTGTTTGATTTTGTATTTATTCATGTCTGTAACAACAGTTTTTGCTTTAGCGCTGCCTTTTTGTGGATGGACTCTTTAAGGAGAGAAAGAGAAAAGCAAGCAACCTTAGGTATAAAATGCTTTCTAAGTAACTTGGCATGATAATGGAGACTTTCACAGATGGAAGAGACCTTGAAGAGTCCTCTTTTAGCCTTTAGAGCAAAGGGGTCTGATTTCCTAGAACATTATTGGAGAGCTAGCATTTAAAATTATATCATACAGAAAATGTGTAATGAACTTTGAAATAAATTGCCAACAGAGTCAAATCAAAATCTCTATAAATTATGTATTTACTTACACAGAATCATCAGCATACAACAGATGAACTGAATTTTAACTCTGTAATTTATACATTTCCATAATTAATTAAATTTCAACAGAATGAAATATCCCATGCCAGACATTTTCCAGATATGCCAGGCTCAAGAATGTCATTAAAAAAAGAGGAGCTACTCTGCATATTCAGAGTATTTTTTTATATAACAAAACATCTGAAAAGGTAGATTAAACGCAACTCTTGATCACTTCTCTAAGGAATGATCTGAAATGTACAAAAATTAAATGTAGGTTATTGATAGTAAAAGGTGGACTCATAAGAATTTGAGTTCATTTCCTGTGTTCACAGTTCTCTTGCATAAACACAAAACCTTGTATTTTCTCACATTTTACTACTAAAATAATAAAAGTGATTTTGAAACTTAGCTCTAGGATAGTAATGTTAAGAAATAGCTCACTCAGGTTATTTGTGGCTTATAAAGTAGATGTTGGTGTATTCTCCATCTCCTCAGTCAGAATATTACTGTAGTTAAACTCTAATTTTATATTCCCAGTAATACCAAATTTGTTTCCTTAAAATGAATGTCTTATTTAAAGTATCTTGACATTCTTCTTTTTTATTATTAGGAAATAAAACAGTAGTTCCTTCAATTGAGAAAAGCTAGAAGCATGGAATTGATCTGCAGCCAGTTTTTACTACAAATCCCATAATGCTTTGGATTATAGCCTACAATCCCCATACTGCTGCACCAAACTTACTGTTAACTATCCCATTACTGAAAAAGAGAAATAACAGAACATTTGAGAAGAACTATGTAATATACAAGGAATCTGTTGAAGTAGTACATTATTAATTTCTGCAGTATTTTGAGATTTGCCACTTCATAAAAAAGAGATATATTTATGCATATGCTCACTATTTTTTTAATCCCAAATGTAGGATTACTTATTCTCAGTGTGCCAAGGTATATATACTTCCTATGCGAAAGCCTTTTTATACACCCATCATTGAGTTGTGTGTTTTTTTTCACCTAGCTTTGGAAGGGAGGTCAGTTTTATTCAGATTTTAAAATAAAATCACAATACATTGTTTAATGCTCTACACATCTGTAAATGAGAATTCTGTGAAGTAATTAAAATTCTTAATTAGATGCACCTTGCAGCTGCTGTTAGTCTTAATTGGCAATAATGCAGCTACATTTTGTTCTGACACATACCTTCAGAGGAGTTAGAGAGAGAACTGAAGGGAGGCAAGAGGAAAATGTTCCCACACAGTTCAAGACAGTTCGCACAAAGAGGATCCCATGGCAACAAACAGTGAGGCCCACAGTTGGCTCTGTAAGATCCAGGAATAGACAATGGCACACCTCGATTTCAAATAAACCATTTTCCTTCCTGATCCAAAGAGACAGTGTTTTAAATCATCTTTTGCAATAGGATTGAAATGGTCAAATGTTCACCTGTATCTTTAACACACTTTTCAAAGCTTCTGGATACTCTTTCGCATGCAGACCATGCATGCCCAGGTAATCACTAGAACTCATACTCTGGGCAGAGTAACAAACTGACTAGCAGAAGCCTTGGAAATAGAAGACATTTTTTTTGCACTACATGGGGCAGGACTAGACCTTGGCAACCGGTTCATTTCAACCTGTCATTTTTCAGACAAGGAAACTGAGACCAAGAGAAATTAAAGTGATTCCCTCAGGTAATTATGGCCACTGAGGAGTAGAAATTAGGTTTAAGTCAAGGATTTGAGCATACAGTCCAAGACTTCTAAACTTTGCTGGAAGCAATTAAATTTGTTAATTGTGCCCCCTCCCAGTCCACTTGAGGTCTAGTTCTTCACTTAAATGGGTCAGCTAAGGGACTGCAATAGGTGTTGAAATGTGGATCACCTGCTACAAGAAGAGACTATATTACCCCTTGACCTGCAGTTCTAAATTTGCTCTGGATTAGAGCACATTGGGACCGAGCAAGGAGAAGAGAACTGACATTCCATGGGAGGTTAATCTGGGTGAGTTCCCTCCAGGGAGAAACCGGGTAAGTCTTGCTACACACTTAAACCAGCTCTTTTCTCAGCTTGAATTGGAAATTTCAATATACAGCTCCTTCCTTAAAAATACAGGCTGACCTTCCTTTCCTGTCTCCCAGGCCCCATTCAGTCTCACCAGTGCCTTGAGTTTAGCTTGCATTACTGGAGTTCTCATTTTACCAAATATTTGCAAGTGTTTCCTTTATCTTCAATTGTGTTTCGCTCCCTAAATGAAACGAAGACACAGTTCTCCAGGGCCCGGGCTGCTTTACCTATTTACTGTTCTATTTTTGGTTTATCCTATTAAGCCTTACATCACAAAAGTGTGTGGGAAACGGTGTGGAGTGGGTTAAGGCTTTCTAGAATGGAGCCTAGAATTGGTGTATGGAAATGGTTGGACAGTGGAAAGATGGCCCAGCTGCCTTAGCTCAGTGGTTGAGCATCGACTTATGAACCAGGAGGTCATGGTTAGATTACCAGTCAGGGCACATGCCTGGGCTGTGGGCTGGATTCCCAGTGTGGGGCGTGCAGGAATCAGCCGATCAATGATCAATGATTCCCTCTCATCATTACTGTTTCAGTCTCTCGCCCCCTCTCCCTTCCTCTCTGAAACCAATAAAAATATATTTAAAGAGTGGAAAGATGGAGGGGTGGTGATTAGAAAGTGTTTCTCAGGCCTTTAATTGTCAGGCCCATGCCCCCCCCCACCCCCCACTCACCTCCCAGTCAGGACCTAACCAGGTGGTGGCAGTCCACGGGCCAGTTTATTAGCTATGCAGACTGGCGGAATTCACTCCAGATTTACTGACTCAGAATCTGCATTTTAGCAAGAAACCGAGGTGATTATGCATATGTTCAAGTTTGAAGAGTACAGAACCACTATTCCAATGCGGTATAAAGGGCAAGAATCTGAAATTGAGCAAATCCCCTAATGTATCTGACCAGTGCCTACTTTTCCCTCTTTTCCCAGCAGGGCTCCTCCTCAGAATCCTGCAGCTCACTCTATTACCCAGTGGGTGGGTGGGAGGAAGATCCTCTTCCATCGCCTCCTCTCTCTGACACCCCCCTTCCCAGAGCGCCTTCAGAAGCACCCTTCTCCCGGGCTCCACTGGGGCGCCCAGGGAAGATTTTCCTCCTCCCCAAACTGAAAGAGTGGCTTTGGAGAGGGGTTACTACCTGAGGGACTCCCAGTTTTACATCCCAATAGGGCCAAAAGCACTCTGCAAAACTGCTCCTCAGAAACAATTAGCACCTTGCCACCTGAGGTTTGGAGCAGCCCCCACAGCCATCTCGCTCTCTCCCTCTGGCAATCCAGTTTAAAGTGGAATTGAGAATGGGTGTGTGTGTGTGTGTGTGTGTGTGTGTGTGTGTGTGTGTGTGTGTGAGAGAGAGAGAGGGGGGGGGAGAGATCGCACGCAATAACATCTCTGCTCTAAAAGAGAGATGAGAAGGAGGTTCTTATGAGCGTGCCAGTTTAGGCTCTGCTCTCATACCCTTCTGCTTCCCTGACAAATGGAACGGTGATTTTAAGGTGGCTAGCACCAGACCGGGAGCATCCACATTCGCTGCTCCACATTTGCCAGGAAGGACAGATTCTCATTGGAGCCCTCTCAGGGTCCTTTCCAAAAGCTTCCCAGGCTACTCTCCTTCCCCTTCAATCTTCCGAAAACTAAAACTTGAAAATCAATGGCATTCTGTGGATTGGCTAGTACTAAAATATCCATTGGGTGGCAGTAACACTATCCTCTTTATGACTTGCAGCAAACCCGAGAATGCATTCAATCAAATGAACCGATCTTGTAGAAACACTGGAATCATTTATGCATTGCAGTTTCTCTTTCTTGTTTTCGCTCCTTCTTCCCTGGGATATTCTGAGTGGATTGTGGCTATTTATCAAGATCTTGTGGCATTCGTGGTTTGCTTGTCGTTTTCGCTCAGGATTAGCATCACTCAAGGCGAACGCAAAGCTGCTTCACCCCCCCCTCCACTCTTTTCAAAAAATCATTTTTTGGGGGCTGCTGAAGAGAGCTAGGACCCAGGAGACACCTTCCCAAACAGCAGGGGTTGTGTGCTTTCACATAGCAGTACTGTACAAGGAAAACCCCGTTGGATCTGTTATTGCAGGATACTTGTGAAATATACATAGGATTCTTTCTTATGGCTGCATCCCGGACCTGGAAATTTTACTTGGGGACCAAGAAGATCTGAGAGGCTACACGCATTCGAAAGATTTGCAAGCAAGACTCTGGTTTCTGAAATAGAGCTCGCAGACTTCCTTACTTAACTGGCCTTTTTCCTTCCTTCCTTCCTTCCTTTTTTATTTCTAATTTCTTCCCTCTTTTTCTGTTCTCTCCTCTCTGTTTCTCCTTTTCTATTTGCCTCTTCTGTTTTTCTCCGAGTCTTCCTTCCACCCCCCCCCCTCCTCTGCACCTGGATTGTATCTTCGCTAAACAATCGGGCACTTTGAGAACTAACTGGAGGCAGTCTCGTAGGGAAGAGCTGTATGGAATTATCTGCTTTTATGGTGAACTTGGCATTTGTGAATGGGTATCTTGTTCGTGATATTAATTGCTAGCAAAAACAAGAACAAGAACCCGGGAGTAAAACGTGGATTTTTCTGAATACGCATTGTGATGACCAGCAATTACCTTACCGACTGATATCCAGAGGAGAACAATTTGGAAGACTGTTGTGGGTAAGGTCATTTTATATATGCAAATCTATCCGTGGCGTTAGCGAACTTGGGCATTTGTAATGGGAATGGGTGACTTGGGTGATTGCTGCATCGCACTCATGGCTGTGATGTGGCCGTTATTGGCACTGAATGGAATAACTGCAGTTGGGTGTGTTGGTGTGTGTGTGTGTGCTTGTGCCTGTGCTTGTGCCTGTGCCTGTGCGTGTGCCTGTGTGTGTGTGTGTGTGTGTGTGTGTGTGTGTGTGTGCTGAGTGTAATTAAAAATAAATCAGAGCATCGCTCCCCACCTCCAATTATTTTTATATGGTAGAGTGTCTTGAATTAATTTTGGGTAGTCACTCTTTTGTTTGGATGCACTATTTGTGGTTCCTGTGTTCTGGAAGAGGTAGCAGTCGTGTAAGGAACAGTTACTGAAGAGCCCTGTTTCAAATGA
Organism: Vespertilio murinus; assembly: GCA_963924515.1. Taxonomy (NCBI): domain Eukaryota; kingdom Metazoa; phylum Chordata; class Mammalia; order Chiroptera; family Vespertilionidae; genus Vespertilio; species Vespertilio murinus. Next base: position 15,785,433 of record OZ004710.1, read on the forward strand.
TACGAGCTACTTTTTATTTATTTAAAGGAGGATGTTTTCAACTCGGTGCAGCATTCTGCTGCATTTCACAGCCGCAATGGGACAGGGACATCCCACTTGTCAAGTTCTTAAACTTTAAGATGATAATCATTGTTAATTTGTTCTCTGGGTTGTGATTATTGAAAATTATTAAGTGCCCTAGACTACTTTTTTTGTCCACTGGATTATCATTCAGAAAGAAAAAAAAAAGCTGAAAATAATGACCAAAAAAAGAGAGATAAAAGAATATTGCAATATCATTTCAAATGTCACAGTAATGCTTTTTCCCCCTCAAGTTCAATTGCCCGTAATAGAATTACTTATCCAATACCCTAAAGAGCTGAAGCTGTGACCCACGTGCAGAGGAGTCCAAGGTCTGGAAGCAGCAAGCATCCTTTTATTGCAATGCAGCTAGCTTTGGATATGCAGGCAATTACACACTTCCCTTAACCTTAAGTTGAGGATGCGTCCTATCTGCCACATCTATTTTACCCTTCCAGTAAAAAGTTAGAGACGAGAGCATGAAGGATGCTTAAACATATTCTGCCTAGGAAATGGGATAAAAAAATCAATATTGATGACATGGTTCAGTGCACCGTACTGCAATGCTAAAGTGCAATATTCAGTACCTCTGATGAGAGAATGGAGCATTTACATGTGTTATAAATCTCACCGGGTAGATTCATCTGAAGGGAAAGAGAGGAGATATGTGGATATGTAGGAAGATGGATGGAAGTCGTGCATAATCAGTGATTATGTAACTTCATTACATCAGTGAGCTTCAGTCAACGATTGTGAGATAAAATGATCGTATAGAGAGAGGCTCCATCACCCTCTTAACTTTTGAGGGCTTGTAACAGTTAACAGAGGAGGAGGAGGGCGGGCTGAGATTAACTCCAATGGTCCTGTAAACCCTGATCTCTGTGGCGAATTTAGCATGAGTTTTCTCACAGGGAGTTTCTGAGGGATAGCCGATCATGTAAGCTTTATGGCTGGACAGGAGCAATTTTAGCCACACCCGTGGAGAGTCCAAAATGAGAGTCCGCAATGTTTCACAAGTGCCCCATTGAGTAATCCGGACTGATGATCCCAGCCAAGGTCATAGTTCTGTGCCCAATGATTGAAATATGTGACCCCAACTGAGAAGAAAGTTCAATCTATTGAGCTGAAGGCTCAACAGAATGACTATTTGGGGTCCTTGCTTGCATTTTTTCCTGCTAGAGCTTGATGCATATTTCAGTCTTGTGGTTCCCTTAATAAAAATGATTGCCTCCACAGTGTGTTAGAAATGAGTGTTTGGTACCTTTATTTTTGTCTTGACAACCCGTTTCTGGGCCATTTTAACCCTCTGGGGAAAGAGAAGTAAAAACCTTCAAATGTAATGATATCCTGTTAAATTAAAAAAATAAAATAAATGGCAATGAATTCACTGTTAAAACAAATACCAGAATAAAGAGCAATCAATTTTCAAGTTTTACTTATTGAATGGCTTAAAGGACATGTTGCAGCTGGCTGTGACTTTTACCATGAAATGAGATAAATGTACTGTGCTCCCTGTACAGAGAAAGAAATACTGCAGGATAAAATGTCATTTTCTCTGATGTTTGATTTGGAGCTGTGATTTTCTTTAAAAGAAGATACACATAAGCTCCTTTTGGCCTTCTACTGTTTTAGGATCTGTTTTTTTTCCTTAATGGATTATATATTCCCTCATAATGAAACTCCTGCTAAAATCCTAACCCCTGCTGAATTAAATAATTTTCTCCTCTCACCTAGTTGTGCGGATTTCTTATTTAATTTTACATTTATTTTACCAATTAAAAGGCTAAATGACTTTTTTTTAAAATCATGGAGATGAAATGATTCTTTCATTTTCTCCTATGGAGTGAGGTGCAGGATCTATATATCCACTAAGTAACTTTGAAAAGATCTGCTCACCCCAAATCAGAATGGTCGAATGGTGGAATGAAAATTTGAGCTCTGATATTTGAGATGACTTTCTTATTTCTGCAGGACATGCCCCAAACACTGATATGTTGTGCCAGTGGATTTGGAGGTTTGGTGTTCATATTGTGTAGGAAATTGGAAGTGAAGTTAACTCCTGATTCCTTCCTTCAGGGGTCAGGGTAACACTACAGCTGCTTCCATGCTGTTTGTCTTCAACTATGTGCCGAGGAGTCTGCAATGATTTTTCCCTGCACTCCTTATTTTAATATTTTATAAATGACATTCTCAGTTGTTTTCTGACATAAATCACATGTGTGTTACCAAAATGGCATATTCTAGAGGCGTTAGAAGCTCAGTAGCGGATAGAAATGATACTAGAAAGGAAAAGAAGTCTCTAAAAATGACAATGACCGTGAAACATACATACACATGTCATTGTTATCCTTTTAATTGAAGACTGCATATATTCACATTAGGAAAGATAATTTCAATCATTTTAATAGCACTTTATAACCTGTTAACTTTCTTTTGGAGAGGATTATGTAACTGAGGCAGGTTATGGCATTTTTCTGAGGTATCTACAAATCAATAATAAAAAAAGCTTTGCTTTAATACTAAAGCACTTAAACATGAAGAGAGTGAATTTAAAATAGAATATCTATTTCTCTAGTTTATTGCCATTTTGTCAGCCCAGGTTTTGTAGGTAGATTAGAAAATATTTGGAGAAATACAAGAAATCTCATTTATAAATACAGAAAATATTAATGTTTCCTGACCAGTTGCTTTAGCAAAATCAGATTTAGCTGACAAGTAATTACAGTATTCCTAAAACTAGAGAACATTTTAAAAGAAAATTTTATTTATGTTTGCAACATATGTGAACAAGTAATATTATTATTAAAATGACAAATAGAAAAAAAATTTAAGAACAACTGAACTTTTAGCATTAATTTAAGATTTATATTTCAGAATCTCTTCATCTGTTATACCCCGAAGGGTTTGGGATCTACTTTGCCTTGCAACAATATAACCTTTGGTGTTTGGTAAATCTCGTGTTTTTATAAAGCAGCCTACTTTATAATCTGTGGCAACCAGAGCACCCAAGTGTTGATTAATAAGACTCAAAAGTAGCAAGTTTTCTGGTAATACTCAACTTCAAAAGCATAATTATAATGGCACCATTTGGGCAGCTATAGCTAAGGCAGTGTCAGCATTTTCCTTATTAAATTCCCCTCCTATTTCTATTAGTTATATCAGGAATCTCAAAGAGGAAGGAGTTCAGCTCTCTGAGACATCAGGCATTGGAGAATTCGGGGCTGAGTCAGAGAGCTTGCCAAGCACTGCAGGCTCTGTCACTTACAAGCTCTGTGGCTTCTGACCTTGCATTTTACCTCGCTGCCTTCAAAAAACCATGAAAAAATACAGCAGTTAGATATTGCAGTTCAGGGACAAGATGTGTGTCTAAGTGCTTACCATCTGGCTATGCCTTCGAGATACTTGGAATTATTATTATTATCACGGGTTCCCCAAAGTAGGATGAATGTAACAGTGCATTTTCTCTCACCCTTATTGTAAATCTTATAGTCACTTTCTAATACTGGTTACAGTTAGCTTTCTAGTAGAGTTACAGCTGTTCAGTGAGGAAGCAACACGGACAAATTCCAAGGTTTGATTGCTAACTTTCAGTCAGTCCTCAGTTTTTTCAGCAGTGCTCAGAGGGGAATATAGTTGTCTCAAGTAACTGAAAAAAAAAAAAAAAACAAAACACAACCCCAAAACAGTTGCTTTTGAATGGTATTTAAGGAATGGTTACAAAGGGCTTTGTGTTGAGAGTGTTTTAAGCTGATTGCTTTTCTTTTTAAATGCTCCCGAGCACTCAGGTGTTTTTGTTTAGGGTAAGGAGAGTGCACAACTGTTCACAAACAAACTTGATGCTGCCACTGAAAATGGCTCAGTTGACCAAAAGAGCTACTCTCATATGTCAGTTTATTTAAAAAAAAGCATAAAGGTTTTGAATACTAAGCATAATAGAGGACATAAAGATATAGAGATAACGTGTTTTGGAATGTGCTAGTTGCAATAATTGCTAAGGTTCTTTAGGGGGAAGCAATGCCCATGTGTCACTATTATCTCTGCGTTTCTTTAATGTTCTTGTGTCTTCACATAAATGCATTTCCACATGTGAGAAGGATTAGCTAGTGATATGACCTTCCATATATGTTTTTAGGTGACTGGATAATCATGTGAAAAAAAGTTTTTAGATTTTAGTTAGGGTAGAATTGGAAAGGGGGATATTATTGCTGTAAATAAAAGTGGACGTAAAGAACTTTCCTGCTATAGAGCATAGCTTCTTCTTAAATTTCTAGCATCTTGCTTTTTACCTCAAGAACCCCCAATATTTCTCTGTTCCAGATGAATTTGATCATGCCTATTTATGTGACTTCCCTGATGCTTTTAAATAGCAAGCATTTTCTTGGTTTCCTATATTTAAAAAAATGCATATGCCTTCTGTCGCATGGGAATGCTTTAGATTTGTTCTAGCAGATTTACTAAGGAATATTGTAGGAATGTAGACAGGCTTGTTTATTTGACAAATTCTGCTAATCATCTTACAACTATGCTTTTAATTTTCACCCAGAGAATGCCACCCTGGAGTATTTTACACTGCAGCTAGAGTTCCATTACAAGCCAACCACATGGCTCGATGGACATACCCTTGCTGCCTACCCTGGCCACTGGCTGACAATGAAAGATCCTTAATTGAAATGTCTTTTGGTCCATCTGTTTAGAAACAATATTCAGGTGCCCAAACTTGAAGACTAAGGCTTTTAGCTTTATGGAAGGGATTACTGACCGGCCTGGTGCTGCTTTATCACACTATCTGTAACTGCCAAGCTGTGAACTGTGGATAAAGCAGAGGGAGAAAGCGAAGCACTTTGATATTCTGAAAATCTGATCATTCCTGTTTCCATATGAAAACATTAAAAGTAATATTTTTCATAACAGCCTATTCAAAGGGTATGTTATAATTACTATGTAATATATATATATATATATATATATATATATATATATATTACATATATAATATAACATTCAAAGGGTATGTTATAGTTACTATGTGGTATATATATATATATATATATATTACAATAAATGGTACTAAATGAATTATTTTATTCATACAAGGGCTGCATGTTTAAGAATATATATTTAAAATTAGATTGTATTTTTTTTAATAACTTCCTAAGTCAGGAAACCGTGTGTGGAGTTTGGACTCACTAAAAAAAAAATGAAATGGACTGTGCATTGTGATCATATAATTATAGGCCTTCATTCTTTCAATGTCTTTGTTAATTATGTGAATTATAATTATAATAAGTCACTGTATGAATAATCATAAAATTATTCACAGTGGTTTATTTTCTCATAGTATGATCAAAGTGATTTAATTGGTAGGTTCTTACGCTATCAACATTTACATGTAATACAATTGTGGCTTAGTATAGTGACCTTCATCATTTTCTGGTATAAAGTTCCCCTTTTAAATTAAAAAAAATTGGAAGATCACTTAAGCATAGATGTTCTTTAGTATCAGTTGATTGAGAAATGAATAATAATAAAAATATTATGGACATAATTTAAAATTAATTTGACTGTAAATAGTCACAACAGGGTCTACTTATATCTTTAACATACATTATTTATCTACACAGAAAGATTCTAGACCCCTTGGAGTAATCCTTGCAATCTTGGTAAATAAAAGGCCTATATATCTACAGCCAAAATACTTGCACTGGATATGCACATGAATCATGTTTATCTTAAATACAAAATGAAAGGCAAGTGTTTATGGTGGTGGAATGTGGATCCAAGAAGCTGGATTTTGGAAGAACAGAATTGCTATGAACATACATTCAAAGTTCCAATACAAAAAAAATTTCACATTCAAATTTTAGAATTCAAATATTATAACATAAAATTGTTTGATATTGCAAAATAACTGCACTTTAAAAGAAAAAGTAAGTGTGATTCTTATTGCTATCTGAATGAAAATTAATTATAAATATAGCCAGAGGTGATTACAGTGGCCTCATAAAAATTTAAAGAAATTACATACAGTGTAGAACAAAGGATGTCCCATGGTGTAAATTTAGCCCCCAGGGAAATTTTGGACAAGAAGAATGAAATTACATTTGTGAGATCCCATAATTTTTTGGCTCTCCCATGATACATAATTCCTGTCTCAGTTAAGTATTTTAGCTACATAGCAATTGTTCTTGTTGAGGCTAATTTTAGTGCATCTAATCCTTTGGCCTCTCACTTTATTGACTTGTGATCACTCACATGGCACCCCCACTCAGAATTGGTGGACTTTTTAAGTACATTGCCCTTCTTGACTTCATTTGATCTCTGGAGGCACAATACAGGGAGAGCTGGGAAAAGAGGTCACTGGTGGACCTTCTTGTCTTTTCTGTACTGTTCTCTTCCCCAATACCTTTGTATCTCCCCACCTGCAGGGATCTGCTTCCCTGCTTTGAAATTTGGAGAAAATATGTCATTAATTATTTTTTCTGACTGAGGGAAAATAGCTCCAGTAGACTGCATTTTTTATGATAAGGTGGACAGAGGTTGTAGAGGACGTACTTTTATTCTGGCAGTGCCCTCCAATCTTATTGTGCAGACAGCTCTTTGAAGAAATGACACTGACTATGAATGCAATGCTCCCAGCCTTTCTGCTAACTTTATTTCACAAGGAAAGCAGTCAGGGGAGCTAAACACAGCAGTAAAGATGGAACTCGGAGAGACTTAGAATGATATTTTGTGTATACAAAGCTTCATGGGGCCACAGGAGAAAATTTGAATGTAACAAATGAATCAGGTGGCTCTCAGTGCTGGGCTTTCCAATACCCCCCTTAAAGCCCCTAATTGCTCTCACCGTGACACAAGTCCTGAATGGTACCCCAGAGAATCCCAGCTCCACAGTGTGCAGTGTAAATGCATTCAAGGGGTCTCTAGGGGTTGTGGACTCTGCTGCTTTCCCTTGTCGGGGTTCTCCTCCAAGGCCCGTAATAGCAGTCACAGAACAAGCTGCTCACGTCAGCGGGGATGCTCATCCCAAGGAGTGAGTGCTCAGTGCTCAGCTCTAGGAGGCCAACGCCTGTCTGTTTTGTATTTCCAGAGCCCAGCCTTGTGTGTGGATACAGTAGGTCATTAGGATATCACTCTTACATGACCAGATGCTTAAACATTTAGCAACAGCAGATCAGTTTTAGATCAACGTTCACCCAAACTGCGCTGCATTGTAAACTGAGATCCATAACTGCTGATTTAGTTAAGTAAAAAAAGGAAAATGGAGTAATAAAGGAGAGAGGATAAATATTAGGTAATTTATAACCTACAAATAGACTAAGGGAGAAAAATAATGGTTGGCCCTTCTTCAGTCCCTCTCTCCTCCCTCCCTCTCTTTCCTTCCGCTCCCTTCTTCTGCTCATTCTCCCTTCCTTCATTCCACTCCCGCCTTAGGAATTTGAGGGCCTTTGGTGTTCAGGGTACTAGAAGGGAGCCAGCAAAGTATATATTGATTTTTTTACAGAGAGGAAGAGAGAGGGATAGAGAGTTAGAAACATCGATGAGAGAGAATCATCGATCAGCTGCCTCTTGCACACCCCCTACTGGGGATGTGCCCGCAACCAAGGCACATGCCCTTGACAAGAATGGAACCTGGGACCTTTCAGTCCGCAGGCCGACGCTCTACCCACTGAGCCAAACCGGTTTCGGCTGCAAAGTATATAGAGATGAGCGATGTCACATGTCTAGGCCTAAAGATGGTTAGTCTTGGTATGAGGTGATAAAAAAAATCACAGAGTTCTCTGCAGGTAGGATGATACAAAGCTACTAGGAAAGAGGTCAGTACAGAAAAGGCAAGGAGACCCTACCAGTGACCCACCTTCCAAGCTCTCCCTGTAATTCAAGATAGTCTACCATGAATACTCCTAGGAGGTATGATGCAGGCTCAGGGAAGGGTCAGAACACTTAGAAGTATTAGAAAGGCTTGTTAAAGGAGTTGAGGTTTACAATAAACTTTGCAGGGTTTCACACCAGTGTGGAGAAGATAAAACATTCCAGGTAGATAGGGAAAATCAAGAACAAAGATAGTGTAAGTGAGAGCAAAGGACTGGCTCTCTTCATTTCCTTCCTTCTTTTCTCTTTTCTAAGACTAAAGCACTGTTGCCAGTGCTAGGCAAATGCAGAGGCCAGAGTTTAAAATGAACTATTGTGATACTTTTCTTTCTCTGACTGGCTTATTTCGCTTAGCATATAATCTCCATTCATATGTGGAATCTAATGAACCAAATAAGCTAATGATTAAAATAGATCCAGAGACATAGAAGCATGGAACACACTGATGGATTTCAGAGGAAAAGCTTGGGTGGGAAGCGATTAACTGGGGAACTTATATGGACACAGATAATAGAGTGATGAAGGCCTGGGAGGGGTGGATGAGTTCAGGTTGGAAGGGGTCAATGGGAAACACACACACACACACACACACACACACACACACACAGAAAGGGGATACCTATAATACTTTAAAAATAAAGATAAATGCAAAGCAAAAAGAATTGAAACAATTAACTATTGTGTTTCTTTAAAGCAGGAGGCATTCTTTAACAGGACATATCCATTCCAACTATCTTTGCTTAGTAGTACCCTGTTTCCCCGAAAATAGGGCAGTGTCTTATATTAATTTTTGCTCCCAAAGATGTGCTAGGTCTTATTTTCAGGGGATGTATTATGTTTCCATTAAGTAGGTCTTATTTTTGGAGGATGTCTTATTTTCGGGGAAACACGGTAGTAAAAGTTGCCACCCATCCATGCTGTGATTGTAATGTAACTCTTCAATGAGGATGTTTAAAGTTTCTTTTTTCACAGTGATGGCAACAGCAAAGTGACCCAAAAGTGGCAATTCATTTGGGAGGAAGGAGAAGTTGGAAAAGGAAGCTTGGGGGAAAAAGAAAAATCTTTTATATAATGTAATGACAAGGAAGAAATATAAATTCCAAAATGACTTTGTATCAAGATCATGTGGAAAAAGAATAATGCTTTAGAGTATATTATACATTTATTCCTAGTGTTAAGTCTTCTAACTACCAGTAATTATAACCATTTTGAATTGTAGATGGAAATCACAAAGTGAACCCCCTAAAAAATGCCCATTTACCTGTGTTTAAATTATTTCCCTCATCAAATATTTTACATAAACTTCTAATAATTAGAAGAAAAGAAACCAGTAGAGATTGAGGTGGGGTTTTGTTAATACTATTTCTGACCACTACATATGGAAAATTCTAGTAAGTTGGGAAATGGCCAAACATGGAAGATAAAATGAGAAGGAATGCAGTTTGCTTAGGCACAAGCTAAATATTACATGCATGATCATTAGGAGTCAGCTGAAAGAACAAGTAACACAGTCTAGTTGTTGTTAAAACTTAGCCCTGAGGATTTTGATTCAATGGTGGAATGGAGCCAAAGGAATTAGTACTTTAAAAAAAAATGTTTGAGATCAGTGGGTGAACTATGCTGCTCTTTGGGAGGGCATCAGCAGAATCCTCTCAGTCTGTCAGTATTCCCTTCCTCTTCCTACCACACTTTATTATGGATATTGGATGCTTTCCTCAATATTCTTCAAAGTGTCCTACCAACTCAGCTTCAACTTTCAAGTTTGAAGCCCTTTTCAACTACATGGCACAGGCTAAGACCCCCCCCAATGCTGAAATTATGGGACTGCCATAAAAATCAGATGATGACTGTTCAGCAACTGTGTCTTAGGCTTACCCTTGGTAAGCACTGTCCTTTGATCCTATTAAATTGGCAGAATCACTTCTTCCAATGTGCATGTTAATTAACTTCATGTGAATGAATAAGGAATACTATTTAAGCCCTGGCCGGTGTGGCTCAGTTGGTTGGGTGTTGTTCCATGTACCAAGAGGTCACCAGTTTTTATTCCCGGTCAGGACATATTGCCGGATATGTGCAGGAGGCAGCAGATTTCTCTTGCTCTTGCTCTCTCTCTCTCTAAAATAAATAAAAAAACATCTTTAAAAAGAACTGCCATTCGAGGGCCCCATCTATTGTAAGGATCGTGCTTAATACAGGCTGGAGGTGTTAAATACAGTTCTTGCCATCACAAGCCTTTGGTTTAGTGGGGAAGACAGATGTGTTCTATTGGGCTCCCTGGAAACAGAAGGTTTAGCTGCTTCCAATGCTGAGGAAGAAACTGATTGAAATATGGTTGCCACGGAGGATTTAGCAGATCCTACCGGCCCTTCAAATTTGTCTGAAATGGAGTCACAAGTCCAGGCTTTCTGTTCCCACATCAGGTAGTCACAGCCAGTGACTACCCTGGAGGAGGGGGTATAATCTAGAGCAAGAATCTTTCCTGCAGCTGTGGGCGGTAGTTTCAAGTGAGGGACTCAGCTGTGAGCCTCAGCTACAGGATGAATACCTGGTCCAGGAAGAGGGGAAAAGGACATTGTATCCCTTTGTCCCCTGAGGCATGCTGCAATAATACCATAGGAATCACTAAGGTAATACTGGCAAATCTTAAATATTTGTTTAAAGGGGTAAAGACAATAAATACTGAGTACAAGACCTTGTTCTACCTAGTTAAATTTCAGAGAATGGCTTTCTGAGGAATACAGACCCTCAATATTTAATGAGTATCTCCTTTGTGCCTTGGGCTTCCATAGGAAGGAAGGAAAGAGTTGAAAATCGAGGCCCTGGCTGTTTACACAGGACCCGTTTTTGTTCAGTGGTTTATGTGCTTGTTTCCAATGTGAAGAGGAGGAATTGGTGGGAGGTCAGGGAAGGGGCAAGGAAATGGAGCAGAGTAGCTCAGGGATAAGTTCTCTGAATTCCAAAGGTAAGACAATTAGTTGGATTGTGTGGGACAAGATATAAAGGGATAGTGAATGTTGGCAGAAGGCACGACTTAAACTGAGTGGCAATGGAAGGAGCTGAATATAATTTACTGGTACATTGCAGAGTGAAAGCAGTGTTTCATTATTAGCATCAGTCAGTCTGTGATTTGGATTAGTGGGGGTCTAGTTTGAATTTGAAATAATTGAAAGGGTATATCATAGAGTTCAATTTTCACTGAGAAGGAAGAGTTTCATATAACACTATTCACTTTTAACATTATGTAAAAATATTAATTTATTTCCTTAATGTGAAGGAGGTGCCATTACTTTCCATTTTTAAATGCTTTCTTCAGCTCTAGTGAGGTGACAGGGAATACCTCCTGTTTTTTATTTCCTGTAAAGATATTCAATCAAGTTGAATACACTGAGACAAATAGTGGCAGTAATTTTTAGAACTAGTGGCTATGTCTAAATGGGAAACCGCTCATTAAATCATAGAAAATTTGAATAGGAATGAACTTAAGTGCACCTCCTTGCAGATATTAAAACCTCTCTATTATAACTCAACTAATTATCCATTAACTGATATTCATATCAATAAACAACCACTTTGACTATTTCCCCCCTCACTTGACCTGGCTTTTGACTGGATAATCAATTCAATTCAGCACAGCAAATAATCCCAGATTATCTATCTTCTGGATGCTAAATGCAAGCACTAGAATGAGCAATTTACTCATTGCCAAAGCAATAAAAGATGTACACTGCTAAGTATTTTAAAAGGTTTCTCTTAAAAGAAAAAAGTACTTCTCACCATTATCACTAGGCCTGCTTTAAAACAATTGATCCATTCCTTTTCTGGTCCTGGCATGACTTTTATAATTTAAAAAAAAGTTTATGGTATTTTTAAAAGACTTAAGAACTCAATGAGGATAATATTCCTTTTCCAGTAGAATACTCCCCTTGTGTTTATTGATGTACATTTTACTTTATTGCTTAAATACATTTTTATTGATTTCAGAGGAAGAGCTAGGGGAGAGAGAAATACAAATATTAATGATGAGAGAGAATCATGGATCAGCCGCCTCCTGCACGCCTCCTACTTGGAATTGAACCCACGACCTGGGCATGTGCCATGACAGGGAATCAAACCGTAACCTCCTGATTCATAGGTAGGCACTAAATCATTGAGCCACATGGTCTGGGCATTATTTTTTCAAATACATGGAGATTTCAAAATCTCAATATATTTATTATATATTTTTTTTTTATTCAAGATGATTTCAAGTCCCCAGGATCACAAGTTGCTCTATGTTTACTATTTGCAACATGCTCTTTGTGCACAATAAACTTTTCTTTTATCCTCATACATGTGAATCAATTGATTTTAGCTTTGCATACAGTGTCACATCTCTTAAAGTAAGCCATGTTATTTTAACTTTCCTATTCAAGAGCTATGTAGGTGGTATGGGAGATGAATGATGCCTATTGGAACAGACTGCATCAGAGGCTACTTAAACCTCATCTATATTTGTAAGTAAAAACGTAATTACTAATTCCTATTTCCAAGATTAAAATTAGCCATAATTTCTTAAGAGTGTAATCAGAGAAGGTGTGAGTTACTGCTCTATGTATTTTTCTGAACTCTCAATTTCCTAGAATCAAAGATTCAAGCCCTAGTAGATCAAAATGCATCCTTTATTAGTTTCAGAACTCCTCCTAGCCCAATCTTACTAGTTTTATTGTTAGTCATAATGTTACTATGGCTATGATTATGAAAGTCTAAAAAGAATACATATGATAAAGCCTCATCATCTAGCTTCAGTCAAGTTTTTGGAATCTAAAATATATTAAGAAAATTGAGAGTTAATTTAATTTTACTGGAATCATTAGATAAGTCACCAATATTAAATAGGCCTGGTCATTATAATTAAGTCTTTACCACTCAAATAAAAAAAACATAGCCCCCTCCCCAAAGTGTATTTGTATATACATATATTTACTTTTTGAGAATCTCAAGTTAACTGGAAATTATTTAATACCAAAGGACAGTCTCTTAGAAAACTTGTTTCAATAAGACCTGTTCTAATTTTATGTTGGGAATATTAAAATGTGGGATAACTTAGGGCAATGCATAAAATGTGCTGAACACTAACCTCAATGTTCAATTCAAAAAAGGGCTATATATCTCAAGTGCCCATAGTGGACGAGTGAATAAAAAAGTTGTGGCACATGTATACCATGGAATACTATGCAGCAGTAAAAAAGAAGAATATCTTACCCTTTGAGACAGCATGGAGAGACCAGGAGAGTATCATGCTAAGTGAAATAAGTCAGTCAGAGATAGACATGTATCATATGATCTCATTCATATGTGGACTCTAATTAAAATTGATGAATGGAGTGGATCCAGATACATGGAAGCAAGGAACAGAGTGTGTAAACTCAGAGGGAAGGCAATGGAGGATGGGTAGGTGGGAGGTAATCAACCGAAGACCTTGTATGCATATATGCATAACCCATGGACATGGACATTGACAATAGGATGGTGAAGGCCTGGGGTAGGGAGTGAGGGCAAGCTGAAAGGGGTCAGTGGGGGGGAAAGGAAGGCATATGTAATACTTTCAACAATAAAGATTTAAAAAAAACATAAAGTTATAAATAACCATAAAAACAAACAGAAATGGCTATATAAACCAGGACACTGACCATTGAATACAATAAGCTTAAACCAAGGACTTTGTGTCTCCTGGCAATACTGTGAGGAGTGTGGAATTTGCCTCTGATATACTTCTGTCTTCAGTTTAAACAACTCTTTACTTTGATTTTTAAATAGTGAGTGTTCTCCATCAGAAAGGACTGTTTTTCCCCAAGAATCTTGTGTTCCCAAGCCACCAATAGCCATGTCTTTTTCTCATCAAATTTACCATTTTAAAAATGTTATATCTGTGTATCTCCCCCACTTGAATGTAAGGCTGAGAGACAGGATCTCATCTGTCTAGTTCATCCTTATCTCTTTGGTAACTAGGAGAGTGCCTGGCCCATAATATCCTATACAAAAAAAGCCAAATGTGCTAAGTGTCCAGTTGTCCATTCAGCCAATCAAAGGGTAATATACTAATGATATGGTAAGGCCGTTCAACTGCTCGCTGTGACAACCACCAGGGGGCAGACAGTTGACTGGTTTACCAGTTGCTATGATGTGCATTGACCACCAGGGGCAGATGCACTGACTGGTAAGTTAGCTTGCTGCTTGGGTCCAACTGATTGGGACTGAGAGAGATAGACCAGACATGCACTGAAGCCTTCATGCATCCCTCCCCAGCCCTGATCATGCACTGGTTGGGTCCCTGAACCTGGATTGTGCCCTCTCTCAACTCAGGACCTCTTGGGGGATGTTGGAGAGCCAGTTTCAACCCGATTCTGCAGGCCAGGCTGAGGTTCCACACTGGTGCACGAATCCGTGCACTGGGCCTCTAGTGACTCAATAATTATCAAAGAAAGGAAGGATAGAAGGAGGAGATGGAGGAAGGATGGGGGAGGGATTTCAGCATGGCAACAGGAGAAAAAGGAGTTTAATAAAGCAACACAGTAGCTCAGCTTGATAGATATAAGGCCTTTGCATTGTAAAGATTTTGTTCATGAGGCAATATTATTTATATAGTAATGGAAATATCTATTCCGTCTCAGGTCAGAACACAGGCCCATCACATGTTCCAGGTTAGTTGATCAAATACCTAGAGTGCCAAGCTGAGGACTGAGAACTTACAGTGAAAAGTTTTGGCTACATTAATAATGCAGAAAACAATGGTTTAGGACCATTATTCTGACAATTTTTTAAAAGATTTTTTACTTATTTTTAGAGAGAGGAAGGGAGAGGGAGAGAGAGACAAACATCAATGTGAAAGGAAAACATGTTTTCTGCATGCCCCCTACCAGGGTCAAAGCCCACAACCTGGGCATGTGCCCTGATAGGAACTGAACTGCAACTGAGCTACACTGGTCAGGTATAATAATTTTTTTTAAGGTCAGTGAAGCAGAAATAGACTGGAACCTATTTTAGCTACTGTTTTTGTAAGTAAATTATAATGTGACAAAACTCATATTTTTAGCCTCATAGTTTTTCCCCCCTTACATATAAGTATCTGTTATGAAGAAGCTTTAAAAACCCCACGAAATTTTCATTTTTACTCTCCTTCCTAGTATTAATATATCTTCCCATGATTGTGGAAGATATCATGTTACACTAGAACTAGAGGCCCGATGTACGAAGATTCCTGCAATAATAGGCCTTCCTTCCCCTGGCTGCTGGCACCAGATTCCCTCTAGCACCAAGCACCTGGGTCCTGGGCCTTCTCTGCCATGCCACCCTCCTGTAGCTCCCTCCACTCCCCTCATAGCAGGCATCCCTCCCCACCTTGGCCCCTCCAAGCCTCTACATAGGCACTGGAGGGTGGGACTGAATGCCATCTTTCTCATATCAATTTGCACATCTCTTCCTTATTGGCTGTGGGCACTACCCTCTTTGTCATAGAGTGATGTTCAATTTGCATATTCACTCTTTATTAGATAGGATTGGCATTAGGATCAAATTAAGCCTGAATTCCAATTTTGACTTTTAACATTTATTAGCTATGGGACCTTTAACAGGTCACTTAGTGATTCTGAGGTTTGGTTTCCAAATCTCTAAAAAGAAAAGACAAAAGACTACCTATCTTTGGGATAGCAATTTTCAACCAGTATGCTACAAGAATTTTTAAAACATGAAATATCTGATTATTTAGATTTTCCCTTAGATTGTCAAATAAAAAAATGACAATAGACAACACAACAATAGTCTGATATGAATGAATCAGATGCATATCTATTTTTTTGTCAGAGCAGTAAAAATATATATATTGGTGTGCCACAGAATTTTAGTAATTTATGTGTGCTATGAGATAAAAAAGGTTGAAAATCGCTACTTTAGGATTATAGGTAACAGTAAAACTAACATTTGTAAAGCATCTAATGCAGTGCTTGAAAAATAGTAGCTACATATCAAATAGTAATCCTTATTTTAATATTTTAACGTGTTATATTATTAAAATATAGCAGTTCAGAATATTCCTTTTTTCACTATATCCAATGGTAAATTTTCCATACTCATTTGACTAATCTGTGAGCATTTGTACAGTGGGTCACTCCTTGGCTTTTGGGATAATATAATCTCTTCATTTAACTTCTCTTTTACTGTTTGCTCCTTTTCAGTCTCTTTTGCTGCTCTGTTCCCTTCTCTCTTCCTGTTGGAAAGCCCAACGCTTCAATTCTGAGTCATCTCCTCAGTCTACACTCACAGTTAGTGATTTCATCCATTCACTTAGCTATAAACACCATTTCTTTCAATTCCTAAAATTATACCCCCACCTTGTTCTCTTTCCTGAACTCCAAACACGCTTAACTGTTTTTTTATTATTGGCACTGACTTGACATTTGTCACTTACCTTGTCCAAAGCTGAACTTCTTTTTCCCCACCCAAATCTAACTTACTCTCAGTTTTCCCATCTCATTTGATGTCATTTTTTTAAAAAAAAATACATATTTTTAATTGATTTCAGGGAGTAAAGAAGAGGAAGAGAGGGAAAGGTCAATAATGAGAAACATTGATTGGCTGCCTCAAGCACACCCCGCGTGTGGGATCAAGCCCTCAATCCAGGCATATGCGCTGACCCAGAATTACATGGTTCATAGGTTGACAATCAACTACTGAGCCACGCCAGTTGGGCTTGATGTCAGTTTTGTCCCTTCATTTGTTCAGCCCAAAGTGGAATCATCCACTGTGCCTCTCCCTCCCTCACACACCACATCTAATATGTCATCAAGCCTTGTTGGCACTGTCTTCAAACATAACCAGAACTTAACTACTTATCACCGCTACTACTATCACCTTTGTTGAAACCTCCATGACCTCTCCTAAATTGCAGCAGTAACCTCCAAACTGGCTCCCTGCCTCTGCCATTGCTTTCTACAATCTGGTCTCCACACAGCAATTATAATTGTCCTTTGAAAATGGAAGGCCGACATGTCAATCTACCGCTCAAAGCCCTGCAAAGGTTGCTGGTTTTGCTTACAGAAAAAGCAAAATACTGTTCTTATAATCGCCTAGACACATTGGCCTGCATTCCTTCTTTGACTTCCTTTCCCCTATACTCACCCAGCTCTCTTTCACTTTCTTGTTTCTCTTCATCCTAAACATGCTATTCTTTGTACATGGCAGGTAAGTTCTTGGTTTTTGGAGATTTGCACCAGCTCTTCTCTTTCTTTGTTTTCTTTTTAAATTATTTTATTTTATTTTATTGATATTTAGAGAGAGAGAGGAAGGGAGAGGGAAAGGGAAACATTGATGTAAAAGCAAGACATCTATAGACTGCTTCCTTCATGCCCCCTACCGGGGATTGAGCCCACAGCCCGGCCATGTGCCCTAACTGGGAATCTGACCACAAACTTTCAGTGCATTGGATGACACTCCAACAACTGAGCCACACAAGCCAGAGCTGGCTGTTCTCTGTATCTGGAGTATTATTTCTCGAGACTAACTTTCTCACCTCCATCAATGTTATCTTTTATGTGTCATTTTGGCATTTATGTGTCAGCTACCCTGACTACACCCTCTAAAATTGCAACACATCCACCTCCACAGTCCTCATTTCCTTGTCCACTTTTTAGTATTTGTAAGTACTTCTTACCTTGTCACATTTTTTCATAAATTACTTCTTTATAATGTTTATTGGTTATCACTAGAGTTTTAGATCCATAAGGCCAGGAATCTTTGTCTATTTCACTAAGAACAATGCAAATTTAGTAAAAAAAAATTTTGTTAAATGAATAAATATTGTTATAAAATGGAGATAATAGTCATCAATACTTAAAGGTACTATTATGAAGATTTAAATAAGATGATATTCATATACCATGAAGCATGGAACAGACTGAGGAATCCTAGAGGGAAGGCAGGAGTGGGTGGGTGGGGAGGAAAGAGATTAACCAAAGAACTTATCTGCATATATCCAAAGCCCATGGATACAAACAAACAGTGTGGTGAAGGGGAAGGGGAGGTTTGGTGGAGCATGAATCAAAGGAGGAAAAAATGGGTTCATCTGTAATACTTTCCACAATAAAGATAAATTTAAAAATAAATACGTAAGATGATGTAAATGATTTTTTAAAAATATTGCATTAAGATAACTTATAAGATTACTGAGAATGTCTCAAGTTAAAAAGCTGACAAAAATTATATTCTCAGAATGCATTTTAATAAATAACCAATTTTTTTGGTCAATCCAATGGCAGTTTTGATTGTTCAATATATTTAAATTTTCTGGTTCTTTTCCACATTTTATAAATAGAACAAAAAATAACTGTAATGAGGTATTCTTATGTGTATCCTAAATAGAGGTTTTATTGTGGAATTCAATAGAAATAAATATTTTTCTATCTTTATTTGCGGAAACACTGAAAAATAGTTATAATTGGAAGCCTTTTGTACGTCAAAACAAAAAGTATTATTTCTGACTATTGAATGGGTGTTCTAATTCTATCTCTTTCCCAATCACCAGTTGCCTATTCTAATAAAATACATTCATTCTCCTATATTGCATTCATATAACTTAGTCTTTTCCAGATAATTTACAAATGTTTTACTGCCTGCCAACCCTTGTGTAATTAAATAAGATGACAGAATGTGCCCATAGTTTATTCTGTGGATCTCTAACTATAGCTACAGAGGCTTATATTAAGTATGGGGTGAATATACACACACATATATTTTTTCTTCCACTAAAAAAATTTAAGAATTTTGACTTTGGAATCCACTATTCACTATTTTGTGAATAAATCTATTGCCATTTTTTCTTATTCTTTCATTTTCTTGGCTGTTCTCCATACAACTTCATCTCTTTTCTCCAAGTTTGATATGTTCAGATATTCTCCTATTCCTGCTAAAGCTCATTGATTTTTTTTTACCAGCAGAAAATGGGGGAGAAATGGATGAAAGTGGGTGAAAGAATGGCAAACTTCACATTATTGCTTGGATTTTATCATAGATCTAAACATTGTAAGTTTTCTTCAATTTTAGAAAGAACCACTCTTTCTAAGTTTTCTTCCTTTCTTTCTTCCTTCCTTCCTTCCTTCCTTCCTTCCTTCCTTCCTTCCTTCCTTCATTTCTTTCTTTCTTTCTTTCTTTCTTTCTTTCTTTCTTTCTTTCTTTCTTTCTTTCTTTCTTTCTTTCTTTTCTTGCCACTTGTGCTTACTTCACTTTGTACTCTTCTGCTGATTGTGGGTGGATGGAGTTTGACTATTTCAGAATAGTTACAGGTGGGTGGGTTCAAGAATCTCTAGTGGGTTGAGAAAAAAGCCATAGTTACATAGATGTGATCCTTCTATTAAAATCCTGAGAGTAATATTTAATGGCTATGTTCACCATGCACATAGCAGAATCCACCTGTAGAGGATCCAACAGTATCTGAAGAGTCTGTGTGCAGGGGTTCTAGTCTCCAAGATCTGATTTTTTCCTTGGTAGACAAAGTTTCTCTCCTGAGGGCATGGCATGTGCCTGAATACCTTTGGGTCTATACAAGTACAAGATGCTATGAATCTTTCAACACTTAGTTTTCCTACTGCAGCAGATCCAAGCACAAAACTTTAGGACTTGCTTTGACTTTAGATATTATACCTTTACTAGAGGTCCGGTGCACAAAAATGCATCCACTTGGGGGGAGAGGGGCTCCCTCAGCCTGGCCTGCACCCTCTTGTGGTCTGGGACTCCTTGGGAGATGTCCACCTGCCAGCATAAGCCTGCTCCCCAGGGGATTGGGCCTAAGCTGGCAGTCAGACATCCCTCTGGTAGCCTGGGAGCCCTCTGGGGATGTCCTACTAATTAGTGGGGAGTGTGCCTAAGCTCTAGTGGGACATCCTTAGCACTGCTGCGGAGTCAGGAGAGGCTCCCACCACTGCCACTGCCCTGGGCAGCCATGAGCTGGCTTCTGGCTAAGCAGCGCTCCCCCTGTGGAAGTGCACTGACCATCAGGGGGCAGCTCTTGCATTTACTGTCTTCCTCCCAGTGGTCAGTGCATGTCATAGCGATCAGCTGTTCTGCCTTTAGGGTCAATTTGCACATTACCCTTTTATTATATAGGATGTTGATTGGCTTTCTATTGTGGGTAGCTGTGGTAGTCATATGGTCTACTTAGGTACCAAGTAAGTACAGTCTCTTTGTTGTTGTTTTCAATATATTTTTATTTATTTCAGAGAGGATGGGGGAGGGATAGAGAAATAGAAACATCAATGATGAGAGAGAATCTTTGATCAGCTGCCTCCTGCACTCCCCCTACTGGCGATGGAGCCCAAAATCCTGGCATGTGCCCTTGAGGAGAACTGAAACTGGAACCCTTCAGTCCAAAGGCTGAAGCTCTGTTCACTGAGCCAAACAAGCTAGGGCTACATTCTCTTTTTTGATTTGAAGTCCAGTTCTTTTATAGTTTGATATACAGACCTGGTAGAGACCAGTGATGCTGTTTATACATTGAAAGCATCAGTCAATTTAGAGAACACTTTCTGAATGATTAGGCCACCGGAAACAAACCTTTCAAAATATAGACGATTTTTGCTGGTTGTTCTTGAATGACCACTTCACTTAAAGTGATATTTAGACCATAATAAAATCTAAATAGATATCATTATATTCTCATTTTCTGTCTTTTCTCTAACTGAGAAAATGTGCTACCTTAATCTTTACCACTTACTTTAATTTTCAGAAACTGAGTAATCATTGCTGTTCATGACTCACCTTATTAAAACAGTACTACTATCAAAGCATGGAATTTAGGGAGCTACAAAATGTGGATAGCTGAATCATAACCTCTATAAGCAGAGAACCATTAGTCAAATTACATATATCGTTTTGTAACTTATCTTTTAAAAACTCAACATACTAGGACAATTAAAGGTCTAAATGATTTGAGATAGCCCATTTAAAAGAACATTTTACTTTCAGTTTATTGGCAAAGTTTACAACTAAAATGTAAAATCCCCTAAGTGGACATAATTTAAGATGTGCATTTTAATGAAAAAAACAGAGAAAATGTGAAATGATTTGGAAGAAAATATATTTTTATCCTTCATAACTTCGATAAGTGATACAACTTCCATTATGTGCTGATTTTTCCCTTGTTGTTTACAGAATGAAAGTTACATGTAATGGACAGTACCAAGTTCAGACTGACATAAAAATGTAAATGCTTTGAGTAAGTGACATATTTTAATTCGAAATTTTGAATCTAATATCAAATGCAAATTGCAATAGTCCTTAATGTAAAAGAGGAAAAAAATGTAGTGATTGAGTTTGGGGAAAATTGTAATTGGACAGATCTAGCCAGCTGCAATGATGAACAAGGCTTCCTTTATGATTGCTTCAAGAAAAGCTATTGAGTGGCCAGCACAAAGTAGCTGCTTGAATGGGGGAACATCCAGGATCCTTTGAGAGGCGTATTTGATTATACATTTTCCCTCTACCCACTTGTTTCTGTCTAACTCTCCAAGTTCCACACAGAGTCCCCCATGATCACTGTTGTTCTTATCCTTGGTATTCTTTTTGACCCACAGGTAATACTACTGATAACTACTGCTATCTATGTAAAATTATCTTTATCTTTAACTTTATACCTGATCCTGTTGTTCCTTTGTTTAAAATCCTCCCGTAAATCCTTGGTGCTTACAAGATTAACTCTAAAAGGGTTAGCTTAACAGGCATTTCTTTTACAATCTGGTTCTAGAACATTTTTTTTCCAGCTTCATATCTCACTTTGGTCAAAATGACTTTTCATCATGTATATTTTTCACAGTGCTGAATATATACATACACACACACCCTTCTAGTATATGCTCCCCACTAATTTCTGCTTGGAAAATGTAGTCATTTTTCAATATCCAGCTTAGGTGTCTCATCTGTTAAGTCTTCTTCAACTTCTCTGTTAGGGTGTATTGCCCCATACCCCTCCTGCAGCCCTCCCCCATACCCACAATGATCAGAATATAATTTCTTCTTAAAGCATTTATTTTACTGTAATTAGTTCACCTTTCTATCTCTCCTATTAAAATGTAAGCTTCTAACAGGAGAGGGAGGGGGAAGATAGGTGGGAGGTTATCAATCAAATCAATATACATACAATATCACCTTGTATGCATATATGCATAACCCATGGACACAGACAATTGGGTGGTGAAGGGTTGGGCGGGCTGGAGGGGGCTAAATTAGGGGGGGGGCATATGTAATACTTTCAACAATAAAGATTTTAAAAATAAAATAAAAATAAAATTGTAAAAAATAAATAAATAAGTCATTCTTAAAGTCCTGAGACATCTCTGCAAAAGCTAGTCCAGCATATAAGGCTTGTCATAACAGATCCCAAAGAATAAATCGTTGAGTGATTGAATGAATTTTCACTTGTGGATTTTGCACAACCTACAGTTGTGTGTGCCAATTGAATGTGCGGAGTTGGAAGCTGTTTGCAGCTCTTCCAGTCAGTTTTATGGCCTGCCAACACATTCTTGGTTGTTGTACACTCCTCATGATAGGATTTTTCCCAACAGCACTTGGCTTGATTACAGTGTTCAAAATTGTTTTTCACCATGTCTGGGTTTTACTTTTTTCAGTACTCGACTTCACTCTCTCAGTTGCTATACAGCAGGCTGCTGGGACATCCTGTTGTTACCATTCCCCTAGTGTGCTTTGCCCATCCAAGGAACATTGTGACAAGAAAGGCTATGCAACTGGCCAGTTTCCAGCATCTTATTGCTGGTGATCCTATATTACAGTAGGTATTTTAGTGGTGAACCTGGGCATGCTGCCACAGCCAGCAGTGAGGGTAAATGCCAATAAAGACTAAGGCATGGAAGTAGATCCATGGAGAATTGACTTTGTCAGTGCTTTCTAGTAAAGGAGTAGATTCTACAATGCAAAGTACACTGATAGAAATGCGCATTATTTCGCTACTTGTAGTTCTATATGAAAGAACACTCATATTCTTTACCTTAATTGCTGTTTTAGCAAGAAGCCGATGTTAATGGACAGTAACATATCCTTGTTCCATGTATTGCTTCGCTTTGCTCAGTAACAGAGAACTGAATGGTATAAAGTCCTATAGGTCAGTGCTTCTCAAATGTGCATTGCCTCTGACTCTCCCAGGGGATTTAGCTTCAGTAGTTCTGGGATAGAACCAAGATTCTACATTTCTAACAAACTCCCAGATGACACCATCATGCTGTTATTGTTGCTCTGTAGACCTCACATTGAGCAGCAAGAATGGGGAGGGAAGAATGAGCTCCTCCAAAAGCAATGTTGGCTAATGGGCATGCACTGTATATATTGTGTGTTTCAACAATGCCACAGGGCTACAAGAGCATGACCTAACAAAATAAATCAGTTCCTTTCTTTAAAAAAAAAAATATATATATATATATATATATATATATATATATATATATATATAATCTCCTTACTAATAAAAGCCTAAGTGGTCATCATGCCACAACTCCCTCATGCTGTCACAAGATTGTTGTGCACACAGCAGGCACGTGTAGGTGGGCGGGGCTGGGCTCGATGCTGCTTGTGTGACAGGGAACCTGTCTGGGAGTCCCACTTCCTCTAAGCTCCACGAGGTAAGGCCTGCCTGGGGGGTCCCCTGGCTCTGACAGGAAGCCTGCCTGGGGGTCCCGCCTCCCAGTTCCATTCAGTGAGGCCTGCCTGCTGATCCTGCATCCTGGCTCCATGCAACGTGGAGGTGGGACCCCTAGCTCCAGCCTACCTCTTTGGGACAATCCATTGAGGAGCTCCAGATGGGTGTGCGGGGCCTACCTCTTTGGGGTGATCGATTGTAGGGCTCCCTCACTGTGACAGGGCACCGCCAGGCTGAGGGACCCTTCCCCCCTCGAAGTGCATGAATTTCATGCACTGGGACTCTAGTATACAGTGATTGGCCAGATTATTATGATTACTATATATGATAGAGGCCTGGTGCATGAATTCCTGCCTCGGTGGGGTGTGGCCAGCCTGACTGGGGGGAACGGATATGGGCAGTAGGCCAGCCTGCCTGCTGGTCAAACTCCTGGTCAAAGGGACAATTTGCATATTAGTATTTTTATTATATAGGATATATACTGAGTGGCCAGATTATTATGCATTCAGAGATCATCATCATATGGCTGCTCAGTGTAGATATATTCTGACACTTTATTTTACCATCATGATATAGGGGATGTTTTTTAAACCTTGTGAAAACGAATTCCCTGGTGAGGCTTCTAAATGCTGATTCCTTGACCAAATGTGAGGGACCTGATTCTTAAGGTCTGCACAGGGTCAAGGAACCTGCATTTTATTTTATTTTATTTTAAATAGGTTTTATTTATTTATTTATTTATTTTACAGAGAGGAAGGGAAAGGGATAGAGAGTCAGAAACGTCCATGAGAGAGACATAATGATCAGCTGCCTCCTGCACACACCCTACTGGGGATGTACCCACAACCAAAGTATATGCCCTTGACTGGAATCTAACCTGGGGCCCTTCAGTTCTGCAAGCTGACACTCTATCCACTGAGCCAAACTGGCTAGGGCAAGAACCTGCATTTTAAAGGCACCAGCAGAAGTTTGGGTGAAAGTGGTCCTTCGGAATCATTTAGAAAAGCAGTGAATTAGAATGTACTCTCTTTCCCTTTGGAGGGAAGTTCTTTACTCAAATGCCTTGAGTATGTTGAAGACCTGAGGTATTTCTTTAAGGAGTCTGATTGACGGGTACTGACCCATTCACATGATTTTTCCCAGTTCCCCCAAGGTCTATGGAGTTCCTGGAAGTTAGGGAGTCACCTCTGACTGTGGGACAAAAGGTAGTTTTCTGACTTCTGATTTTGTCATTACCATAGTATAACTCGCTGAGCTAACCAGCCACAGTTCTATTGGAACTCACCATGGAGACAGATTAATTTTAACTCTGAGAGAACATGGGCTTTTCAACACAAGTTAAATATAGGCTGGCACAGAACATTACAGAAGCGTTAGGTCCTCAGAATTTTTTTTTTTTTTTAGCTCCCAAACTATGAGCTGCTACCAATAAATGCTCCTCATACTTTCTCCTGCAAGAATGGACTTCACCAGTGGGAAACACCAAGATCATCTATAAGTAAGTTTCTCCTGAAAGATCACATTGAAAGTAAATGGGAAGAGACCTAGCCTGTTTGGCTCAGTGGATAGGGCGTTGGCCCACAAACTGAAGGGTATTAGGTTTGATTCCAGTCAAGGGCATGTGCCTTGGTTGCAAGCTCTCTCTCGGCCCTGGTTGGGTCAGGGCGTGTGCAGGAGGCAAGCAATCTATGTGTCTCTCTCACTTTGATGCTTCTCTGTCTCTCCCACTTCCTTTCATTCTCTCTCTAAAAAAACAAAACAAAACAAAAAAAAACAAACAATAGAAACTAATCTCGGGAGAAAATTAACAACAACAAAAAATAATAAAGTTAATGGAAAGAATAGGTCATATGTCTTAGGCTCTAAGCTTTTGTGCCTGTTTGTGTTTTTTTGGATGAAGCACTTACATTAAAGAAATATCAAATACGTTTTCAAATAAATTTTCACAAAACAAATGCTCTGAAATTTGACCAAATGGAAAAAAAATTGGTGGTAAAAATACTGCATAGTTCCATCTGTAATAGGTTTTATTTTTTTCCGGAACTAAGGGAGAATATACATAAGATACACACAACTCCAACTTTTAACAGATTTCATTAAAATACTACACAATTTAAATGCTGATGAGACTTTTTCAAATAGAAAAATTAAAATGATACCGTGTCCTCTTTCATTATAAAACTATTGATTGAAATGAATGATATTTGTACTTCTGATTAGAATATAGATTAAAAATATGAATGATTTTCTATGGTGGAATCATGTCCATTGTAAGTGGATTCTACAATAATATTGGGAAACAAAAGATGACATATAAAAGGCTGGTTATAATGGGCCATGTATGACCCATATGTTGATCTGTATTAATGCTTAAAAATACTAACACATTAATTAGTGATAAATTACAAATACTAAGAAATCTGAGGTAAGAGGAATTTTAATGTTTGGGATATTGGCCTCTGTAAGCTACATTGCAATATTAGTTGTAATTAAGGATGGAGCCCTAGAGACCATTGCTTGAGATTGTATCCCAGTTCTTGGGCACCCTACAGAATCTCTGTGGTCTGTTTTCTCACATAAACATGGGTGAAACTACTTATCACATTGGTGTGAGTGTTCAAAGAGATTTCATCCATACTGGGCTTAGTACAGTACAGTACATAGCAAATGGTTAGTGAAATGTTAGATATTAGCAATCTTTTAACCACAGTTTCATAATTTTCTTTCTCAGAACCAGTTTTCAAAGGATGTGGATGTATTCCTTTAATTGAAATACCTTATCTCCACTCTGCATATCAATTTGTCAAAGTCAATTAATAAAAAATAAGTATAACTGTATTTTTGAAACAGCCCTATTAATAATAAACATGCTTCCAAGTTCTCAACAGAATGATAAAAGCCACCAACAGGCCCGTGCCCTGCTGAGTTTCCCTAAGAAGCCAGCAGCTTAGCCAGCCTCTCAAAGGCCATGAAAGCTTGAAGATCAGATATTGTATGTGTAGGGGTCACCTCCACATTTAACTCTTACATGCAGGCCACTTAGATCCGTAGCTGTGTCCACTTCTGTGAGATATAAGATATCTGTGTTTGAAACAATGACCATTTGAGAAAGGCTGTAATTATATCCAATAATCATACTCAGATCTGCTGAATTAAAGGCAGAAAGGAGAGTTACACAGACATGAACTCTTAAAGAAAGATAGAAAGTTGACTGTGAGGCCCCATAAAACCAGCCTTCAAGCTGGATTATACTTAATATAGCTCAAATACTTAAAATAATAATCATAGTATTAATAATCCCATTTGAAGTTATACTTTTTCATGGTCCTTTATTTATTTAAATCCTTACAGAAGTGGAGCTCCTGAGTGCATTTCTTCCCCTCTTCCCTTGTTTTTACTATTTGAGAAAGGAGCTGCCTCAGGCGATTTGACAGATTCACACATGAAGCTTGCCATGGTTGAGCCTCATGTCAGATAGAAATATATTAACTCACTATGGATTCTCAGACAGATTACATTTATGGTTTTCCTGATGTCTATTGGGCTTCTTTCTTTTTTATAAAATAAAATTAGAAGGTTCTGATGAGGTAGACTTCTCACAGGCTCTCGTGGTAATCACCTACTTTTTTTTTGGTAGGTGTTTACAGATTGATGATTTGTTACTAGATCTTTGTACAGATCAAAGCAACCTGACTGATCTGTTATTGCCTAGAATTTACAAGAAAAAGCTGCATTTGTCGTGAAGGTATTTCTCTCTTCATAGTGGAGCATATGTCATAAGCCCTCACTCCTTTGTCACTTAAAAAAAAGAAAAGGTCTAACTTTAATTCTAATGGATTTCAGTGTAAAGTAGTTTAAATAATTGCAGCAAAAAAGAGATTATCTATAACTCAGTCCACAATAGAAGGAAATTGGTGAGAGTGCACAGAGAGATAAAGGATATAAAACCTCATTGATCATAGGGAGGTGCTCATAAATAGTGAAATTTTATGACTTTCTTCACTTGAAATTTCCACTGCTCTCCTCCCAGAGGATTTCAAGAGATGCTTCAGAGATTTTTAAACTTTCAATCGTGTTTTAAATACCGGAGGAGTAAAATCAAAAATCAACACTGATAATGTAGGAGGAGGAGACAGTGGAAAGGAAAATAGGAGCAAAAGAAAAACCAAAGTGATTGGACAAAAAGATAACATCTTCAGATGCTATAGCGGCTGGTCCATCTGAGGTCTGATTTTATAAAATCTCATGTGGCATTGGGAGGAAGCTCCGTACTAACACTTCCTACCCTCATGCCACCTCTAACACGAGTTATAAACTCCTTTGGAAAAGGGCTGTCCTGACAAATCCCTACTGTTCACCATACTGTTATCTGCAGTTGTGTTCCAAATTCTATTGAATCGATTATTGTTTTGTCAATACTTTTATTCTTGAAATATTTGAGCTCTGCCACACATTATCAATCTTTATTTAAATTTATTTTAAAAAATATTTTCTTACTGATTTTAGAGAGAGGAAGGGAGAGGGAGGGAGAGAGAAACATCAATGATGACAGATAATCATTGATCAGCTGCCTCTTGCACAACCCCAACTGGAGATCGAGCCCACAGCCTGAGCCATATGCCAGGAATCAAACCTATGATCTTCTGGTTCATAGGTCAGTGCTCAACTGCTGAGCCAACCTGGCAGGGCAATATATCCTTACTTTTAAAATTAGAATAATAAAACTGACATCAAAGGCTTGCTTTAAGAATTCAAAGAATTGGACTATATACCAAGAAACCAGAAACACCAATCAGAAAGGATATATGCACCCTTATGTTCATAGCAACACAATTTACAATAGCTAAGATTTGGAAACAGCCCAAGAGCCCATCAGCTGATGAGTGGATTAAAAAACTGTGGTACATCTACACAATGGAATACTATGCTGCTATAAAAAAGAAGGAACTTTTACCATTTGCAACAACATGGATGGAACAGGAGAGCATTATGCTAAGTGAAATAAGCCAGTCAAAGGAAGATAAATATCACATGATATCACTCATATGTGATATATAATGATCAACATAATTTGATGAACAAGAACAGATTGATCTAGAGACAAATGGCAGGGGAGGGGGTTAGAGAGCAACCAAAGGACTTGTATGCATGCATGTTAGCATAACCAATGGACACAGACACTGGGGCCGTGGGGCTTTCCCGGGGTGGGAATGGCTGGGGAGGGGGGTCGTCAATTGGGGAAAAAGGAAACATATGTAAAACTTTAGACAAGAAAAAAAATTAAAAATTCAAATAATTGACTCAGTTAGAGTACCTTTAACAGAGGCTAGATCATACAAATTGCTTGATAAAGGCAGTTGAGAGAGCTCTTTTTCAATAGCTTCACTTATTTTTATTTTTAATATTGATAGTACTACAGATGGCATTTCCTCCTCCATCCATCCAGCTTGTGCCCTACTCCAGGTCTTCCCCATACTGTTATCTGTGTTTATGGCTATGCATATATGCATATGCTACATTCTTTGGTTAATCTGTCCTCGCCCCTTCACCCCCTCTCCTCTGAGATCTCTTACTCTGTCCCATAAATCATGCCACTGTTTCTATTTTGTTTGTCAGTTTATTTTATTCATTAGTCTACATATAAGTGAGATCACGTGGTATTTACCATTCTTTGAATGGCTTATTTCACTTAGCATAGTAATTTATATGCTGTCAAAAAGGGTAAGAGATTCTTCTATTTTACAGTTGCATAGTATTCCATTGTGTAATTATACCACAGCGTGTATATATAATTGATTTTTTTTACAGAGAGGAAGAGAGGGATAGAGAATTATAGAGTTAGAAACATCAACGAAAGAGAAACATCAATCAGGTGCCTCTTGCACACCTCCTACTGGGGATGTGCCCATAACCAAGGTACATGCCCTTGACCATAATCGAACCTGGAACCTTTCAGTCCGCAGGGTGACGCTCTATCTCTATCCACTAAGCCAAATTTGTTATGGTACCACAGCTTTTTTTATCCACTCATCTGCTGATGGGAACTTGGGCTGTTTCCAGATCTTAACTATTTTAATAACTCTATGAACATAGGGGTGCATATCAACTTGATGATTAGTAACTTTGAATATTTATCCCATGTCTCTTGGCCATTTGTATGTTTTCTTTGGAGAAGTGTTTATTCAGGTTTTGCACATTTTAAAATTGGATTCTTTACATTTTTTGGTGTTGCTTTGTATAAGTTATTTATGTATTTTGGAAATTAACCCCTTATCAGATTTAACATTGGTGAATATGTTCTTCCATGGCGTGCATTCGCTTTTCATTTTCTTAATGGTTTCTTTGGCTCGGCAGGAACTTTTTAGTTTGATATAGTTCCATTTGTTCATTTTCCCCCTTATTTCCCTTGTGCTAGCAAACATATTGCTACAAAAATGTCTGAGATTTTACTGCCTGTTTTCTTATATAATTTTTTTATGGTTTTGTGACTTACATTTAAGTCTTTTATCCAATTTGAGTTTATTCTTATGTATATAAGTTGATGGTCTGGTTTCTTTCTCTTTTTTTTTCACACATCTGTCCAATTTTCCCAACATAATTTATTGAAGATACTGTCTTTACTCCATTGTATGCTCTTGCCTCCTTTGTCAAATATTAATTGACCATAACGGTGTGGGTCAATTTCTAGTGTCTATTCTCTTTCATCGGTCTATATGCCTGTTTTTGTTCTAGTACCAGGTTGTTCTAATTATAATGGCTTTGTAGTATAGTTTGATATCCAGTATTGTGATCCCTCCAATTTTGTTCTTCTTTCTAAAGATTGCTGAGGCTATTCGGGTTCCTTTGTTGTTTCATATAAAATTTTGGAATATTTTTTTAGACATGTGAAATTTGCCGATGTTATTTTAATAAGGATTGCATTGAATCTGTAGATTGCTTTGGGTAGTGTGGACATTTGAATACTGCTAATTCTTCCAACCCTTGAACACAGTATATGCTTTCAATTGTTTGTATCTTCCTCTATTTCTTTGTTCAGTGTCCTCTACTTTTCTGAGTAAAGGTCTTCTACCTCCTTGGTTATATTTATGCCTATTATCTTATTTTCTTGCAATGGAAAATGGGATTATTTTTCTTTTTAGTTTCTCTTTCTGAGAGCTCATTATTGTATGAAAATGCCATTTCTGGATGTTAATTTTGTATCCTGCTACACTGTCAAATTTATTTATTAAATCTAGTAGCTTTGGGTGGAATTCTCAGGGTTTTCTATGTACAATATCATGTCATCTGCACATGATGATGGTTTTACTTTCTCTTTCCAATTTGGATGCCTTTTATGTTTTCTTCTTATATAAATGCTGTAGCTAGGACATCCAGTACTATGTTGAATAATAGTGATGAAAGTGGACATCCCTGTGTTTTTCCTGATCTTAAGGGAAATGCTTTTAGTTTTTGCCTGGTGACCATGATGTTGGCTTTAGGTTTGTCATATATGGCCTTTATTATGTTTAGGTATGACCCCTCTATTCCCACTTTGCTGAGAGTTTTTTATCAGAAATGGGTGTTAGATTTTGTCAAATGCTATTTCTGCATCTATTTGTATGATCATGTGATCATGTGACTTTTACCCTTCATTTTGTTTATGTGATTTATCAAATTTATTGATTTGTGAATATTGTACCAGCCTTGCATCCCCAGAATAAATCCCAGTTGGTCATGGCATATGATATTTTTAATGTATTGCTAGATTTATTTGCTAATATTTTGTTGAGGATTTTAGTATCGATATTTTTAAACTGTTGCTTAACTAGATATGGGCTCTTACTACCCAATTGAAATGAGGAAATGTAAGTGACACTATAGGCTGGGCCTTTCCTCTGCTTTGTCTAGAACAGTTATAGAAATGAATTAATAATTTGAAGTTTCATATGTTAATAGATTCAAGTAATTTGCTTTGGAAGGAGGCAGTAGATAAATTATCTTTCCATTCTATTCCTAGAAATTTGCATAGTATTTTAACAGTTTTCTCAAAATGATGAGGCAGGTTATCCTCATGTTTATTAATTGTCTATACACATCTCTGTATCCACTACCATTTTTCATATCATCAACCATCTAGTACACTTGGGAGGCTATTAAAATGTTAGATTAAAAAGTGCTTTATGTCTTCCACGTCTTACATATCTCCATTTTTCTGGAACCTTCAGGGATAGGTAAGCACTCCATACCAATTCTGCAAGAATAGATACTTTTTTCCACACCTGTCTACTCTAGTGTATGAGTTTACTTTCTCTTTGAGACATTTCAGTGATATAGTTTCTATAAATATTATTTTATCAAGTCTTTACTATATGTTTTTCCCTGGAAAGTGAATTTCTTTGGGGAAAGTTACATCTTACTTTTTCAAGGTGTGAAACATGTAGCTGATTTTTCCATGCTGCACTGATACACATTGCTGAATTGAAGTAATACAGTACTCTTGCCTCCAACATTTATCTTGAATAGTAAAAGAGTGAAAATTAACTATCTGGGATCAGTTAATATATACAATATATCAATTACTAAAGTTATATTTTAATGTATTATAGTGCTATTATATATCTTAGCAAAAAAATCTCTTTGGAGACACAGTGTAGGGAAATTATCTTTAAATCAATGACCATTAAGCAGTACTCCAACATGACTTTGGTGTAACTATACTTTCTAGTGAGCCTGGTAACAAAATTTATTCTGGATTGGACCAAATGAATATTTAATCAAAAGCAAATTTCATTGTCTGCAACATTACCAGGGAAATTAATTATAAAAATATTTTTATAAACTATTTCATATTCTGAAATTATAAAGTTAACTTTTCAGTTTCTTAACAGACTATGGAAGCCAGGGTCCACATTAAGCCACTGAAATTCTCTGTGGGTAGAATATGACATGGGCCAGAGGGAATCCCAGATTTCTAACAAAAGCTTGAAATTCTATGGTGGTTAGTGAGAAGGGGAGAGTGCTTATAGTTTGTGAAGTCAGGACTCCAGCTGCTGGCTGCACCTTCCCTTCCCCACAGAGAATCCCAGCAATGCAAGAAGGGGTGAAGAGACTGAGAAAGGCCAGTGCCAGTGGCATGTGATTCCAGGATCTATGCACAAAAGTTTGCAGGTCTAGCTGTAGATTTTGATCTGCACATCAGAGACAATAGTTCATTTTACTCATTAATATAAAGTTTTTATTTATCTAATTTTGGCAGATGCAAGGAAAAGTTATTTAAATTAATCTTCCCCATATGGTTCTCTTATCCTTTATATTATTTCTTACATTTAAAAATCTATAAAAATGGTGGTGGCAGATAGATAACAAGATGTAAAATGTCAACTCTCATTTCTTTTAGAGAGGTCAGAGTAGAACATGGTTTTGTTTAACTGAGCTGTACCACATAAATACCAATAGCTGAATGTGGCATATAATACTTATATAATTCAGATTATATAATCTTGCTTTTTTCCATATGATTCATGGATAATTTACAATAAGAGCTATCCTACTGAACTAAACAAGGTTTAACATTCTTGAAATGTTCTTATGAAGTAGCTACCTAATGCTACAAATTTACTTTTACTGTGTTTATTGTCTCTATTGTCCATGTCTTTTCACATTTTAGTTGATGATACAATATCGTCCTGCACTTACATACAAATGCATTTTTCTTAAAATATTAGTTCTATGAAATATTCTGAAGAAAAAAGTAAACATTTCTTTGGTCAATCAATTTTGGAAAATGCTGAATTCTCTTTCTCCTGAGTGGACACAAGCATGGACATAGCATGACTGAAGGCTCTGAGAAGTCCTGCGGTTAAAGAAACACAAAAGAGTTTTCAATCCAGTGTTTCCTGGGTATGTTTGACCAGGAAATACTCTTTTTTTCCACAATACCTTATTGTTTCCTACTGAATTTTGGGATATGCCAATGTAGACATCCAACACAGTCATATAAACTTGAATTTGCCTATATTTTTTTTACTGAAATGAGTCTAAGTACATATAATAATATTTGCAAGTAATACATTGCATTTCTACATTTTCTTAAACAGAATTAATTCTAGGACTATATCCCAAGGAACTAGAAACACCAATCCGAAAGGATATGTGCACCCATATGCTCATAGCAGCACAATTCACCACAGCTAAGATTTGGAAACAGCCTAAGTGTCAATCAGCAGATGAGTGGATTAAAAAAACTGGTACATCTACATCTACACAAAGGAATACTATGCTGCAGAAAAAAAGGAGTTCTTAACATTTACAACAGCATGGATAGAACTGGAGAGCATTATGCTAAGTGAAATAAGCCGGTCAGAGAAAGATAAATATCACATGATCTCACTAATTTATTGAATATAATGAACAACATTAACTGATGAATGAAAACAGATCCAGAGACAGAGAAACAGTGATCAGACCATCAAACCTCAGAAGGAAGGTAGGGGAGGGTGGGGTAAGGGGAAGAGATCAACCAAAGGACTTGTGTGCATGCCTATAAGCCTAACCAATGGATACAGATATCAGGGGGTTGAAGGCATGAGTGGGGAAGGTAATGGGAAAGGTAATGGGGGGATAAGAACATATATGTAATACTAATCTCTCTCTGTCTCTCTCTGTCTCTCTCTGTCTCTCTCTGTCTCTCTCTGTCTCTCTCTCTCTCTCATCTTCACCTGAGGATATTTTCCCATTGAGTTTTATAGAGTAGAAGAGAAAGGGAGGACACACAGAGACAAACATTGATGTGAGAGAGACATTGATTGGTTGCCTCCTGCACATTCCCTGACCAGGGCTGGGGATGGAGCCTGCAACCGAAGTATATGCCCTTGACCAGAATCGAATCCCAGACCCTTCAGTACACAGGCCATGCTCTATCCACTGAGCAAAACCAGCCAGGACTCACTTGGGATAATCTCTTGTCCCCTCCTTATAGCCACCTGGCAGCTTTCCTCTCTGAGTCCTCACTACTTTTTAAGAAACAGGCCAACATCTCTGGTTTTCCACACTTTGGGCTTCACCTCAACTTCAATCTCATTCTCCTGAGGGGGTGGCGAGTAGTCTGGACATGAAGGGCTCTGTGGGTCTCAAGACCATTGGAACTCTTGCTTTCTAAGCTATTCTGGCTCTTCCCTCAAACCTACTTATTTTGATGGGTTAATTTAACTCAAAGCTTAATTCATTCTCCTTTCTGTGTGTTCATAGAGGGCTCAATCCATCAAAGCTCCAAGTAGGTAAGAAGACAGATTTCCAGTCCCTCTATCCAATTTAGTACAGAGGGAAAAAAAAATACAAATTTACATTAAGAGTCTAAAAAATATTTAGACCATTTAATAATTGAAAATACATCACCTTTATTATTTTCACACAATTTTATCCTAGGCCCTGACTATGTTCTTATAACTTTCCCCCTTTCTTACTAAGCTCAAACCAGACAGACTTTCAATTCACTTTCTGCCTTTGGCCCTTTGCCTTAGTGGTTCCTTTGTTTGGCATTTTCCCTGCGTTTCATATTTACAGTTCCTTGAAATACAAGGTCTCAGATTAAATTTCACATCCTTAGAGGAGACCAAAGTATCTACCTAGTCCCTCTTAAATGTTTGAATAGCACCTGTTAACCTGATAATGTTCCTTTATTTACATTTTTGTTCCAACAAAGATCCGGGAGAGGTGGGACATTACCTATCTTGCTTTCTATTTCTTCCTCAGTATCCAATACAGTGCAAGGAAAATAATACAGACTGCATAGATATTTACTGAGTGAATGATGAATGAATGAATGAATATTTGCTTTTCCAAATCTATTTTTTAATTTTTTTGCTTATTTCTTGGTCTTTTTTTTACTGGGAACTTCAGCCACCCTTTGCAATGTTTCAATTTCTTCCCCTCTACTCTGACCACTTTCATGCCATTCGGTATAATAATCCACCTTCTTTTCTATAATTCTGTAGTTCCTCTGAGGGTCTGAGTTAGTCTTTTATGTCTCTTCATATTATACTATCTTGAAGACTGCATTCTTTCCTAGACTTAAAATATTGTCTATGACAAAACCTTTCTACGTTGTCTTCTTTGACACATATAGCTTAATCCTATAGCTCACTTCTCTGCTTTACTGTTGCAATGTCAGCAAAAACTGCTACCTAGATCCTTGTTTTCTTACTGGTCAATGTGTATTAATATCATGTCATTAAGCAGACTGGGAATATTTTGATGACAGAAGCCATGCCATATCCTTTTTTGGGGTGTTAATTCTCACCTGAGGTTATTTTTCTATTGATTCTTAGAGAGAGTGGAAGGAAGGGGGATAAACAAAGAGAGAGAAACATTGATGTGAGAGAGACATCAACTGGTTGTTTTCTGAACACCCCCCGACCAGGGCCCAGGCTGGGAATCAAGCCTGAAACCGAGGTACATGCCTTTGACTGGAATCAAACCTCAGACTCTTCAGTCTGTGAGCCAACATTCTATCCACTAAGCCAAAACAGCCAGAGCCCTTCTTTAGTAATTTTATTTTTAAACTAGGGGCCCAGTGCATGAATTCATGCACATTGAAAGGAACTGTGGGCCTAGAGGCTGCGGTGGACACAGGGGTGGGTCTTGGCCTATCCTCCTTGCCCCTGCCTGGCCCCTCCTGCTGCAGGCCCCAGACCCTTGTCTACTGGCAGCCCAGCTCCCACACCACTGCTGCCATGTGCTGACAGTGCCAGCCCTGCTCGCACCCACTGATGGTGCAGGGCTATTGGGGCCGGTGTTGGTAGCAGGTGTGAACGGGGCTGGTGCGTTAGTGGGTGTGAGCAGCAGCTGCTGCCCCAATTGCCCCCCAGAAGCAAGGGAAGGTGAAGAAGCCTGGTGGGGTGATAAGAGCCAACAGCTGCGGCCCACACCCACTGATGGCGCTGAACGATTGGGGCCAGCAGTGGGTATGAGTGGCGGCCCCAGTGCCAGCAGTGGGTATGAGCAGGGCAGCGCCGGCAGTAGGTGTGAGCACCTGGCAGGACTATGGAGCGCAGGAGCAAAGAATTTTCAGTAACCACCAGAGGCTCGGCCTGTTGATAGTGACCAGTGCCCCGCCTTGGTCTGGCACCCCCCCCCCACCTGATCCACCATCCCACCGTGGCCAATGCCTGCCATGTTCCGCACTCTGCCACCTGCTGCGGATTCCTGCCATATTCCACATATGCCTCCTGGTGTCAGCACACGTCATAGAGACTATTCAGTTTGGTCTATTTGAATATTAGGGTTTTATATATAGATAGATAGCATTTGAGATATTTCTTGAATTTATCATATTTCAACTGTCCAATAAATACATACATGCTCATAGATAGATGGTGCATACTGAAAAACACAAAATCAGCATTAAGTAATAATCTTAAATGAGCCACTTATATTATTTACTAATATTAATAAAACTAGGAAGACAGAAGTAGGTGACAACTCTATATAATACCCCTTTTCTTGCCTTAATGTCCTTTCTTTGAAAGGGCTGCTTCCTATTTGATTTTCCCCACAACTAAGACATTTAAATAAATGTATCTTTAAATTAGAAAAGTTATATAAGAATACTAAACCACGTTGAGACAATTAAGAGATAAAATATAATCCATAGGTAAATTATTAATATTTTTCTATATTTAGTGTTTTGAAATTAGGATGTATTACTTTGATGAGCTAGGGGGGAAATTTTTCCTAAGTTTTTACATATAGTAGTCTATTCTGGCCTTTCTTTAAATACAAAAAATCATTTAAAATTATTAGTTACCTAAGAACTTCATGTCTGTGGTCATACATTAAAACAATAACAAATTGCACCAAATAAAAAGAAACGAAGTGATGCTATTTCATGTCATTAAGTATATAACACACGGTTATTCTAAACTAAAGATTTTATTCATGGATTGTTTAAAAATAAAAAGACAAATGAAATCCAACAGCAGCAATATATTTTTCTCACTAAAATTTTATCTGTGTGATAAAATTCATTTATGCTTTTTATTAACTCAGAAAAGTAATCCTGTCAGCAAAAGTGGATTATAGCTTTATCGCAAAGTTTATAAAAGGAGCCACAGAACCTATAAATTTTTGGTGTGTTTTCAGTGAACATTACTGGGGAGAATAAAATGCTATTGTGTAGTCAAGTGAATTGGTTCTAATCACAGTAATTTCCTGTGAACTGAATCACCAACAAACCTCAATCACTATGCAAAGACTTTTAAAGGATAAAATTCCGTTTGTGGCAGAACAAATTTTGAATATTACTGGATATTAATTTATCTTTTCACATTTAATTTTCAACTCTGACTTCTTTCTTAAGAATCATTAAATCATATTTTGAAAAGCGTATTACTTTAATATACAAAGATTTACTATTTCCCAAACCTTTATCTAGTGTGTAATGAGCTTATGACTTAGCATTGAGTTGAATATGGAAAAAATTAGGATATAAAATACATATTTTCACTCCATAAAAATTAGGCAAACTAGGTAGATGATGAGCTTTCATTCCTTTCCTATTTCAGAAACAAATACATACCTAGCTTCACTAGTTACCTCGGGAGAGATAAATATACATATATGTATGTATATATAAAATTTTTGCTTTTTGGGTTGTTGACCTTTATGCTAAACTTATCCCCTGGGTTTTCTTATATGGGTCATGCCATAAATATAACCATTTCAGAGTTAGGTCAGAATCTCTGAGAAAGCCATTATACTGTCTGTGTATCCTTCGTCCTTGTCAAATTGTGTTTTCATTCATTCTCCTTGTATGGATCAAGGAGAGACTTGTTAAGTATGAATAAAGTTACAGACTCTTTTGGATCGGCTAGCAGACTTGAGGAATTTATTGCAAGGGTATTCCATAATGGCTTGGCATTAGGTTGGAAGCCATTTTCAATAAGTTGATTGATGTTACTAGTTGTGTCTTCTGGAGCAAGACATGGGGCATCAGGCCAGAGATTTTGAGAAATCTAAAACCTCAAACAGTAATGAAATTTAAAGCGCAGCTTTAGCCCAACTGGTGTGGCTCAGAAGTTGAACGTCAACCTATAAACCAGGAAGTCATGGTTCAATCCCCAGTCAGGGGACAAGCCTGGGTTGCGGGCTTGGTCCTCAGTGCAGGAGGCAGCCGGTCAACAATTCTCTCTCATCACTGATGTTTCCATCTCTCTCCCTCTCCCTTCTCATCTGAAATTAATAAAAATACAGTTAAAATTTTAAGTAAAGTGTGGCTTTATCCCCTGCATACATTGCACTATGCTAACAGAAATGAGAATGGAATAAAAAGAGAAGACTGGATTATTGGTTAAGGAACAGCTTTTTACTCTTTACTTTATACCTTTTATCTCAAACTTGAAAAGATTGGCCCTGGGAGGGATTGTGTCCTTGTGACTAAATGACACAGCAGAACAGTAATTGCAAAGTCCTATATTCAAACAAGACCTGAATATACACCTTTTTCTTTGTCATGGGCCATTTACCAGTTGCTGGAATGATTTTGCATATCCTTTAAATTAACAAGCAGTACAACCCCCCCCCCCGAACACACACACACACACACACACACACACACACACACACACACACTCACACACACCTTTGAGGCTACATTGAGAAATTCTTTTTTAAATTTTTTAAAAATATCTTTTAATTGATTTTTTACAGAGTAGAAGAGAGAGGGATAGAGAGCTAGAAACATCAATGAGAGAGAAACATCTACCAGCTGCCTCCTGCACACCCCCCACCGGGGATGTGCCTGCAACCAACGTACATGCCCTTGACCAGAATCGAACCTGGGACCTTTCAGTCCACAGATCAACACTCTATCTACTGAGCCAAACCGGTTTTGGCTGCATTGAGAAATTCTTTAGTGTCAACTAGCACTGGGGACATGTGGCACTTCTTTGATTTCTTGCTGTGTCACCACAAAGACACAGGCTTAAGTTGTTTCTCTTCAATTATGTAAGGGGGAAAATCACTTGAACATTTTGTGTATTTTAGGACAAGTTTAGATAATAGGGTAGAATTTTTACATTTTTTACATGTCACTTGCTCCTCATCCCTTCTATCCTCAATTTTGTTCTCCTTTCACACTTTTCAGTTATTTGTGAATATTTACAATAGAATTAGAAATAAAATTATCTTACTCTTGCCTTCCATTACTAAACTTGAGACAAATGGGGAAAATCACACTTTAAACCATGTTTAATTTCTGCTCTTTTCAACCATCCATTTTATTTATCAAGAGGTGAAGAAGATATTCCCAAAACATATGTCTCCTATTTATGACAGCATGCTTTTGTTGAAACCCCACTCTATGTTTGCCCAAAAGTTCCTTAGACAACTATGGCTCAGTCATGCCGACCCTCAGACATCAATCCTCACTACCCACAGCTACCCAACATACTACCTCCCCCCACAAACCAAGCTCCTCTTATCTTTGGCCCTGGCTGGTTAGGGCCTTTTCTTTCTACATTCAATTTTCCCCCATGATAAGTCTTATCCCCATTTTACTGAACTCTTGGTACTCACATACATCAAACCTCAAATCCTTCGTCATAAACTCCATGAAGATTTTGTTTATTTGCTCCTCAGTAATCTCTCCCTTATCTGAACTCTGAATTTATAATCCGTACCATAGCAGAGAACTATATACTTGTTTTATCAGTTATTTAGCTATTTTGAAAATGTTGATTTTGCCCTAATTCCTTACATTTATTTCCAGTTCCGAGCGACTCTAAACCAACCATTTGTATTTAGTTTAAAAATACTAATAGTATGTGTAAATTGATTCCTGCATACTGCCCAAACTTTCTTTAGAATAATTATGAAATAAGATTCCCCTTGCAGAGTACTTTACTTGGAACATAAATAAATGCACCCATATAGGATGGGGTCTCTGGGAAGTCCTCCTTACAGGTGAGCAAGGAGCAGAATATGTTAGGGTACCTTATTACTCGGATATCTCTGAGGATATTAATGATGGAAAGGAGTGGCCAGAGGAAAGATGTTTCCCATCTCAATTGCAGCGCTGTAACTAAGTGACTTCGGGTAGATCAAATAGACTATTTTGGGGATTCCTGCTCACCCATCTCCTCTGTGTTTTCAGAGCTGCTGTAGAGCTGTTAGAACACTGAACTGATGCTTTTGACTTGCCAAACAATGGGAGCTTTCTATTTAAATAGTTATCCCTTAGAAGAGCTATATTAGGGAGCTCAAAGGAAAGGATTTAAGGGCCCACACAGAGTAGAGAAGCAGCAGATCAGCCACCTACTGGGCCCTTGTTCCTTCAAATGCTTCTAACTACATATTTGTAAGGCAGAAGGCCTCTTGCTCAGGGAACTGTACGCTCCTCACCTGCCCTTTTGCATTTAGCAAACACATGGGAAGGGCAGCTCTTCCTGGCTTTCAACGTTGTCCCTCATTGCTCTAGATAAGCAATGCCACACAGCCACGTGGGCAGAGATCCAAGTGGAGTGCTGGCACCTAGGGCATATGGTCATAGGAAGATATCCTTTAGGGCAGGGAGACCTCGTGGCCATTTTCCAAGTGATAAATATGTAAAACGTTGGTAGAACAAGAAGCCATAGGAAGTAATCAAAATACCTGCATTTCATCAAATATCTACATAGATGCTTTCTTATACTTTTATTAAGAGGATTCATTCAAATTCCATTTAGTCATAGTACTAAGTTGATCATTTGGATAATAAAGGATATCGGGTAGAGCAAGTGGGATTATTTTTCAAGCTCTTGAGCACATAAAACCTTTGTTACTCCCAGAGAGGGGTTTTTTGCCCAACGTTTCTCTTGTAAGATTTTTGTTCCTGTGCCCATATCATGGGAAACAGACTTGCACTAAAGAAGATAGAGGCTATATGAGCTCGAGTTAGGAGACTTGCTATGCTACCATAGAAAGTTCTTTTTCTAAATCTCATTGAAACTCAGCATTCAGAATTAGGCCAGAAAATAGGCCTAGCTAGCTACACAGACATCTCTTTTTGTATTCTCGTTAAACATCTCCTAGGAGGCAGCTCGTTCTGTTGTGGCCCGACATAGATTCTTCCACTTCATTTTCTTTTTGATTATATGTACACTATTATGAACTATTTTAAACATAAAGATTGCAACAAATCTTAACGCCCAGATTTAACAGATGTTAGATGTTGTCAAATCGTTTCCATCTTTCTCTTTATTTTTAATGAATTTTAAAGCTACAGCTAGAGCCTCTCTCCAGCCTTTCTCTCTGCCATTCTGTTTCTTATGTACTTATTACAGATGGGCTTTATAATCCTTTCATAATGTTTTTTAAAAAAATATATATATGTTTTATTGATATTTTATAGAGAGGAAGGGAGAGAGATAGAGAGCTAGAAATGTTGATGAGAGAGAAACATCGACCAGCTGCCTCCTGCACACCCCTACCGGGGATGTGCCCGCAACTAGTATACATGCTCTTGACGGGAATAGAACCCAGGACCCCTCAGTCCGCAGACCAACACTCTATCCACTGAGCCAAACCCGTTTCGGCTTTATAATCCTTTCAGAAACGAATTTATTCCTTAACTCCAGAACCAACTCCCAACTTTCTTAGGTATTCTGTAAAGGGGTAGCTCAGAATAATACTACTGTAATGGGTGTCAGACGTAATTGCTCTTCTTATGTGGTGTCATTGGTGTGCAAATACTTTCCCCTTGGGATACTTGCTGCTGTTTATAATAGAGATCTTTATTATCTTTGCTGCAGAAAGTATTATAGATGGCCCCATTTTTTTTTACCCATTGACCCCTCCTTGCTAAGCAAAATAAGCCAATCAGAGAAAGACAACCATCACGTGATCTCACTTGCATGTGGAATCTAATGAACAAAATAAACTGACAAAGGAACTAGATCCCGTGACATGGAAGCATGCAAAAGGCTGAGGAATCTCAGAGGGAAGTGGGAGGAGGGGGTGGGCAGGAGGCAGGGAGAGATTAACCAAGGCTACAGATCTTTAAGTGGTGAGGAGCCATTTATGTACTCCTGGAAACCATAACACAGCTGTTATTCAGATCTTAGTCTTTTGTTCCGAGATACCCTGGTTAGTAATGATAATTCATTTTGCACTAGACTTTTTTTTAAAGCACATGGCCGTTAATATCTTGATTGACTTTTCTAATTTCTTGGCTTATGGGTCTACAGAAAAAAATTAATAAAATGAAGTCAGGTAGATTCCTAACAG
The DNA here is from genome assembly GCA_963924515.1 of Vespertilio murinus. Taxonomy (NCBI): domain Eukaryota; kingdom Metazoa; phylum Chordata; class Mammalia; order Chiroptera; family Vespertilionidae; genus Vespertilio; species Vespertilio murinus. Next base: position 15,828,271 of record OZ004710.1, read on the forward strand.
GCTTAAGATCACACTTTAGATTATCCTTATTTTGTAATGGATGCTATACTCTTCCCCTGCCCTAGGATTCATCTTAGCTTTTTGTCTTCCCAAATCAAAATATAGAACACATGAAGAAGTTGGCGGCTATGTGGTTCGGGTACTGAATTGTTCCCATATTGAAAGATTTATGAACTGTGCATTTTAAACAGTTCTGAGTTCATGACTCTCTTTAACAGAATTGAAAAAGCCAGTGGAAAGGGTGAGGCAGATGTTAAAAAAAAAATGGCCTTGACTGTGCAATCTAGTGTTAAAGATTTTTTAAAAAAGTAACTCAGGTAAGTTGAAGAGTTATAATCTTAACAGTTGAAAACCTCAATTTTAAAGGACAGGATGGAAAGGTAGCAAGTAAATACAAGATGGCAAATTTACCTACATTGCCTCCTTTGCTGCTTGCTAATGCAGCTCTTCTGAGTGATAGCAATTTAAATAAAAAGCTCTCACTGCTCAGGAAGCAAAAACATGAAGGCACTGCTTCAACAGCTTTACGGAATCTGCCATTTCATCTTAAAGACGGCACTAAGAAGTGAGCAGTCATTTCTGGGGTGAGAGCAGGGCCTACAGTCAACACCTATGCTCAGTGTGCTTTTTACACTTTCAATCTCCATTCTTCCTAATCGATATTTACCAGGCGAGAATCACAACCTCAGTGGTTTCTGTTTTCTATCAGTCTTCCTGTTGCTGGTACTTCAGATCTTCAACCCTTTTCCTTTTCTGTAATAATTTTTATTCTCACTATTTTTCAAATGAATGCCACATCAATTGTACTGTGCCTAATTCCTGGGATCAGTTGCACGGGGAACATTGGGATTTCGGATTGAATTTTGGCATTAAAAAAACAACAACCCTCCAGCACTCCCTTACTTTGCTGGATTGCATTATTTTCTTTGTTGCTTATTTTATTTTCCCAGAACCATTTATTCCCATCCCCACCCAAGCAATCACCTGTACATGCCCACGAGTTTTTCTTTTTTTTTCTTTTGTACTCAATCCCTCCACCACTCTCCTAACAGCCCCCCACCAGAGCCATCTGCCTGTGTTCTATCTATGAGTCTATCCATATTTTGCTTGTTATGGTCTTTCAGACAGTTGTCATTTATAGGTTATCCACTGCTGTGTAACAGACCACCTCAAAATGTAGCGGATAAAAACAGTAAGCTCACTGGTTGGGCGGTTCTGATCAGGTCGAGGTTAAAGGGATCTTTCTGGGGCTTGACCATCTGTCTATGGTCAGTTACAGGATGGCTGGGGGCTGGCTGATCTGGTTTATCACTCACATGTCTATCTGGGAGTTGGCTGGCAGTTGGCTGGGTCATGTGTATCTCATAATCCATCACGCTAGCCTGGGTTTGTTTTCCTGATGATCATAAGATCCAGAGAAAGAATAGAAGTGAGAATGCAAGGTCTCTTGAGGCCTAGGTTCAGAGCTGGCAGATTGTGACTTCTGCTGCAATCTACTGGCCAAAATAAGTCGCAAGGCCAGTCCAGATTCAAGGGGAGTGAAAATCAACTCTGTCTCTTTTAGGGAGAGGAACTGCAAAATCATATTGTAAAGGGTATAGAGACAGGAAAGAGTGAGAGATTATGGTCTTTTTAGCTTCTTGATGTAGCTGGCTCAAGCAATTTTCTTTCTGGGAACAGCTGTTTTGATATACAGGGAATATTAATCCATTACACTGTACTTATACTTATGAAGGAAATTGCACCACTGGAAGGATTATTTAGGCATCATAGGTATTTGTGAGAATAAGAAACACTGACCCCTTAAGCGGATGATCACTTTAAGTACTTAAGTGATGCATTTTTACTTTCGCAAAATTCAACTGTAGTATTGTTTTCATCAGATTAAAGCAATTCCAAGTCAAATGCACAAAGTTCTACACAAAATATGATGCATCTACTTATTCAGCATAACAGGTGGATAAAATTAATACCTTAATATGGGATACAGCTCATACATAGCATTCTGAATTCATAGCTATGCAAACAGATCTCTCTGATATTTTATTTTTTATAAACTTGAATTAAGGTGACCTGTAGCCTTGAATTATCGGCTCTAAAAACACCCCTTTAACCTTTAATCTTTCATTTTCATTTCTATTTTCTAACTCATTAAAGATTTTTAGAGGTCACTGCTAACCAAATCTATTTCTGATGCCATTTCCTCATAGAAAGAACATCAAAGTAAATGTGGATATTAAATAATACTTGTTCTCATTTTGCAAAGTCAAAATGCTTTACATGAGATTACTAAGCAGCAAGCATATTATGAGATATTGCCAACAAGATACAACTGTTTCCTAACAAATTTAGTGAGCATATATCTTGAGTACATGGTTTATTATACCCTACATAGCATATCAAATAGGAGAGTAGTAGATTTATACTACTTATTCCCTTATTGTGAATAAGGGAAATGTATGTTAAAAAGATGTTTCTTTGTTTTTTTTTACTTTGCTTTAGTGGATTGAAGGGACCTTAGGAATTTCCTAGTCTAGTCCTGCCTGAAATCTCCAGTGATGAGAAATTCACTATTTCTAAAGAAGCCAAATCCATTACTAAGTGGCTTACTGAGTCATCCTGACTGGAGGTATCTGAGCAAAAGCTGACTGACTGAGTATGGTAGATATTACTGTGTGCCACCATTCCTATCCTCATAAAAATATGCTATATTAAAGATATATTACATGTCAGTAACCACAAGAATATATATGTGCTAAAATATAATACCTACATAACTCAGAGATACAGTGCAAAATGAATTTGTTATCCAGTTGAATGGCCAGAACTTGGTGATTATCTACATAGGTAGGATAGTGGGAGGAGACTTGCTAAAGATGGTAGAAGCTATCAATTGGGAATATCTAATAATCAGGGCTACTGGGAGCATGCCAGAAAACTGTGCATCCATAGTTTTCCAAGACTGAATCTCTACATCCATTTTTCTGAGATCAAGTTCCATCCCTGGCCCATTATGAAATATCACCTGGACCTCAATGGGGGACTGCCACGGCGGCCTTTAATGATAAGCACAAATGGCAAAGAGCTTTAAATTGGCCAAAGTGCTTCTTCTGCAGTCATCCTGTTCAACTTGTGGCAGGTTCCAACAGCATGGCAAGTATTATTTTAACATTACACATAAACATTATTCTCCTCCACAGCAAATTCCCTCCTAATTTTTTTCAGTTATCCGGTGTGTTAGAAATACAAAAAAACTCAGTTTGTAAATTCGAGGGAAATTGCTGCCACCACAGGGACTCATACCAAGGAAGTTTAAAAAACAGTGCCGGCCATACTAGACACTGGAGGAAAAAAGACATCAAAATAGATTTCCAGGTATACTTTTCTTTCTTTTCATTGTTGACTTGCAGTCAGTGATAACTCTTCCTTTTAACAAAATTTGTTCTCCTCCTTTCTCTAATCTTGGTGTTACTTTTGTTTCAATTTCTCTTAGCTTTCTTCCCAGGTAGTATTTACCCTCTTTTCCCAAATCTTAGTTCACCCTACTCTCTTTACCTTTCTCTTACTGGTGTAGCTTTCATGCCAATCCAACCCTGATGCTCCTGATCACTTTCTCTCTAGGGCTTATTAGATCACCTTCAACAATAAGATACTTTTTTATCCTTAGAAATGGAGTGAACAGAAGGGCAAAGCAGGTTGTGATACCTGCAAGCCTTCCTTTTCTCTAACCCCCTTGAAAAAACATTTTTAATTGATTTCAGATAGAAAGGGAGAGGGGGAGAGAGAGAGAGAGAGAGAGAGAGAGAGAGAGAGAGAGAGAGAGAGAGAGAGAGAGAGAGAGAAACATCGATGAGAGAGAATCACCGATTGGCTGCTTTCCCAAATGATCAGGTATGGAGCCTGCAACCTGGGCATGTGCCCTGACCTGGAATTGAAGCTTGGCCTCCTGGTTCATAGGTCGACACTCAACCTTGGAGCTACTGCGGGTGGACTCTCTTGCCCCTTTATGCTCCTAGATACATCTGTTTACTCCCCCTACCATGAATCCCTGTAGGCCACTCTGTTTGCCCGTCCTCAGAGTGGCTCTAAGTATATATATATATATATATATATATATATATATATATATATATTCCTCAAGGACAGGAATAAGTCTTATTTATTGTGCTTTAGTTCCTCCAACTCCTGAAAGTTTGAATTTCACAGAGTTGTTGTCCAGGAAATGATTTTGTAATTGCATGTGACGGAATATATATATGGTAAAGATTCTCCCATATTCCCAACCGTTCTCATTCTTGAATCCTTCCTTTGATCTGTATTTCTCTCACTTTCATCGTCTCCATTTTTCCCTCTTATCACTTTGAACTGACCCTTTCTCAAGTTACTTAATTTATTTTTTAAAATATATATTATATTGATTTCAGAGAGGAAGGGAGAGGGAGAGGAACATCAATGATGAGAGAGAACCATTTATTGCCTGCCTCCCACACGCCCTCGATTGGGGATCTAGCCCACAACCCAGGCATGCACCCCTGACTGGAATTGAACTCTCAGTCCGTAGGCCAATGCTCTATCCACTGAGCCAAATCAGGCAAGGCTTAATTTAATTTTTAATTAATATATTTTTCCCAATTTTAAACTATTTTTATTGTATCATGGCCTTCCTACCTACATTTCTTCAGATATCTTCAAATGATTGTTGGGAGACAATTCTCCATGTGCCTTGATATTTCTGCATTTGTTGTGAGAAGAGTCACTGACTGCCCTTTTTCTGAATAATCTTCTCTGCAATATACTGGAATATAACATTGTGTCTTCTTTTGGATCAAAGAGCAGGTATCCTTATAGCCCACTATAAAATATTTAAGTGCCCTAAGATCAAAGTTCCTCTCCTATCATGCACCCCACTGCACGTGCAGATACCATCTGGCCCTCTTCGTGTTGATCTGTGGTAATTAGGGCTCAGAGAACTGACACTACATGTGCTAATGCTTTTTCCGGGATTAACAAGCAGTTCTTTATCTCTGACTCTGGTGCATCATATCTTATGTCAGCATTTATGGAACCGAGAGGGGCTAACTTGCTAGCTTGCAAGTAGAATAAAATCTCAGTCCCTTCACAATTCTTGACAATGATTTTGTATACATATGCATTTGCAGATAAAACTTCTGGATTACTTTTATCCCATAGCCATTTTACTATTTGTGTGTATGTGTCTTTTTATTGGCAGGCGTGGCCATACACTGGTACTTTTTCTTGAATTATAATTGTTTTTACTCTTCATATCACACAGGCAAGGGTCCTTCTCAGCATTTTCTTGTTGTCTTTCTCCAAGGAACTTTTACTTTCATCTTGTCAGATCTAATTATAAGGTTTAAAGGATACATAGAAAACAAATTACATAAACTTTAGTCTATTTCATATCTCCAAAACTATTAGCATAGCCATTCTTGTCCATAAAGCAATGTTCACCAACTGATGCTTGAATGTACCATTCTTTTCCTACCTGAAATGTTATCTTTCTTCCACCCATATAGGATCTTCATTTCTTTCCAAACTTAACTTTCTCTACAAATGCTTTTGTGAGTAAATCTAAATTATTTTAGTCATTAAGCATTTATATACTTTATTATTTCAGTTACTTATATTAATTGAATAACACACACACACACACACACACACACACACACACACACACAGAATATAGGTTAACTCCCCACACTGGCTGTATATTTCTCATTGATTAGAACTGGATTAGTCACCACTCCTGGTTGCAAGAAAATCTGAGAAGATGAATACATTTAACTAAGCATATGAAGATTATACATTTATCATCTGATAAGAAGGGATATATTGGTTAGAAACTAGCCATGTGTGCCACACTGAAATATTCAATAGTGGAAAAGAGGTTCTTGAAGCTATAGGATAATTATAAATAATCTTCTTGAGCATTACTTTTATTAGAAGTTTTGAATAAAAAGTTCTAGCTAACCAAAACCGGTTTGGCTCAGTGGATAGAGCAGCAGCCTGTGGACTAGAGGGTCCCGGGTTCAATTCCGGTCAAGAGCATGTGCCTTGGTTGTGAGCATATCCTCAGCAGGGGGTGTGCAAGAGGCAGCTGATCTATGTTTCTCTCTCGTTGATGTGATGTTTCTAACTCTATCCCTCTCTCTTCTTCTCTGTAATAAGTCAATAAAATAAATTTTTAAAAAGTTCTAGCTAAATAAGCATGGAATAGAATACAGATAAGGCATGGATATTTAATGTTGAAAACACTGTAGGCAACATAAAAAAGTCTAATATACCATGTGTCCCACTTTTTTTCCCCTGGTCCATTTTTATCCTATTATAACCATGGCCTTTTCCACTCTCTGATTTCTCTGCCAAGAATGATTTCCCCCCAAATCTTAACATAGTTAGGCTGATCTCAACTTTTTACTTTATAAAAAAATCCTCAGAGAGACCTTTGCTATCCAACCAGACACACATTAGCCTCCTAGTCACTCTCTGTAACATTAACCAGTAATATTGTCAGTTTAGTTTTTTTAAGCAACTAAAACAACTTTCAGAGAAAGGAGAGGGAGAGATAGAAACATCAATGATGAGAGAGAATCATTGATTGGTTGCCTCCTGCATGCTCCCTACTGGGGAGCGAGCCTACAACCGGGGTATGTGTCCTTGACCAGAATGGAACTAGGGACCCTTCAATCAGCAGGCCGGCACTCTATCCACTGAGCAAAACTGGCTAGGGCTGGGAGTTTAGTTTTTCTCACTATAGTTTACCATGTGCTCTCCAGCCCAACCCCAGGAGTATGTAAGCTCCATGTAAGCAGGTAAGGTTAGGTGCTGGTTATCACAGCAAAGGGTGAAGGAAAAGGTGGGCTGAGTGACTATGAAGTGGGGCACAAGAGGTGTTTGACATACCATGTTAAAGGTTTACTGAGCTATTTATAGCACACTTCAAAATTAATACCTAAGCATCGTGTCTAAGAATATCAATTAATAAGTTATTGGATATTTTCAGAAAACAGAAGCCCCCAAGACTATTCTGAATGTAAAGCAACATAACATCTGTTGAAAGAAGCATTGTGCTTTCTTCTTTTTACTACGCAAATGTAAATATATCTTTGAACTCTTTTCCAGAATGCTAGCTGATGAATGGGAGACAATTAGGTTCTGAAAACATTTTATCATACATTGATCGATGATTAATTTTGTAAGACATAATCCTTTGCCTCACTACCACATTGTGATTTCAGCTTTCATCTCTCTTGCCATACATGTTTATTAAGGCCATGTAAATTCTATGAAAAATTTAGCTCAGAAATTAATACAAAAATTTCTTCTGTTATATATCTTGGAATATTTTTCAGAACAGAGCTAGAAGATGCTCTATTTAAGGAGGGCATGCAATAACCCGCTTCATGGGAAGAAGTTCCCAAGTCAACAATTTGAGATAATCTTAAGCAAAATTCCTACAGGGGAAGTGGGAGTTTTGGAGGAAAGGGTTTTGTACAACACTTTACCCATCAGTAAAGACTTTTTGGTATATACTGTGAAATTATATACCTAGTCGAGAAACAGGGATCTAAAATGGGCTAAAGAAATAAATATGTGTTAGCAGATTTGGAATGTATCTTATGAGTCAGGCAATGAAACAGGGTAAAAAAGAGTGAAGTTAATTTTATAGTCCTTCATCAACATAATTCAAAACTGCCCTGGCTTCTAACGGGCGTTTTCATGTTTCATTACTCAAGTGAAATACATGCCCTTTTATATCTCAATTTCCCCACTTTACTTTTTTTTTTTCCTTGTTACGTTTCCCTGTAAATCTATAGACTAAAAATTAACTGCTGTGGCCAAAGCCAATTTGGTTCAGTGTTGAAGCCAGTTTGGCTCAGTGGATAGAGCGTTGGCCTTCGGACTGAAAGGTCCTATGTTTGATTCTGGTCGGGGGCATGTACCTTGGTTGTGGGCACATCCCTGGTGGGTGGTGTGCAGGAGGCAGCTGATAGATGCTTCTCTCTCACTGATGTTTCTAACTCTCTATCCCTCTCTCTTTCTCTCTGTAAAAAAATCAATAAAATATTTTTTTAAAATTCACTGCTATGGAAACATACATACTAATGAACTAAATCCAAACAATATGCACAATAAGATAAATATAAATATATGCACAATGGTGTGTTTGTTTTCTCACTCAATTTCATTTTAGACCTAGTAGATAATCAATACAGGATGAGAAAATAGCATTCTTGTAAAATAAAACTGAAAACAGTTATATTTATATTACATGTATAAGCACAGGACTAATCTGATGTAGGCATTTCACATAGAGTCCTAACATTTCATTGGACAATACATCTGAGTGAATCCATACGGCCTCAAATACATGGATAGGATTTGGAAACTTTGTTTATTGAATGTGTACACTAAGAAGAGTGCTCCAGGAATGAGACTCACTAAAAATTGTGGCTATTTTACAAGAGTTGTGCAGCAAAAGTGTGATTATGTCAACATTTTTCTTATTGACATCAGATCATTGTGGTTTTGGTCACATCAGATCAAGCCTGGTTTTGGTCTTTACACAGACATGGGCTCCAATCTATTCTCTTAGTCTTGGTTTCATAACTGTGGATAAGTTATTCAAATATGACCCTCAGATTCCTCCTTCATAAAATGGAATTCTTTATTTAAAATAAAACTTTTATTGATTTCATAGAGGAAGGGAGAAGAAGAGATAGGAACATTAATGATGAGGGAGAATCATTGATTGGCTGCCTCCTGCAGGCCCCACACTGGGGATTGAGCCTGCAACCCAGGCCTGTTCCCTGACTAGGAAATAAACCCATAACCACCGGTTCATAGGGGCACACTCAATCACTGAGCCACACTGGCCAAGCGGGACTCCTTTTTAATTATTATTATTATTATTATTATTATTATTATTTTAGGATTGTAACTTTAAAGATTGAAAAATACATAAAATATTTTAACGTTTTGCCTGGCATGGAACCAGTGCTCATTATTTATCTAATCTCTTTCCTATTTCCCCCCTGAGAGCAACGAGTGATTCAGAGTTTATAATGTAGTTGAAAAGAAATTTTATAATTGTATAAAATGTAGTATTATTTATAGATTTATTCACTAATCCCTTTATTATCAATGAGTGATTTACATTACGTAGTTTAGACATGGTGTGTATAATTTGAATTTAAATTAAAACAATATTCCCACCAATTTAAAAATATATATATTTTATTAACTTTGTTACAGAGAAGAAGGAAGAGGGATAGAGAGTTAGAAACATCAATGAGTGAAAAACATCGATCAGCTGCCTCCTGCACACCTGCTACTGGGGGCCAAGGTACATGCCCTTGACCGGAATAGAACCTCGGACCCTTCAGTTCTCAGGCCGATGCTCTATCCACTGAACCAAACCTGTTAGGTTTGCTCCCACCAATGTTGCTTTCAACTCAATTACATGATTGTCAGCTAGACTAGATTCAGTGGCATTTCCAGTAGTTTTGAACTTGCAATAAAAGGATAATAAACCCTTGAACCTATGCTAATTTACAAATAATCAGATCAACAACTGAATTGACTCACGGCTGACCCATTGCATTTATTCCTAAAGAGAGAAAATAAAGCTATGAGAAGGCAGGCCCATCTTAAGTTCTCTGTTTTAGCTTCCACTCTGAAGTATACTGAGCCAATGATTACCCATGCAAGTGATTACTCCCAAACCTAAAACAACAAGCATTTATCATCCTCACATTTTTTGTGGGCCAAGGATTCAGGAACAACTTATCTGTGCAGTTTTGGCTTATTGTCTCCCATGAGGTTGCCATCCAGATATTGGCTAGGATTGCGGTGATCTGCGGGCTTGACTGGAACTGGAGGATCTGATACCAAGGTGGCTCACTCATCATAGGCGGATTAGTGCTGGCTCTTGGCAGGAAGCCCAAATTTCTTGCCACTCGGACTTCCTCATAGGACTGCTTTTGTGTCTTGACAAAATGGCAGTTGGTTTCTCCCAGGGTGAGTGGTTCAAGATAGGGCAAGTTGGAAGATGCACTATCTTTGTGACTTAGCCTTGGAAATCACATATCATCATGCCTACCATATCATATCGGTCACAAGCTCAACCTTATTCAATGTGCGAGAAGACTACTATACGAGGGTGTGAATATCAGGAGGTGAGGGTCACCCACCGGAAGACACCTTGAAGGCTATTTCCCACACTACCGTTCCTTTCCTCTCTAACCCCAGTGTGGTACTCCTGCTGTTTCTCTTGAGCATTTGCTAAGTACTTTGTTGCAGGCACCCAAGAAAAAGTTAACTAAAAATAGCTAAGCACAAAAAACCGTCAACACATTAGTGAGGAATGTAGTATTACTGAATATTTAGAAAGGAGATCGTGAGGATTTATATCACATGCCAGTCAACAGAAACAAAATGAAATTTCTTTCACATCTGCCTGCTTTCCTTTTCCAAAGTCCCTCTCTTCAGCTGCCAGCTATTTCACTTCTCTTTATCTTTCCCACATAGCCTCCAAAATCGCCTCTGTGGTGCCAAATAATTCAGCTCTGGCCCTCAGCATGCAAACACATTCTCCGCAGAACAAAATCCTGACAGCGGATCTCACTTTCTTTAGAATGTAGGGATCTCTGCCCAATCATGGAAAATGGAGGTCAAAGTGGCTTATTGCTATTTACTCAACAAAGAGGTCCATTTCCCGAGTTAGACAGAGGGAGACAAATATGTTCTCTTATCCAGAAATGAAAGGTTTTTTTCCCCCTAAATGCTTTATATATATTATGCTCATATGGCTTCCAGACCCAAGGAGGACAGTGTTCAAGCCTCTTGCTGATGAGTAGCTGTACCTGTTTGAAGTTATAGCTCTTAAGATTTTTCCACTGAGTTTGTAGCATCCTTTCTTTGCGCTGAGTTCTTATATTTTATTTAGAAACTAGAGGCCCGGTGCAGGGATTCATGCATGGGTGGTGTTCAGCCGGCCTGCCTTGAATGGGGCCAATCCAGCTGGGCTGGCTGGGGGAGGGGCCATGGGCAGTTGGCTGGCAGGCCTGTCCCAGATTGGGATATGTGTGTGTGTGTGGGTGTGGGTGTGTGTGTGTGGGGGCGACTGAGAGAGGGGGCTGGCCAGGGGGAGGAGCTGTGGGTGGGTGGCCAGCTGGCCCCACCCCTGGTTGAACTCTCTGTCGGGACACTTTGCATATTAGCCTTTTATTATATAGGATATTCTCACAACCTCTGTATCCAGTTCAGTTTATTCTAAAAGGGAGATGGAACCTTTGTCCCCCCAAAGCACTAACAGTTATAAGTGGATGTTACTTACAGCCTCTAGTCTTGTGCTCATTGATGCATCCAATGCCCTGTACTCAGCAGAAAAGGTTCAGTTCACATGTCCGTTAATTTTCTTTAATTGGCTGAGGTTCCCTGAATGAGGGGAGAAATAAGAGCAGAGGCTTGTTTGCCTGCATAATCTCTACTAATGAGCTCTACTTTGATGTTCATCTCAATTTTCTTAAACTGATTAATAAATCTTTTGACAAATTCCAAGGGAGATTATCAATGAAATTTTGCTAAGTTCAAGCTATATTGTAAGTTTGTGGCCATTAAAGAAATAAAATCAATGATGTCTTTACCCTATAACTGCTCAAACTTTTATTTGGAGGAGGCTAATGAATTCTGATTACAGAAAGTTGATACTAGTTTTAAAGGGATAAGTTTAATTAAGCATCTTTTATATGTTTCATATTCATTTGCACATGCAAGTCCATAAAATGTCAGAGATATTAGTTATGTAGTAATTAAAGGCTGAAAACAAAGGGACTATTATGAGCTAAAAAGAATGGTAAGGAATTTGGTTTTGAGGGTAGCATAATTTATTTTGGGGGAAATTATGAGTAATGGGGAAGTAGATATCAGAGGATCTATTCAGAAGTCACTGTAGAGATAAATCTTAATGTAATAGATAAGTAGTGAGGGGGAAGATGGGAAAGGAGGATTGTAGGGTTGCAGGTCTTAAGTTGCAGGACAATTTTTGGATTTGATACGATAGGCTGGGAGGAGTCATTGATGACTCGAAGAGACATATAATGAAAATACTACTTGGGGACGTTTTACCCCAGGCACGATATGTATGATAGTTGAATGGAAGGAGAAACTGGAAGCAGAAAGAGTGAGTTATAAAAATCTCAGAAATTTGGAAATGAGAGGGATTTGAGCCCATGAGTATTCCAATGCAAATTAATGTTCTATATTTTCTTTTATTGTTCTTAAATATAGGCTTTGTGGGGGTGACCGGATAAAGAAGGTGAAGGGATTAGCTAAAGAACATGTATGCCCATCTTATGGACATGGACAATGGTGTGGTGAATGCCAAGGGATGGGGAGGTGGTGGTGAATGGAAGTGGGGCAAAGGGGGGGTAAACTGGGGAAATCTGCAACAGTGGCAACATTAAACACTTTAAATAAAAATTAAGCAGAAGTGAAAAAATCTAGGCTTTGTGCAATATGTTTTGAAAATATGATAATGATATTGATTAGTAGAAGCACTGATTCCTCTTTTATCTCACTGGTGTTTTTAAGGTCTGTTGACATAATTTCACTGACTATATTTTCTTGTAAGGCTATAAAACACTAAAGATCTTAAAATGGCCATAGTGAATGCATATAACCTGTGAGTGTATTGTGCTTACAATTATTATAAACTATTTTTAAAAATTCACTTAGACACACTAATTATACAAGCTAAATCGAGTAAGAATCCTAACTAATATGATGTTATGGTTTAATTAATTTCAAATGATAACACACGCACAGCATAATACTTATTCTTTCTAAAATAGTTCCAGTTGTAGATCAGTTCAGCACAATGTTGTATCTTTTTCCTTTCTAAAGAGCAGAGTAATGTGGCAATATTCTGAATATACATGTGCTTGCTGAAAATAATAAATTGGTGATTTTCTCCTCTGCGGGACAGGAAAAAGTGAGATGGATATAAAGAGAAATTCCTATAAGTAATACTTCTACAGCACTTCTTAGTAGCAATTTCAATTTGTCTCTAGCACTATATGTATTCCCAGTTGTTACTCCTTTCACTCCATAATTTTCATTCTCAGATCTTTCCATTTCATGTCCCAAAGATAACATTTGCTCAAACATAAAAATAACATTTAGCTGCCTTTGCATGGCCCTTGTGAATTTATCTTTCATTTCTTGTTTCCCTTAGTTCCCCAGTAGCCTTGATAAACACCCAAGTTGGTTGAATTCTAAATGGAATGACTGTGACATCTCCACAGTAGCATAATTTCAAATGTCTATTTGATAGCTTCAATTGATGGTAAATAAGCTCTTCAAATTTAACATGTCTAAAAAGGAATTATTGTTTATCCCACCACTCTCAGACTTGATCTTCCTCCAGCTTCTTCACTCACTTAGTAAATGGCACTACCATTATGTGGGTTCCCAGGTTAAACATAATAGTGATCAATTTAAAAACAACAATAAAAAGCTAGATGTCATTTTTGGTCTTCTCATCCCCTAAACCGCTACATGCTATATGTACATAACTCTCTGGATAGTTCTAACTGCAAAATATATCCAAGTCTAATCACTTCTCTCCTTCTCTGCTGCCCCCACCTTAGTTTCTCCTCATTTCTCCCCAGTGCTTCTTCGGGATGCTTCTCAGGGATCTCTGTTCTCATCGGCTGTTTTTCAATTCCCCAGAAGAACACCAGAAAAATCTGTGAACCATGCAAGTTTAAATTTTGGGGCTTAACACACTAAGGGAGAACACAACTAGACAGTTTTAATAGGAGCTCAAAATTAGGAAACTACGATAGGGCAATTATTAGATTTGGGGCTTGGCCTAGGTAACTTTAAGGTGGGTCTTGCTAGGATGAGTATGGTTGATATTGGCCAGAGTTTATTTCATGGTGGGTACCACGAAAAAGGGTCTTGAAGTGAGTCTTGACAAGTATGTTGCTAGATTCACAGTCATCTTTTTGGAACAGGTGTTTCTTAGATCGTGTATCTAGGTTATTTTTGCTTGGAATAAATTCTCTTGAATATAGAAGGAGAAAAGGATGCCTGGCACTAATCTCAAAGGGTTAAGTAATTGTTCCATAAGTGTTTAATTTAAAACAACTTCTCATATCCATGTTTATAGTATGTGGATAGTCTAATGCTATTGAAGTTCAAAATTCAAATTGGAAGGTCCTAAATAAGCTGTCTCTTGCTTCCTTGCTGACTTCAATTCACACCACTTTCCCCCTTAATTTATGTTTCAGCCACACCAGCTTTTCTCCTCCTGTGTAAACCAAGCTCATTCTTGCATTTGATGGTCGCCTCTGCCTGGAGTATCTTTCCTCTATCTCAGCATTCATGCCTCCTTCAAATATCTTCTCCTCAGAGACTTCCTGGACTACCAAATTCAATCAGCTCATGACTTTAAAACATCACTTAATTTCAGAGTTCATGGCACTCATCACTATACAAAATTATGGCTTCTATAGTAATACAGCCTGGGTTCGAATCCTTGCTCTGTTCCTTACTAGCTACGGGACCTTTGGGCATGCCATTTGAATGTCTGTGCCTTATAACCTCATCCAGACAAAAGGACGATGATGAAACTGTTGGAACTAAAAACATAGTTTTCCTCATACCTCCTAAACTCTTCTAGTTGTACTAATAACCAAATTAACAGAGACTGATTAATGGGAGAAAATTTCCAAGGTTCATTATATAAATGCACATTCAGTGATGCCATAATGAGACCCAAGGACAGTTGGGCAGTTGAGGCTTAGATGTTATTCTGGAGCTAAGGAGAAAGGGGGCTGTGGTTTGGGACTTCAGAAGTGCAAGAAGGCAATTAATTCACATGGAGATACAAAGCAAACATTTGGTAAATAAATGTTTAACAATGTGAGACAGAGAGGACTTTGAACAAATGGGGTCTTGCTAGTTTCCTCTCTATCTGACACTGATTTATATTGAACTGTAGTTATCTGTGATGGTATCTTTCCTCCTGGAGCAGAATCTCTATAGAAACTCCTTTTAGGCAGTTAGGGAGGAAGTCAAAGATTTGTCCTGAGCCTTGTTTCTTTTATAAAAATTTATTTTTATTGATTATGGTATCACATAATTGTCCTTATCCCCCCATTCCCATCCCAAACCCCTCCCTACATATTCACCCACCCCCTGTTGTCCATGGCCACTGGCTGGGCCCATGTGCATGCACACAAGTCCTTTGGTTGATCTCTGAGTCTTGTTTCTTAATAACCAACTTAAAAACCAATATCTCAAAGGACATATTTCTTTTTGAAGAAACGAATCTCTTACTAAAAGGTAGTTTGAAAACCAGTGGACAATAAATAAATAACACCACTGCCTGTTTTTGTGTGACCTACAATGGTTTTGACATTTTTAATCGTTAACAACTGTAAAAAGAATAATATTTTGTGTTTTTTGTATTATTTTGCATGAAATTATTTGAGATTTCAGTTTTAGGGTCCATAAATAAATTATAATTGGCACATAGCCAATGGCCGCTCTGAGTCAACAGCAGAGCTGAGTATTTGCCTTAGTGACTTTATGAGTCACAAAACTAGAACATCAATTAACTGTCCCTTTACAGAAAAAGTGTGCTGACCTCTCACCCTGATAATCACTAAGATCCCTTTCTACCAAGAAATCTCCACATGATTTCTGTTCATCTTTGTGGAGCCAAATTGACCAGCTGTATAAGAGCCCACTTAAAACAAATTGAGCCCTACTGGTTTTGCTCAGTGAATAGAGTGTCAGCCTGTAGACTGAAAGGTCTTGGGTTCCATTAAGGTGAAAGACACATGCCCAGGTTGCAGGCTGGGTCCCCCAATAGGGGGCGTGCTGGAGGCATCCAATCAATGATTCTCTAATCATGGATGTTTCTATTTCTCCCTCCCTCTCTGAAATCAACAACAGCAAATGCCCCAAAATGGAACAGAGCCAGGGCTCTTGTTCTGTGTTAGAAAATCCACTTAGCTTTGGTTACAAAAACTTGAGGACTTATACTACCTAATACATGTCTTATCGTCTGCCCTCACTTTCATTCCAAATGGTGTTTGGTATTTTCTATTTTACTCAACATCTTTTTTCAATCATCATTAAGCTGAGTAACAGTATACCAGCATGGCTCCCCTGCACGGTAAGTATTTCAGCGTGACACACACAGGCCTGGAGGAAGCTGTAGATGTCATCTACTGTTTCCTACTCCTTAGGGACAGAATTGCACTTACAACATCCTGGAAAGGTTTTGGTTTGCCATAGCCTTTAAACTCCCCAGAGAAGAGCATTTCCACGTACTCTGTAGTGTATCAGCTCTCAAATGATTTATACCTTGGCTTCCTCTGTGTGACCAAAAGGATATTTAGAATTGTTCTGTTTCAAGGCTTTAAAATTGTTTTAAATGGGGAAGTGCTCCCATTTATTCAGATCTTGACTTTAATTCATAAAATCTGGCATCTTAAATCTGGGCAGCCACAGCTTCTGATACACTGTCTTCTAAGGGAG
Source organism: Vespertilio murinus (assembly GCA_963924515.1). Classification (NCBI taxonomy): domain Eukaryota; kingdom Metazoa; phylum Chordata; class Mammalia; order Chiroptera; family Vespertilionidae; genus Vespertilio; species Vespertilio murinus. The sequence continues at coordinate 15,844,849 of OZ004710.1, forward strand.
GCGATTAATAGGTGGGACCTGGATCTTGTCACATGTTCCTTTCTTCCATCCATGCTGTGAGATCCTCCAGGACAGAAGTAGGCATCCCTTTTCCCTAACTCTCAAAGCACACAGAGTTTATCAAAGAATTTTCTGCCCAACCTCATTGCAAGTATCTTTAGTTCCAAAGACGAAGAGAGGGTGGATCTAACGTAATATTTTTTTTTTTTATTGGAAAGCAACCAAGCCTCCTTGTGCATGCACTCCCCCATTCGATCGATACTAAATTAGCATTTTATTTATACTGTATAATTCAGTTCCTTCCAGAAGTCTGATCTGGAAGCCAACTAGTGTTTGTTTTCTCCAAAGTGGCTTTTGATGGAGTGCTAATTATGTTCCACCTCCAGTGCAATGCTGAGGGAGGCTACAATTGCCTAATTGCAGAAGGAAGGTCCAGCTAATCAATCTCTGAGGACAGCAGTCTCATGCTACATTCTGGAGGGGGGGGGGTAGTGCGTAAATGTGGAAATGCATTTTTGGCCAAGGAAATGATATAATTTATATATCAGTGACAAGGTTAAGCCTTTGTGAAACAGCTGCATAACTCTGACATGAATTTCTTTCAGTAGAGAAAACACACACACACACACACATACACACACACAGAATATAGGTTAACTCCCCACACTGGCTGAATCTGTAGTGGTTCATGGGGGGAGGGATGTATTTTAAAGTAAAACTAACTTAATGGATTTCCGTTCCAGAGAGGAGACCAACTTAATAAATTAGTCTGGAGTAAAGAAATCCATCACATTTTGTAAAAGAGGAAACTAAACTAAAGAAGAGCCAATCTTTTCACTTGAGCCAACCTAATTGTGTCACATGAGTTTTTGTAGTTATATTTTAGCTCAGCTCACGGACGCTTGATCTAGATATTTTTTCAATTTAGCATAATGAAGATTGGAACATACTTTAACTCTACATTTTTTTTTCTATAAAGGCTTCTATAGGCTGCCCTTGGCAGCTCAATTTTTACCACCAGACTCCTTGCAGCATATATATATATATATATATATATATATATATATATATATATATCAGGATGTAATATGTGTATGCATATATAAATGGCTATGCTCTGGCATTGCTAGAGAAGCATGGAACTCTCTGTATGACTTGGGATTTAATAAACATATAAAAGTGAAGGAAGCTGACAATAGCGACCTATCAATTATCTTACATCCACCTGGTCACACCTCTATGCATGGCCCTGTGCTAGGCACTAAGGGAAGGTCTGTGTTTTAGTTCACGAGGCTTCTCAGGAATGGCATCTTGATAATGAGAGTATTAAAACAAAACTTCTGAGGAACATCCAAGATGGCGGCCTAGGCAGTCTCCTAAGCTGCAGCCTCATCAACAATTTAATTAAAAAAACAACTAAAATCAAAAAGGACTTCACCAAAACGTCAGGAAAGCTGGCGGAGTGGAATAGCTACAACTAGAAAGAAAGAGAGAGGCTCACGGATCGGACTGGGAGCCGAAAAGCACTGAGGTAGGGAGACGCTCGCGCACGCAGCCGCCGAATACCTGCCTGGCGGGAGGGGAGGAATCCCCGATTGCACGGAACCCTTTCGGACTGTACTGAACCCAACCCCAGCTGAAATTCCATGGTCCTAGGCTCACACGGGTGGAGTTTGGACTGTAGAGAAAGGCACCCAGAGACTCAGAGACTCAGAAACTGGGAGACCGGGGACCAGGAGCCACAGTCGCAGTCTGCAGGGTCTACAGACTCGCGCGCGCCAGCAAGTATGCGCTGAGGTCTGACCGCTGCCTCTCCGCCTCTCCGTAGCGGAAGGAATCAGAAGCTCCAGTTCTGACCACCCAGGCTGCCGCCGCCTCTCTGTACAAGGTGGCGGCCTCTCTGTACAAGGTGGCGGCCTCTCTGTAGCGGAAGGAGTCAGAAGCTCCAGGTCTGACTGCGGAGGCTGCCGCTGCCTCTATGTACAAGGTGGCGGCCTCTCTGTAGCGGGAAGGAGTCAGAAGCTCCAGACTACAGAGACCAGCCCAAGTCCGGGTGAGCCCCTGGGGCACCCACGCTCTTGCTTGGGGAAACTGGGACGGTCAGGCGGAAACTCAGGCGAGTGCACAAGGGCAGGGAAGAAGCCAAGACTGTCAGTTCAGCCCTGAGACTCTGCCCCATCCAAGCTGAGCAGAGGCTTCTGCAGTTTTTCAAGTCTGATCCTATAAGACTGTCTCCAATACAGAAGTTATCCCAGAGTAGACACAGCTGATACCCACATCCAATTGGCCTGAAGGTCAATTCACAACAATAGAGACTTAGCTACAACAAGGCTGTGCACGCAGTCCACAAAGGGGAGCACCAAGAGTGTCTACCTCAGGTAACTGAGGAGGCTGACCCACTGTGCTATATAGGACACCAAACACACAAAGTCATCCTACCAACTCTGAAAAATAGTGATAATGCCGAGACAAGGAAATAGATCTCAAACAAAAGAGATGGAGGATATAGAGTTCAGAACTACGGTTCTAAGGTTATGCAACAATATCCTAGAAAAGCTCGATAAATTTCATGAGACCCAACTAAAAAGTATACATAAACTGACTAAATTGGAAAATATTATGCAGAGATCCAACAGCAGAATGGAAGAACACAAGAATCAGGTCAAAGAGCCAAAAGACACTCCGCTGGAGAAGGAAGAAGAAAAGAGGATCCAGAAAGTTGAAGATAGTGTAAGGAGCCTCTGGGACAACTGCAAGCGCACCAACATCAGAATTATGGGGGTGCCAGAAGAAGAGGGAGTGTAAAATACTGAAAACATATTTGAAGAAATAATATCAGAAAACTTCCCTCACCTGGTGAAAGAAATAGACTTATAAGTACAGGAAGCCTACAGAACCCCAAACAAGAGGAATCCAAAGAAAAATTCTTGGAGACACATCATCATCAATATGCCAAGGGTAAAAGACAAAAAGAGGATCTTACAAGCAGCAAGAGAAAAGCAGTTGGTTACCTATAAGGGAGCACCCATACGACTATCAGCTGATTTCTCAACAGAAACCATGCAGCCAGAAGGGAGTGGCAAGAAATATTCAAAGTGATGAATAGCGAGAACCTACAACCAAGATTACTGTATCCAGCAAAGTTATCATTCAGAATTGAAGGGCAGATAAAGAGCTTCACAGATAAGAAAAAGCTAAAGGAGTTCATCACCACCAAACCAGTATTATATGAAATGCTGAAAGGTATTACTTAAGAAGAGGAAGAAGGTCAAGTGAATTAAAAATCTCAGGAATAGAGTAAACTGGTGAATATAATAGAATTAGGGGCAAAGAAAGGGAGTGGATAGATAATTATCAGGGTGAAAGGGGTGTGGGGTGCAGAAAGAGACTGGATTAAAATTGTATAACCTATGGATGAGGACAATAGTGGGGGGAGGGGGTAAGGGCAGAGGGTGGGGTGGGAATCAGGTGGAAGGGAGCTATGGGGGAGAAAAAGGAGAAACAATTGTAATCTGAGCAATAAAGATTTATAAAAAAATAAAAAAAATAAAAAATAAAACAAAACTTCTTTGCAAGGCAGCTAAAGTATTATATATATAATTGATTTCATAGAGGAAGAGACAGAAATATCAGTGATGAGAGAGATCATTGACTGGGTGTCTCCTGCACCCCCCACACTGGGGATGGAGCCCACAACCTGGGCATGTACCCTGACCAGGAATTGAACCGTGATCTCCTGGTTCCTAGGTCATCACTCAACCACTGAGCCATGCCGGCTGGGCAAGTATTAACCATTTTTTATAACCAGGGTTCTCACTGAAACACAGGAACCTGTATTTGTTTGGATGGTGCTTTATAATGTAAAGATCACTTTTATATCTGTCATAATATTAAAATGCAATGTGTCTGGCCTGCGGTATATGCTCAGCAATTATTATGCTAGAGATTAACGGGAAGAACTGAAGCTCAGAGGTTGACTTGCCCAAGGTCATCTGGCTAGTATGGGGCAAAGGCAGGAGTGAATAGTTCCTGTTCCAGATATTTAAAATGGAAACTTTGTTCTCTCTCAAACTTGCTCTCTCTATCCTGCTCTATTTCTCTCTTGAGCTTTGTGATATTTATTTAAAAAAAAACACTGTTCCAGCACTCTATAATTTGATGTACTTCCTAAGTAAACTCAAAGCCCCTTTAAAAAATAATAATTACCTGTTATTGAAGGCTTAATTTTGTGTAATACACTGTATTAAATGCTCTCTATATATTAGCCTACTCATTTTAGCAATAAATCTATAAGGTAGGTGTTATTATACTCATTTATAAAATACTTGAAGTAAAAAAAAATACGCCAATGTCTTTTATTGTAGTTATAGAAAGTTTATGGGGCAAATTAAATATTTAGCCTTAAGTATAAATGAATAATTTCAAATAGAGACTTATTATAAACATTTTTTTTTACTCTTAGGCGATACTGCAGTTGGTATACAAAAGCTATTTGGAATATTGGGGGAGAAGGGCAATTCTGAATCCAACTTTTGATTCTTGCTAAGATTATGCCAGCAGTCTATGATTTAATAATCTATTCTCCATAGATATAAAAAAATCAAGCACAGAGAAGGAAAGTGTTAATGCTTGTTCACCAATTACTGAGTGCCAGACACTGCACTTGGGCTTGACATACTTAGGGGCATACTTGACATACTTACTTGTGGGAATCCTTTTTTTTAAATGAAAAGTATTTAAAGATGAAACAACTGAGGCTCATAGACATTAAGAAATCTGTCTAAATACCTTACCTTGACCCAGAAGGAAGTATAAGTAAATTAGCTGAATCTTCGTTTTTAGGGGTTGATAGGAAGAACTATGTTTTAGAATAAAGCTGAGTTGGATGGGTCTTTGGATCTAGACATAATAGGGTGGGTACTCTTTCTCCTGTGACCTGGGGAAGAGGTGGAGTGGGGTAGGGATGGAGGCAGATGAGTTGAGGTGGAAAATCAGGTCTGTTTGGGACCAAATTTAGTTCCCTTTTAAAACACTGAGCTGCCTCCAAAGAAATTAAACTCATGACCTTGGTCTACATGAAATGAAGCCAGATAAATTAACCTGACATACACTCTTATATAAGAAATCTTTGAAAACGAAGAGCAGATGAAACTAGGGAATCATATTTCCTGTAAGAAAAGTTCAGGTGGTAAAAATACTTACCAGCAAGGTACTTTGTGCACCATATTATGATACTATAATCATTATAAAGGAAAAGATAAAAAAATTGCCAAAAATTGATCCTTCAATAATTTCATCGACAAAGCATGCTAATATTTATTGGTATTACATCTCTTATAGTAAACTCTGAAAAAAAGAAAGCCTTTTGATGCATCCACCAACAAAAAGAACACCAAACAATACTTCCTAATAATGTAGTAGACCATTAAATATATATTTATCCTAATTACAGCATGTATTATATATATATGAAAATAAAATTTCTGATAAAAATCAACCAAAACGATAATACTGAATTTGCTTCATGTGTAACAAGAGTTGGTGAAAGGTTACAAGTTAGCCCCCTGGGTGAAGGACATTCCTAAAGAAAAGACCTTAATCTTTGTGAGCTGCTAAGTCACCTGCATGATTTATTGAGTGGCCAGATTATTATGACCACCCCATCTCCTTCATTGGGCCACCATTTGCCTTCAGTACTGCTGTGATTCTTCTTGGCATTGACTCCAGGAGATGTTGAGAGGTGATGTGAGGAATCTGATGGATAGCACTGTCTGGTTCTGGGAGATTGGATGGTTGTGGAACCAGTTGCCTGATGGCTCTTTTAACTTCATCCCACAAATGCTCATTGGATTGAGATCTGGTGATTGTGGGGGCCACCTAAGCAAGGTAAAGTCTCCCTCATGTTCTCGAAACCACTCCTGCACAATACGAGCACCATGGCATGGCACATTGTCTTGTTGGAAGTAGCCATGTCTATGGAATACACTATCAATATGATAGGTTGAACTTGATCAGTAACTATACTTAGGTTTGTTGTGTTATTCATTGTTCCACATGAATTACAGGGCCCAAATCATGCCAGGAAAACATGCCCCAAACCATACCACTGCCCCCACCAGCTTGAAGCGTTATACTTATGCACGTGAGGTGCATGCTTTCATGCTGTTTCCACGAAATTCTCACTCTGCCATCTGCATGATGCAACTGGAAACGTGATTCATTGGACCACATAGTGGGATCCCTTATCATGTCCTGCATGGTTCAGGATTCCTGTTCAGATTCCGGTTTCCGGAGAAGGCCGCAAACAAATGAAAAGAGACTGGAAAAGAGTTAATTAGGGAAAATGGGGGATACCTCTAGGAGGAGGACTACTGACTGCTCTGGCCTTTGCGATCCCTTTTATTGAGGCTATGGGAAACACCCTTATCCTTTTGGCAGAAAATTCCAATAATAGACAATCAGCAAGAATTTATATATGATTAATAGGTGGAGGTTGCTTTAACTACCAATGTCTCAACTAAACAATGATTATCTCCGACCATTCAGAGTAATTAAGGTCAACCAGCCTTCCTGATTCCCTTTTCACATTTCTCTATTAGTGACAATGTTCGGTTTCCGGCACCACGTGACTTTTATCCAATGCTCAACTGTCCAATCCTTGTGTTCCTGTGCGAGTTGGAGACATTTTACCTTGGTAACTGCAGACAGCAAAGGTGTTCGAACAGGCTTTCAGCTTCCATATCCCATACAATGCAGTGTACAGTGAACAGTACATTCAGAGATCATTTGAGAGGATCCCTGATTCAGATCTGCAGTAATTTGATGCACTGTTGCCCGTCTGTTGTCTTGTACCAGTCTTGCCACTCTCTGTTCTGCCCTAACATTGACTAGGTGCTGAGGGCCACAATTTGCACATTCAGACCCAGATTTTCGGCTGACAGTCCGGTCTTTAAACACTTTAACAACAGCTGCTCTTGAACATTTAAGGAATTCTGCTATTTTGCTGATACTCTCCCCGTGGCTCCGAGTGCCAACAATCATTCCACTTTCAAAGGCTGTTGAATTGCATTGTTTACCCATATCTTCAGGGGAAAAAATCACTTCTACTGCCCTGTAAACAACCTGCTTTCCTATTTATAATGGTCTGGCCCTCTGGCAACTTCAGCGAGAAATTATAGCTAATTTGCCTACAAAGGTCAGGTGGCCATAATAATCCGGCCACTCAGATTATTAGAAAGATAATGAAAGAGAAAAACTGGAACTTTAAAATTCAGTGAATTTCATGGGGAGGGATGTTTCTGGAGGCCCAATAACAGCTGGGCACTTCTAGGGAAAAAAAGAAAAATAACTAACTTAAAGGGAAACTGGAAACAAAGACACGACATTACAAGATGAAGGCTGAATGTAAACCTAGAATACATTAATACTGGATCATGTAAAGAGTTCCTTTCCTCTTTGATACAGATTATGTGGAATTAGGGCTTTGTTAAAACTCTAGAGGAAAAAAATTAAGAATTTTTTAAAAGGACATTGTAGGATAAGATGTTAAGCTAGTTAGTAATCCAGTTGCCTTTTTTGTTGTTGTTAATCCTTATCCGATGATATTTTTCCACTGAGTTTTAGAGAGAGTGAGGGAAGGAGAGGCGGAGAAAAACATTGGTGTGAGAGAGACACATTGATTGGTTGCCTCCTGCATGCACCCTGACCAGGGCCAGGGACTGAGCCTGCAACAGAGGTACTTGCCCTTGACCAGAATAGAACCCGTGACCCTTCTGTCTGAGGGCCAATCCTCTGCCCACTGACCCAAACTGGCTAGGGATAAACCAGCTGCTTTTGACATAAAGTATTCCTGCTTTCTGGCTCAGATGCCTGCTGTTGCTTTTCCTTTTCTCTCTTATCATTCTCATCTTCCAAAACATTGTCCGGTCAGGCCAAATCTTTTCCAACCCTGCTCTTCTAACTGCACTGTGCCATTTTGTTGTCTCAAGCCTGCCATGGGACCTAGTGAATTTTCATTTCAGTTGGAGGTTGGGTCTCTTCTTCTGAGTTCCAAAGAATAGGGGCCAGGCACCATTTACCTTTTTCATTTTTATATTCTCAGTGTCCACACCAGTGTTCCAGCCCTCACTCATCCTCCAGCTCCGAATTGTCTGGTGGCCACTTTCTGAATTCCAGACCCATCAGATTTCTTTCTGTCCCAAGCTTTGTCACATTCAGTCCCATCACAGAGCCTTTGTTCTCTGTCTGGGCAGCACTCACTTAACCCTTTTGCCTAATTGTCTCCTACCTGTCCTTCACATTCCAACTCAGGCCTTGGATGACCTCCCCAAATAGGTCAGATATCCTTAAATTCACAATGCTGTGTGCCTAGCATGTGGTACAATTGCAATTTAAAATTGTTTATTGAAGTCTGCTATCCCTGCCATGCTATAAATTCCATGAAGGCAGACACTGTGTCTATATTTGCTTATCGCCACATCCTTAGTCTATTGCATAGGGCTTTGCATATAGTAATGTTCAATAAATATTTGTTAAATAAATGGATAACTATGAGTTGTGATTAAAATATACTAACAGTATATTTGAATCTACTATGTATCTACTATGTTAATTATTAGTGGTTCATAGTTCAGGATGTTTTCACTTATTTTTCTTCACTGTAACAAAAATGCATGTTAAAATTTCACTTTTCCCTTTTCTCTCCATTTTGTCTGACTCTAGTGAAATTTCAGATTTAGTGACCTTGGCCTATATTATTTCTTCCCTAAATCATTCTGGAAACATTTCAGCAGATAGGCTGAGCGCAAGTGAGAAAAAATGAAACTGAGGGGAAGGGATAAAGATTCCCAATATAAAGGGCTTAACTGTCTTGCCATAATAAAGTTCAAAGGAATCTTGATTGCAGAGGCATTAAGCAGAGGGGCATGTCTATATTTGATATTCAAATTTTGAGAACTTTTGTCCTTATTTTTTTAAGTCCTCACCCAAGGATATATTTTCCATTAATTTTTTTAGAGAGAGTGGAAGGGAGAGAGAGAGGCAGAGAGAAAGACTGATGTGAAAGGGAAACTTCGATTGGTTGCCTTCCACAAGCCCAGTGCCAGAAGCTTGGAACAGAATATGCCCGTGACTGCAATGGAACCCAGGACTCTTCAGTAGCATTGGGAGCTCTATCCACTGAGCCAAACCAGGTAGGCTTTCTGACCCGCATAGGGGCATAAAATGGCTGAGACTTTTGGCTTGATGGTAGGGCAGTTAGAAGTTTGGAACGTATAATTTTTATGTGCATCTAAATACCACTCCTAACTTTGTCTTTTCTTTTTTTAAAATATATTATATTGATATTTTACAGAGAGGAAGGGAGAGAGATAGAGAGCTAGAAACGTTGATGAGAGAGAAACATCGACCAGCCGCCTCTTGCACACCCCCTACCAGGGATGTGCCCGCAACCAATGTAAATGCCCTTGGCCGGAATCAAACCCGGGACCTTTCAGTCCGCAGACCGATGCTCTACCACTGAGCCAAACCAGTTTTGACTAACTTTGTCTTTTCTTACAGCAGATGAGAGTTAAGTTAGAGTGGCCATTATCAATAAGACAGTAATGACAGGTGTAGAAGAATTGTAGAAAAAGAGGAACCAGCCAAAACCGGTTTGGCCCAGTGGTAGAGCATTGATCTGCAGACTGAAGGGTCCCAGGTTCGATTCCGGTCAAGGGCATGTACCTTGGTTGCGGGCACATCCCCGGTAGGGGTGTGCAAGAGGCAGCTGATCGATGTTTCTCTCTCTTCGATGTTTCTAGCTCTCTATTCCTCTCCCTTCCTCTCTGTAAAATATCAATAAAATGTATTTAAAAAAAAATTTTTTACAGAGAGGAAGAGAGAGGGATAGAAACATCGATGAGAGAGAATCATCGATCAGCTGCCTCTTGCAGACCCCCTACCGGGGATGTGCCTGCAACCAAGGTACATGCCCTTGACCGGAATCGAACCCGGTTTCAGCAAAATATATTTTAAAAAAGGAAAAGAAAAAGAGGAACCTGTAGGAATGCAAACTGGTATAACCACTATGGAAAGCAGTCTGGCAATTCCTCAAATGATTAAGTCTAGAGGCACCATATGACCCAGCAATCCTTCTCCTGGGTATATACCTGAAAAACTCGAAATCATGTATTCGCATAAATATATGCACCCCTATCTATGTTCACGGTGGCCAAGACATGAAAACTACCAAAGTATTTTATTCCATAATAGAGGACTGATAAAGCTGTGGTACATATAGACAATGGTATACTACTCAGCCATAAGAAAGTGTGAAGTAGTGCCATTTACAAAAACAGGGATAGACGAGAACATTATGCGAAGTGAAATAAGTCAGTCAGAAAGATCTAAGAACTATATGGTTTCAGTCATATCTATCCATCTATCTATCTATCTATAAATAAATAAATAAAATCCTAATATGCAAGTAGACCAAACTGCAGAACAACCAACCAATCTGTCGCTATGATGTGTGCTGACCACCAGGGGCTGTGCGCAGAACATGGCAGGTGTCAGTAGCTGGCAGCAGAGCACAGAACACGACAGGTGTCAGCCATGGCAGGATGGTGGAGTAGGTGAACAGGCATGCCAGGCCAAGCCTGAAAATCCTCTCCTGCTGCCAGCACTGACCCTGATCACACATGTTGCTGGTGCCAGAGCTGCCACTTGCACCCGCTGCCAGCGCCCAGAACCTGCCCCTATCGTTCAGCGCTATCAGCAGGTCTGAGCAACGGCTGCCTGCCCCAATCACTCCTCAAGACTTCTCCACCTCCCCCTGCAATCAGGGCCAGTAGCCACCTCTCACACTCACTGCCAGTGCCAGAGCCACCACTTGCATCCACTGCTGGTGCCAGCCCGCTCACACCTGCTGCGGGCACCTGGTGCCCATGCCAATCACTCCATGCCATTAGCAGGTGCAAGTGGCAGCTGCCAGCTCTGATCACCCCTGAGGGCTTCTCCACCTCCCCCTGTTCCTGAGGGGCGATCAGGGCAGCAGCTGCTGCTGGCACCCACTGCTGGTGTCAGCTCCAATCATTTCACTCTGTCAGCGGGTGAGAATGAGGTCAGCACCGTCAGCATGTGGGAGTGGTGGCAGCAGGAATGGGGCTTCCAGCAGGCAGGGAACTGGGGGTTGCAGAGGGAGGTGTCAGGTGGGGGCACAGAGGAATGGGCCAAGTCCCGCCCCCATGCCCACTGCAGCCTCTTGGCCCACAGTTCCCCTCAAGGTGCACAGATTCATGCACTAGGATCCTAGTCTAGGATATAAAACAGAAACTTGTGAACACAAACATCAGTGTGATGGTTGCCAGAGGGAAGGCTGTGGGGGAGAAGGGGATCATAAAATAATGTTACAGAATAAGATTTGATTTTGGGTGGTGGGCATATGGTACAATATACAGATCTTGTAACATAGAAACCCATTACCCCAATCAATTAAAATATTTAAAAAATAACTAATAAAAAAAGAAACTGGACTTCAGGGTCATGAGTCAACTTGAACTAAAAGATAAGTTTGTTACTTATATATGTTTGTATGTGAGAGGCTGACTGGAAATTTTTTAAATTTCTGTCACTCTGGGGAAGAGAACCCATAGCAATAGATTTTTAGGAAGTAAAACACATCCAATTCCTTTATACAAGGCCGATAATTTTTTGTCTAAATTTTTCTTAATGATCAACAATGTTGGGTCTTAATTTATCCATTTTAATTCTCTGTTTTGCCAGACTCTATAAGTTCATTGGATGATAACTTGATTGTTTTGTATTTTTGTATGCCCAGCACTGAACAAAGTATTTAACACTTAATAGATGCTTCAGAAACATGTGTTGAATGAATTCCTATGTATCCCACATTTGTCTTATCTTTCTCAATTAGTTTTAAGCATATTTTCTTAAAATCTTATATTATGGCTTTGTAAAGACATTAACAAAGGATTTAACCATTTAGTAACCAGAGAAGGAAAAATAAATGTAGCAGAAAAGAATGAAGATCATTGGTTAATCTCTCCCATGGACTGACAGTAGTGTGGGGAAGGCCTAGGGGACAGGACCTGGGTGGGGGTGGGGGGTCAATGGGGAGGAAGAGGACATCTGTACCACTTTCGACAAAAATAATTAAAAAAAATGTAGAGAGTATTCATTCCACATCAGGCCTCATTGGATGGTGCTCAGGAATCTGCATAGAAAAAGAAAAAGAAACAGAAACACTTAATCTCTGGGTTTTAGATGATGGAGAGATGAGATGGGGAGGAGAGAAAATATTCCTGCATGCATATTTTAGTTTGTTTTTTTAATGTCTGTATGAATGGAGACCACTGCATAACACTTCACTGTGAAATCTTTCCTATTCCAAAGTGTATTTGTATGTTCAAGTGTGTTTGTGTGCACATGTGGTGGTGATCATGGGGTTGCAACTAAATTTAACTGATCTAGTTTTTCCTATTTCCTCATATCATGTTCAGGACAAATAATAAATCTCCTTTGCAATCAGATACTTTTAATTTCTTTTAAAAATTTATTAGTGTTTTGGTTTTATAATGTATTTAAGTACTATTTGCTATTTTCTTCTCCCACTCTTCTTAAAAAAATTAATCAGTAAATAATAGGTATTTGATATGAGAATTAAGAATATAGATATTTATTCCAGAAGACTCTATGATTTTTCCCTAAAATAGAAAAACCAAGTTTAATATTAGATAAAAGAATTAAAGGTTGAAGATATGAAATATTAGACATGGAATACTCAATTCAAATTGGTTATTATAAATTTTAGAAATGACAGACAGGATATTGAGTAATTAAAAGTAAGTATGTTCAAGAACATATTTATATAGGAAAAAAGGAAATTCTAGAACTATATACTTTAAGAATAAGGAGATTAAAAGGTGGTTATTTAATATCTGCACAGTTTTTAGGGAATATATATGAAAAGTGATCCTACCTATTTGAACAAATGTCAACTGCCAGCAGACACCACCAGCTTATATCAAAGAAAAGTCACAAAGAAATATAAAGGTATTCATCACACTGGGAATGAATAACACAGAATAAGTCAGCAAGGCAGCAAAAGAAGAAAGTATTACAAGTATAATTTAAAAATAGTTTTGGCAAGAAGAGGTTGGGGAGAAAGCAGAGTAGGCTATAATAATATTTATAACTCAAAGATGGGCCAAACCTAAATGTGCACCTTGGCCTCTTTCCATCCTAAAATGTCCCATATTATTTTTAAAAAGGTGCTATGATTTATACTTTGCTCCAAGTCTAGACAGGTAGGTTTCCTCTGTTTAAGTCTGCTTCTTTCTTGCAGGAAAACTAGTAAAGTATTAAGTCAAATATGAAATTGATGTACAAAAGTAAAATTCAATTGAGGAAGGCCATTTATCTTTAAAACAAAATAAAAAATACTAGGATTTCTTTGACAAAGTCTATTTAATTACATAGTACCATACATGTGTGTAAGATTAATATGTGATTAAAGCATGAAAACAAAATTTAGTTGAGGGTAACTTCAATGTCATTTAAAATAGAATAGAAAATTAGCATCTATATAAAGAAGTCTAAGCTAATCATATAAAAGTTCATATACTTGTGCATTGACAAGTGAATGCTGATGAATTTGTTAATTGAGGTCAAATGAGATTACAAATATTTTTTACCTAGTGGGCATTTGTTATATCAAGTAATATTGAAATTAAATGGATCATTGAAAAGCTTTAGTAATACATTTTATACTAAACTAATCACAGTTAAAAATCTTTTAAATAGACTAGAATTTTGTAATTAAAATATTCTGTGTGTATATGTAAAAATAGTGGTTCCTTTTTTTTTAAAAAAAAAATACAGTTTTTATTGAGAGGAAGGGAGGGAGAGAGATAAAATGTCAATGATGAGAGAGAATCATTGAGCCTGCAACCTGGGCATGTGACCTGACCAGGAATCAAACCATGACTTTCTGGTTCATAGGTCAGTGCTCAACCACTAAGCCATGCTGGCTGGGCAATACTGGCTTCTTTTATAGGTGGTACTAAGTCTAGCATATGGGATATAAAACAAATAATTATTTCTGCCCTGAAAATATAATAAGAGTGTTAATAGGCAAAATAGAATGTGTGTTGATAATAAGAATGGAAAACCAATTTACAAGTGATCCCCCTGGACATATTAGAATCAAAATTATGATAATCTAAGTACATTGTATGTTCTATAATGTTATCTGTCATACCTGTGCACTTTTGATTTTGGTGAATGACAAGCTTGACTTGATCTTCAAATATCTGTTCCATGGTATAGTCACACTGCGTTGCATGCTTGTCCCTGCTTTAGGGAAGATGTGCCCAAAGAACATGGGCAGGGGTCACACACTGCTTTTCCAGCTCACAGAAGAGAAATGTGGTCCAAGGCTAGACAGCAATGGACTTGTGAACAGGAGAGATATTAAAAACACTTTCCAACTGGTAAGACTGGCTATTACCTCTGAGGACAGGTCAGCGGAAGGGTGAGAGGCCCCTTTGTGCTGTTCCAATATTAGCCCCTTACACGCTAAAGGAAGGCAAGGTCTAGGACAGATGTCTTGGGTGTGGCCTGCGAATCCTGAGTCCAGGGAACCTGTTATTCACCGACGAATTGGAAAGGATTTTATAATTTCAGAATTGTGACAGGTGTATCAGTCCAAATGTCAGGCCTCTGAACTTGCCCCCATAGGTCACCGGGAGTGAACCTCTGGGGAAAAGTTTCAAGCAGAAGACTAACTTGAGGAGGTCTATATTTTATTTTTTAATATATTTCTTTATTGATTTCAGAGAGGAAGGGAGAAGGAGAGAGAGATTTTCTATTGATGTTTCTCATCAATGATGAGAGAATCATTGACCGGCTGCCTCCTACATGCCCAACACTGGGGATTGAGCCTGCAACCTGGGCATGTGCCCTTGGCGGGAATTGAACCTGAGACTCTTCAGTCTGCAGGCTGACTCTCTATCCACTGAGCCAAGCAGGCCAGGGCTAGGGGGGGGGGGTTATATTTTAGAAAGAGCCTTCTGATAGCAAAGTTGAAGATGATCAATTGTAAGGGTTTGAAAAAAAAATACAGGGGTATTGGTTTCAAAAATACCAATACCAGAAAATAATTGAAGTAGTAGACAGGGGACAAAAGGAAAGAAATGGATGTGACATCCACTTGGGGGGATAATTAATGGAGTTGGTGACATTTGAAAATGGGTTAGATGTGAGTTTTGACTCCCAGAAGTCTGGCTTGGGCCATTTTGGAACATAGCATTATTACCTCCTAGTGGCCCAATGTATGAATTTCATGCATGGTGTGGGGGTGTCCCTCAGCCAGGCCTGCACCCTTTCCAATTTGAAACCCCTTGGGGGATGTCCCTGTGGGATTGGGCCTAAACCGGCAGTCAGATATATCTCTTTCAATCTGGACCACTGGCTCCTAACCACTCACCTGCCTGCCTGCCTGCCTGATCGCCCCTAACCACTCCGCCTCCTGGTCTATTCGCCCCAATTGCCATCCTGCTGGCCTGCTTGCCCCCAACTGCCCGCCACCACTGGCCTGATTGCCCTCAAATGCCCTCCCCTGCTTGCCTCATGGCCCCCAACTGCCCTCTCAGCTTGCCTCATGGCCCCCAACTGCTCTCCCTGGCCAGCCTCTTGGCCTCCCAACTGCCCTTCCTGGCTAGAGGCCCTCCAAGGCCAGGTGTGGAACAACTGCCTCGTCTCCAGGGCAACAATGCAAGTGTTCCCCCCCCCCCACCCCCCAGCTACTCAGTGTCTGCTTCCCAGAGGCTGCAGCAATGAAGCAAGCATTCCACCAGGCCGCTCATGCTGCCCACTCACAGCAGCCATTCCCCTCAGGGCTGGGGGACTCTGGTGGGGCTTAGAGGACTGAGTGCTACAATCTTGCGGCTATGGGCGCTACCATATTTATGACAGAGTGACAGTTAATTTACATATTACCCTTTTATTAGATAGGTTAGGATTACCTGGGAGGGGAAGAAATGTGGAGTAGTATTCATGCTTGTTTAACTGCTTTGTTGTTTGATATATTTGCTTTAATTTTCTGAAAAGAGTCATGTTTATACACCGCAAACATAACTGTTAATATATTAACTTAAACACATAAGGTTGTAGTCTTCTTTCTTAGACTTCCGAAAACCATGAGGAAAATGAAGGAATTGAGGAGAGTAGCATTTGATGAGCACCTATTCCCTTCTATCTAATTTTAGAATCCCATTCATACCTTATGAAGGATAATATTGTTGCCATGTTACAGATGAGAAATCCTGATTTAGCAGGATTGAGTTCCAGGCCTGCCTCCTCATGCTCAGAATTTAGCAGTGTCACAATTCAAACACAGTTCTGCTTATCTCCAAGGTCGTGAATTTTTCACTGCATGGAAATGCTGCCAAATAGGAAGACAAAGAAAACAATGGAAGCAGAGGAAAGGTGGGGAAAATGTATTCAGGGGGCAGGGGAGGTTGGGGAAAGGTCAACGGGGGGGGGGCGGACAAGATATATATACTACTAGTTGTAATACTCTAAACAAAATGAAATAAAAAAAATAGAAACAAATTCCAATGAAAGGGATCAAACAGAGAGGCTTATCCATATGAGATAGTTTTACTCCTACCAAGACAAGTTAACGGTCCTTTGTAAAGGCATCAGGAAGCTTTCACAGGCTATTAGCTGCTCACTGGAGTCCCCAGCCTGCAGGAGACCTGAGCACGCAGACCTTCTGTGAAGTGGTGTCAGTGTATGACCAAACCAGCACTCCACAGAATTCTGCTTTTAGGTGTCTCAATGTGGGCTGCTGGGAGGCATTATGCTCTTTCTGCTCTGTGGGGTAATCCAGGTTAGGCCATTAGAAACTTTTTATAGAAATGTAATTGAACAGTGTTATCTTGGGTGAATCCAGTAATTGAAAAACACGCTAATATTTTGTATACATCTTTGTGGTGTTTTTCAAATAATTGGTATCGTATTCTAGACAATCATTTATCTGTGATTCATTGGGAACAAAAGAACAAAAAACTGGCCCCACAACACAGGTAATTAGAGAAGTATGACTTCAGAATATCAAAAGGAACAATGTGAGAACCTCATAGGTATTTCTGTGCTCTTGGTAACACAGACTTTCTCTATGAAAGTGACGGCTTAGTAAAATGCCTTCACAGAGTCATCCTTTGACCTTACATACAAATATAATCAAATGATTTGTGTCACTCGAAGCTGCACAATACATGAACCTGGTTTTTGTCATTTAACAAAAAAATCCAATTTATGTAATGTATTAAAAGAAGCATTATCAACTTGTTTTCTCCTCAAAAGACTGTGGCTATTAAACTCTTTAATTACTTCATTTTCACTCTCAGTGTAACAGCAGTTTAGCACTTCAAGTATAAAAATGATTAATGAGCCTGAGAATTCATTCACATACATATCACTTTGCAGCTTGACATAACCCTGGAGCCCGTTGTCTATTCTAACCATAGGCATACTTCCTTAAAAAGGTATAACTGGATATTAAATGCATAAACATTGCAAAGTATGCTTAATTATATTAATTTCCCTGTTTCTTCTATACCAATAGAAAAGACAACAGACAAAAAGCAAGCAAATGAAACTAACTTTTCAAAACAAAAGTATAAATCCACTTGATTTCTGCATTGTAGCTGTCCCCCCAAATTCAATTGTGACTTGAGCTGAACTGTCATCCTTCTAAAAATGTATATTTTAAATTTTTGAACATGAAGGAAAACACTTGCAAGTTCTATATTTATGTCTATGTGAGTACTGAGATTTGGGAAAATATGATGAGAGTAAAGACTGCATTGTGGATTCAGAAAATAAGATTTTATTTGGAGTTACTGTCAAAAATATCTGCAGGGGGCTATTTCTGTCTAACCATCCGTGGCTTGCATTGGTGACATGCAGTTATATGTCTCTTTTAGCTTTACTGGATTTTCAATTTGATCTCCCCCAAGGTGATTCCATCTTGATGACTTTGTCCACTCATTCCCAAAACGTAATCTTTTAAATGTTAACAATGGTACTGTTTGCCTTTGTGGTCCCTCGTTTTTTTCGACCCTTTTCTTTGGAGTTCATCTAAGACTATGTATTGTTCCCGCCTCAAAACCCTCTTCGCTCCACATTCTCATCACAAGTAAGCTATGCTCCATTCTTCTTCACGACTGAATCAGGGAGATTAAACAAATTTTTGCTTAGACCTCAAGAGAACTGTACATTTCAGGCTGCTGCCATAACATAAAGTGAAGGAGAATCTTCCCCTCCCCCGGCTTCCTGTGCACAAGGGAAGGGAGAGCAGAACTTTAGGCCACTTGTTAGGTTCCAAATCAGGTCTTCAGATGGTTTCATTCACTGTAAAGCTATATGGCATACATATAGACATATTTCTATTTGCATTTTAGACAGACATTTAATTTGGGCATAAAATATCCGTTTGATCCGACCGAATCAGACATGGTTAGGCATTTATTAGAATACATTTTAAATTGATTTAAAATTACCTCGCTGCCTAGGTCTGTGCTACAAACGCAGTCTCTAGCTGGGCATCACTGACTGGCAATCAGGCCACTGGCATTGAAAGGCAATGCAGCAACCAAGACCCTGAGACACTGTTCTCAAGCAAGAGTTTTCTTGTTCTGATAGCTAGACTTCTAACAAGACCTTTCCTTGATAAGTAGAATTGCTAGATAAAATACAAGACGCTTAGATGAAAAACCAGGAATGCCTTTTTAGTATGAGTATGCCCCAAATATTACACAGAGTACGCTTACACTAAACAAATTATTCTTTGGTTGCCTGAATACTAATTACATTAGGGGTCCTGTATTTAGTAAGTCTGACAACCCTATTAATGGGAGGTACTTTATAAGCGACAGAGATTGTTTGAAAAGTACATTTGCTAAGGTTAGTGACTAATAAGATTATTCTCACACCTCCAAATGCCACATAAGCCCCTGTTTTTTTCATATTTTCTCAACAGTTATAGTAGCAGCTGTGGCACCGGCATGAACTCTCGGGGGTTAGCTCGCACTTGTCCACTTAGGTCCATGCAGGCTCACGCAGACGCACGCAAGCCCACGCAGACGCACGCAGACTCACGCAGGCCCACGCAGACGCATGCAGGTCCACGCAGACGCACGCAAGCCCACGCAGACGCACGCAGACTCACGCAGGCCCACGCAGACGCACGCAGGTCCACGCAGACGCACGCAGGCTCACGCAGATGCACGCAGACGCACACAAGCCCACGCAGACGCACGCAGGCTCACGCAGATGCACGCAGGTCCACGCAGAGGCACGCAGGCTCACGCAGATGCACGCAGACGCACACAAGCCCACGCAGACGCACGCAGGCTCACGCAGACGCACGCAGACGCACACAAGCCCATGCAGGCTCACGCAGAGGCACGCAGGCTCACACAGACGCACGCAGACGCACTCAGGCTCACGCTGAAGCAAGCAGGCTCACTCAGACTCACGCAGACCCACGTAAGCCCACGCAGCCTTCAGTAGGCTCAAGTTTGCCCGTGTTCCCCCAAACTTGTCCATTCATGAGATTAAAGCTCCTGCCCTGCAGATCCTAGTGATCTGTTGATCGACTGGGCATCTTGTTCTGAGCGGTGGCTCCTGCTCCCCACTAGGCTCTGACACTCAGAGGTAAAAAGGCGGTGTTGCACAAACCCTTGCCTAGCCGGGGTTGAGCTCAGTGTAGGTCGTGCGGCCTGGGCCCCAAGGCTCCCGGTTCGACTCCGCTCAAGGGCATGTAACTGTTCTTTGGTTGCAGGTCCTTGGTTGCAGGCTAGATCTATGGCCCAGGCCCTGGTCAGAGCTCATGCAGGGAGCAACCAATCAATGTGCTTATCTCACATCGATGTTTCTTTTTCTTTTTTAAATACATTTTATTGGTATTTTTACGGAGAGGAAGGTGTAGGTATAGAGAGCTTGAACATCGATGAGAGAGAAACATCGATCAGCTGCCTCCTGCACATCTCCCACTGGGGATGTGCTCGCAACCAAGGCACATGCCCTTGACCTGAATCGAACCCGGGACCTTTCAGTCCGCAGGCTGACACTCTATATCCACTCAGCCAAACCGCATAGGGCTCACATCAGTGTTTCTATCTTTCCTTCTTCTCTCTTCCATTCTCTCTCAAAACCAATGGAAAAATTTCCTCAGGTGAGGTTTAAAAACAACATCAAAAGAAATGCCTCCTTTATGGTGTGCCATGATACTCACTGAAAAGTTCCAAAAAAATTACATCCAAATAGCCCAATCCTTGCCTGTGTAGGTTTTTAACTTGCTAAAAAGAAACAGACCGTACCTATTTGTGAAGTGGGCTGAAGGAAATAATTTAATCAGTCTGCTATATATAACGGTTATGGGGAAGCTGATGGAGAAGAGCTTTTTGGACCTTTAATACAATAGGTGCTGTTGTTTTACAGTCTGTTGGTCTATACTTAGGCCTATATTAATGTGAAAAAGAATAGCAAAATATGAACAAATACACATATAAGTCCTTTTTAATTAGAATTTGAATAGTTATTCCTTTTTCAATATATTGTTATTGATTTCAGAGGAAGGGAGAGGGAGAAGGAGAGATAGAAACATTCATGATGAGAGTCATCAATCAACTGCCCGCTGCTTACTCCACACTGAGGACCTAAGCCTGCAACCAGGGGATGCATCCTGACCGGGAGTCTTAACTGTGACCTCTTGGTTCATAGATCCCAGCTCAACCACTGAGCGCTGCTGCTGGGCCAAAGGTTCTTTCTTTTCTTTTTTTTAAAAAATATTTTATTGATTTTTTACAGAGAGAAAGAGAGAGGGATAGAGAGATGAGAGAGAGAGTCATCGACCAGCTGCCTCCTGCACACCCCCCACCAGGGATGTGTCCGAAACCAAGGTACATGCCCTTGAAGGGAATTGAACCTGGGACCTTTCATTCCGCAGGCCGACACTCTGTCCACTGAGCCAAACCAGTTCTGGCAAGGTTCTTTCTTTTGATCCCATTGCTTCGTTTGCTTTATAAAGGTTGCAAGACCAGGTGTTCTGGATTAAAACTTTCCATCAAGCAGATGATACTGATTTATTTTTGCCACCACCTGGCTTCATTTGCCACATAACCATAACAAATGACTAATTGATTTCGGTAAATAGGTTCCCGACTTTCTACAGCCAATATGCCTTTCCAAGAGAAGGTATATTTAATTCTACCATGTATTGGGATCGAAAACGTACCAGTTATTTATTTATCTAGCAATGGTTTTCTCAGTGTGCTGTATGTGAACAATTTTCATCTTGAATTAGACAGTTTTATTGTAGTGTAAAGATATGTATTACTTCGAATGACATGTCAATTCTACTTTAATTTTAGGCATAATTTTGAAGGCACTTAAAAGCCTATTGAGAAATTGTGTGCCTTTTATCAAGATGGTCACTTTTTTTTGTAATTCTAAGCAAGTGAATGGAATAATTCTTGGGCTACGATATCTACTGAATTACCTTTTAAAAAGTACATTTGGGAAATATACAGGGCCTACTACCCAAGATAGTTATGGTGATTAATTAGCTTCTTACCTAGATTTACAACACTGTTGCCCTGTAAAATAATCTTTGTAAAATAGGTCATAAACTGGGTCTGCCTGAATCTTAACTATAAATCTCATGTATCATGGATTTGTCCTGAAACTCTAGACTAAAAACTTGTCAAAGACAAACAGTACAACGCAGACAACTTTAAAGGGCTGCTATATTGCCTCACATATGTCTTGGCTTAAGTGCTGATGCAGAGCTGCCGGCTTCACTTGGACCCTGGGCCTTAATCCTAGTTATTGTACTTGGCCTCTTGTTACTGAGGACAAGTCTTTGTTCCCCCTGTGCTAGTAACCTCCATCACTTTCCGGTTCTCCCCTATATTTGGTTCTGGACATCTTTTTGGTGACTGCTTATACGATCCCTCCTTTCCTGGTGATTGATATTCTGACCTCAACTTTAAACTGTGGCAGCCTTACAATTTCTTTGCATGTAGGCGGTGCTTTGGGAGCTGTTTGGATATGAAGGGAAAAGCAATTTGTCTTGAAGCTGTGTTTGCATTGCAATCAGATTGCTTTTACTTAAATCGCGTGTTTATTTTGGATGGTTGGAGGGTAATTATAGAAATTCTTAAAGAGGCTTCTTTTAACCATTCTTTGTCAGGGCTACTGGGTTCCTGGCTGATTATCAAAAGGAACCGTTTTCTTCCTCAGCTTTGTCTCTCCAGCTTTGCATATGAATTGCAATAGCTGTAGCCAGTAAGTGTGTCTTGGATGATTGAGTTAAGGTTAGAAATTCCTGTCTTATATTCCAAATAGCCATGTCTGTCCAACTTTTTGGGTACCCTAATTCTCCTAGTTGAAGGTCTCTGTTGGCAAATGCTTGCTGTCCAAACTATTTATTGCCTATTGTTGTGGGGTCAAAACCTGGGTTCAAAATAAGACCGCTGGAGGCTGATGATGAATTTAAAAAGCAGGCAAAGGTTTATTGAAATAAAAAATAAAGAAAAAAGAAAACAAACAACAACAACAAAAAAACACACACACACACACAAAAAAAAAAAAAAAAAAAAACCTGGCCAGGACAGTCGCCAGAGCACTACACGCAGGTAGACTCTATAGGACTGCACTGTTCTAGGGGTAGGCAAGTCTTTTTAAAGGCTCAAACCACAGGAATTTTCCTTCCTTTGAATTTTAAAGGCTAAATTCTAAAGACTGGGGACAGCCCTCAGGGTTGGTTCCCAGTCCCATCCTCTTGGACATTGCAATGTGGCCCTACCTTGCAATAGCAGTTAACACTGAGGATAGCCCGTACACAAAACAAAAGTAGAGCTCAGCGGTTAGTCTCTAAAGGTTATCTACAATTTCTATCCCTGAACTACTGAGTCAGTGGGAATCAATTTCCTGGTTCTGGTCTCAGGCACGGGATAATTGCCTTAGCCTCCAGGTCTCCACCTGGAAGCTGAGGTAAGTACCCTGTGTTTTAATCAGACTTAGCAGAGTTAGAATTCAAACAGCAGGCTTTATCAAAATATGACTTCTACCATATTTCACTATTATAATATCCTACAGTTACCAAAGCATTCAGTAAACTGAGGGCCAGAGACAGCATGGTGTAGTCATAAGAGCTGTTGTAAAAAGACCTGGAATGGGTGTTTTTGTCATACCATTGGTAACTTCTGTGCCTGTTTTGCTTTTTTTATAAAATGGGGATAATCATAATAGTCATTCACTCTCACAGAGGTGAAGAAGATTAAGTGAGGAAACTTAAGTGCTTGGCAATCAGGAAATACTAATAAAAAGTGCCCTCACTTGTTATGTTGAACAGAGATGGACTTTATCCAATAGGCTTTATCAATGTTTTAGATAAGTATAGATAATCAAAATGCTGAGTCATTCATTCAACAAACTCTCTTAAGTGCTACTTTATTCTGGGCCTCTCCTAAAGCGAGCTGGCCCAGAAATTTATTAGAAACAATAATAGGGACTATGATATGTTAGAGTTAAGGATGGCTGGAAGAGGAAAGGAGATGATGCCAGTTAGAGCAACATAGCTAAAACTGAAGCCCAGAAAGCTAAAGAGAATGGAGAAATAATAGCAATGTGTGGATTTCAGAGCAGGGAATTAAAAGGTGAGTTTGGAGACATTGTTGAAGCTAGAAAGGGCATGATTTTAAGAGACTTGCGCTGATAAGGAGCTGAAGGGTAAATACAAAAGGTTTATAAGGTATATGTAGAATATCACTCCATTGTTTCCACTGTGCTTTTATTTTTTAATTTTTATTTTAAAATTTTTCTTTATTGATTAAGGTATCACATATTTGTCCTCAATTCCCCATTCCAATTCCCATCCCCTCGTATGCCCCCATCCCCTATTGTCCTTGACCACTGGTTAGGCTCATAAGTCCTTTGGTTGATCTCTCCCTTTTATCCCCACCCTCCCTCTGAGGTCCAACAGTCTGACCCATGGCTCCTTATCTCTGGGTCTGTTCTTGTTCATCAGTCCATGTCATTCACCATTTCTCCCAGATGAGTGAGATCATGTCCTACTGGAAATATACTTACAAGAATCAAAAAATGAGACAAGCTATAATCGTTTTTGCTAAAATGCATATGAATCAGCCTGTAGTGAGCCTCTTTCTGTGCCAACAGTTCTTTTGAGACCCAGTTTCAATGTCAAACAGTTCCTTATGTGTACATGTCAGCCATGATATTTCAGTTCTGGATGGTGGGCAAATGGTGGTAATGCAGATCCAACCCTCTCTGGTTTGGTCCTGGGCAACCTGCAGTGATACACAGCTGCTGACTGCTAGTATGGCAAGGCATTGTCAGCATCTTCCATCTCTGGACTGCTTCTCTTCTGTCTACATGGTTGGAATACTCCTGTCAATTCCTCTCTGTTGCCAGAATCCACACAGTCTCGGTCCACTGTGCTTTTAATACGTCGCCATTAAACACGTTGATGCTATCCAGTTGAGCACTTACCTGCATGGCTCCAATCTAGACCAAAAACTTATTCAAAGTAGGGTTCCCAACCATCCCATTGGCCCAAATCTGAGCGGTTCTCAGTATGCTAGAAAAAATGACATGAAGCCACCAACTTATACCATACACAAGAATAAACTCAAAGTGGATAAAAGATATAATTGTAAGTTGTGAAACCATGAACATATTAGAAGAAAACATAAGCAGTAAAATGTCAGACATTTCTTGTGCCAATATTTTTGCCAAAATGTCTCCTAGGACAAGGGGGGGGGGGAATGAATAAATGGGACTACATCAAACTAAAAAGCTTCTGCCAGCCAAAGAAACCATTAAGAAAATGAAAAGGAACCCACACTCTGGGAGAACATATTTGTTAATGATACATGTAATAAGGGGTTAATTTCTGACATATATACAGAACTTCTACAGTTCAGCACCAGAAAGACCAACAGTACAATTAAAAAATTGGGCAAAGGACCTGAACAGACTTCTCCAAAGAGGACATAGAAATAACCAATAAACATATGAAAAAATTCTCAATGTCACTAATCATCAGGGAAATTCAAATTAAAACTACAATAAGGTATCACCTCACACCCGCCAGAATGGCTACCATTAATAAATCAAGTGTTGGCGTGGATTTGGAGAAAAGAGAGCCCTAGTGTACTGTAGGTAGGAATGCAGACTTGTTCAGACACTGTGGAAAACAGTATGGACTTCCATCAAAACATTAAAAAAAATGGGACTGCCTTCTGAGCTAGTAATTCTCTTACCGGTGGACTTAGGGTTCTCAGCGTAACACTGGATTAAGAATTTCACAAGTCCCTTATAGGAAGATGAGTTGTTATAGAAAGTTTTATTTCTGTGGAATTAAATCCCTTAGTTCCCAAATCCCATTTCCCTTTTACAGTCACAGAAGTATAGCTGGGGCTTCAGTAGAGCTAAAATGAGAGCAAGTGTCCAGAGTTACCTTTCCATGTTGGAGCATAGTCCATCTAGCATCAGGCTAGTATAGTTTGTGACCCCCCTGCAGTATATGAGGTCCACAGGGCTATGGAGGAAGCATGGGTAAATTCAAGGAAGCAGGAGCAATAGAGCCCCATGAGCTAAGAGTCAAGCGCAATAATAACCAAGAACCAATAGGGGAAATTCTTTAGTTTAGGGGTACTCTGTATTCCCAAATTTTCTTGGGTTTGCAGAAGCCACGCCCATTCTGCCCAACCAGCTCTGTACTCAGGTTTGATTGACTGCCAGTTACTGTCCCTATGTCACACCTACTTAACTAGGCATATGTGTATCTCCCCTCTATTGGGCCCTTTCCCTTCTGGATCTGCAGGGAATGGGCTGGGGTTGCCTAGGGCTGTGGTCGGCAAACTGTGGCTTGTGAACCACATGAGGCTCTTTGGCCCTTTGAGTGTGGCTCTTCCACAAAATACCACAGCCTGGGCGAGTCTATTTTGAAGAAGTGGTATTAGAAGAAGTTTAAGTTTAAAAAATTGGCTCGCAAAAAAATTTCAATCGTTGTACTGTTGATATTTGGCTCTGTTGGCTAATAAGTTTGCCGACCACTGGCCTAGGGAGTGCAAACTTGTAGCTTTCTGGTGGAGCTGCCCAAATTACATCGCTATAGTGTCTGGCCTTCTCTTTGCTCTTTGCTTTTCTATTATGAAAAAAATAGCTAATATCAATGATGTCAAACCCACTTTTGAGAATATATCCTAAGAATCCCCAAAACACCAAATCGAAAGAATATATGCACCCCTGTGTTCGTAGTGTGATTTACAATAGCCGAGATCTGGAAACAGCCTAACTGCCCATCAGTAGATGAATGATTAAAAAAAAAAAAACCTGTGGTATATGTTCACAGTGGAATTCTACATGACTGTAAAAAAGTAACTCTTACCCTGTGTGACAGCATGGAGGGACCCAGAGAGTATTGTGTTAAGTGAAATAAGCTTAGTACAATATGATCTCATTTATATGTGGAATCAAATTAACAAAATAAACTGACAAACCACTTAGGAAGAGAGGCATGGATACATGGAAGAGATTGACAGTTGTCACAGGGAAGGGGGGGAAAAGGTGACCGGATTAGCCAAAGAACATTATTCATAACCCATAGACACAGACAGTGTAGTGACCAGAGTGAATGGGGTTGGAGACTCGGTGGAGGTGGGCAAATGGGGAGTAAATGGGGATATCTATCATAATGTCAACAATAAATATAAAGAAATAAAGCATTAAAGGTACTTAAATTCAAATCTAATTACCAGTGATCCAGTAATGATAGTGATATGCTGATTGAGATGATTCAAACAATTATATCAAGGTGTGAAACAGAAGAACTAAACTGCAAAAGTTAAATTAGTCATATGTACACTTAAAGGATAATATCTATAAATATAGATAGCACACCTCCGTGGTCTAGATTCCCAGTGAATGGCACCAATTAATTACAACTCAGTTTCTCTAAAGTTTAAGGCATTAGCCTTCTAAAATGACCATACCAACTCAGTTGTTCATTATTTAACAATTAGCTTTTATTCCTCAAGTCCCTCAAAAAGGCTCTTTTAAAAACTGGGAACTACATTAACAACCAAATTAAAAGGACAAAGGGGCACGCTGGTTCCAAGCTATGCCTTGATATTTTAATGCAAATTTAAACTCATGGGCCCCAAGTATTTGCTAACCGCTAAATGGACTCTCCCAGTTATACTTTTGTATCTCAGCCAAACAAAAATTGTAAATTTCATTCCAACACGCTTTCTAGCCAAAAGGATATAAGCATATTTAATAACAGATATATTATTGATTGCATTCGGTAATGCATTTTGCCTTTTGCAATCTTTTTATTGTGAACACAGACTGAGTGTGTAGTCCAGTGCTCACGTGTTGTCTAACCGCTCCTCTAATTCATTAGTTTCCCTACATGCTTGGGACGTCTACCAGAAACTATGATTACAAAGAAGTCTGGGTGTCCTGTCCAGCCGGGTAGCAGGATAATCAGAACCACTCAGAACCACTGTCTGGGCTCATTTTATTGAACAGGTGGGGCATCTGCATGAACAAACCATAGAAGCTTAACACATCTGGTCAGGAAAGAAATTTATTTTGGCCAGAGAAATTAAAAACCCCTTTTTTCAATAAACTTATTCTGCCAGGGGCACTGGACCAGAATCTGAGGCCAACCCAAAGATCTTCAGGGTTTTTAAAATATATATATTTTATTGATATTTTACAGAGAGGAAGGGAGAGAGATAGAGAGCCAGAAACGTCGATGAGAACGAAACATCGGCCAGCTGCTTCTTACACACCCCCTACCGGGGATGTGCCCGCACCCAATGTACATGCCCTTGACCAGAACCGAACCCGGGACCTTTCAGTCTGCAGACCGACGCTCTATCCACTGAGCCAAACCGGTTTCGGCATTGAGGGGTTTTTTGTTGTTGGGTTTTTTTTTTTCTTCTTTTTTCAGTTGAAGGAGCATGCTAGCTGCTGAACTGTTTTCTCTGTCTAGCCAATTTAATACGAAATATGATTGAGACCAGTAGGTCTTCTGGGATACTTATTTTACAGTAAGTTCCTAAAGGAGTTTTACAGTATTCAGAGCATAATGTTAAATTGACTTCACCTTTCTCAGGGCTAGAATTGTAAGCAATTTGATGAGCTTTTCTCTTTTTTTTTCATCCTGTGACATGTTTTGTTCTAACTAAGAAAGTTATAGTCCTTTTTTTTCCTTACTGAGAATAATTTATATATAGTAGTGTGTTTGTACCTGTGCAGAGCATAATCTCTCCAGTTTAAATATGAACATTTGTAGTTATATGGGCATGATGGTTTTAAGGACAGTTCCAAAGACAAATTACACTTCTGAATGTTCATGATGAAGAAAGAGTTCATCCCTCAGACCTTATAATTGAACTTTGTAAACTGTGTTTTATCTAGTAAAGAAAGGAAAGAATGTTAAAAAAAAAAATAAAGGATGGGTTTTATATGACTACTAAAGACCTGGGTTTTATATGACTACTAGAGACCTGGTGCACAAAATCCGTATACAGGTAAGGTCCCTAGGCCTGGCCTGCAATCGGCCATCTTTCCCAGCTGCCTGCAGCTGGCCCCACCCCCTGCCGCCACCCAATCCCGGTTCCCTGTTCACCATTGGGTGATGAGTGCCTGATTGCTGGGGGAAGGGACCGAGGTGGGCTGTTCCCACCCGCTCGCTGACCCCACCTCTGCGGAGGATGGCCATCAGGCATTCGGAGCCTGCTGGCCTGGGAATCCCCCAGGGACCAAGTGGTGGTCAGTGAGCCTCATAGTGACTGGTACAGAAGTTGCTCCACCATCATGTTCAATTTGCATATTACCCTTTTATTATATAGGATTAATCATGATGAATGAAAGGAACCTTGTCACATAACTTTATTGGTTGTTCGATTAAAAGCTGCTAAATGAATGAGTCCTATATAATAAAACCCTAATATGCAAATCAACCGAATGGCAGAGTGACAGGTGGAATGACCAGCTGCTATGACGTGCACTGACCTCCCAGGGGCAGACACTCAGTGCAGGAACTGCACCAGCCTGGAGGCCCCACGCCAGCTAAGGTGAGTTCCAGTGAGGGGGGGGGGGCAATTGCCCCACTGCTCACCCTGCAGAGAGAGGCAACTGGTGGCTGCTACAAGGTGCAGGGCCAGCCAGCAAGCAGGCAGCAGCGGGGGCGGGGCTGGCAAGGGGGCAGTGCCAGGCCAGCCACAGTAGGTGCCAGCTTGGTCCCCATGGTCATTGGTCATCTTGCGCGGGGGGGGCGCTACTGGCAGCAGGGAGAGGGGCTGGCAAGTGTGTGGCACCAGTGCACCAGTGGGGGGGGGCAGTTGTCCTGCCTGTCACACCCCAGATCAGCCCTGATCGCTGGCCAGGCCTAGGGACCCTCCCCATGCACGAATTTCATGCATCAGTACTCTAGTGAAAATATAAACGCTGGAGGGGGCCGATGCTTTCCTGTTGGTGAAATGTTTCGCTCCAGCAAAAGACTTAATGACCACTGGCCAGGAGCAGTGATGCGCAGGGAACCCTGATTCCTCTTTCTCGGACTTTTAAGCCTTTCACAGCCGAGTCTACCACTGATGCTTACCCGGTTTCACCTGCCTTCCAGCTGCCCGGTTTCATCTTGGAACAAGGCTCTTGTACCCTATCTGACTTCAGTTTTTTGATAATGGGCCATGCTCTTCTTACCAACTGGCACTTTCTAGTGGCAGCACACCAGTTAGAGCAACTTGCCAGTCTTAACTTCCCATTTGACAGGAATCTCTTAATTCCAGTGTCTTGCTTGGTCAACTTCACTTCAGTCCTTTTGAAAATTATTCATGCGTGTGTGCTTTCCACTTCATTCCCAAGGTCCGCTCTCTAAAGGCCAGTGCTTTCTGTGTGGATATCACATTCACGTGTTTGTATCTGAGTGTAACGGGTTTTTCCCTGTTCTCGTCTTCTGGGGCTAGAGAGAGCTGAGCACTGTCAGCACTTGGCCCCTGAAAGGAGAAGAAGTGAGGCGGGATACAGGTTCACGGTCATCAACAACTGACCCAAACAGAGACTCACGGAGCAGATAACAGGAGACATTTTCTACCGCCACTGCATGCCTTGTAGAGATGGTCTGTGCGCCCCCAACCTTTCCTTTGGAAAAGCACTGCCTTCCCACAGGCCGATGGTATTACCCTGTTTCCCCGAAAATAAGACAATGTCTTATATTAATTTTAGCTCCCAAAGATGCCCTAGGTCCTATTTTCAGGGGATGTCTTATTTTTCCATGAAGAAGAATACGGCACACATTTATTGTTAAATGAAAATAAAGGAAATTTATTACCTGTATACGGTATGGTAGTATGGTAGTTGTCAACACAAACCAGACAAACTGTGAATCCTACAGGTTCAAGAATTTACTCATTTATTCAATGACAATCATGTCATCATCTTCTGGAACATCATCATAACAATCCAATTCCTGAATTTCCTGGTGAATTTCTTGGGACTCCATTTCTTTCAGAATCAGTGGACCAAATCTCTCATGTTTAGCAATAGCACTGTCTTTAAATGAGTACTTCTTGTCAAGGTAGCCTGCTCTCAGTGCATTTGCAATACAACTGTCAGTGGTTTTCTCCCATGAATTCTTCACCCAAGTCACCACTTCTTGCAGTTTAGGTTTCACAAAGTTTCCACACTGATTTCTCTCCATTCACACAGCAGTGATGTCAGGACTCCACGTAATGTCACTGGTTGCTAGACGCCAGTCGGGGCGGTCCTAGCGACCAGTTTATGGTAAATTAATTTTCATTCTGAGACAGAGCTTGGGGGCCTTATTTTTGGGGGGATGGTTTATATTTCACTCAGAAGGAAACCTGTAAGTAGGTCTGATTTTCGGAGGATGTCATATCTTCGGGGAAACACGGCATCATCTGAAGCATGAAGTAAGTGCCCACAGAGATTGGGGTTCCAAGAAAGCCCATAGCCTTTCTTCTGATGTCTGTGGAGATGCAGCCCTGGCTGCACTCTCCAGAAGGATCTGGTGTGGAAGGATGTTTTGTGTAGTCAAAAATAAGAACATCACTGGATGGAGTCTTTGTTGCATGGGTGCAAGGATTCTGTGGTATGTCACATGTCCTGTTTACTTCTTCATGGTTGATCACGATTTCTGTTTCAGTTTTTCAACCATCAGAGATCTCCGTTCTCACTGTCATAGTGTGAAGCCTCAAACTGGCATCATATTTAGGGAACCGCACACACGGCTGTTGTGGTTTTGGTCATCCAGTGCGTATGTCCCTAAGGCAGGTCCAGGAATCCTGAAATATTCCTCATCTGGTCTGCTTACATCTGGAAGCCACTTCACAGTTAGGCTGGTCTACGCAAGAGCATGGGTCAGTGGTCGGCAAATCACGGCTTGCAAGCCACATGCAGCTCTTTGGCCCCTTGAGTGTGGCTCTTCTACAAAATACTATGTATTGGCACGCACGTATAGTGTGATTGAAACTTTCTGGCCCATGCGCAGAAGTCAGTTTTTGGCTCTCAAAAGAAATTTCAATCATTGTACTGTTGATATTTGGCTCTGTTAACTAATGAGTTTGCCGACCACTGGCATAGGTCATCACCAAATCATAAAGAATAGGTGTTCTAGCTGAAACCGGTTTGACTCAGTGGATAGAGCATCGGCCTGTGGAGTGAAAGGTCCCAGGTTCGATTCTGGCCAAGGGCATGTACCTCGGTTGTGGGCACATCCCCAGTAGGGGTGTGCAAGAGGCAGCTGATCGATGATTCTCTCTCAACAATGTTTCTTTCTAACTCTCTATCCCTCTCCCTTCCTCTCGGTAAAAAATCAATGAAATATATTAAAAAAAACACAAAAGGTGTTCTTTTCCCATAGTTTGTCCTCTTCAGTGATCACACGTTGTTCTGCTGCATCATGGAAGGCTGCTTTCTTGTGGGCCAGGGCACACAGCGGGGTCCCAGGGTTGACTGCTGTGGGAAGGGCTGGGAACCTGTGGGCTCTCACTGTGCCCACAGCCTGTTGTTTCCTACTGCCCCTCTTTTCTGCCCCATTAACCGTATTTGCTTCATTATTTATGAAGATAAAAACACACATTTAAATGTCTTATTTTGCCCAAGGAACTTTTTTGTCATAGAAAAAAAAATCTTTTGCACACATACACATATTCTCTCTCTCCCTCTCTCTCTCTCTCTCTCTCTCTCTCTCTCTCTCTTTCTCCCTTTCCCTCTCCCCCTCTTTTTCCTTCCTCCCTCCGTTTCCCTTCCCCCTCCTTCTCTCTCCCCCTCCTGCTTCCCCAGCATTCCCCTCCCTCCACATTCACTCAAATACATGCCTGTTATCTGTCATGTATGGAAATAGAGTCTGTGGGGATGGTGATGAAACAACTATCATTAGGTGGTTGTTTTTTGTTTCATTATTGACTTTATGCCAAGAAAATATTTTGAGGGAGGAATATTTTATATATCATTTTTTTTGTTAATCTAAGTTAAAGTAAGTGCAATAACCAGTTAGCCTAGATTTGTTTTAATTGGCCTGATTTTCAAATAGTCTGAATTATCTACCTACATTTCAAGCAATGTGTCCTAATTTTGGCCTGGGAAAATATGATCCTGTTGGAGATATAGTTATTTTGGAAAAAAATAGCCACTTTAGAATTTTACTTTTTTCCTGGGTCACAGTAAACTTATTTTTAATAGCTGGGGAAAAAGGGAAACATTTAAAACTCAAACTTTGTAAAAAAAACTATATTGTTGAAAGTATTACATATGTCCCCCCTTTTTTGCCATTTACCCCTCCACTCTACCCCCACCCCCACACTACTGCCTGCGTCCATGCGCTATCCATATATAAGTTCCCCGGTTAATCTCTTCCTACCTGCTACCCCCTCCTTCCCTCTGAGATTCTTCAGTCTGTTCCATGCTTCTATTTCTCTAGATCTGTTTTGTTCATCAGATTCCACATATGAGTGACATCATGTTATACTTACCTTTCTGTGACTGGCTTATTTAGCTTTTTTAAGTTGGAGAATGCTTGTACGTTTGTGTGGTATGCATGACTTATTAAAATGTTTGAGTTTTAGACCAACATTAACTCAATAAACTCGAGAAATATCCTGCTTTTTTGTATTATGTGTGCACATTTTATACATTTAAATTCTTGGGTCTGTGTCCGGTAAAGGGATTTCCGAACAGGCTTGGCCAAGATGTGCTACTTTGGCATCTGGCTTATGTTGAGCTAAAGGCAATCAAGACCCTGCAGGCTCGCAGGAAACTTTTACTGCCCCTTTAAAAAATTTAAATTAGGGACCTTGCCCATAATAAAAGTTATGGCCAGAGATAACCTTTTATGGCCTCTCTATAGGACAGGGTAGATTTCTAATGACTGAGTATCTGATCTTGTTATCCTCGGAATGATCTTTCCCCCTTCTGAGGCCTCAGGTGACCTACCTCTTCTTTAACTCAGAATGCCATATGTGCCTCATTTTACCTTTCTGTCTCTGAACCTGTCATGTACGTGGGATTCCCTTATGCCCATATATAGTGAAATTGGGTTATTTTCTTTTGTTAATCTGTCAATTTAATTATTGGACCAGGTGAAAATTTAATTATTGGACCAGAAGGATAGTAAAAAATGTTCTCCCTCCCCTAAACTGGCAACATGGGTTTAAAATAAGTAAGAAAGAAATATTTCCTCATTTTAATTTTAAGGCACAAAACATATATTTTAAAAAAACAGTCTGGTTGGTATATATAGGGAAATTAATAAGTAATGTTTGGAAGTGATGGGAAGATGGACATATTTTTTTTTGTAGTGGATATAAATGGGGTGTGGCTGAAATCACCAGATACCCAACCATAATCTATGCCATCATTTGGTCAAGATAATTCTTTTTTTGAGCTTTTATCTTTGTTTTAAAATTAAAAAGAAAAAGCTCAACATTTTTGTTCATTTTATTTTTTTAAGTAAGAAAAAGATATTAAATATAGCTCTTTACAAAAACTTTATAACTAGTGATATTCATAAATTTATTTTATCCTTATTCTTGATCTGGTCAAGGTAATTCTTGACCTACAATAGCAACAGTGAGCAGTTGTCTTCCTGGTGTTTCTCCCTCTTACACTTTGGGCTTAAAATGAGTCATCTCATTGATTCTTTCTGTGGCTTACACTGACTATTTGTTGCTGCTAATCATTTTTTATTTTTTTCATTATTGATTAAGGTATTACATATGTGTCCTTATCACCCCATTTCCCCTCTACCCCCCAATCATGCCCTCACTCCCCTCTTTTGTCTGTGTCCATTGGGTAGGCTTACATGCATGCATACAAGTCCTTTGGTTGATCTCTCCCCTTTATCTCCACCCTCCCCTACCTTCCCTCAGAGGTCTGGCGGTCTGATTGATGCTTCTCTGTCTCTGGATCTGTTTTTCTTCATCAGTTTATGTTGTTCATTATATCTCACAAATGAGTGAGATCATGTGACATTCATCTTTCGCTGACTGGCTTATTTCGCTTAGCATAATGCTCTTTAGATCCATCCATACTGTTGCAAATGATAAGAATTCCTTCATTTTTACAGCAGTGTAGTAGTATTCCATTGTGTAGATGTACCACAGGTTTTTAATCCATTCACCTGCTAATGGGCTCTTGGGCTGTTTCCAAATCTTAGCTATGATTAATTGTGCCACTATGAACATAGGGGTACATATATCCTTTCTGGTTGGTATTTACAGTTTCTTGGGATATATTCCTAGAAGTGGGATTACTGGGTCAAATGGGAGTTCCATTTTAAGTTTTTTGAGGATTTATGCCACATCTGTTCTCCACAGTGGCTGCACAGCTAATCTTAACAAGTTCCATGGTACAGGAGCAAAAGCACACTTCAGGAGA
Source organism: Vespertilio murinus (assembly GCA_963924515.1). NCBI lineage: Eukaryota > Metazoa > Chordata > Mammalia > Chiroptera > Vespertilionidae > Vespertilio > Vespertilio murinus. The sequence goes on from OZ004710.1 coordinate 15,879,859, forward strand.
TACTCAAAGCATCTTTTTTTCAAACCCTCATTACTTTTCTAACATGTCATGTCATTGTTACTTGAGTATGTAGGCCATTCTGTGTGTGTTTGCCAAGCCCCAGCAGGTTAGTGTAAATAAACATTGTTGTTAGGCTGAGAAACAGACTGCATTAACAAACCTATTTGCTGCTTATATTGTTCTACCATTTTTACCAAAGCCAATGCATATATTTGAGTGTCTAACAGATGTCCAGCATTTTGCTAAGCATTGTGTAGTATATAGGGGTGGGGTGGGGAAGAAAGTTTTAGAAATATAAATCATTGTTGAGGACAACAGCCATATAAAAATGTTTAGAAACAATATAAGAACAAATATACAATGGGCTTAGATTATATTGATTAAATTCTTCATGGTGTAAGTTATGTATTGGGGCAGCTACAAGTCCTCAAGCCTTGTTGAAGTTTAATTGGTTGGGGTACATTATGGGAACTACATTCCATTCATTAGTTACATGAGTATAGCTGACCTTGTCTAGCATGCTACTACTTCTTGAATTGTTATTATTAAACACAGTACTTTGGTAGAACGGATCAATTACAACTCACTTTCATGATTGTTAATGGGAATTTTTGACTCCTGTGATAATTATCCCACCACACTTAATTTAATTTTTTTCTACCGCGCTTAATTGTAAATCCAATACATTTTCATTTTATTGCTCCATCCTCTAAATTTAGTTGCTAAAATAATATGAATGCATCCTTTAATTCTTAAAAAAAAATCTAAAAATCAGGTTGTGGAGAAAAGGGAAGCCTCATTCACTGCTGGTGGGAATGTAGACTGGTATAGCCACTATGGGAAAAGTCTGGTGATTCCTCCAAAAATTAAGAGTGGAGCTACCATATGACCCAGCAATCCCTCTCCTGGATATGTACCCCAAAACTCAAAAAATATATATTCGCAGAGATATATGCATTCCTATGTCCATTGTAGCAGTAATCACAGTGGCCAAGACACAGAGACAACCAATGTGTTCTGCAATAGAAGACTGAATAAAGAAGAGGAGGTTCATATACACAGCGCACAGCGGGGTACTACGTGGCCATAAGAAAAGAGGAAATACTGCCATTTGTGGCAACATGGATGGATCTTGAGAATATTATGCAAAGTGAAATGAGCCAGTCTGAAAAAGCTAAGAACCATATGATTTAACTCATATGTGGGATATAAAACTGAAACTCATGACCATAGACAGCAGGGTGGTGGTTACCAGAGGGATGGGATAGAGAGAGTGGGGGTGTAGGGGGCATAGTATATGGTGACAGAAGAAGACTTTAATTTGGGTTGTAGGAACACAGTATAGTGTACAGATCATGTAATCATAGGAATGTACGCTTGAGACTTATATGACCCTATTGACCAATGTCACCCCAATACATTTTTAAAAAATATATTTTATTGATTTTACAGAGAGGGATTGAGAGGGATAGAGACTTAGAAATGTCAATGAGAGAGAAACACCAACCAGCCACCTCTTGCACCTCCCCACTGGAGATGTGTAGGCAGCCAAGGTACGTGTCCCTGACAGGAATCGAACCCGGGACCTTTCAGTCCGAAGGCCGATGCTCTATCCACTGAGCAAACGGGTTTCTGCACACCCCAATACATTTAATAAAAAAAAAGTTCCTGCCGAAACCGGTTTGGCTCAGTGGTAGAGTGTAGGTCTCAGGACTGAAAGGTCCCGGGTTCGATTCCGGTCAAGGGCATGTACCTTGGTTGCGGGCACATCCCCGGAAGGGGGTGTGCAAGAGGCAGCTGGTTGATGTTTCTCTCTCATCAACGTTTCTAGCTCTCTGTCTCTCTCCTTTCATCTCTGTAAAATATCAATAAAATATATTTTTTTAAAAAGTTCCCAGTGATCTCTGTTCTCTACCCCATACCCCTTGGTAATCACCACAGTGTTGTTTGTGCCCAGAAGTTTTTTTTTTCTTCTTTTCTTCTTTTTTTCCATAACCCCCATACCCCACCCCATCCCCAATAATTTTCAGCCTGTTCTCTATCTATGAGTCTATTTCTATTTTGCTTGTTAGTTTATTTTATTAGATTCCACATATGAGTGAAATCATATAGTACTTGGCTTTCTCTAACTGGCTTATTTCACTTAGCATAATGTTCTCAGGTCCATTAATGCTGTCACAAAGGGTAAGATTTCTGTCTTTTTTTTTTTTTAAAGCTGAGTAGTATTATATTGTGTAAATATACCATAGCATTTTTATCACTCATCCACTGATGAGCACTTGGGCTGTTTTCAAATCTTGGCTATCTTATATAATAAAACCCTAATATGCAAATTGAATGCATGGTGGCATGGCCAGCTGAATGACCAATTGCTATGACGTGCCCTGACCACCAGGGGGCAGACACTCAACGCAGGAACTGCCCCCCTGGTGGTGAGTGAGCTCCCACAGGGGGAGCATCACTCAGCCACAAGCCGGGCTCATGTCTGGCCAGCACAGTGGTGGTGGTGGGACATATCCTGCATTGAGCGTCTGCCCCCCCCCCTCCCAGAGGTGACTGCTGGTGGTGATCCTGGGCGGGGCGGGGGGGGGGGCGCGACCAGTGGGCAATGCCAGGCTGCCAGCCAAGGCAGGTGCCAGCAGGGGCCCCCTGATTGCCCCAACTGCCAGTCACCCCACAGATTGGCCCTGATTGCAGGCCAGGCCTAGGGACCCTACCCTATATGTTGGGAACAGTCTCTTAGATTTATTTATTATATTTATTTAAAAAATATATTTTATTGATATTTTACAAAGAGGAAGGGAGAGAGATAGAGAGCTAGAAATGTCGATGAGAGAGAAACATCAACCAGCTGCCTCTTGCACACCCCCTACTGGGGATGTGCCCGAAACCAATGTACATACCCCTGACCGGAATCGAACCCGGGACCTTTCAGTCCACAGACCTACGCTCTACCACTGAGCCAAACCGGTTTCGGCAGTCTCTTAGATTTAAAAATTAAAACCCGACAAGGCTACTCTGACACTGAAAAAACAGGATGATGCAGAGATGACATGCATGGAGTCTGGCTTGCCCATTTTGTGGTCACCCCTGTTTCTGACATTTATAACTGTGTGGCAAAGATAATTACTTAACTTCTCTCTGCTTCAGTTTTTCCGCCCATAAGATGGGGGAAATGGTACTACTGCCTCAGAAGGATCATATTAAGTACTACTTTTTTATAATCAGGACAAAAAAATATAGCTGCCCATAGAACAGCAAGATGCCTTTCACCTGTATGAAAGGTATGGCCACTGGTATAGGCAGCATCCCGGATTGCGACAGGGATGTCCGACTGCTGGTTTAGGCCGGATGCCCATGGGGCATCCTTTGAGGGCACAGGCTGGGCTGAGGGACCCTTCCCCATGTATGAATTTAATGTACTGGGCCTCTACTTGTAACTAATACTGAAATGAACCTAAGGGTGCATATACTCTTGAATTAGTGGTTTGGGTTTGTTCATATAAATTCCCTGACGTGGGATTGCTGGGTCATAAGGCAGTTCCATTTTTCATTTTTGAGATAATTCCATACTGCTTTCCACTGTAGCTGCACCAGTCTGCATTCCCACCAGCAATGACTGAGGTTTCCTTCCCTTTTTCCACATCCTTGCCAACACTTACAGTTTATTGATTTATTGAAGATAGTCATTCTTATAGTTGGGGGAAAAATGGTGTTGGAAAGAGACCCGACTTGGGGTGGTGAACACACAGTACAGCATACAGATGATGTGTTGTGGAATTACACACCTGAAACCTGTATACTTTTGTTACCAGTGTCACCCCAATAAATTCAATAAAAAGGAAAAAGTTCACATAGTTGTGCTGCCACGTGCTAGATTTTTAAAATATTTTGTGTGGATATCAAGAACATGTAATTCATGAGTTTTACTTTCCTTGAGGGCTAGTGAAGTTTTTAGAGCAGGGTGGACAGACTTTTTGACTCGAGGGCCACAATGGGTTCTTAAACTGGACCGGAGGGCCAGAACAAAAGCAACCTGACCATGCTGGCACTCTCATCTTGGGCTGCTGGTGAAGGAGCAGAGGGCAGAGCAAGAGAACCAACCCTCTGCTCTTTCTGCTCCATGGGCCAGATAGAACAGCCGAACAGGCTGGATCCGGCCCGAGGGCCGTAGTTTGCCCACGGCTGTCTTAGAGGGTTTTGTTAGCATTTGCTAGGTCCAAGGACTCGGATCCTGATTCCGGTTCTTTTTCTGCTAGTAACAGACTGATATTTCTATACTAATCATGCAACTCAGCTCTTCAGGATTTTAATGTGCAGAGGTTAAGTGATTTTTTTTATAAGTCACAGTGCTAATCAATGGTATATTTATTTTTTTTACAAAGGAAAATTCTGCTATACAAGAGTTATACAATCTTATACATCAGAAATAGAAGGAAGTACTTTTATAAGTGAACCAATTTTATACTGCTTGATAATGAGGAATGTATGTTATTAAAATTTCATTACATATTTTTAAATAGGTTTATTTTTATGGACTTTTATATTGTAAAGGTATTATAAATGTAATTCTTAATACCTTGAAGTTGTTTACATTGTATGTGATTATTCTTACAGCCTTTTTCTGCGTGTTTCTTAATGCGATATATAATATTTTAAACATTTATTTCTGTCTTTTATGCTATGGATATCTTTCAGTGTCATTAAATACAAATCTTCATTCTGATTAGAATGGCTACATAGTAGTCTGTTGAACTGATGTGTTTTATCTTATTGAACCAGTCTCTTATTGATGAACATTTGGTGTCCACATTTTCTCTCTGGTACTGACAAGACAGAGGTATTTATAATGTCTGTGAGAGTGTGTGTGATGGAAACTTTCAAAGATTCAAAGATCATCCTTTCATCTGATTACCTCCTTAAGGTTCATTTCCAGAAGTTGTATAGCAATGCCATTTTTTCTTTTGCCCACTGCTTATTTATGTTTATAAATTGGTAATCTAAAGTCCCAATAGTCTGTAGAGGGGGAAAACAGGTACAGAGAAGGGAACTTTTATTTTTCTAATAATCTGCTATGCATCAGATACTGTAAGTGCAGTATTTTATTCAAAAACCACTTTAACCCTGAAAGTTGAGTAGTGCTTATTTGGGGACAATAAAGAATTTAAATTTGGGTTATGGTCTACTAGTGAAGTGCACAATAGTCCACAGAACAGGGGAGAGGAACCTTTTATTTTATTTTATTTTATTTTATTTTATTTTATTTTAGAGGAAAGGGAAGTTCAGAGGGACTGTTGTAAACAGATTTCATTGGAGGAAATTGGGAGTTCTAAGTGTACTGGCTTTTCATTGGCTGAGTTGTAACAATCTTTTATTGGCTGAGTGATTGCTGGTGTGGACAAGATCCCCCTCTATTCTGCTACTAGAGGCCTGGTGCACAAAATTCATGCATTTGGGGGTGATCCTTCAGCCTGGCCAGTGCCCTCTCAGAGTCTGGGAGCTCTCAAGGGAGTGAGCCTAAGCCGTCAGTCAGACATCCTTAGCGCCACCACCACTTCACTCACATCCATGAACCCATCTTCTGGCTGAACAGCACTTCCCCTGTAGGAGCACACTGACCACCAGGGAGCGGCTCCTGCATTGAGCGTCTTCCCCCTGGTGGTCAGTGCGTGTCATAGCGACTGGCCACTCCACTTTTGGTTGATTTGCATATTAGCCTTTTATTATATAGGATAATAAAATAGAGAAAATATTATTGGAGATGGAAATTACTTTCTATTTGGAGCAATTGAGTATGAGTGGTAGGGTGTTAGAGTTCCCCATACAGGTCATCCCAACTCCAGGTTAAATGAGGTTTTTGTCCATTAGTCTTTACGGTGGAGGATTTAAGTGACTTGCCAAAGGCCACATTATGAGTGGCAGGGCCACAAGGGAATTCAGTTCTGTCTAACCATAGAACTTTGTTTTCAAATTGAAGTGAAATTCACATAATGTAAAATAATTTAGTAATGTACAAATTAGTGTCATTTAGAACATTACCGTGCTATGCAGTCATCAACATTAGTTCTAAAACATTTCCATCACCCCAAAAGGAAAACCTGTATGCATCGAGTCAGTCCCCATTTCCTTCTCTCTAATCCCTGGTAACCACTAATGTGCTTTAAGTCTCTATGGATTTACCTATACTGCATTTTATATAAGTTGAATCATACAATGCATAACTTTTTGCCCCTCAATTATTTTCCTCAGCATGTTTTTGAGGTTCATCTATGTTGTAACATTTATAGCTGAATGATATTCCATTATATGTGTATTCCATAGTTGGTTTATACCTTAATTTGTTGATAGACATTCAGATTTTTCACTTTTTGGCAATTGTGAATAGTGATGTTATGAAAAATAACGTACAGGTATTCAAAGACTTGTTTTCATTTCTTTTGGGTAAATAACTTGCAGTGAACTTACTGGGTCATCTTATTCATAGAACTTTTGCAGCCTATGTTCACAGGGCTATGAGTATTTATATGGTAATACAATGTTTCCTTACTAGTTTAAATTAAAAATTTCAAGTAATTTAATTTTTATTTTTTTCACTTTAATTTCTTTATTGATTGAGGTATTACATATGTGTCCTCATCCCCTCATTATCTTCCCAACCCACCCCCCCCCACTCATGCCCTCACCCCCCTGTTGTTTGTGTCCACTGGTTAGGCTTACATACATGCATACATGTCCTTTGGTTGATGTTTCCCTCTTACCCCCTCCCTCCCCTGCCTTCCCTCTGAGGTTTGACAGTCTGATCAATGCTTCCCTGTCTCTGGATCTGCTTTGTTCATTAGTTTATGTTGTTCATTATTTCCCATAGATGAGTGAGATCATGTGATATTTATCTTTCTCTGACTGGCTTATTTCACTTAGCATAATGTAATTATTTTTAAATATTGAATAATCACCCAGTTTGTTATTGTGACAAAGTTTGATGTCTAAGGAATTAAAGTCTTCACACTCCAGGCATCTCATTCGTGGAACTTGAGACTCCTATTAAAATTGTTATAATTTAGAGTTGAAGAAAGCACAAATGCAATTTTTAGCTGTGGCTATTGTTATATATAGTTTAGTTGACCCTTCTGGTTCGAGGTCAAGTGTGTTGTTAGTGAGTGGCCTTATCCACAGAAACCACAGATCCTTATAAATTCCCTGCTTATAATTGGGAAGACAAATCATGAATTTTTAAAAAACTCAGCGCTGAAGACAATCTTTAAAGGGATCATCTTGATGAGGACATTTTTACATATAATTGCCCAGGAAACTAACTACTCTCTAGGGACCTTGAGTTCATATTGCATTTCTATGTAACTTCTGCCTGTGTATTTTGAAGTCTGGAAAATAGACTCGGGGAAAATTGGAGTGGGCAAGAGAAGTTCCCTACTCACTGTCAGTGAGGGAAAGCAGCTGCCATGGCTTGTCAGGGGAAGTGGGCCTCATTATCGCTCAGCAGTTTCTGCCAGCTCAGCTAGCTAGCCCAAGGAATTACCTCCTCCCTAAAGCATAAAATATAAGAAAGGAAATGGCTTTTTTTTTTTAAATCAAAGGAGGAGAGGAAGCATGAAAGCTGGGAAAAGAGAAAGAAAGGAACATTTAGTATGTTTAATTATAGGATTTTTCAGATGTAGGAGACCTGAGAGATCACTTTAATAGCACATCCCTATTTGAAATAGGGAGGGACTGGCTTAAAGTCACACAGCCCTGTGGTTATAGAATCCAACTATGCGTTCTCCCTGGGCATGTTGATTAGGTTCCTGGGGCTGCTGTAACAGGTTAACCCATGATTAATGAGTTAAAACAACACAAATTTATTATTTGACTCTTCTGGAAGGCGGAAGTCTGACCCAAGTCTCATTAGGCTAAAGTCAAGGTTGGCGGGCAGCATTCTTTACTGGAAGCTCTGGGGAAGAATCTGTGCCCTTGTCCAGCTTCTAGAAGCTGCCCAATTTCCTTATCTCATAGATGGCCTTCCATCTTCAGAGTCAGCGATCACGTCACCGAATTCTGCTTCCATCCTCACATCTACTCCTCTCTCCTGCCTCCCTCTTTTACTTACAAGGATCATTTGGGGTCAGCCTGAGAATCCAGGAGAGTGTCAAGATTCTTCACTGAATCACATCTTTAAAATCTTTCTTGCCACATAAAGTAACACATTCATAGTTTATGGATATTTGGACATGGCCATCTTAGGGGGACATTGTTCTGTCTATCATGCCATGACAACTACTTTAAGGAGAAAAATATGCAGAAAGAAGCAAGATATATACCCCTCTCCTGAGGACCTTGTAGATTTTTATATTGTCAAGTATATTTACTCTTGGAAAACAGTGCCTTTTATTTGTTATATATTTTTTTAAATCTGCACCTGAGGAGTAAGGATATATTTTCCATTGATTTTAATGTATTTATTTAATAAATCTTTATTGTTCATATTATTATAAATCTTCCTCTTTTTTTCCCCTCCATTGCTCCCCTCCACCAGGTTCCCATCCCACCCTCTGCCCTTTCCCCATCCCCCAATGTCCTCATCCATAGGTACACAGTTTATGTTCAGTCTCTTCCCGCACCCCCCATTCCCCTTTTCCCTGAGAATCATCAGTCCACTCCCCTTCCATACCTCTGATTCTATTATACTCACCAGTTAATATTGTTCATCAGATTTTTTAATTCCCTTGGTTTTTAGACTCACTTGTTGATAGTTACGTATTTGTTGTTCATAATTTTTATCTTTATTTTCTTCCTCTTCCTAAATAACCCCCTTTAGCAATTCATATAATTCTGATTTGGCGGTGATGAACTCCTTTAGAATTTTTTTATTTTATTTATGAAGCTCTTTATCTGGCCTTCAATTCTGAGTGATAGCTTCGCTGGGTAGAGTAATTTTGGCTGTAGGTTCTTGTTATTCATCACCTTGAATATTTCTTGCCATTCCCAACTGGCCTGCATGGTTTCTATTGAGAAATCAGCTGACAATCGTATGGTGCTCCTTTATAGGTAACTACCTGCTTTTCTCTTACCGCTTTAAATATTCTCTCTTTGTCTTTTTCTCTTGTCATTTTAATTATGATGTGTCTTGCTGTGGTCCTCTTTGGATTCCTTTTGTTTGGGGTTCTGTGCGCTTCCTGGACTTGTAAGTCTATTTCTTTCCCCAGGTGGGGATAGTTTTCTGTCACTGTTTCTTCCAATATGTTGTTGGTTCGCTTGAAGTTGTCCCAGAGGTTTCTTACACCATCTTCAACTTTCTGGATTCTCTTGTCTTCTTGCTTCTGTGGAGGACTGTCTTCTGGCTCTTTGTGTTCCAAATCTCTGACTTGATCCTTGCAATCTTCCATTCTGTTTTTAGGACTCTGTATAATATTTTATTTTTTTATTTCAGACAATGTATTCTTTATTTCTAGTTCATAACTTTTCATATCCTCATAGGTCTTGTTTATTTTATTGGCCTTTTCTAGGAAATGCTTAAAAAGCCTTATTACCGTGGTTTTGTACTCTATATCCAGTTGCTTGTTGTCCCCCATTTCTTTCATTTGTGATCTGTTTCCTTGTCTTGGCATTTTCGCTGCTTCACTGAGTTGGTAGGGTGCCTTTTGTGCTAAGGTGTCCTATGTGGTTCAGTGGGTCAGCCTCCCAGTTACCTGAGGTAGACACTCTTGGTGCACCCCTTTGTGGACTGTGTGTACAGCCTTATTGTAGTTAAGTCTTAATTGTTGTTGGTATCACTGGGAGGAACTGACCTCCAGGCCAATTGGTTGTGAGGTTCAGCTGTGTCTATGCTGGGAGACAGCCTTATTCGACTAGACTTGGAAAATTGCAAAAGCCTCAGTGCTCAGCTTAGATGGGAAGGAGTTTCAGGGTGGAGCCTACAGCCTTGGCTTCCTATCAGCCCCACCCTCTGAGGTTCCTGAGTCTCAGTGTTCCTCAGTGTCCTTTGGTACTCTCTGCAAGCACCTCTGAGAGAAAGGTGCCCGCAAGTTTTGCCCTCTACTAGACAGTCTAGTCTCTTTCCAACTGCACCGAGCCCATAACTGGGGATCAGTGCAGTTGGAAGTGAGTTTGGAAGTGGGGTTCAGAGCAGTCCGGAGCTTTTTTCTCCTTTATGCTAGGGCGGTCCAGCTGCGCAGTCAACAGTATGTACTCTGTGAGCATTCACATGCATGTCTCTGGAGCTCTGCCTTTCGCCACTCCCCTTAGCTTCTGCTTTACGGCCTAGATTCCCTCTGTATGAGCCTGGGTCCCCATGGCCTCACCCAGAACTGGGGTTCAGTGCAGTCAGAACTGGGTTCAGCACAGTCTGGAGCTTTTATCTCCTTTCCACTAGGGAACGCCAGCCAGACACTCAGCTGACCCTCCTCTCTGGCTCTGTACTCTCCCCGCGCGTGCACCGTGTCTCTGTACCTTAGGCTTTTACAGCTCCTCTGATTTTTCTCCTGGTTTTCTCTTTCCTTATAGTTGTAGAATTTCCAGTCAGTCAACTTTTCTGTAGTTCTGGATAATGTCCATTTTGTATTTTAATTGTATGTTTTGAAATTGTTGTGTGAGGCTGCAGTTAGGCGTTTACCTATGCTGCCATCTTGGCTTCTCCCTTCCATTGATTTTTGGAGAGAGTGGAAGGGAGGGTGAGGTGACACAGAGGGAGGGATGGAGAAACATCGATGTGAGAGAGATACATTGATCTGTTGCCTCGTATAATCATCCTGACCAGGAGTAGGGATCAAACCTGTAACCCAAGTCTGAACCCTTGACGAGAAATCAAATTCCTGACCCTCCAGTATTCAGGCCAACACTAACCACTGAGCAAAACAGTCAGGGACTGTTATATAATTTAAAAACTACTTTTTTCATATAATATTTTATTGTCACCCTTTTCACAGGGGCAATTAAGACTTGAAGAGAATCTTCAGAATAAATGGTAGCTATGTGCTATGTATTCCACTTATTTATATCTAAAGTCAGTGTTCACAACATTCTACCCACTACCCACGTCTGATGAAAGTGATTTTTTGTACTTTCTTAATTCCTTCTGACTTTGAAGAAATGGAAGGGTAAGCTGTCATATGTTGGTTGATTTGTGGATATTCTTCATCATGTAAAACATTCCCAATACCTTTCAAAGACATAAAAATAGCATTGCTTCTTCTGGATTTATGCTGTAAGATACCGTAAAACTCCTGATGGTTTTACTGTGATACAACTGTGGCTATACTATTCTGTTGTAAACTAAATTGAATTCTAACACTTTCTAGTCTATTCAGAAAACAGCAAGGGAACAGAATTTATTGTGTGTTAATTTTTGGAAGCCAAATTATTGGTATAAATGGTATGTAATATGCCTACTGACCAGTTCATAAATTTGGGATTATTCTTGAGGAAAGCAATCATATTTTATTTACTTTATGTTGCACCATAGGATTTTAGTAGGATTTTAATAAATTTGTGATGATTTTAATTATTTAATACTGACTAAATCTTAAGCTTTGAAAAGAACTGCAAGTTTTAAATTTGTGGTTTTAATTTAATTTCTAAATTAATCGCACATTGATAAGCATAACTATTAACTATGTTACCATTTTAAAATGAGACATTTTATGGGTCCCCAAAGGCTCTTCTCTTATCTCCAAAATGAGGAACAAAACTAAACAAAATCACAGATAATGGCAGAGCTTTTTACTTTGGAAGACTTGGAAATTGGTTGGAATAAAGTTATGAATTTAAATATCAAACTATTTAACTTTCTACCAACTAAACAATTTACTGTTGGAATATTATTTGCCATTACTTACTTACTTATTTTTGTAATATTTGACTTTTATAATACTGTAACCAGTTGAAAAAATCAGATTCTATGAGTGGATCAACTATCTTTCTCTCTTCAATTATAACAGTAACTGCTTCACTTCTGTCTGAAACCCCAGCTGCCAATTTGGTCAGTCAGTCCCACCAATGACCATGTTTCATTTAGTTATTTAGGCTGATGTTTATTTAGAATTAATAAGTCACAGCACAGTTGAGGTTATACTTACCAATAGTCTGTTTTCTGGGATTTTATGGATGAATTAATAATTACTTAATTTTTTTTCTAGTTTATGTAAAGGCTTAAGCTACTGAATGAGCTCATTTGTGAGCTTATATTGGATTAACTTTTATATGTTCCGTATAAAGAGGATGCACAAACAAAAAACTATCATACTTTACTGATTCTCAGTATACATTAACATTTCTGAAATTAGGACTTAATCTGAAAATCTAATTAGCAGCATTATATTTCTTCTATTATTGGTACACGGTACACAGAATGGTGGTTTTTCTGACATTCATTGGCATCTTATTTTTCATGAAATCTCATCATTTATATGACTCTAAGCATGAGCATTTTCATGTTAATTTGTGTATTTCTTCTTTTAGGATTGTTTACAAACTAGATTTAAAACTTCATCCTACATAAGACTTTCTTCATTGATGTAATTTCATTTTAAAGTATGAATGGTTATTTAAAAATAAAACTAAGATACAAGTGGACCTGTTTATGTGCAGTAGTTCAAGGAATGAATTTTGCAGAGTTGAATAGATTCAGTGGGATCTTGACACTAAGAGTAATGGGGATTTCTCTTGTATAATTTTCATTCTCCTTTGTAAGCCTAAAAGTTCTAAGGAATCAAAAGCTGGGCAAATCTTGCTAACTGTTGTTTCTATTTATATATCAACTAGAGACCCAGTGCATGAAATTCATGCACAAGGGAGGGGGTGTCCCTTAGCCCAGCCTGCACCCTCTCCAATCTGGGAACCTCATGGAATCGGGCTTAAATGGTCAGTGGGATATCATTCGCACAACCCAGGACTGCTGGCCTGATCACCCCTAACCACTCCCCTGCCAATCTGATCCATGCCTAACTGCTCCTCTGCTGGCCCGATTGCCCCTAACTGCCCTCCCCTGCCTTCCCAGTCACCCTAACTCCCCTCCCTGCTGGCCTGGTCACCCCAATCTTCTCTCCCTTGCCAGTCTGTTCACCCTTAGGTGACCTCCCCTGCTGGCCTGGACACTCCTAAATGTCCTCTCTTTCAGGCCTGTGGGCACCCAACTGCCCTCTCCTGCCTGCCCAGTCATGCTTAACAGCCCTTCCCTGCTGGCCTGGTCCCCCCTAACTGTCATTCCCTGCTGTCCCTGGTTGCCCCCAACTTCCCTCCCTTGCAGGCCTGGTCCCCTCCAGCTGCTCTCCCCTGCAGGTCTGGTGACCCATAACTGCCTTCCCCTGCAGGCCTGGTACCCCCAACTGCTCTCCCTTGTAGTCCTTGTTTCCCCCAACTGCCCTCCCCTGCAGGCCTGGTTGCCCCTAACTGCCCTCCATGCAGGCCTAGTCCCTCCCAACTTCCCTCCCCTGCCAGCCTGATTGCCCAAAACTGCCCTCCCCTGCTGGCCATCTTGTGGTGGCCATCTTATTTCCACATGGGGCATCCATCTTTGACCACATGGGGGTAGCTATTTTATGTGTTGAGTGATGGTCAATTTGCATATCATTCTTTTATTAGGTAGGATTCTGTCTTGGTCATGCATCCAGAATAAGTCTATAACATTAATTGAGGTAAACAAAAGGCATTCTCATGATTTAAAGTTTTATCTCAGAAGAGTACTGAAGATATTTAAAACAAATAATTTTTATTTCAATTAAAGATAAAACAGTGAAGAAAAACCATTAGAATTGATTATAGCTTCCTCTAGACCCCCCAAGAGGCAGCTTTTTCCTCCTGACCCCTTTCAAATTTCTCTAGTGTGATTTATAAGCAAGGCCTAACTGAAAATATATTTGGTGATTTGGGATTGACACACTAAATATACAAGATGAATACTTGGAAAAGAAAATGCATCTGGACATGTGGTTAGCTTCAGGATCTTCCCCTTTGTCCCAGGTGACATCCCCACATACTCTTAACATTCCAGACAAGAACTTCAAAATTAATGTTGTTTACTCTAGTAGAAAATGATCAAAATTATTTTCAGCTTTTAATAAAGACCTCAGTAGCCTTAGGAAAATTGGACATATTACTTCACTTGTCGTTTTTAAAATATAATTATATCACCTTAATTATCTAATGAAAATGGGGTGATTCATTTTAAATATTAAGGAATGCTTTTAACTAGAGGATTTTCCCCCTGCATGTTAATTCCCCTCCCTTTTGTATTCTCTATTATCTGAATGACCTTGCAAAGGACAGAAAGGGATATTATAGTCAAAGCTAGAGTAAGTATATTAAAGAATGATATAATGCTTATTTTTATTTACATTATGCATTCATGTTTGCAGAATTAGGGAAAGTTTGAGAATTGTAAAACAGGTACTCATAGCCCAGAATCCCATGTCCTCCAGTAATAAAAGATTTTTTTTGGAATCATTTTTAGAATTGATGAAAAAGTTTTGTTGGCTTTAAAAATATATTTTTAAAGATTTGAGAGAGAGAGAGAGAGAGAGAGAGAGAGAGAGAGAGAGAGAGAGAGAGATATGCCATTCCTAACCTGGGTGTGTGCCCTGACTGGGAATCAAAACAGTGACCTTTTGGTGAATGCTATGGTGCTCAAGCAACAGCCACACTGGCCAGGGCTCTTTGTGGACTTTTTAGGTGATTATTAATATTTTCTTTTAGGTTATACAGTCATATATTTCAATGTCTTTATCTTGAAGTAATGAAGTAAAATATTCCCTTCATTGAATTCAATGTCTTATGCCTCTGTATTCCAGCATAATTATTACTCTAGGACCTAAAAATACCATACACTTTTTGCTTTTTCTTCCCAGAAACATTCTACATACTCTCTAAGGCCATCCTCATTTATGTGTACTTACAGAAATGATTACCAAAATAGTATTAAAGTGTATTAGGTAAGCAGATCAGCTGAATTAGAAATTTAGGATATGTTAAAAGGAAATTTAAACTCTTTCTGGATTTGTGCTTTGAGTTCCCTGTATGGTTTGTTTTTATTTGTTTATTTTTGCTGTAATCTTATTGTATTTATTTTTTAATTCAATTTTATTGTTTAAAGTATTGTATATAGTAGTGCATATATCTCCCCCATTCCCTGTATGCTTTTTAAAAGTTGAGATTTTATTATAATTTTTCTTCATAGTGTGTAGAACAGCATCACTTTTAGCATGGACAAAAAAAAATAATGTTTTCCTTGGCGAGCAAACAACTGCTTCAACAAAATATACCAATAACCATCCATTACAGGAACTACCATTTGTTTACACAATATCTGTCATGTTATAATACATCAAATATTTATCAGAGTTGACATTACAGCTTGCAAGGGGATTTTTCATTTTATTCTCATCATGACTCCTTGAATTAGGTATCATTATTTAATTTGTGAAAATAGAGAAATAGAAGTTATAGGGACTCTGTCTTGTCAAAAGCAATCATAGTTGTACATTGTCAGTATTTTAGACCTTCATTTTCTGATTTTAAAAGTGCTTTCATTTCCGCCGTATCAAGGGGCTTATTTGGTTGGTGCTTAAAATTGTGACTATCAACTGCATATAATCTCTATGCAATGAATGATGATGAATATCATATATGAAACAATAACATTATATAGCCATTTGAAGGCACTTCACATTTTGGAATTAACAGGAATAGTCTGCATTAACCTTTCTCTTTTTCCGCCTGTTAATCATCACTCAAGGATATTTTTTAATTAATTTTTTATTTTATTTTATTTTTTAAATATATTTTTATTGATTTTACACATAGAGGAAGGAAGAGGGATAGAGTTAGAAACGTCGATGAGAGAGAAACATTGACCAGCCACCTCCTGCGCACCCCCCACTGGGGATGTGCCCGCAACCAAGGTACATGCCCTTGACCAGAATCAAACCCGGGACCCTTCAGTCTGCAGTCCAACGCTCTATCCACTGAGCCAAACCGGTTTCGGCTTAATTGATTTTTTAGAGAGAGTGGAAGGGGCTAGGGATGGGGGGGGGAAGAGAGAGAGAGAGAGAGAGAGAGAGAGAGAGAGAGAGAGAGAGATGAGAGAGAGAGATGTGAGAGAGAGATGTGAGAGAGACACATAGATTGCTTACCTCCTGCACATGCCCTGATCACGGAAAACGCAAGTACATGTCCTTGACTGAGAATCAACTGCAACCCTTTGGTGCCTGGGTCAATGCTCACACCACTGAGAAACCTTAGCCAGGGCTTCTTAGCCTTCTTTAGAAAAGTACTATCAGCAAATATTTTATAATCTTGCTTATGGTGAGAGATATTGACAAAATTGGGTTGTGAATCACATTGTAGTCATGATCTATTTTTTAAATATATTTTTGTTGATTTCAGAGAGGAAGGAGAGGCAGGGAGAGATAGAAACATCAATAATGAGAGAGAATCATTCATCAGCTGCCTCCCGCACGCCCCCACTGGGGATGGAGCCCACAACCCATGCATGTGCCCTTGACCAGGATCAAACGTGGGACCCTCCAGTCCACAAGCCAACACGCTATCCACTGAGCCAAACCTGCAGGAACATGGTGTATTTTTTTTTAAAATAAATCTTTATTGTTCATATTATTACAAATGTTCCTCATTCCCCACCCCCATTGCTCCCCTACACCAAGTTTCCATTCAATTCTCTGCCCTTTCCCCATCCCCCATTGTCCTCATCCATAGGTGCAGTTTATGTTCAGTCTCTTCCCACCCCGCTCCACTCCCCATTTCCCCAAGAATCATCAGTCCACTCCCCTCCCATACCTCTGATTCTATTATATTCACCAGTTAATATTGTTCATCATTTTTACTTCCCTTGGTTTTTAGACTCACTTGTTGATAGTTACGTGTTTGTTCATAATTTTTATCTTTATTTTCTTCCTCTTCCTAAAGAACCCCTTTTAACAATTCATATAATTCTGGCTTGGCAGTGATGAATTCCTTTAGCTTAAATTTATTTGTGAAGCTCTTTATCTGGCCTTCGATTCTGAGTGATAGCTTTGCTGGGTAGAGTATTTTTGGCTGTAGGTTCTTGTTATTCATCACCTTGAATATTTCTTGCCATTCCCGTCTGGCCTGCATGGTTTCTGTTGAGAAATCAGCTGACAGTCGTATGGGTGCCCCTTTATAGGTAACTACCTGCTTTTGTCTTGCTGCTTTTAATATTCTCTCTTTGTCTTTAGCTCTTGGAATTTTAATTATGATGTGTCTTGGTGTGGTTCTTTTTGGATTCCTTTTGTTTGAGGTTCTGTGTGCTTCCTGGACATGTAAATCTATTTCTTTCCCCAGGTGGGGGAAGTTTTCTGTCACTATTTCTTTCAATATGTTTTCGGTATCTTGCTCTCTGTCATCTTCTGGGATGCCCATAATTCTGATGTTGGTTCGCTTGAAGTTGTCCCAGAGGTTTCTTACATTATCTTCAACTTTCTGGATTCTCTTGTCTTCTTGCTTCTGTGGAGGAGTGTCCTCTGGCTCTTTGTGTTGCAAATCTTGGACTTGATTCTTACAATCTTCCATTCTGTTTTTAGGACTCTGTATAATATTATTTATTTCAGAGATTGTATTCTTTATTTCTAGTTGACCTTTTATTATTTCTTGTTGACCCTTTATTATTTCTTGTTGATCCTTTATTATTTCTTGTTGATCTTTTTTCATATCCTCATAGGTCTCATTTATTTTATCGGCCTTTTCTAGGAGATTGTTGAACAACCTTATAAGTGTGGTTTTGAACTCTATATCCCGTCGCTTTTTGTCCTCCATTTCTTTCGTTTGTGATCTGTTTCCTCGTTTCGACATTTTCGCTGCTTCCCTGAGTTGGTAGGTTGGGAGGATCAGCTGTGTCTATGCCAGGAGACAACCTTATTCCACTAGACTTGGAGACCTGCAAAAGCCTCTCTGAGTTCAGCTTGGATGGGGCAGTTTCAGGGCGGGACCTACAGCCTTGGCTTCCGGTTAGCCCCGCCCTCTGAGGTTCCTGAGTCTCAGTGTACCTCAGTGTCCTTTGGTACTCGCTGCAAGCACCTCTGAGAGAAAGGCACCCTAGAGCTTCGCCCGCTACCAGACAGTCTAGTCTCTCCCCCAACAAGCCCACAACTGGGGTTCAGAGCAGTTGGAAGTGGGGTTAAGAACAGTCCGGAGTTTATGTCTCCTTCCCGCTAGGGCGATCTCGCGGCCCAAACAACAGTCTGTCCTCTGTGCGCGCAATGTGGGCTACTCAGGGGATCTGCTTTTCGCTCCCCTGAGCTTCTGCCTTACAGCCCAGATTCCCCCTGTATGAGGCTGGGGCCCGAGGGTCTTGCCCAGGACTGGGGTTCAGTGCAGTCAGAACTGGGGCTCAGCACATTCCTGAGCTTTTGAGTCCTTCCCGCTGGGGCAATTCAGCAGCTCAGGGAACAGTCCCTCCTCTGCGCGCAATGTGCGCGACTCAGGGGCTCTGCCTTTCTGGCCGCTAGGCTGAGCTTCCGCCTTACAGCCCAGTTTCCCTCTGTATGAGCCTGGGACCCCCGGGGTCTCGCCCAGAACTGGGGTTCAGTGCAGTCAGAGTTGGGGTTCAGCACAGTCCGGAGCTTTTATCTCCTTCCCGCTAGGGAACGCCAGCCAGGCACTCAGCCGCCCCTCCTCTCCGGCTCTGTCCTCTCCCCGCGCGCACACCGTGCCTCCGTACCTTAGGCTTTTACAGCTCCTCTGGTTTTCCTTCTGGTTTTCTCTTTCCTTCTAGTTGTAGAATTTCCGGTCAGTCAACTTTCCTGTAGTTCTGGATAGTGTCCACTCTATATTTTAGTTGTATTTTTTTAAATTGTTGAGGGCGGCTGCAGTTAGGCTTTTACCTCTGCCGCCATCTTGTTGTGTCTCCTCACATGGTGTATTTTTAAATTAAATTATTTTATATTAGTTGGGTAGGGAGCCGAAACCGGTTTGGCTCAGTGGATCGAGCGTCAGCCTGTAGACTGAAAGGTCCCGGGTTCGATTCCGGTCAAGGGCATGTACCTTGGATGGGGGCACATCCCCAGTAGGGGGTGTACAAGAGGCAGCTGATCCCTGATTCTCTCTCATCGATGTTTCTAACTCTCTATCCCTCTCTCTTCCTCTCTGTAAAAAATCAATAAAAATAATTTTTTAAAAAATAGTTGTGTGAGGAAAAAGTAAGTCTTTATGAATATACCCTATATACAAATATGAGACCAGTTATCTTACATTTAAATTCACTCCGGAAGTGAATTAATGAAAACATGTAATGGAAGTATGAGAATAAATATTAATAAAATGAGAAAGTATTTTCTATCCTCATTAATTTATCTCACTGTAAAAATTGTTTAAAATTATTTTTACTATTGTTATTTAACCCGCTGTGTGAGAACTCAAAAGGCCCTTTGAAATGAATAGGTGATGTATTTCAGAAAATAAGACACTTCAATGGTAGAGTTTCTTTTGCCAATGCTACTTAATCAAGTTCCACTTCAGGACTTTAATAACAATCTTTGTCAGACTCCAAAAGAAATTTCTACCTTCTAGCTCTCGTTAAAATACTCCTAAAACATGCCACAAAGCTGAATGAAACTCTATGCCTATTGGCTTGCCAATCTGGAGATTGGATCTTTGTGTTTGTAATGAAAAATATTCATAACATTTTGTGCAGCACTCTTGGTGGTTTGGGGCTTGATTAGTGTCCTGGTTTGGTCACCTGCTACCTATGTGGACTTAAACTGATACCCTTTATTTGTGTCTAGAATAGGAATTATAACACCTACTACTTAAATTAATTGAAATGATTTGAGCTAAGATATATAATCCACTTACCATTTGAGGCATTTTATGAAAAAGCTGTTGCTGTTTTTCACTTTAAAGTATTTTCCTTGCTGCCTTTAAATGCCTGTGTGTGCAAAGAGGTATACCAAGAATTAAAAGCTGTGCATGTAGTATGAATATCTCATTTGGATAGTGGCTTCTATTTTGTATGGCTGCAAAAATTATTTGAATAAGTTATTATCTGAAGTTTTGGCAATTATAGATATCATCAGTAACTAATTAGCTCATTGGCAATTATACTTTTTGAGTAAGGATGTGACCCGAAAACAGTGACAGGGTATGCAATGGATATTCTAGTCACTGCATTAGGCACTGGAATTATAAAAGTGAAGACACTAACACTGCTTTTATGTAATAATTTTTAAACATGAAATCAGTGCAGTCTTTTCCATATATAAGCTCTGTGGTCTACCTAGAAACCCATGTCTACCTGATAAAATCAATTTAATCATAATGGAAGCATAGGGAAAGGTCTAAATAGTAATGTTACCATATGCAAGTATTCTTTGCAATTAATCTTAGCTATAAATTTGCAGGTGCACTTATTACTCTTTATTGAACAATAATCAAAGACACTTTTTTGTTTTGTCTTAGAGAATCACAAATATAAGGTGACTTAAATTTTGCATTAGAAGTGATAGGTATTTGGTTGATCTCTCCCCCTTACCGCTCCCTCCCCTACCTTCCCTCTGAGGTTTGAAGGTCTGAGTGGGGTGATGGCATGAGTGGGCAGCTGGGGGAGTAATGGGGGGATAAGGAAACATGCAATACCTTCATCAATAAAGAAATTTTAAAAAGTGATAGGTATTTCACCTCAACAACTAGAATTCCAAATAATTGTAGTTTATATGCTATGGTATTCCATTAGAATGAAGTGCGTCGGGCACGAGTCTGGATAAACATCTTTTCAAGATGCTTGCTTTGGGGCTATCTCTCATTGCCCTCAAATTCTCCTTCATCCAGGCTTTCCGAAGGAGTTGTTTATATCCTGTCCCTTCCTCCAACTCCCACTCAGTCCTCAAACCATGCTATTTTGGCCTTTGTCTCCTTCATTGGATGAAAGACATCTTGCTGAGATCATCAAGAACATCTTTAGCTATCTTCAGTGGAAGTTTTTATTCCTCTTTGAAGCTTGATCTCTTAGCAGTAATAGATAAGACCATTCTCTCCTTGAAGCACTTTCTTAGAGTGCTTCTGAGGCAGAAAATTCTTCTAAATGTTCTCTTCTCTTTCTTTCCCATCCTCTGCTTCTGTGCAAGGTGTATTTTCCTAGAACACAATCTGTTTTCTTTCTAGGCATTCCCATTCACTTTATATGCGGGGTTTTAATTACTACTTGTATAAATCAGGATGAACTAGGCTGTAATCTTGTTGAACAGCCTCAAACCTCAGTGGATTGAAATAATAAAAGCCGTTTCTTATTCATTATTGTTATGTGTCCTATGATACCTAGGCTAATGGGTCAACTTCTGTGTGAAGTGTTGCTGGTCTCTGTGTCATAGGGAAGGAAAGCTGTAGTTTTTCCCCCCCAGCTATGCCATAATCCCATGTGGAACTAACACAGGTCACTTCTACTTTGAAATTGTTGGACAAAACTAATATGACTCCACCAAAATGGGGTTGAAAATATTTGCTTTCCTGGATTTCAACTATTTGGCCTGAAAGCAGAAATAAACTTCCCAAAGGAGAATTCATAAATCCCATCCAAAAGTCCAAAATCTCTAGATAATGTCTGGTAGTTGCTACCTGGGTCTACAGAGTGAGAGGTCTATGATACCTTCCGTTAATTGAGAGAAAGGGAAGCAAGCATGGCAAATGTAGGAATATATAGTTCTAAGATATATTATTTGCATATTTAATTATTGTTAAAAACTGATTTAACTAATATTTTCCCACTGTATAATTTAGATTATAATCCCTCTAGCTTGCAATATCAGTTTCATCAGTGACTGCCAGCCAACCCTCTAAAGTTAAGGGAGGGCATCACCCTACTTACCAGTTCTAATTTTTGTATCTCCCAGGATAGACTAGGTTATGCTACAAGTCGCAAACTCTCCTCAAGTCCCAAAAAATTCAGTGGCTTAAACGAAAAAAAAAAATCTCACTCAGGTTATATGCTACACTTCTTTTTAAAAAAAATATTTTCTTTTGATATTTTACAGAGAGGAAAAGAGAGGGACAGAGAGTCAGAAACATTGATGAGAGAGAATCATCGATCAGCTGCCTCTTGCACATCCACCACTGGGGATATGCCCGCAAGTAAGGTCCATGCCCTTGACCTGAATCGAACCTGGGACCTTTCAGTCCGCAGGCTGATGCTCTATCCACTGAGCCAAACCGGTTTTGGCATTTATGATACACTTCTTTTGTGGTCTGCTAGGGCTTCTATTCTGAGACCATCCTTGGTTGATAATTTCCCATTTGTAACTAAATGCTCTATCCCAAAGTTCCATGTTGCTTCTTCTCATAACTCATTAATCAGACCTACTGAATGGCCACACTGTGACAGTCTTTTGCCTGTTTACCCGGGGTCCATTCTCTACCCTTCTCATACGTGCTCTGGTTTGCAAGGGACTGCGTTTCCCTTGTTTTCTTGCACTCTGGCTTTGAAGCAGTTCTAGCCATTGGGGAATAGTGATGGAAGAATGGTGGGCCAGAGGAATGGAGACACTCAGTTACTGCATTTTGGCCCTCTTTCAGGTTTGGAGGGCATCTCCAGCAGTGGCGGCTTCTCTGTTATTTCAGCTCCCCAAATACAGGCACAGTGTTGTTTCATCTTCCACAAATGGCTGCCGGGGTCGGGTAAAACTACTTCCTCTTTGACTCTTGTCTTTCTTCCTTGCTCTCCGTCCTCTATTTGTCTTCTCAGCAATTTCAGCACCTGCACAAACAATTCCATGTATTACATTTTCTGTGTTGAAATGTTAAAGTGTTTTCTGTTGTTATGGTCCCCTGACTGATAAATCCAGGTTAAGATGTGCAACCCTACTATGTCCCCAGGGGACAGAGAGCTGGGAATAATTGGTGAACAGCTCTCATGACTGCCCTACTAATATTCAGCATGCAATAGTCCTCTCACTGGCGAGACCTCTCTTCTGAGCTCCAGACCGTATAGTCAAACTACCCAACTGATACCTCATTTTGAATGTTTCAAAGGCACGGCAAGCACAACATATTAAGGTCACAACACATGATCAACTCCCATCAAGTGTCATCCTATTTTGTTCTCTCCTTCAATAAGTAAGGACCTCATATATTTTGTTAATCAAGCAAAAACTTCAGTCATTCTTGAAACCTTACTCTCCCTCAGTTCATCTAACCATATCGCCATCATAACTGTAACCATAGCCATACCTACAATCAACCATTGCTACTGTGTCCTAAATATCTCTTAATTCTGTCCACTTCTCTAAATTTCCACTGCTGTCACTGTAATCGAGTCTCCTGTCCTGGACTTGACAATGGCAATAATAGCCTTGCTCTGAATGACATTCTCACAAAGTCAGTTCATAAAGAACACCAGATGTTCAGTGACATTCAATGACTTCCACTTGCTCTTAGGAGAAATACAGTACTCCTTAATATAATCTTTGAAGATCTAGCACCAATTGCCTCTCCCGCTTTACCTCCCTCTGTAATCCAGCCCCTCTACCTGCTTTAGTCCTTTATACTTGCTGGTCCTGCTCAATCCTCAGTATAACCTCATGGTTTTGAACATGTGGTTACACTTGTCTGAAACACTTTCCCTCCTCTTCATGTTAATATCTATTAAGCGAGTGTTTTTTCCTTTGTTTTTATATCTTCTGGCAAATCATCCTTGCCCACCCTGACTATGTTAAATACCCTATTACACACTTTCAGTAGTGCCATGTACCCCTGCTAGGCACATTAACAAAATTGTGATTTTATATTTCACTAGAGGCCCAGTGCACAGATTCGTGCACCGGTGGGGTCCCTTGCCTGGCCTGTGGGGATCAGTGGACCTCCATGCCACTGTAGCCCAGCCTTACTGCCAGCTGTTGGGCTTCAGCATCAATCCCGCATAGCGCAAAGTAACGTGTGAAGCTGCAGGCAGCCGGGGAGGAGCCGAGCTCGGGCTGGGTGCTGTGCCACTTCCACTCATCCTGGCCCCACTGAGCCTGCAGTAGCTGCCACTTGAGGCATGCAGGGGGAGTGTTCACAGGAGCCATTCATGCTGCCAGCTGCACTCGCCAGCCATGAGACCTATGTCTCTTGCTTGTCTATCAGCTGAGTTGCGCTCCATTGTGGGAGCGCACTGATCACCCAGGGGCAGCTCCTGTGTTGAGTGTCTGCTCCCTGGTGGCCAGTGCGTATCATAGCTACTGGCCGGTCACCTTTCCACTTAGGCTTTCATCGATATAGAGATAGAGATAGAGATAGAGATAGAGATATATAGATTGCATTATTTTTAAAATATATTTTATTGATTTTTTACAGAGAGGAAGGGAGAGGGATAGAGAGTTAGAAACATCGATGAGAGAGAAACATCGATCAGCTGCAAGGTACATGCCCTCGACCAGAATTGAACCTGGGACCCTTCAGTCCACAGGCCGATGCTCTATCCACTGAGCCAAACCAGTTTTGGCTAGATTGCATTATTATGTGAATAATGAAAATCTCCCACACTACTCTGTCAACTCTGTGAGATGGGAGACAGGGAGTGATCTTACTAATCATTGTATGTCTAGCTCCTATGAGAAGATGGGACATGATTATTTGATAAATTAATGAATAGAATGGTCTCTGAGGGAGTTTAAGAGAATCTGTCTCTGTTCTGGCCTCAATCTAACACAAGGGTCAGGCAGCAGTCACCTCATGGAACAGTCTCTCCTCCACATGGTAATGGGCAACCAGTCATAGCAGAGAGTGAGTGCAGATTTGAAATCAGAAAGAATAGATTTTGAGTCCCAACTTTGCCACTTACTTGTTGTGTGGTCCTGGCCTATTCTAGTAATCTCTCTGATCTCAGTTTCCTGCTTGCGAACATGAGGATAATTATAACTAGCTTGTAAGAATTACATACACGTATATCTCCTATATAATAAAAGGCTAATATGCAAATTGTCCCCTCAGGAGTTTGACAGTCTGCTATGACATGTGTTGACCACTAGGGGTGGCATGGAACAAAGGAAGGCCCTGTCCAGTAGCCTTAAGGCCCTGATTGGCCCTGATTGCTGGCCAGGCCTAGGGATCCTACCCTTGCACAAATTTTGTGCACCGGGCCCCTAGTGTGTGTGTGTGTGTGTGTGTGTGTGTGTGTGTGTGTATTTGTATAATATGGCATATATTTTGTGCACTGGGCCTCTAGAGTATGTGTGTGTGCACACGCATGTGTGTGCGCGCGCGTGTGTGTAATCTGGCATATAGAAGCTACTAAAGTTATAATAATTTTGTTTTTTGTTCAAAAATAACATAAGTAGCTGTAGTTTTTGTTAATGAGATTAAGCAACATAGATGATAGGAAAATATCAAGTGTCCATAGTTCATATATAACATTTAAATCAGATGGTGAAACATAAAAAATGGATAAGAAATCTAGTGTAAATTTTAGAGAATTAAAAACATTTCAACTAGTAAATACTTTGTGAGAATAATGCGTATGTGTGTATATATACTTATTTGTTTTGCTGCATGTATTTCTATTTGTCCTTATATGGAAATTTTATAATTGCATGTATTGATGTCATTTCCCCCCACTAACTTTTGTATTCTTTAAAACCGTTGCAGTATTTCTTTATCTTCTGGAATGATAATTCCACTAGAAAGCCTTGGTCTCTTACTCCATAGAGGAAAATCTGAGGGGGAAAAAAAGTGCATGCCTCATTAATGGCACCCCTAACAATGTCTGTCTTTGTGGGGTGAGAATTGATGTCATTTTTGGCAAGGACACAGCTGACACTGTTCTGTGACATTGCAATAAGTTCAATACGTGCCTAATAGGAAACCCTTTTCCAAGCGGTAAACAACCCTTCCCAAGGCAGCGCTGCCAAAGCTATGGTGTGTCATCCAACAGGAAATCAACAGGACAGCCCTTTGCACTTAAAAAAAAATGCATATGCCTTTAATGATGTGTTATTTCTTAAGCCATCTGAAGATGTGCTGTCCATCCCAATTGCCAGGGTTAAATTGTTGATTTTTAGAAATTATGATGATCTCATTATGCTTTTGTCATAAAATGACTCTATTTTATGTAGCAATTAACTCCAAAATAATGTCGTCTCAAGGCTAAAACCGAGCCTAACATTTTGACAAAGTCCTGCTTTAGAGTGGCAATCAAACACATTTTGCCCATTTGCAGGTATTTCAAGTATCAAATTGGATGAATCTTTTTAATTTTCTTCTCCCGAATTGAGTTCAAGTGAATTTGATAGGATTATTAGGGCAGCCAGTGCCCGGAATAACAATGACGCTTCCAGAAGGAACCAGCAGGCCTGGTGTTATTGATGAAGAGCTGCTTCAGACCCTTCATTTGTCAGCAGGAAACCCTGCTCGGTGACCCGGCTATTGAGTCCTTACCTGCAAGACAGCACCCACCTATTTCACTCCAGAGGCACTCAATGCATCTTTGCAATCAATATTCAATTATGCAAGGCCAGGAATGCTGGTTAAGTAACTGTGTCTAACTGCTGAGGAAATGTATTTCCAAAAAGAATATGTCAGGGCTTCTGGGTCAGTTCATCTTCCCCACCTCTGGCTGACTACCTGTCCTGTTACAGTTGTTGAACATGCACTATTACCTTCCTGCAGAGAATCTCCTGTGGTGGCGTGTTTCTTGCCTTTCCTCCGCAAGTACCTTTCTCAGCTCTATTCCTAGTAGTCTTTGACTCCTGTTACCCAGGAAACCGGAGCACATTATCCCTAGCCGCACTTTGTTTTCCTGCCTTCACATATAGGCCAGCCACCAAACCACTGCTTTGTTTCAGTCCTGCAGTATATGCTTCCGTCGGTCTCTCTTTGTTCTTTCTCCCTCAGCCTTGGGAGTTTGGTTCATGCGCCTTTTCAGTGAGACTGGCTAGATATTTTAATTTCACAAATTATGCAGCACTCTTAATTGTACGCCGCTGAAAATGGACTTACCATACCGCTCTCACTCTGGCCCAGCCTACCAGGCACGCATGAGGTTATTGCTGCCAAAGCCATCTTCTAATTTAAAAATTATGAAAATTTCACGGGTCACCAGATAGGCAGTGGGAACTGGGGAGCTTTTAGCATATTAATTGGGCTCTGAAGAATTCACTAAGTACAGTTGGTGACAATTATGCTTGTTATCTGTGATTAAGGGAGGGTGCTACTATACCTTTCCTAGGACAACCAAAACCAAAACCAAAAGAAAACACTGTCATAAAATAGGTAAGCAGTGAATAAATGGGTTGTTACTCTTATTATTACAGGAGTCTTTAATTCATTTAATTTCATTCCTGTACTTCTCAACTAATTCAGGGATACCCACATCCCGATTTCACTGGCAGATTAAGACTGTTTTACTGGCTAGGAGGTGGAAGGCATGGAATTTTCTGACCAATCCTGGATTTTCATCACGAGCAAGTTCCTCATGGTGTTGCAACTCGCTTTCCTGAAATTCCCTATCCTTCTCCTGGGTTCCCTGGGTGTCCTGCTTCCTGGATTCTACTTTCCACCTGCCTGGTTTTTTAACCGCTATTTCACCCTGACCTTTGGCATCTGCTCTTCTGTTCATTCCTGCTAAGTTTTTTTTTTTTTTTTTAACTTTATCTCCAATTATAATCTCTTGAATTCTTGCCCGGTTTAACTTGGGCTCCGTCCTGATCTCACTCTTCGGCTCTGCCATTGGGAGGTATGCAGAATAACTGAGGTACTCCATATAGACCTAGTAGGGTAACTGTTCAAAACACAAAAGCCATTTGGCAAACAGATGATAAAATCTCTATTGCTATTATTTTTAACTTTCCACCTGATAACTAATAGTATTAGAAAACACTTCATTAAGTTTTTGCCACATGCTAGAACCTGTGATGGGAGTCCCATATGTTATACATATAAGTCTCACAGCATTTACAGAGGAGGCACAGAGAGGCTATGGTACTTCCCCAGGGTCACACAGTTTTTGAGCGGATTGGCAAGAATTTCAATCATAGCAATCCAGTTGCCTAGAGTGTATTTTTGTCCTTGCCCCTGTGTCACACTAAATCACACCACATAGATATATTGTCAAATATATACAACTTTACATTCTCAGACTTTCAGTTGTTAACTTTGTTTTGAAAGTGTTAGAATCTTGAAATGTTTAGAGTTTTCTAGGTTTTTGTTTGTTTCCTGTTTTTATTGGTCATTTCTGGTTTGGGACTATAATAACAGGATACCAGGAAAGTTAGAATTAAACATGATGTAACTTAATCATCACCGTCAGAAATCTGGTTTCTAATGACACATAAAATAATCACATGCAATCATTTATTCCACAAATTCAGGTGTTATCTACCAGGTGCTAACAATGATGGCAGGCCCTGGGGACTCAATAGTAAGCCTTTCATAGAGTTTACATATAGAAATGGTACATTGGTCCAGCCATGAATTAAGGTGTAACTTGTGGCCGAAACCAGTTTGGCTCAGTGGATAGAGCGTCAGCCTGTGGAATGAAAGGTCCCAGGTTCGATTCCGGTCAAGGGCATGTACCTTGGTTGCGGGCACATCCCCGGTGGGGGGTGTGCAGGAGGCAGCTGATCCATGATTCTCTCTCATTGATGTTTCTAACTCTATCCCTCTCTCTTCCTCTCTGTAAAAAAATCAATAAAATACACACCTTTTAAAAAGGTGTAACTTGTGGAAATTTATTGACCCTTAAGTTAAACTCTGTTAAAAACAAACTAATGTATGTTGAGTGTTTAGTGCATTCTGTGTCCCTCAATAAGTGGTAGCTTTGCAAAGAAAGTCTAGGTAATTTTTGATTAATTATTCTAAAGAATTTAATAATAAAATACTTTAAAACAGAGCCTGTGACAAAAAAATACTACAATTTTCCCTGAAAGGCATTTTAAAATTTATCTTAAATATCTAAATGTTTTTAAAGACCCCTAATTTTACATAAATACAAAGCTTTAATCATAGCAACCATTCTCTCCCCCCCCCCCCCCCCGTTTTTCCATTTTTCCTGTTGGTCATCCTCCTCTTTCTTCCTTTTTTTTGATGCACATCAGCCATGACCTCCTCAAAAAATCCAAACATATTAGTACTCAAGCCCGTATCTCTCCATTTTCTTATATTTCTATTTAGGAATCACACATCACACAAATAAAGCGTTTTATCACCTTTTAGAAAATCTGGGTTATACAATATTGAATTTTCTGCATCATGCTTTTATCATTCAATAACTCTTGGGAATGTAAGTCAACAGATATATAGCCCTGTTTTTTTTTTTTTTTTTTGTGTGTGTGTGTGTGTTGCTAATATGTACATGATATTGTATGGTGAAGTGGCTGAATTTAGTTAGTCTCTGCCATATTTGCTGCAGGCACATTGCTTTCAAGCTTTGATACTTCAAATGTCGCTACAGTAAACATCCTTGTAAATATGTCCTTAAATAATTCTGTATCAAAGGGATACATTCCAAAGTGTGAAAATGATTGTTTAATGGATTAGAAAAGGCTGTGGAGATCATTTGCTTTATTTTCTTCTGGTATAAATTACAGAAGTTGAACCCAATGATTTCCATGCCTCTTCCTAGTCATTAAACATAACAGAAGGTTGCCAAAACCGGTTTGGCTCAGTGGATAGAGCGTGGGCCTGCAGACTGAAGGGTCCCGGTTCGATTCTGGTCAAGGGCATGTACCTAGGTTGCAGGCGCATCCCCAGTGGGGGGTAGGCAGGAGGCAGCTGATTGATGATTCTCTCTCATCAATGTTTCTAACTCTATCCCTCTCTTCTTCTATGTAAAAAAAAAATCAATAAAATATATTTTTTAAAAAATAACAAAGTTAATCACTCTTTTGCATTATCTTCTGCTGAAACAAACAAAATCCCATATTTTAGAAAGAAATATAGAGAAAGAGAATATGAATGAATGAGTATGGATAATTTGGTATGCTGCTGAATTTAGCTAACCTGGAATAAAGGTGAAGGAGAAAGGTACTCAACTTCTATGTGGTCGTATCAGTATCATCACTTTCTCACTAATTGAAGACCTTGAGTTAGGTTTTTCTTGCTATTATTGGCATTTCTACTCTGAATTTTTTACAGATATCTCTGAATTTTGTTGATGGGACAGGGATTTAAAAACTAACCTTAATGAACAAGTTGAATAACTTCATAGCTGAACGCATATCAAATTACTTAAAACAGTGAATACCTTGATATTTTGCAGGTAAATATGTAAACATTAACCTCCCCTGAGCTAGCACCTTTATTTCACAAAAGGTATTTAGAGTTTAATCACAATATATACAACATTTGCAGGTTGAGTGCTAAAACTGCTATTCTTGATTTAATAATAATATGCTACATTATGTTGGATCAAATCACTGTACTAAAAATTTAGTAAGCTCTCATTAAAAAATACTGTGTCATGCAAGTAACTTGGTTATGCAAAATTATTGTATACAGGAATAAGTTCAAATTTGTATAAATGACTGTGGGAATCCTATATAATAAAAGTGTAGTATGCAAATTGTCCCATTAACCAGGAGTTGTCCAGTAGTTTGACCAAAGGGTGGGGCTGGCCAGAGGAAGGAAGGGAGTACCCAGGTGGCAGGCACTAGGAACCCTACGAAATGCATGAATTTTGTGCACTGGGCCTCTAGTCTCATATATTTAGATTAAGAAAACACAAACTGAAGTAGCCAAGCAGATTAAGGGCTTCCCTGTCAAGCAGAGCCACAGCGTACTATGTGGAAATAAGTTCAAGCACATAAATTGCACTTCATGGGAATCTTGGATTACAAATTCCTCAACCACGTTCTCTGAGTGAGCAAATTCTTTCTCATTCCCATTTTTATTGCCTGCTGTATCTTCAGTATAAACTACTGCACCATTCTCTTAACCCTGTTCAGTAATTGTTTGTAATTGCACAGGCAACAGATAGTCCATGTTGATTATGTAATCTCTTGAGCCAGAAAATGGGTTTCTATTTGGGTTTCCTTAGAAATTACCTACTTCACAGCTAACTAAACCCTAACTTGGAAGTAATCTGTAACACTGTATTCTGTTTAATTTTTTAAAATATTACGCCTTTTGTTCCTCTGGTTATATTAAAATACACCTTCAGTATGTTCAGTAGAGTGCTATATACAAAGTAGGTGTTCAGTAGATGTGTCTGCTGCCATTTAAAATTCGGTGTTAGGTATTCCACGTTTTACTAAGAGGTTATTTCTAAGTTCTTACCACAATAAGAGCAGATCTACAGAGTAGTGAAAACATTTAGAAATGGATAAATCCGTATACTTGGATGTGGGAGATATTTCTTAAAAGAATAACCAGATTGACTCAGGCAGACATTTCAGCCAAACATTTCCTGTGAACTGTGTCCTCTCTCCTGAAGCAGAGGAGGATTATGGCCAATGAAGGTAATTAGTGCCAGATTAGGATGGCTTCAGCAGGTGTTAGGTTCAGACGCCCACCTGCTAGTAGAAGCCTCGTGGCTGGAGAAGGGCTTGAGTAGTCTTGTTTTACTGACAGCTGCCCATTGTTAATGCACCATATGTGATGTTGGTTAAAGTTGCCATCAATTCTTGAACCATATGAAAGTGGTGAGCACAGTGACAGACAGATGAATACGTGCAAGGCAACAAAAGACCTTTATTGCTGGACTGGGACGCAAAATCTTAAAATGATTTTATGAAAGGGTCCTTAAAAAGAGATTGTTAAAGCTATGTCACAGTCAGTATACATTTGCTCTCGTCACCATTTGTCATTTTTGTTTAGAAGTCTAAAATATACATGCTAATAGCAACTGCTTTTTTAGAAGTTAAGAAACCTGACAGGAAAGGCTACATTCCCCAAGGACCTCTTCCCCCCCCCTCCCCCCAATTTCATCATTGGAAAGAAAATGAAAAATTGCAAATTAATCGCTAAGCCCAAATATTTTGGAAAACTTAAAAGTATTATCTAAGAGAAGGATAGGGGCCACCGGGGGTGCTCAGTGGTTGAGCATTGACCTATGAACCAGGACATCATAGTTTGACTTCTGGTCATGACACAAGCTTGGGTTGTGGGCTAGATCCCCAGTGAGGGTTGTGGAGGAGGCAGCAGATCAATGAGTCTCATCATTGATGGTTCTATCTCGCTCTTCCTCTCTGAATTAAATAAAAATATGTATTTTTTAAGAGGATAGGTTTCTGAATTTAGTTGCTTAGGTAGAAGAAAATAGGTATGAAATAAAAGTATGGGAAGATTTAATTTTTTTGGACTTCTTGAGTCTGTGGGATTCCTTTTGCTGCCTAATCCTATATAATAAAAGGGTAGTATGCAAATTGACTGAACAGTGGAATGACCAGTTGGTGGGGACGTGGCTAGCAAGGGGGTGGCAGCAGGCCAGCCAAAGCAGGTGCCGGCAGGTAGAGGGAGGGGACCAAGATCAGGGGGCATGGTAAATAACAGTATTAAAATATTTCTTCTAATTAATTCACTTTCAATGTGCAGGAATTTGTGCATCAGGCCACTAGTAAGAGTGTAATATTCTACAAGTTGGTGTAGGGAAGAAATAGCTACTTAATTTATAGAGAGGTTATTAAAGCTTATATGCAACCTATTTACTTAGGAAATAACAATGGTAATTGTCAATATAGTTGTCAGACACTTTGTCTGTTACTTCTTTAATTCTCTCATCATCCTTATGAAGTAGGTACTGTCACAGTCCTTATTTTTAGACAAGGAAACTGAAGCCCAAAGAAATTAATTTATGCAAGGTTACAAAGCTGGGATTTTAAACTCACTCTTGTATCTACACTGCAATAAATCAGGTTTGAATAGTTTAAAAGTAAATTGACTTTTCCCAATTTAGAACCTGATTCTAATGACTGGACTAGCTACTCAAGTGACATCCATGGAATGGGTGCAAAATTGTAATTTGATGTAAAAATTATTGAAATAAGAATGTGTGAAGTGTATGTATAAGGGAAGCATCACTTGCTTTGAGATGCAATAGAAAGCAGTTTTTATTTTTTGACATGGTACTGATTGAGAGATTAATATTTGAAAAATGTGATTAGTTACAAGACTGCCACATGGCTACTTTGGAAATCTATGAAACAACACGTATTAAATGTCTTAACTTCAGAAGACAATTGCTAGATAAATGAATTTTATTTCGTCTGATTCTCTGGTTCTCAATTTTGAAATAAAACACACGGAAGCCTCCAGACAAGCCCTTGGGTTTATGCAGGAGTTAGAAATTATGACACATGGTTGACCTGCTTATCGCTCATGTGAGGAGAGACTCAGCACACAGCTACTTCCGCTACTTCTTGCCTATGGCTTTACGTGTGTCTTTTAGGATCAGAATCATGTGTTAAAGTCTTATGATCTTATTGAGTTATTATCCTGCAGAAAAGATGTCAAGCAGGAAAATATGGTAGGGGAATTTACACAGGGTTGAAAAGAGAAGATAATTGGATAAAATAATGTAATATCTTACTGAAAAAATAAAGGTACAATTCACAGCATGGATTAGATATCAAATATATTTATAAAACAGGGCATATTTATTTATGTATTTGTATTTTATTGATTTTTACAGAGAGGAAGGGAGGGGGATAGAGAGTTAGAAATATCAACGAGAGAGAAACATCAATCAGTTGCCTCCTGCACGATCCCTACTGGGGATGTGCCCACAACCAAGGTACATGCCCTTGACCATAATCAAACCTGGGACCCTTCAGTTCACAGGCCTACACTCTATCCATTGAGCAAAACGGGTTAGGGTAGGGCATATTTATTTTTAAACAACCACTCAATACTTCTGCCTGAATTGGAGGAACTTAATGAGAACCTATTAGCTCACACTGAAATGAGGCTTGTGTAGTTAAGTCTTGAATTGTGGTGTGGTATTTGTTTTTGATATGGTAATTTGCCTTGTGATTCTTGGCATGCCATGTAAAATGTTGGATTTTAGCTATTCGTTCTATGTAACCATGGTTTGGATACCAAAAAATCCATTTTTGTTTATGTCATGTTTTGTTTTAAATGCTCTAAAAACCAAATGATTCATGGACAACAAGAACTTTAATATTTTGTTACAAAGTCAACTTTAAATTAAACAATGCATTCTGAATTATACATAATAGAAAGTAAAGTGTAATTGTAAAAAATGGCAATGAAAAATAATCAAAATGCTTATTCCAAAGGTAATCTTCAAGGTTATAATGGCACATTTGCACAAACTGAAATATTCTGATCGGTACTACAAACTTTAAGAAAACTGTCTATACAACTGACAGGTTTTCAAAAGAAAGAAACTTCAATATATCAAGAAACCGTTGGCCTTTTCAAGTAATCATTGCCATGGTGGTGTTAACAAAAGAAACTTATCTTAATGGGATAATCAGTGTAGTTTTTAGAGAATTGTTGCCTTACTGAGACACTGTTAATGAAAAGTAAAGTTAGAATGCTTTTTTTAAAACTTGGTGTTAAAATCTGTTATATTTCAGCAGAATTATAAACTAATATTCTTCTCAATTATTGATGAAAATGAAGTGATCTTAGACGTGTGACATTTACCAATTTAATGACATTCCACACAATTGTTTCATTGTTTCACAGTGAACTTATTTATTTCTTCAAATGCTTTACTTCTGTATTATAGTTTTCTTACCTGAAATAAAGACTGTAGCTTTAAACATTGAAAATGAAATTAAGATGTAATAATCTACTTAATTATTGTGCCTGAAAGGTATTATTTATCTGACCTGAAGTATATATTTTTAAAATACATTTTTGTAATGAGAGAGAGAGGAGTGGGATAAGAGGGGGAGATATACATCAGTGAGAGATCAGCTGCTCTCAACTGGGGGGGTGGGTGGGTGTCAAGGTCCCAATCCAGGCATATGCCCTGACTTGGAATCAATTTGTAATCTCTTGGTACCAATCGAGTCACACGGGCCAGGGCAACCTCAATTATCTTAATAAATTTATCAGTTCTTATTTTCTAATACTTCCCAAGATTGCAGATTAGAATTGGTCAGTCTGGTGTCTACTCTTTATTAAATTATTCTTTTAAAAAAAATTCATCATCGCCAAAACCGGTTTGGCTCAGTGGATAGAGCATCGGCCTGTGGACTGAAAGGTCCCAGGTTCAATTCCTGTCAAGGGCATGTACATTGGTTGCGGGCACATCCCCAGTAGGGGGTGTGCAGGAGGCAGCTGGTTGATGTTTCTCTCTCATTGACGTTTCTATCTCTCTATCCCTCTCTCTTCCTCTTTGTGGAAAATCAATAAAATATATTAAATAAGGGAAAAAAAGAAAAAAAATATATTTTTTAAAAATTTCATCACTATTTATCCCCTCATGCTCTCTTTTGTCTCCTTCCTTTCACCCCCACAATCACCACACTGTTGTCCATGTCTATGAGTTCTCTTTTTCCATTGTTCTCTTCATTCCTCCACCTCCCTCAACACCCCATCCCCTTCACCAGAGCAGTTTGCCTGGTTTTCAAAAGGAAGAAACTTCAATATATCAAGAAACCATTTGCCTTTACTAATTAATGAAATCTTAAGCCATCATAGTTCCCTTTCTGTTCCGTTTCTATTCCACATCTCAGCATACAGGCAGTCCTCAGGTTATGTAGGCATCCCCATTTATTTGTGTTTTTTTTTAAAAAATTCCTCCATTTTGAGGTATGTACACATGTGCTTTATGATTTTTATTATTCATTTACCACAAGTAAAGGTCAGGACTTGTTTTCTTTCTTTTATTTTACTGCTTCTCTTCATTACTTCTGTGCATGTGCTCCTTATGAGCAAAATAGGTGCTTATTTCGGTGGGTTCTGACTTAACAGTGCAACTTGCTTTACCTTGTGCTGTAGGAATGGATCTCCAACATAACCCAAGGACCAAATGTACTATGACTTCCGCTTCTGTTTATATCTTCCTTTCATTCCTTCCTTCTTTATTTCTTTCACACACATAGGCACTGACACACACATACTTATACTCACAGCATCTTACAATGTATCAGGGAACTATTGTACCTGCTGGGGATCCAGCAGCAAATGCAAAAAAAAAAAAAAAAATGGACACTTCTTTCATGGAACTTGCATTTAAGTAGAGAGGTGGTTGATATAAAGTTAAAAACAACAGATAATGGAAAATATACATAACAAGGAGATGAGTATTAAATATGGCAATGTAATGGAGAGTGATTAGATATGCAAGGTTTCTCTGGAGAGCTCAAATTTTAGCCTAAATCTGAATAAGAAAGAGCCAGACAAAGGAAGATATCAAGAACAAATGAATGCAAAGGCAGGCACTGTGGTAGGGGCCAGTTGGCAGGTTTGAGTAACAATACTGTGAATGGAGAAGGGTAGGCAGGATTAAGAAAACTGGCTATTCAGAGTAACAATACCGGGATAGATAGGTAGTCTTTGGCCAGATTATGTTGTGGACTGGATATATACTTGCATTTTATTCTAAGTATAACAGGAAGTTTAAGTAGGATTTGTGGCATGATTTGATTTGTCCTCTAAAAATTCACTTTGATTTAAGTTAAAAAAATGTTTTATAGCCAGCCAGAGTGGGTATGGTAAGATGTGGTACAGTACGATTATTACAGTTCTCTTGGATTGGTCTAAAATGACATTGCAATTAGAGAGAAATCAACAAATCCAGGGTATAGTTTGACGACATAGCCAATGGAACTGGGTGAAGGTTTATTCTGTTCATAATACAAGAGAATTACCCTAATTGTATTTGATAAACCTTAACACAGTGCTACTGACAAATTTGATTCATGGGTAAGGAACTTAAGTGTTGAATGGAACTTCTTACCATACAAAAACAAAACAAAAGCAGTGTAGTCAACCTTAAAAACATTTGAAATTATTATGAATACCCTTCAAAAGGTCTGCAAGAGTTTCTATAAAACTTATTGGCGTGCTTTGGTGGTTAAGTAGGCCTTTGTGTAAAGACAAATTATTGATATTTTGGGGGAAAAAAGGAATTCTATTCAATTATATGATTCCATGTAAAAATGCATTATTGGGTAAAGAAAACACCGTAATAGACTTGGGAAATAGGCACTATAAAGGACTATGTGATATAAATGCGAATAAAGTACATTCCCTATACTCAAGGATTTCTTATCCCAATAAGAAATTGGATGGCCAAGATAAACCACAAAACAAGCACTCCAATGTGTCTCAGAGGGCAGAGACTGTTGCTCATTGGGTCTGAGCTAGGGCGCCTTCTTAGAAACAGGAATTTGTCCCCTATACTGGTGGGCACAGGGATTCCAGAGAAAAAGAACAGCGTGGATCACTGCACAATAGTAAGGATCCAATAGCTGCAACTAGTCAAATTTCGATAAAGAAGTGAATGTAATGACAAAAGAGATAAGACATGGCGTTCTGTGTAACCTGGAAAAGCTCTGAAAAACCCAGGTTTTATAGTAAACATTTTTTAGGTAGTGTCATACTATTTTCTATAACAGCTGCACCATTTTACATTATCAGTAGCAATGCATAAGGGTTCTAATTCCTCCACATTCTTACCTTATACTGTATTTTACTGTCATTTTGGTAATAGCTATCATAATGTGTGTGAAGTGTCTTTCAAGTGTTATAAACTGTGACCCGATTTACAAATGTGGCATAAGATTTTGGGGGACAAGCACCCAGCTCTGAACCAGGGTTGGTATTACAAGTAAGAGTGCAAGAATTCCCTTCATAAAATAATTTGCTTAAGTATAAATATTTAGGAAGTGTTTTCCTTGTTCAAGGCATCGTGCCAGCTTCAGTGTATGCCTTGGTTAGCAAAACAGACATATCAAGTCCAGTGGGAAAGATGGATATTCATTAAATACTATCTAATAAAATGGTGATATGCAAATTAACCATCACTCTGTCACAGAGATGGTGGTGCCCATAGCCACAAGATGGTAGCACCCAGCCCTCTTAACCCCGCTGGAGTCCCCCAGTCCTAGCTGGCAGGGGGGGAGGGGAGGGTGTAGCTGCTGAGAGCAGAAAGTGAGCGGCCTGGTGGAATGCTTACTTTGTTGCCATGGCGATGGGGCAAGTGTTCCACCTTGGCCATGGAGGGCCTCTGGGCCACGGGCATGGAGTGGCTGGGAGGTGGTGGGGAAAGCTTGTGTTGTAGCCCCGGTGATGAGGCAAGCGTTCAGCGCCTGGCTGCGGATGGGCCTGTGGCCAGGCCAGGGAACGGATGGGCCTCTGGGCCTCAGAGAGACTCTGGGCAGCAGGTGCAGAGCGGCCAGGCCCCACAGAGAGCTACTGGCGCAGGGATCCCTGTGCAGGGCTGCTAGAAATTACATAAGTATATAGTCTTATGCCCAGATTTCAAGATCCCCAGGGACCACCAGGGAGCCGAGTCTGATGTAAAAAACAAAAGAGCCTTTATTTCAAACTCGAGTCTGGTCTCCCTGCCTCTACCTACGCAGCGGCAGAATGCAGAGAGCCCCGAGCTCTGAAAGTGTGGTCTTTTTATAGAGTTTAGGGTTGGGTGGTGGGGTGATGCTCGGACCACTGATTGGCTGGTTCTGATTGGTGGGGTGAGGGCCAGGATCTCTTTACACTGGGTTACTTCCCTCTGTATTTCTATTGGCTGATTTAAGGGTGGGTGTGTATTTGATACATTTTATACACGATGGAAGACATAATACAAAACAGAGTCAGTCCTGCTCTGCCCTTGAAAGAAGGCCTACGTGCTGGGGAGGGGCCATGAGACCATATCTCAATGCCTGGCCTGGTGTCAGCACTGATAACTCTATCTGGGGTACAGTCCCCGGCCTCTCTGGCAGTATGCCCCAACATTCTTATTCTCTAACATATAGTATAGCAGATGCTCTCTGCTCATCCACATGTCTTAGCACTCTATGAAGCAAAGTTGTTTACTTCTGCCCACAGGTCTTTGTTTCTGGAAATATGAACACACTTGGCCCATGCACATGACAAACCATATATGCTGAAGCATTCATAACCCTGAGAGCCGCCATCAAATAGTGATGGATGGTGAATGGCAGATAAATACCCCATCTTCCTCACCCTTCATTTGGGATAGTTTTGCGATGTGTTCTTTCTCCTAGAGTTTCCCAGAGGGATTAGGCTCCAGTTGCCCTTGGTGCTGATTTGCTTGTTAGGACACCCTTTATTGACTC
This sequence comes from Vespertilio murinus, assembly GCA_963924515.1. Classification (NCBI taxonomy): domain Eukaryota; kingdom Metazoa; phylum Chordata; class Mammalia; order Chiroptera; family Vespertilionidae; genus Vespertilio; species Vespertilio murinus. The sequence continues at coordinate 15,918,996 of OZ004710.1, forward strand.
TCTCTCCTTCTCTGGCTAACTTCTAAGCCTAAACAATTTTGTCTGAGATCACCTCGCAAGTGAATTCAAATCGTCTCAGTATGGAATTTAGGGAAACCCACGCTAAGACACTTGAATGTATTTTGATAAATTCTGTGGAGGAAAAGAAAGGTTGCTGTAAAAAATTGTAATAGAAAGTCAATGCTGTGGGTTCAATGAGGGCTACTCGGAAAAAGTGACACTTGAAGGTGGAGTAGGCGGTAATTAGGTGAAGGCATCCCAGCTGAAGGAAACAGCAGGGTTGATCTCTGTGAATAGGAGAGAGCACGGCATTTTTACAACATGAGGTGGCACTAAAGGGAGTAATGAAAATGGTTGAAACAGATGAAGCTGGACATAGAGTTAGGGTCCAGTTCATACACTGCCATGTAGACCATGCTAGAATCTTAGATATTTATGCAAAGAGCGATGGCATACTGAATAAAATCCTTTTAACTCAGAGGAGAGATATTGTCAGATTTACCTTTTAAAAATATCGCTCTGGGCGTCTCATGGAGAGCAGATTGGAGTGGGACAAGAAGAGTAGACCATGTGTCTTCGTTGGTTAGAGCGTCCTCTGTATGCCATGAAATGGGTTCAGTCCTTGGTCAGGGCACAGGGTACATACAAGAATTAACCAAAGAATGCATAAATAAGTGGAATAGTGAATTGATGTCTCTCTCTCTCTCTCTCTCTCTCTCTCTCTCTCTCTCTCATCCTTTCTCCCTCTCCTTCTCCCTTCCTATCTCTATAAAATCAATTTTTAAAAAGGATAGCCCACAAGGAGTCATTTGCAATGGGGCAAGCAATAGACATTGGTAACTTGGTCTAGTACTCCTTCCAATTGTGATAACCTATAATCTCACCAGACATTGCTGAATGACCATTTGGATACAAAATTGCCCTGGGTAAGAACTGTTTAGACTAAGGTTATCTCAGTAACCTTTAAGGAATGCACACCTATGAGAGAGAGAGAGAGAGAGAGAGAGAGAGAGAGAGAGAGAAGAGAAGAGAAGAGAAGAGAAGAGAAGAGAAGAGAAGAGAAGAGAAGAGAAGAAGAGAAGAGAAGAGAAGAGAAGAGAAGAGAAGAGAAGAGAAGAGAAGAGAAGAGAAGAGAAGAGAAGAGAAGAGAAGAGGAGGGGAGTGGAAGGAGGGGAGTGGAAGGAGGGGAGGAGAAGAGAAAGAAAGCCATGTTTTAGTTAGTGTCAATATTTATTCCTCTTTTTTTGTGAGCCATACTTTTTTAAAAGTATTATTTTTTTGCTTAAAGTATTACATATAGTATTACATGTCTGTGTCATTGCTTATGCTTATATTCATGCATACAAGTCCTTTGGTTGATCTCTTACCTCCATTCTTCACCCATCCCCTACCTTCCCACTGAAGTTTGACAGTCTGTTCAGTGCTCTTTTGTCCCTATCTATTTTTGTTCATCAGTTTATGAGGTTCATTATATTCCACAAATATATGAGATCATGTGATATTTATCTTTCTCTTCTGGCGTATTTTGCTTAGCATAATGCTCTCTAGGTCCATCCATTCAAGATTTATTCTTAATCACAAATAGGTTGAAGAATTAAACTCCAGGAAAATGAAAAGTTCACTAACTTTTATGGTTTGAAATGATGTTTCATGACATACATTTTTGACCCTCCAAAGTACCCCCCCTTCCCCGAACATCTTCCCTATCATGTGGGCCAACTGAACAATCAGGTTTCTACTTTATTCATTTCCCATATTTTTAACTTAGTCTCCACATCCAATAAAAAAAATGTCATTGTCCCATTTTCCTTTCACCATTTCTTTTATATAGACCAACTGCTAACACCCTGATTGTGGCCTTTGCCTTCTTCATTTTGTTTCTCCCAACAATCCTCAAAGTCCAGAAGGATGACATTCCTTTCCTTTCATTACAGTTTTTCCTGCAGGACTTATAGATTGTTATATTTTTAAAATTAAATTTATTGGGAAGATACTAGTTAATCAGATCATACAGGTTTCTATGATATAAGATCTATTCACCACCACCCAAAGTCAAATCATCTTCCATCACCATATATAAAGCCCCCTTCACCCTAACCCCCCTCCCTCCAGCAACCGCCACACTGTCCATGAATTTTCAGTTTTGTATACCACATAAATCATATGGTTATAATCTTTTTCTGTCTGACTTATTTCACTTAGCATGTTATCAAGGTCCATCCATGTTGTTGCAAATGACAGCACTTCATCCTTTCTTAGCATTCCATTGTGTATATGTACCCTGTCTACTTTACTCAGTCCTCTATCACTGGACACGTTGGTCATTTTCATGTCTTGGCTACCGGTAATAATGCTGCAATGGACATAGGGGTGTATATATCTTTATGAATACATGTTACCGAGTTTTTTGGGTATATACCCAGGAGAGTGATAGCTGGGCCAAACACTAACTCTCTTTTTTTTTTTTTTTTGAGAAATCGTTAGACTGTTTTCCATAGTTGCTGTACTGGTCTACATTCCCACCAGCAGTAAATGAGGGTTCCGTTTTCTCCACAACCTCTCCAACACTTGCTATTACTTGTCTTGTTGATAATAGCCATTCTGACAGGTATGGGGTCATATCTGGATACTTTGATCAAACAACTGAGGCCAAATTGGCTGATTCTTACTCCAGCTTTTCACAGCACATGTTGCTTTTTTTTTTTTAGACTTCTTTGGTAATTAATGAATTGAGGCAATTTTCCAATTTCTATCATGTGTATCCTTTCTCCCTTCTTAAATTATAAGCATTTTACAGGAAGCTCTTCACACTTACTAGGCTCCCCCAGAGTATATAGAACAGATCATAACTGGCTGCTCTTTTGCTAACTGTTAAAATTTCAGAGGGAAAGCACCTGAAAAATCTACCTTGATGGCAATGCTTCCAACGAGAAGTGGTGACATCACTGTGAATGAACTTGACCCAAATGATGTTAACTACAGTATATTGCTTCATATTTAATTAAAAGTAAAAAAAGAAGGCTTTTTATAAAACAACTAATCTGAGCCGATGACTAAAAGAGAAATATTTAAAGGTCTTTTCCTCCTCTCCATTGACTTAGTATAAATAGGACTGCTATGCACATAGTGAGGAGAGAATGTGGTGCCATGAATAGAGATTTCTGGAGCACATTTTTCACTGACTTTAATGAGTTGTGTGTACGGCTAAGTGCGTTAGTGCAGTTGGCAGAATGTCTTCTTTCAAAGCATCAAGAATTAGCTTAAAGTCTCAGTGAAAATTGGAAATGGGGCAGGAATAAAAAAAAATAGTGTTGTTCAGAAAGCCTGTTGACCTGAGGAGCACAAAGTTCCCACCAGTTTCAGTAGGAAGGCGATCATCCTAAAACATTGAGGAACCATTGCAATTTTCTGAGTAACTTCAGTGAAAGAGAATGTGAGAAGTGCCCCAGCAATGAAGAATTTTTTGTTGGATTGCTTGTTTTGCTGGGTAAAATCTCTGCATTCCCATATTTTCATATTTACTCACAAAACATGTCTTTCTGTGGGAAAAGGCCTTGCAGATTATTTAAGGGCTTTGATCATGTGTAAAAGTATGTCATTTTTTTTTTACCTAACAAAGGTCCTTAAGGCATCATCCTTATGGTAAGAAACAAATAAAGATAGTGCAAGTTAGTCAGTTGATCATCAGATATGTATGATGAAGTGTTAGGTGTTGTCAGACATTTAATTAAAAGGCATAATCCCCATCCTTAAAGAAATTAAAATTATCTGAGCAGTTTTAAAAACTCTGTGAATAAAATTAACAATACATAAGTGTCAAGTTTATTATAATAAAATAGAATACATTTAGGGTACTCATAGAAAATAGCCCTATGTTGATAATCATTACAATTTCAGTAGAAAGTACTCTGATTACTGTTTTTGCTAAGGCAGAAAATGGGGGCATAGAGAGATTAGCTAACAAGCACAAGGTCACAGAGTTTAACCGTGGAGAATAATTTGAACCCAGGGAATCTGACTTCAGAGTCTGTGTGCCTAAAACATTCGTTTGTATTGACACAGAAGAGAATTGCCAGTTGTTTTTTTGTTTTGTTTTTTTGTTTTTTTCAGATCAGGAAGGACTTTTTCTAGTCTTGAATGAAGGATGTGATGTAGATGAATGAAAGGGGAGTGGGGTGGGGTCTTGTGATTGTGTGGATCTGGGGGTGGGATTGTGAGGAAATGGTAAAAAGTGATAATGTTTCAAGCAGCAGCTTGAAGGTGGAAATTAGCATGGCATATTAGGTGTATATGTGGGTGGAAGAATGAGTAGTGACTCTAATTTAGGCAATTTTGAGTAGGAGATTAGTTGATGGTATGTAAGAACAGAGTGGTACAAGTTTCTAGGCAAGCAGTTTTGCAGAACCCTGAAATTTAAAATGTTGGTTGCTTTTAACCCAGCCTTTTTACATCTAGGAATGCATAAGAAGTTCTTGTATTTGCGAAAATGGGAAAATGACTGACATAAATGACTTTCAAAAAGAGAATTTTTCAAATCTAGTTTATCATACCATGGAGTATTTATTTTTATCGACACAGAGATGGTTGTGATTTATTGTACAGTGAAAAAAGTGATTTGGTGAAATGAAATTTTATATATATATATATATATATATATATATATATATATATATAGAGAGAGAGAGAGAGAGAGAGAGAGAGAGAGAGAGAGAGAGAGAGGCCTGATGCACAAAATTCATGCAAGTGTAGGCCTTCCTTCCCCTTGGCTGCTGACACTGGCTTCCCTCTGGCAGCCAGCAGGTGCACGGGTGGGTGGGAATTTAACTCTGGGTCTTGTGGTGCTCCCCAGACTCTGACAGGTGTGAGATTTTCATATACATTTTACTAATTTTCTTTTATCCCTGACACTTCTATTATAGAGGAAGGGCAAAGAGAAATATTAAAATATTTCCTCTAATTCCCTTTTAATGTGTGCGTGCGCACACACACATACACACACACAAACACATACCCTAGAGGCCTGGTGCACGAATTTGTGCACTATTGAAGTCCCCTGGCCTGCAGGATTGGGCTGAAATTGGCTCTCTGACATCCCCTGAGGGGTCCTGAATTGCCAGAGGGTACAGGCCAGGCTGAGGGTCCCCAATGGTGTACAATCGGGACTGTGGAAGGGTGCAGGAGTTTGGCCAGCTGGTAAGATAACATGGGAGGGCTCCAGAGCATGACTGGCCCATCTAGCTCTTTCCTGATAGGCTGGATCCCAGCAGCAAGGTAACCTATCATTGGATTGTCTGCCCCCTGTTGGTCAGTGAACATCATAGCAAGTGGTTGAGTGGCCTTAGCATATCATTAGCATATTATGCTTTGATTGGTTGAATGGACAACTGGATGACTAGACACTTAGCATATTAGGCTTTTATTATATAGGCTAGTTAAACCTCACCTGAGGATACTTTTTCTACTGATTTTGAGAGAGGGTGAAAGGGTATGGAGAGACATGGAGAGAAACATTGATGTGAGAGAGACACATAAATTGTTTGCCTTCCACATGCATGCTGAAACAGGGCCAGGATACAGCCTCCAAGTAAGGCACATGTGCTTGACTGGAATTGAACCATGGTGCTCTTTAGTACATGGGCTGACACTCTAACCACAGAGCCAAACTGGCTAGGGCAGCAGTCGGCAAACCGCAGCTCACAAGCCACATGCACCTCTTTGGCCCCTTGAGTGTGGCCCTTCCACAAAATACCACGTGCAGGCGTGCACTTACAGTGCAATTAAAACTTTGTGGCCCGTGTGCAGAAATCAGTTTTCGGTCTGAGAGAGTCTATTGTGAAGAAGTGGTGTTAGAACAGTCAAGAGGCCAAAGAGCTGCATGTGGCTTGCGAGCCATAGTTTGCTGACCACTGGGCTAGGGCTATCTTGTATTTTAAATGGATCACTCTGATTGGTGTGTTGAGAAATATCCAAGTTGGGGAAAGAGAGGGAAAAAAATGGGTAGAAGCAAAGAAGCTGTTGTGTGAATCCAGGCAACATACGATAGTAACTCAGACTTGTATGTTAATAGTGGAAATTGAGAGAAGTGAGATTTTAGATTTGTTCTGAAGATAGAGCCAGTATGATTTTCTGACAGATTGAATGTAGCTTGTAAAGGAAGGGGAAGTATCAAGGCTGATATCAAGGTGTATCTAGCATGAGTAACTGGAACAATGGAGGTTAAACTGAAATGATGATTCTGTAAGTGAGGCAGGTTTGGATGAGAAAACTTGAAGTCTCAGATTTCTTTTAGACCTCCAAGTAGATTTGAGTTGACAGTTGGATTTATGATTCTGAATTTGGGAGTGAAATCTAGACTGGAGATAAAAATTTGAGTGCTGTCAGCGTAAATAAAAATATCTAAAGCAGAAGGATTGAATAAGATCATCAAGGGAGTGAGGGTAGTTTGAGAATAGGGCTGTGCAATTTCCCAGTAGTATGAGGTCCAAGACCAGTCTGCTGGATTTACAGTATATCGATAATGACCTTTATAACTAAGTAGGGGTACTTCAAGGGCCTGGCAAAGAAAGGTAAATTCCCGTATCTAACTGTATAGTCTGTATCATAAATGCATAATAATTTCGTGATTTAAAAATATATGCTAGCAGTCTAGAGGGAACTTCGGTTTCATCTTGGATATGTACAGAAGCTGAGGACTTATCACTCCAGCCCTTACAACAAGAGAAACACGCGACAAACTGGTTATCAATGTATTTCTTAGACCCATCAGAAAACTGAGTTTTCGGGGCAACCTTCTGTTCCAAAACCTGGAAAGGGAGATGCCTGCAAGGAGACACAAGCAGAGGCATTTGCTTACCTGGTCTAGTAGCCTCCAGAGGCCACTGATGCCTGTAAGTAACATTACACTGGAAATACCTATGAGCTGCCGGAGGCTGAGTGTATGCTACTCCTTTGGGCTACAGTCATGATGGGGAGGACTTTTGCTCCAGGAACTTCACTAGACTCTCACTGGGAATATGGGGATGATTCCAAGAAATCTACTCACCCCCTTTCTATCTGCCCTGGTGATTGAAGAAATTGGTAAAGGATATTTTTTGTAGACATGGGATTCTAGGTTGGCAGTTTTTTTTCATTCCACCCAAGACCCTGAGTAACTGAAGAACTGAGCACCTTACCTACCTGTGATGGACATGCAGTGTGAACAAGAAATAAGAAGAAATAAGTTGCTGTTGTTTTTTTTTTGTTGTTGTTTTGTTTTTTTAAGTGAGAACAAACAAAAAGCTGGCAGTACAATTATGATGATGATTCTTGAAAGGCAGCATGAGGGAATTTGATATTTTATGTTACATGGATGTTGGGGAACTATTGAATATTTTTGAGAAGGAGAGTAATTTGATTTACTGAATAAAACCATGTTCTTTGTCTATTATTTCATTTGCAGTATACAGCAGAGGTGCCCTGCTGTCTGAACTAATTCTCACCCTTGGCTCCAATACGTGTCTAAAGTTACTTACTAGGAATAATAAGAAGAACCCAAATTAAATAATACCATATCTGATTTATAGTATTAAATAATAGATTAGCAGTATATATTTTGTGAGGGTATTTTTAAAAATAATTCTTTATTATTGAAAGTATTATATATGTTCCCATTTTCCCCCCCATTCACTCCCTCCAGCCCACTCCTGTCCCCTGCCCTCCACCCCAGGCCTTCAGCACCCTATTGTCTGTACCCATGGGCCATGCATATATGCATACAATGTTCTTGGCTGATTACCTCCCACCCACCCACCATCCCCTTCCTTCTCTCAGAGATTCCAAAGTATGATCCATGCTTATATGTCTCTGGGTCTATTTTTCTTCACTAGTTTATGTTGCTCCTTAGATTCCACATATGCATGTGATATTTATCTTTCTCTGACTTATTTTTCTTGGCATAATTCTCTCTAGGTCCATCCATGCTATTGCAAATATTAAGAGTTCTTTATGTTTTTTACAGCTGCATAGTGTTCCATTATATAGATGTACCATAGTTTTTTTGTGAGGATATTTTTTTAAAAGCATGTTTATAAGTTTCCCAATTTTAGTAGTATTTAAATGCTTTTTATGATTCTCTACAAAATAACAGGATGATTCTTGTTGAGTAATTCCATCTATTTTGTAATTAAATGCCTATCATTAAAATAATATTTATCTAAGAGTGTAGTTCTCTGTTATTGGCTGTTATCCAAAGAGGTTAAAATTTTACCAGAATTTCTATAAAAATAGTTGTTTATTAAATATATGTCTAGTCTAATAGCATTTTAATTAGATAAGGATGTAAAGATTTTACCTTATGAAAAAGGACCTTGCCTTCAGAAATTATTTTGATGCATGCTCCATATGTCTTTGATAAACTAATTTAATATTTTGTCTATTTTTTTCTGTGGAGAAAAAAGAATCTAAAACCCTGAAATGTTATATAAGTTGGGTTCCGAATCATGGCAACCAAAAGCAAGAGAGATCAGGTCTAGAATTTCCTTGCCACAGATTTTTCATTTTCTACCAAATACATTTTTCCATGAGCTAAGATTGAGGATAGTTATGAGTGCAAGGCATTCTGTTTCCAAATTCATAATTATTTTATTTTACTTTTTAAAAAATATATTTTATTGATACTTTACAGAGAGGAAGGGAGAAAGATAGAGAACTAGAAACGTCGATGAGAGAGAAACATCAACCAACCGCTTCCTGCACACCCCCCACCGGGGATGTGCCCGCAACCAATGTACATGCCCTTGACCGGAATCAAACCCTGGACCTTTCAGTCCCCAGACCGACACTCTACCACTAAGCCAAACCAGTTTTGGCAGATACTTATTATTTTAGTTAATCAGAGTTTTATAAGGAAATCCTATCCTATATAATAAATGTCTAATATGCAAATTGACCAAACAGAGAATGACCAGTTGCTATGACATGCATTGACCACCAGAGGGCAGACACTCAAAGCAGGAACTCCACCCTGGTAGTCAGTATACTCCTACAGGGGGAGCACTGCTCAGCCAGAAGCCAGGCTGATGGCTGGCGAGTGCAGCAGTGGTGGCGGGAGCCTCTCCTGACTCATTGTCAGTCAGACAACCCCCGAGGACTCCTAGACTGCAAGAGGTTGCAGGCCAGGCTGAGAGACATCCCCTCACAAGTGAACAATTTTTTTGCACTGGGCCTCTAGTCCACATATAAAAGAATAGTATAAGGAAGACAGTCAATTACATTAGATAATAGATTAAACATAAAGTGCCTACCACCCCCCTCAAATAAAAGGTGTTTGTGTTACACATTAAAATAATTTTTTTTATTGATTTCAAAAAGGGGGAGGGAGAGAGAGATAGAAACCTCAAGAGAGAATAATTTATCTGCTCCTTCCTCCATGCCCTACAATGAGGATCAAGTCCACAACCTGGGCATGTGCCCTGACTGGGAATTGAACCTTGACTTCCTGGTTCATAGGTCGATGCTCAACCACTGAGCAATGTGAACTGGGGGAGCTTCACAATTTTACTATTCCCTATAAATTTCTAGTGATTTGAAGATGAACCTAGATTGAAATATAACATTTCAATTTACAAGAAGCTGAGTAAAATACACAGCAGGAAATGCCAATATCATCGTAATAGACATCTTATAAAGGTGAATTTCATTGAGGTTGCATAGATTTCTGAATAGTATTGTCACGCATTGTAAGTAGGCCCGTATTATCGCTCATACCTAATTTTATTGCTTTTGTGCTATATTTTTATGATTATCTTATAAATGCTTCACTAAAATATACTGAACTTTCTCAGTGATTTGATATTCTTTCTAATTCTTATTTTGCTTGAGAATTCTTGTATCTCTATTTAACTGTTTTAAAACCTTTCTCCTTTTTCCAATTTACACTTTGAATCCTCCTCCTAAATATCTATATCTATCTATCTATCTATCTATCTATTATTGATTTTTTTTACAGAGAGGAAGGGAGAGGAATAGAGAGCTAGACATTGATCACCTGCCTCCTGCACACCCGCTGCTGGGGATGTGCCTGCAAGCAAGGTACATGTTCTTGACTGGAATCTAACCTGGGACCCTTCAGTATGAAGGCCAACACTCTATCCACTGAGCCAAACCTGTTAGGGTTCAGCCTCCTTTAGAACCCAAGGCACCTTTCTGGGACATTCAGCTTTTCCTAACATTTTGGGTACTATTTTTTTCCATATTTGATTATTATGAAACTCAAGAACAGATTTTGTCTCCTATGTTTGTATATGTCCAGAACATGCACAGAGCTGGCCAAAGTATAGACTTAAAAATATTTTTGGAAGGAAGAAAGAAATTGTATCTCTAAATCTGAGTGAAATTTCAATGCCTCATATTTTTATAATAATACTATTGGCCTGATGCACGAATTTATGAACATTGAAAAGAAATTATTTAGAGGGAATATTTTAATATTGCTTTTTACCCTTTCTCTATAATGGAAGTGTCAATCAAATTCATGATTGACAATGACAGATCAAAGCACATGTGAGTGATTGGCACCAGCGAAAGCATGACCCACAGGTTGAGAATGGCTGCTATAGATCCTAAGACCATCATAAAACACAGATATTCACATTATGATCCATTAACAGTAGCAAAATTGCAGTTATGAGGTAGCAACGAAAATACTTTTATGTTTGGGGGTCACCACCACATGAGGAACTGTATTAAAGGGCCACGGCATTAGAAAGGTCGAGAACCACTGCTCTAAGTTTTGACAGTTTCTTAAGTCTTTTCAGTCAGGTCAAATTTCTAAGCTTCCTAAATCTCCGTTTTCTGGCTAATGAAAAGAAAATAGGATTTCACCAAGTCTCCTATCTACCCACTTCATGACTTCCGTGAGGATCAAATGAGATGAGGCACGGGAAAATGCTACACAGACATTTGGTTAAAATCTGAAATGTTTCCACCTGTGTTCCTGGGCTGAAGAAACTGCAAGGAGGCTAGTGATTGCTAGGGAGAGGAAGGTGGACATTGCTGCATGACGTCATTATCGTGCACCCACAGCCACCTTTTCAGGGCTGGGCTGGGCTGTGGGCTGCATTTTGCACGATGGAGTCTTGGCTGCAGTTTGGCGGGTTCTTGCTCCAGGGTGGTGGTGGGTCCCATGTCCCACTTGTGGGAAGCTGAATGTTGCTTTGTGGACACCAGGTCCATGGTGCCATTACTCTGTGCATCACAGGCAGTTCCTGTTTTGGGTGTTTGCCCATGGTGGTCAGTGAGTGTCATAGTGACCCATCAAATGGAGGAAAGATCACTCAGCATATTAGCCTTTTACTGGATCTACCAGTTAATGCGGATTTTTTTCACTAGATGGAGTAACACATATGTTGATACAGATGCAATTTGATATGTATGCTATTTTGTTGTATTTACAACAAGCTTCAGTTCTTCATATGTCAAATTTGGGGAAGCTATTAACTGACATCACATTCAGCACAGCCAGGGGTAAACCTGAGGAAAGCCAGTGAAGGATTAAAGAAGATAAACAAAGAGAATACAGGCGGGGCTAGGTGGTTCACTTGTGCTTGGATGAGGACACAGTGACACAGCCTATAAGCCAAAGCTTTATTTTATAGTCCACACGCCAAGCAAAACAAGGAAAGTGGTCAACATGTTTACAGTGTTTTTATGAGTCTCACCTTGTTTTGGCAGCACTTACTGCACCTCATGCAGCCCATTAGCTACCTAGGAAGGAACCAGGGAGGACTATAAGGTCAATCTTAATTATGCTAGGAGGGCTCTGCCTCCAAGCTGGGACTTGTTTGTGGCCCTGCCACAGGTCAATCTGAGGCTCGACCCTATAGCTGCTCCCTAAGGTTAACATCATAGATATTTTTATGCTTAAAAATGTTGAATTTTGTGCCAAAATAAGAGCATTTATGTGAAATTTTAATTCATTAGTTTATTATGATGAACATGCTCCATCTCAAGATACTTGTGAACAGTGGTTTAAACAGTTTTCAAGTGATAATTTCGATGTGAAAGACAAAGAACGTCCAGGTCAACTGGGAAAAAAATTGAAGACAAACAATTACAAGCATTATTGGATGAAGATGTGTGTCAAACTCAAAAACAACTTCCAGAAAGATTAAATGTTGCTCAGCAAACAATTTCTGATCATTTACAAGCAATGGGAAATATTTTAAAGGAAGGAAAATGGGTGCCACATCAACTGAATGAAAGACAAATGGAAAAGCAAATAGTCATCATTAAAATGTTGCTTCAATGGCATGAAAGAAAGTCTTTTTTTGCATCGAATTGTGACTGGTGATAAAAAGTGGATTTATTTTGAGAATCCCAAATCTACAAAATCATGGGTTGATCCAGGTCAACCATCAACATCAACTGCAAGGCCAAATTGCTTTAGAAAAAAGAAAATGCTCTGCGTTTTGTGGGATCAGGAAGGTGTGGTGTGTTATGAGCTTATAAAACCACGTGAAACCATTAATACTGATTGCTACCGACAACAAATAATCGATTTGAATCACACTTTGATCTTAGAACAACCAGACTGTGTCAGAAGACATGGCAAAGTAATTTTGCTGCATGATGACGCACAATCACACTTCAAAACCAGTTAAAGGCACATTAAAATATCTTGCCTGGGAAGTATTAACCCACCCACTGTATTCACCAGACCTTGCTCCTTCAGATTACCACTAGTTCTTATCAATAGCACATTCGCTTTCTGAGATGCATTTCAAAACATACGAAGAAGTGGAAAATTGGGTCTCTGAATGATTTGCCTCAAAACAAGATAAGTTCTATTGGGATGGTATTCACAGTTTACCTGTAAGATGGGGGGAAATGTGTAGCTAGTGATGGACATTACTTTGAATAAAGCACATTTGATGTTTCTTTTGAAACTATTGTATACATATAGGTACTGTAGCCTGGCTGGTGTGTCTCAGTGGTTGAGCATCAACATATGAACCAGGAAGTCACAATTGAATTCCCATTCAGGGCACATGCTTGGGTTGTGGGCTCCATCCCCAGTGTGAGGCGTGCAGCATGCAGTCAAACAATGGTTCTCTCTCATCAGTGATTTTCCTATCTCTTTCCCTCTCCCTTTCTCTCTGAAATCAATACAAAATATATTTAAAAGGTAATAACATTCTGTACAATATCTTTTAAAAAATCAGATGCTCAAACCAAACACAAACCCACAAGCACACACTAAATGTGCAAATATCTATATAATGACTTTGGGTGGGAGTTTTAGTTTATTCAGAGAAATGACCTACATAAAGGAAGGCCCTTGCCCATGAGCAGTTTTATAGATAGAAAACTTGGTATTAATACAGGCAAACCTACAGAAAATAAGCAATATCTTTTGCACATGGCACAGTAAGGCGTGAGACATGATTAGTGGTATGGGTGCCGGAGATTTTCAGGGGGAAAAAAAAAGGATATTTTACAAAAATACCCTGCCCATGGTTTCCCCATATACCTGTCAGCTTCAACATTAGATATTAGTATAAAATCCTTCATGGAACTTCACAAAATCTTGATATATGAGCCTCAGAATTGAAAATTTAAAGTGTTGTGGTAGAGGGTTTTTTCAGAGTTGTTGAGAAAGTAGCAAGAGCTGTGAAAATAAATATTTCCTCCTACCCCTTTTTGATTATAATTAGGGATTCATTGAGCTTCGAAATACTGTCTCTCACAAATTTTTAAATTGCATTCCATTACATCTAGAGGCAAAATAATCTGATGCAGCATTTTCTGAAATGAACTCCTTGAATTGGTGGTGTTCTCTGACAATGTTAATAAATTCATATGATGAGTCAGGGTTAAATATATTTAATATTATTTCTTTCAAAATATAATAAAAACTGCATGTGAGAAAATCACTAAGTAAATTTAAATAACCCTGACTCTCCTATAAAACTTTTTCTTTAGAAATAGAATGGAATCAGGAATGACAGGAAAGAGAATGAGAAATCATTCATTGCTTTGAATTGTTCAATAAATATTTTCTAAGCACTTACTTTACTATTTGCCTGGTACTGTTGAGATGCTTGAGATACATTGGTGAAATGCATTAATGCATGCCTTTGAATCTGTAGCATTTATAAATTGCCTTCTTTATGATTTTGGTTTCTGTTAGATCTCATATTTTTAATTATCCCATAAAATTCTGAATTAATTAAATTAATTAAATTAGTTTAATTTAATCCATGTATAAAGTTAAAAATAACTTAAGTATTGATAATTTCTGACATAATTTGTTTCATTGTCCCTTAAATTTATTTTTTATGAGATACAGTGTTGGATATATGTGAACTGGAGACTTTTCAATACATTTGAGTTAATAGAGTATCACAAACAGGAAATGGCCAATCCATTCATAAAATTTCTTTGTAAGCAAAAGCTTTTTCATTGTTCTTTGGGAAAACTTTTTGCCATGGGGAAGTTATAGCAAGTTCTGAAATAAATTAAAGAGATACTTTTTTTGGTATAATTTAGAAAAAATTTGCCTTTGTAAGTGATTATTTATTGGAATTTTATAAATATTATGAATGTAGCATCTCCCATTATATCAGGCTAACCATGGAACAATCTTCTGTTGTCTGACTTGGAACAGTTTGGTTTTTAAGTGAATGAACAAGTAGCTCCTTGCAAACACAGAGAAAAGAAAAACATGGCCATATAGAGAAATGGATAGATATAAATATATAAAATTTACTTATCTGTTATTTGGTGCATCCAGGTGGGCTTTTATAAATATCTGATGTGCTAGGTTTCCCAATATTCTTAAACCAAGAACGAGAATCCTTTCCCAACCTTGTTTGCAAAAATTAGTCCCTAAATGCATTTCATAAAGATCAGTCAATTTTTAAAAATTTTCTGCATGGAGGCGGCATCAGACATAATTTTAGTTAGTTTTTTGTTTTTTGGTTTGTTTGTTTGTTTCACATAAAAGGGCTAGATGCTCACAGGAATTTAAGAAATGTTCATATAATGCCTGTGAACAGAGGCTCTGAATCAGATCGAATTGGATTTAACAAAGGGGCACCCACTTACTGTGGACCTCCAAGCTCTATTATTTATTGTCTTTGGTTCTGTTTTCCCACTTATCCCATACATATACTAATCTGTAATACACAGAGTTGTAGAAATCAATAAGATAATGAAAATGAGGAGGGTTTAGCACAGGATCTCTCTCATAGTAAAGATTTATTAGGAAATAATCATTATTTTATTTTTGTTATTATTAGGCACCTACTAGGTGTTTGCTTGCGAATAATACTCAGAATATCGGATTAAACTTTGGTGTCACGTGTAACCTCTAGTTGGGGAACTAAGGACTATAAACTTGAAGCAATAATTGAAAGAAAAAAAAAAAAGCTGTTTGGTCCAGCCAGCATGACTCATTGGTTGAGTGTTGACCTATGAACCAGGAGGTCATGGTTCCATTCCTGTTCAAGGCACATGCCCAGCTTGAGGGCTCCATAACCAGTTAAGGAGCCTTAACAAGCTGTCAGCAAGGACCTGAGGCTACACCACCCCCTCCCCCACCCCTATGGGGCTTGACAGGGGACCTCAGGCCACACCTCCCACCAGGTGGGGCTTCACAGAGGACTTCAGGCTGTGCCCTACACCCTGACACCAGGCTGGGGACCTCAGGCCGCACCAACCCCCCTCAATACCGGGCCAGGGGACCTGAGGCTGCAGCCCCCCCAGCCTAGCGGGGCTTGACAAGGGACCTCAGGCTGCACCCCCTGCCCAGTGGGGCTTGATGGGGGACCTGAGGCTGTGCCCCCTTGCCAGTGGTGCTTGATGGGGAAACTCAGGCCATGCCCTCCACTCAGCAGGGCTTGACAGGGGATCTCAGGCTGTCTCCCTCACCTGGCATGGCTTGATGGGGGACCTCAAGGCATGCCCCATTGTGGTGCCAGTCCAGGGACCTGGGGAGGGCGGCTGGGTCTGGGTCTCATGCGATTTGGAGGCGTATGTGGGTGGTGGGGACTTCACTCTGGGTCCCTCTTTTAATGTGCACGAATTTTGTGCACCAGGCCACTAATTTATTGTTTAAAGTTCAGCTGAAGTTTGTGTTTTGTTTTGTTTTTTAAATGATTTCTAATTGATTTTAGAGAGAGGAAGAAAAGAAAGGGAAACAGATATGAGAAACATTGATCAGTTTCCTCCTGCGGGGATTAAACCCACAGCATACACATGTGCCCTGACCTCGAATCAAACTGCCACCTTTTGGTGTACAGGATGAGGCGCAACCAACTGAGCCACACTGGCCGGGGTGATTATTAGCTTCTTGGGGAAAGCAAAACAAGAGGCAGTTCAATTTTGCCAGTTTGTTTCTCTCTGAAAAGTAGAACGGTGTTACATCTTGTTGCTGCCAAGTGGAGCAGATTAAAGGTCAGTCCAGCATGCTGGATGTGTCTCTCTCTGTAATAGGAACATTCTAGCACTCATGAGAGAGAAAGGGAATGACTTTTAGTCTACTTTGTTCAGAAAATCAAGAGAGATCATAATATTAGAAATATTGTTATGTAGGCTTCAGTTTTTTTAAAATGTATTTTTTATGGACTTCAGAAAAGGAGGGACAAGGAGAGAGAGATAGAAGCATCAATGATGAGATAGAATCATTTATCAGCTGCCATCTGCACACCCCACACTGGGGATTGTTCCCACAACCTGGGCATGCGCCCTGACTGGGAATCAAACCATGACCTCCTGGTTCATAGGTTGATGCTCAAGCACTGAGCCATGCAGGCTGGGCAAGATTTCAGTTTTATCCAGTGACTTTGATCATAGTTTTTCTTTTCCTACTGAGCGAGCATAGGCTACTTGAAAAAATTGTTGAAAAATTGTTGAAGAAAAAGAAGATAAATAGCTCTGCATAGTCCTAGGTAATTTGTGATTTTCTTTGCCCCTAAACTCTTGAAATTTATTCATTTGTTGTAATAAAATCCCTGCACCTGGAATCATTATCTTTTATTTTCCTCTTTTAAAAAAATCCACCCTGCCATGCATATTTATGAAGTATGAAGACAGGCCAGAAGTGAATTTTCTTGTCCAACCTAGGCTGTCTCCAAGATAACTGACTTGTTCACATACACTCCGGTTGATTTATATTTTGTCGTCCTCAGGAAGAGTCAGCATTAAGCGTCCATTAGTAAAATGAACAGGGAACAATGCTGGTGTTATCATAGTTGTAACTATATCCGTTTGCTGATTTTGGAGAAATAGCGGAATTTAGTAATTCCTTGTCAGTCACATATTTTTCCCCATAGTCTTTCCCTACCTTTTTGCATGTTAAGCACACCGAATGACCCACTATTTGGTAGTGTAAACAATATCTTTAAATTTACCTTTAGAGATATTGCTTTACTCACATACAATACAGAATACTAAATGTTGGAGACTCGTCCATGCTTCTGTTAAGTAAATAAACATATGTATGAGGTCACCTGCTGATTGTTCTATACAAAGCCCCCTAATACTTATTTCTAAATTTCTGTTAAATGGAACAGAATTTGGCATGTAGTCCCATCTCTGTGTGTTCCGAGGAAAGCAAAAGTTTCTTAGATGACCCAAAATGAGTTTTGATTTTAATAATACAATCCGATACATAAGCATTTACAAAGAACTGCAGAAAGCCAAGAAGTCATTGAAGTAGACAGGACCTTTAGAATAATTGGAAGCTTCCATGCCAATATGGGATCACTCTCAAACATCCTTCTTGTTGAGAATGATTTCACACATATTTTTAAAGGTTGAAAACTCTTACGAGAGCCTCCATTTTATTACTTTATCGCTTATGGTATTAGAAAACCCACAACTCCTTGGTGGAAAAGGTAGCATGAATATAATCAGCAAGGTAGAGCAGTGGGTAGATTATTCTAAGAAGAAATCTTGAACAAAAGTAAACTATGATGGCTGGCATGTGACGGTGTTAGGAAACAGTCTGTATGGTGGCATAGGCCTCTCGAGGGAATACTCTGGCAACCTCCTTTATGACAGTTTTAAAAGAACATTTAAAAATTGGAGACCATTTATGCATTTTTCTTTTATTTAGTAAAGCATTGTGTAGGAAGGAGACAAAGAGAAAAGTTGACCCTGCGTAAGGTGGTCATTTTCTTTAAAATCATTGCTTATTTTAAAAGTTATTCATATTAAATAAATAACAGTTAATGCTCACAACTGTTAAATCCATTCATTTTTTATGATCTGTGAGGAAAGCATAGTTAATATTTGCTTCAGAGAGGTATTTTGATTCGCTGTTGGAAACACTGGGCATAGTTGCAGAGTGCATTTAAATGAGTTGAAAAAACAGTTGATGTGATCATTTGACTTAGGATAGGACCATGGTGTAAGTGACCATGGGTTTTCCTGTTCTCATGTGTAAAATGGGATGATGACTCCAAAATTTTGGCAGTATGCACACATTGATATTATGCTCAAGAAATCAATAGGGGCAAGGGAAATCAAGGATAATAACTTGGTCCTATTTAATAACATGCATTATGTGATGATTAATATCACGGCACACGTTTTTGTGCACCTCATTTACTCCAGATGGAGACTGTGATGCTTGGTGATGGCATTCTTTCATTAAACCAATATTTTTGTAATGCCTGTTATGTGAGGGCATTGTGATGGGGAATTAAAACCTTAAGCAAAGCTTATTACAAAACTCCCCCACAATAAGTGAAACTAGAAGTTGAAATTTAAATAGTATTTTAACAAATTTTACCATGTAACAGGTCATTGGTGTTTACCTAGTGCTACCATAACCAGGCAAAGTTCCATGTGCGCTGCAGTGATTTTCTCATGCCATCCTGATAGTGATCCTGTGAAGTAATTGCTATTGTTTTCCCCAGCTCACAGATGAAAAAAAAATGAGGTATAGAGGAAATAAACAATTTGCTCAAGCTCCTGATATTGGTAAATGACAGGCTGTGAGTTAGACCTGGAGTTCTATAGTCCACATGTGTAATCGCTGAACTGTATTGCTTCCTCAGGGGAATATTATTGCAGAAACAGAAGAATCTGATTGCAAACACTCCTAGATCAACTCTGTGGAAGTGGGAGTCATGTGATCATAAGACTTACTCCTCAGTTTTATTTTATGGATTATCTGTGGTACTGATAATCTTCATTCCTTTTATTTCTCCTAATCCCTTAATAAAGAAAATTGCTCTCATTACAGTCTATGTAAGATTAGAATTTCCTGCTATAACAGATGTAACTATTTGGGTCAGTTCAAGATAATGCTACACGGTTATTGTTGGATAATACTCTATTATGTGTAGAAATGTTCACAGATCAATTTCTGTTTAACAACTCCTTTTTTATGTTTATTTTTTTTTACATTCAGTATTATTTTGTATTTGTTTCAGATGTACCGCATAGTGGTTAGACAATCATATACTTCACACAAAGTGTTTCCCCTGATGTTTCCACTACTTCCTGGCTCCGTACATATTTATTGCAATGTTATTGGCTATATTTCCTATGTTGAACTTTATATTCCCATGACTATTCAAAGTAAGCAGAGAGATTATGCTCTCAATAGTTTGCTAAACCATTCTGAAGTCACAATATAGGATTGATATCTGTAGTTCTGCACATTTCTGCTGGCAATGGCAATGCCTTTCTTCAGAGAGGGAGGGAGAATAGTTTATTTTCTATAGTTATCAACTGCACACCCACCCACAGCCCACCATGCAGGCTGGAGATGCAGGTTCCTTATTTAGGAACTTCAAACTGTTTACAATGATGACATTTCTAAAAGAACTTGTTTCTTGGGAGGAAATTATTTGATCTTTTATGAAAGGGAAACTTCATGACTCTGTTTTATTCTAAGAAAATAAAAAAAGAACCTCAAACATAAGAGAACATGTAGAGCCTTAGCAAAAAAAAAAAATATAATATTTGTAGAACATACAAATACAATATAGTCACATATAAATTTGCGAAAAATATTACAATAATGTATATTCATTGCAACCTTTCTTTGACAGTGCCTCATTTCAGAATAAGTTTTAATTTATATAAAGAATAGACCCATTTTATAGATGAAGAAACTGAGATGCAGAGAACTTAAGTATAAAACTTATTCAGATTCTCAGGAATCATGTCCTTCCATAGTGCTTTTCTTGCAGATATTATAGTTTTTATATATATTTGGCTATTTGTTGCTCTAAAAATATTTTTCCTTGAGTAGGCATTAAGGAAGTTTTCATGTTGTATTATTTTTATTGTTTCTATTTTTTTAACTTAAAAACAACTTTACAGCTCAATTTAGCTACCTAATTAGATATTCTAATTTGCTCATCTCAAATGTTTTACATTAATGACTGTAATTATATCATTTCAAAACTTAATTTGTGCAAGTTTAAAGTGGCTGACTTTTATTTTGCAGTTACCAAAGTGTTTCTCAGACTGACCAAAATTCTTTGGGGAGACTGTATTCATTATACATCAGACATATACTATTTTTATTCATATATATTTGTTTGTAGGATATCATTACCAGACACATACAAGCTCTGTGTACAACATGACCTGATAGACCTGAGCAACCAGGTGTTTCCCAAACTTTTGACATATGTGTACCCCTTCTATAATTTTCATAACGCTGAGTGCCCCTCGTAAAAAAAAAAGGATGTATTTTAATAGCAATCAAAATATGTTTATTTTTTCTTTTTTTGGTACATACACAAAATAATAAAAAACAAAAATAAAAGTATTCATAATAAAATATAAATAAATTTAACATTTATTTGCATACTGGACCATCTCACGCCTCACAAGACTGCCTTGACTTGACTCATGAGAACGTAGAATTAGGCGCAGCTAAGCATGGTACAGTGTATATCCCCACCAATCTCCGGTGCAACGCGTACCCCCACCAAACTCTTCCCGTACCCCACACTTTGGGAAACACTGATATATGATCATCTTGAACCCTACACTCAGAAGATGCACCTAGCTTAAGTTCCTGCCTATAAAAGGGCTGAGGGCAGAGTTGGTGACCAGTGAATGCTTACTGGCAGGGCTCTATTGTTGTTAATACTGCGGTCTGTTTTGATTAGTTATTGTTCACATAATAGTAGTTGGAACAATTTAAAATATTGCCTCTGTCTGAAGAAGCGTTAACCTTAGTCTTCCTGAAAAAAAATTAAAAAGGTTCTCTGAATATTTGTAGAACCCATTCTCGAAAAAGTGTTATATATGTGTTTATCTATATGTAAAGGACATGCTTTAGCTTGTGTTCCCCAGGGTGCAGATTCTAAATTGGAGTTTACTGTGCAGAATGATTAGAAAGTGTTTTGGGATTCAGAATTGGTGAGAAGGAGGGAGAGGAAGCAGCAGAGGAGAGAAGGGAATGACAGCATATGCTAAAATGCTCAAAGAGTACCTCAGCCAGCTCCACAGGATGCTCTGGAGCTAGAATGACCCTTCAGGGTTATGCTGAGTAGTGCCAAAATAAACAAGCCTTAGTAAATCAGTGAATGAATTAAAGCAAATTTATTAGACATGTATCTTATTGCTTGTACATTTTCTTTATTACTTGTACACTTCCTTTTAAATATATCTATGCCTATATCTATATCTATATCTATATCTATATCTATATCTATATCTATATCTATATCTATATCTATACACACACACACACACATTGATTAGAGGCCTGGTGCATGTGCACGGGTGGGGATCCCGGGGTCCCTCAGCCTTGCCTGTGGGGATTGGGCCAAAATTGGCTCTCCGACATCCCCCAAGGGGTTCCAGATTGCGAGAGGGCATAGGCCAGGCAAAGGTGCCCCACCAGTGCCTGATCATGACCAGGGAGGGAGTGCGGGAGGGCTCCAGGGTGTGTCCAGCCCATCTTTCCCAGTCCCAATTGGCTGGACTCCAGCAGCAAGCTAACCTACCGGTCTGAGTGTCTGCCCCTTGGTGGTCAGGTGCGCATCATAGCCACTGGTCAAACAGTCAAATGAATGGTTGGGCACTTAGCATATTAGGGTTTTATTATATAGAATTTCAAGGAAGAAAGGAGAGAGCTAGAGAGATATAAACATCAATGATGAGAGAGAGTCATTGATAAGCTGCCTCCTGTATGCTTCACCCTGGGGATCAAGCCAGCACTCCCACAGTCGGAGAACCACTCAGCTGACCAGGATGAGTGTGCTCCCACAGCAGGCTGATCCCCACAGACCATGACCCCCACCAGTGCACTAATTCATGCCTCTAGTCTATAATAATAAAGGTGTAATATGTGAATTGGACTGGGCATCCTTCTGGAAGAAGCCAGGGCTGCAAAAGAAGTCTGGTTCCCAGGTGGCAGAAGGAAGGCTTATTCTTGCATGAATTTCATGCACTGGGCCTCTAGTCTATATATCTAAAAGGCTATGACTGACTGGTAGGTATTATACACACTGACCACCAGGGGAAAGGCTTCGGTAACTTGGCAGCTGCAGTTCTCGGGTGACATACCCGGAACCAGAGTGGAGGGAGCCTGGTTATGCATCACCCAAGAACCACCCTCTTGCAATATGGGACCCCTCAGGGAATGTTGGAGAGCTGATTTTGGCCCAATCCCTGCAGGCCAGGCCGAGGGATATGTTCATTTGGCCTCTACTAATCTATATAAAATACGTTTTGGGGGCCTCAAACTTGGCTTTCTTTTTTTCCAAGAGGCAATTCCAATGTTCAGTAGGTCATCTATTGCAAACCACTGAGATAAAACATTCACACAATTAGAAATCACCACTTTCCAAGTAAAAATGACAGCACTAGCTATGGTATTATCTGTGGGTAAGTAAGGCTTGCAAGCCATGGCTTGAAATACTTGTTCTTCAGCTGATATATGAAAATCTAAATTTGGCACATGCAATTGTCATTTTAGGTTGAGATTATATAATGTGCCAGAGGATGGATTGTTTCAAAGTCAAACATATGAAAGTCAACCCCTGACTGCAGTAGCAGTACATCTTAGTACTTTATTTTTATTAATAGGCATTATTCTTTTTCATATAAGATTTCTCTTTAAAAAAACTACACAGCCATGACTTGGCATTGATTTATGATAGTTTCTAATAGATGATTTCCCTCTTTTGTTTCAATTACGATTTTTTTCATTAAATTGATTGGGGTGACAGAAGTCAACATGAACATATAGGGATTTTAAAAATACCAGTTTTATATTTGTTGTAGCATTTGTAAATCCAGTTAAGCACCTTGATGTTTTGGGAAGTTATTCTATTTGCTGAAGTTTGTATTGCTCTCTCAGTAATTCCTTTGAGAACTTGGAGATTGTAGCATAATAATGACAATTTTTATCAATGGAGAGTTTCCTGCTTTACTTAATCAGCCCATATTTGCCTCAATAATTTAGATGACATGAAATATCAATTCTTTAATATAGGTGTCTCTTACACTGTTTGTAGGGACTATACAAACCTTTAATTTTAAAATTATTATTTTTCCCCTTTTACTGGGTATGTAACTTACGTGTTCAAAGTATTTCAGAATTAAGGACTTTAAATAGATTTTGGCTATATTTTCTACAATATTACCTAATATAGAATAAATATTCTTATCTGATAAGCATGTCTTGTTGAGAAAACTACAGTATAAATAAAATGAACAAAGAAAACACATGATACATTCCATTTTATTGGATAATGAATTATATGTAATGAACTGTGATGTGATTTGTGATGCTTATATTATGGAAATGTTAAGTTGTGCTATAATTTTCATTATTTTACATGCATGTATGAATTTGAGTAAGACCCTAAGATTTATTTATAGATGTCAGTTCAGAAAGACTTCCTTTCCGTGAAGTCCCAGGCCTGATGTTTTAACCTATATAGACTTTGAAACCATGTTCATTCAAGGCCTTTGACCAATGGCTTGAATAGATGCCTAAAAGCGTAGTTAAACCAAACAAATAATTAGTCTCAATTACAGAAGTATAAATTTGATTCTAATTAATTAACATGCCAGGCTTTACACATTAGTTTAAGTGTAATTGATCTTAGGGCCACAGATATCAATTTAAGGGTTGGCGAAATGACAATAAGTAGGAAATGACTCAGATGTAAGGGTGCTCACCATGAGAAAGATTAATTGGCGTATTACTGATCAGCTAATAGGTGGCTGATGTAATAATAATATCTCCATATTAAGAGGTCTCCAAATAGGACCACCAACTTCAAAACTTTTAATTGTATACAATTACTATAGCACTTATAATATTTTAAAAGAGTATTTGTCCCATTCATTTGTCCTCTATTTAATTTTAGTGTTTTTTTTCTTTTTCATAATTGAAAAAACAAAAATCCCCTAGAATAAGCATAAAAGTGTTTTACTTTTACTTTAAAATATTCATATTTAACTGCATTGGTAGGCCTGGCTGTGGAAAATCAAGTGCCTGTATTAGAAAAAACAACAGCAATGACTAAATACTGGCTAATACTATTCCATTTTCTTTGCTATTAATGAAGTAGGCTTTTGTTGCCTTGTTAACTTTACGCTACTTTTACGGTGAAATCTGGAAGGAAAAGAAAGGAGAAAGGGGCTTCTATTATGCCATTACATTTATTCTTTTTTTAAGAGCTCCTAATGCTCTGAATGATAGGTTAAAAAGCTCAGATGAAGTGATGAAGCCAAATTGATGGCACATTCATTTCATAACAGTGTATGAAGGGTCTTTGGCTGAGGGAGAGAGGGAGAGTCCCAGATCAAGAGAGTGTGAGGTGGCTACAAAGTGAGGAGTTTACACAGCCAAGAATACTACAGAGCCTTTGTCCCCTTTCCAAATGTCCCCTGTCTGTCTTCTTTTCTCCCTTCTCCTCTACCTCCTTACACCAGGCAACTCTCCCAGTAAAAAGATTTTTCAAGAAGGATGTCAAAGGAAATATAATTTTCAAGAATGATGTCAAAGGAAATTGTTGAACGAGGACCAGGGGCAGCATGAGTCCAGAGTGGAGGAAGGTGATAAAGGCACTATTGAGAAGTTAAGCCCAAGAAACTGGGGCAAGAATCAAAGCAACACTACAGGCAGGGACGAGGGCCCTGAAGATAATCATAAGGAACTGCGGTCTGAGGCAGGGAAACAGGCAAGGCTGGTAAAGAGGTTTAAGACAGAGGGTGACCTACATAGAAAAAAGATCTTTTCAACCGCCCGACTTTAGACTGGAGGGGAAATAGCTCGGGAGGTCCAAGAGGAGTTTACATTTGTCTGCGTGGAAGTGGTTCTGAGTAAACAAGAAATTGTAATTATACTGAACTATGAAGAGGTCACGAAATTAAGTATTCATGTGCAAGAACATTTCCTCTTCAGATTTTGTTGAAAGTTTTATTTTTAGGATAGTTCTTTATATATCAAAATTTAATTTGCATTATGTTGTGTAGCACAGCCTCATTTAGACTGTGGAAAGAACATTTGGAATCCATGAACATTCCAAAAGAGGTAGAATTTGCTCTTCTATAATAATGAAAGCATCATATGCGAGGGAAGCCCGGGTTCCGGGGGCCTGCCAGTGGCATGAGGGGGGGAAGACCTTGCAAGCAGCTGGAGGAAGGATTTTGTGCATTAGGCCACTAGCAAATCTATAAAGAGGGTCAGGTTAACCTTTGATATTGCGTGGACATCTTGGCAGTATGTCTTAGAGGTTTTTTTTTTAATAGATTAGTATAATGTGTATCACAAGGGTTTTGCAAACACCTGTTTACTTAATTCAGGCAATTAGACTAATTTGATATCCTACATGGTTTAAGTATCCTTTCTGACACCTCATTTATATTAATTATTTTTTTTCATAATACAGTAGCAGGATGGTATAGTTTGAAACACACAAATTCTGAAGCCAAATTAGTTAAACTGAATCCTGGCTCTGCCATTTTCTACCTGTGTGAGGACACTGGTTCTCTGCATGAGTGTCTCACTTTCCTCTCAAATAAAATGGGATAACAGCAGTGCCTATTGCATAAAATGTGGTAACAATTTATTATACACACACATCTATACTAATAAAAGGGTGATATGCAAATTGGTCACAACACCCTCAGAGTAACAATGGAACAGCAGGCTATGTGGGGTGGGTGACAAAGCTAGCAGGGGGGTTAGTGAGGGACAACCAAACAACTGACCAGCAGACTGCATGTGCCAACCAGTATGGCAAGGGGATTAGTGAGGGACGACCAAATAACTGACCAGGCTCTGCATGGAGTGACCAGGTCCGCAGGGGGGTTAGCGAGGATGACCAAACAATTGACCAGCAGTCTTTGTGGGGCTACCAGGCCAGCAGGAGGAGGGGTTATGGAGGGACGACCAGGCCAGCAGAAGGGGTCAGTTGGGGGCAACCAGGCCAATGGGTGGCAATAAGGGGCAACCAGACCAGGCCAGCAGGCGGGGCAGTTGGGGCGATCAGGCTGGCAAGCTGAGGCTGTTAGGTGTGATCAGGCTGGCGGGGGGTGGGGGGAGCAGTTAGGGGCGATCAGTTAGGCAGGTGAGCTTTTAGGAGCCAGTGGTCCTGGATTGTGAGAGGGATGTCTGGGACTAGAGAGTGCAGGCTGGGCTGAGGGGAACCCCTTGCCCTGTGCATGCATTTTATGCATCAGACCTCTAGTATACATATATACATGCATACCCACATGCATGCTTAGGACAATAACAGAAACAGAAAATGCTTATTAAATATTTATAACTATTAGCATTCTTTTAAAAAACATTTTTAATTTTATTTTTATTGATTTTAGAGAGGAAGGAAGAGAGGGAGAGAGAAACATCAGTGATGAGAAAGAATCATTGATTGGCTCCCTCCTGCACACTCCCTACTGGGAATTGAGCCCACAAAACAGGCATTTGCCCTTGATAGGAGTGGAACCTGGGGCCTTTCAGTTTGCAGTTTGATGATCTATACACTGAGCCAAACCAGCTAGGGCACTATTAGCATTCCTACCAATATTTTATATACTAATAGTATTCCTAATAATAGTACTAACAATCCAATTTTATCTTAATATTAAGAATATTAATACTAAGGTTATTTAATATAATACTAAGAATATTTTCACATACCATTCTTAGCTCCTGTTGAACTCCACTTTGCAGTAAAACCAGGAGTTGCTTATGCTTCCTCTCTTCCCCTTTCTCTTAAATCTATTTTATTTTCTAAAAAATATTTTTAAATTTATTTTTATTGATTTTAAAGAGGAAGTGAGAGGAAGAGATAGAAACATGAGTAATGAGAAGGAGTCATTTATTTGTTGCCTCCTGCCTCCTGCATGTTCCCTACTGGGGATTGAGCCCACAACCTGGGCATATGCCATGTCCAGAAATTGAACTCTGACCTCCTGGTTCATAGCTCCACCCTCAACTAATGAGCTACGCCAGCCAGCCTCTCTTAAATCAAATCAAATCTGGTTTGCAGAAGTACCATTTTAACTAAACTGTTCTTGCCATTGACAGAGACCTCCACATTGCTAAATCCAATCCAGTTTTCCAATTTTATTTTTCCTTTACTTGTTTCAACAGTTGATCACTACTTCTTTGATACACTGTCTTCATTTATCCTTCAGAAATCATGTTCTCTTGAGTTTCCTTCCAAACTCATTGGTCGCTCTTTGTTGTCTTCTTTGCTCATTTTGTCTCATCTTGTAGATTTCAATGATGGAAGAAGTCAGACACATTCTTTTGTGTTCTTCTCAACTCACTTCCTTGGTCATTTTTGCCAGTACTATGGTTGGTTTGAAATACCATATTGTTGACAACTGATTAATCAATATCTTTGTTTCGAACTCCTCTGACAAATTTTTGTACATCTAGCTCCTTATTCAGTATTCTCCTTTGAGGGACTATTAGACACTTGAAAATTAAAATGTCCCAAATCTTAATAGCTGATATTTTCCTTAAATCTTGTTCTAATCAACCCTTCCAACTACTCATACATTTGAATTACCCTTCACTCCTTCCTTTCTGCCAGACTCCAACTCAATCAGTCGTCACCTTGCCATCTTCACCTTTACAATAGATCAGGATGGTGACCTCTTCTTACTATCGTAACTGCTTCCATTCTGATTTGAATCACTATCATTTCTTTCCTGGATTACTAGAGTGACATCTGGTCTGCTTGGTTCTATTCTTCCCTTATTCTGATCTATTCTTAATGCTGAAGCCAAATGTCAGTAAAATCATGTCAGTGATTTTCAAGTTCTGCTTGATACCCTGAAGTGGGTTTCGATTTACTCAGAGTAAAAGTCAAAGTCTTTATAATGACTTGTATGGCCTAATATGAACTGGCCTCCATTTCTTTTTATGCTCTCTCCTAATCCTTTCCTTATCATCCATGCTACCATAGGTATAGTGCCTCCTCACTGTTGATAAAACATTCTAGGCATGTTCTCTCCTTTTATACTTACTTTTCCTTCTGCTTAAAGCATTTGTTCTATATCTATACTAATAAAAGAAAAACATGCAAATTGACCACCACTTCATGATGCCCACCAGCCAATCAGGAGTGAGTATGCAAAGAAATCGAACACAGATGTGTTAATTTGCATATCCAGGCATCAAGTGGCTGGGTGTGGGGCAGCTGCTTGTGATTGTGCCAGCACCAAACAGCCTGGGCCCCGGGGGATAGGCGTCTTGGGGACCCAGGCCATTCTGAGCCTGTAGGGCTTCATGTAGGCCCAGTGCAGCCAGGGACCCAGAACAACTCCCCCACCACTCTGGGCCTATGCGCACAGGTGCTAAGCAGCTGGGGGCAGGGCAGAAAAATCCATGGGACCCAGGCGCTCTGAGCTGGTGTGTGTGCAAGTGGCTGGGGGTGGGGTGGGAATGTCCCCTGCAATGAGCGAGCACACTATAGACTGTGGGGGACAAGGTGCAAGCAGTCCTCCACAGCGAATGAGCAGACAGCAGGGCCCTGCTTACCCCGGCTGTGGCAGTGAGGGGCAGGCAGTTCTCTGCAGGGCCCCACAGAGAGCAGACACCAGGGCCTGCAGTGGCCTCAAGCAGGCAGGTCTGCAGAGAACAGAGAACCATGGGAAGCAGGCCTAAGCCATCACTAGGATATCCCCTGAGGGTTCCCAGATTGGAGAGGTTGCAGGTGGGGCTGAGGGACCCACCCTCCTGTGTATGAATGTTGTGCACTGGGCCCCTAGTATAATCCTATAGTTCCTTTACCTCCTTCAGGTCTCTGCTCAAATGTCATCTTTTCAATGTGGCTCATCCTCTTATTTTAAACTATAACCCTTCAACCCTCCACTCCCACTTCTAAGACTCTTATTTCCCCTACTCTGCTTTAGAGTTTAACATATCTTTTCTCATCATATGCAATTTATTTATTTATTGTCTGTTATTTTTATGTCTTCTCCCATTCGAAAGTAAACTCCATTAGGGAAAATGACACTTTTCATTTACTGGTTAGATTGGCATCTGTCATGTAGTAGGCACACAATTAATATATGTTGGATGAATGAGTGAAAGAATGAATAGTATTCTTCTGGTTTTTGTTCTTCTCTACAAGTAGTATTTTGAAGAGGGTATTCCATAAATGCAGACACTATTAGTATGCAAGATACATAGGTGCCATAACAGTTAGCATTGACTATTACTTTCACTTTTAATAGGCATATCTGAACATGAACTTTCATGAGCACAGTATTCAGTGTTTATCTCCTTATCTAGAATGCCTGCTCTTAATCTCATTAGACTTTGCCTGTCCTTTAAGTTCTGTGTAACCCATGAAGTGTTCCTTCTTTGTTTTTGCCAGTGATTTACAGTTTCTCAGGACTAATATAGCATTCATTTTCTCTCTATACAATTTAGCCATCACTTTTATATTAAGTCCCATTGTTTCATATGAATAAGTTCTATATCCTCAAATAGTTTTCTGAGTCATGGCAAAATAATCTATTACACTGAGTGGTCAGATTATTATGATATCACACACACACACACACACACACACACACACACACACACACTCTGAGTGGCCAGATTATTATGCATTCAAAGATCATAATAATCTGGCCATTCAGTGTATGCTTCTTTCTGGCAAAGCAATGTTAAGTTTTCATTCTTCAATCTATTTGTCTTAGTATTATTAGACATACTTTTTTTTAGGAAAATTCCTCAGAATTTTTGGAGTAAATTACCTTAAGAGGCAAACAAAACAAAACAAAACAACCCTGAAATAAATAGTATCCCAAACAAAATATAATATATAATGGAAACTATTTCAGAAATTTTGTAGAATTATTTCTTTAAAAGATTTTTCTCTTTCATGTTTACTTCCTTATGTGTAAACGATGTGGAATATCAAGTACTTTCTATTGAGAATTTTACAAATATTAGCTATTGGTTATCCATATAATAATATGTCCTTTTATGTTTTTAAAATAAATTTAAGGCATTATATGACAAATACGCATTCATGTATTTGCCGAATCAAATAATAAAACAGGAAACAGTGATGGCCAATTGGAATGTATATAATCCTTGTTTATTAAATGGTCATAGAAGAGATTCATGAATACGTTTGCTTACTTTCTGACACTTCTACTTATCTTTTACTTTACACAGTACTTTTCCTAAAATTTCATGGAACATAATGCACATTAAACATTAAAATGTCTTAGTTTTTGTCTCAAACTTACAAAACCAAATTAAGTCTGTGCTATTGGTATACCATTAACTTCTCCTATTGTACCTAATCACCATCACACTTAACCCAGACTATACAATTGTTCATTATTCCAGAAACATTCTCTGGAGAAAAAAATAGAGAAAATATTTATATATGAACATTGGCTGAGTTCAGGTTATATTTCATAGATTATAGAGAAAATTTTACTTTTATTTTTTTCCCTTCAAGAATGACTTTTGCATGGATGCTACTTTGTGATATATATCTACCAGATGTTTTCTTAATTCTTCTTTTACCAAGTGTCATGGATTATTCTATCCCATTAACTTCTTTGACTATGATAAAGGCGTTTTATCAAACATTTAACAAAAGAGACCTGATGTTTAGAGAAACTGAAGAAAGATGGATAGGGAGGAGGTCGCTGAGCAATCAATGCTTCTGATGTCCTCTCATTTCTCTGAAAGTGCATCTCTCTATTAAGAGAAAAAGTATTTAAAAAGTAATATTGCATGAACTTAATAAGTTATTTATAGAAACATTTATATCTCAATATTTTTTAAATTTTTAACATTTTGTTTTAAGATAGAGATTATTAGGTAAAATGTGTGATTACTTCTTGAGTAGTTTTTTCTTTTTTTTCTGTTCTGAGAGATCCAACAAATATGTAATTTTGAAACTTGGATGTATAACTCCTTCATTACAAAACTAATTTTTAAAAAATGCATCAAATGCCTCCTGCTAGGCATTCTACTAGTCACTCGATATATGAATTGAATGAATCAGACCATGTTCCAGTTTTCATATATTTCAAAGTCAAGTAGAATAGTAAGAAAGTTTTTTAAAGAAAAAATAGGAAAGAAGGAAAGGAAGGGGCAGAGAGTAAGATAAAAGAAAAAGGAAAGAAATATATGTATTCAGATAATTGAGAAAGTAGAAGAAAACATGTTGTGAGGAGCACTTTATAGCCAGAAAATTATTTACACACATATCATTTCTTTTATATTATATTTTTAATTATGCAACTCTTCCACATATCCAAAAATGTAAAATAAAATCTTAGGATATTATTAAAATTAATTTATGAAGCAAGGATGTCTTATAAGACATACAAATCTGGTTCAAAAACATAGTTTCAGAAATCTGGTTCATGCTTACATTATTATAATTATTTAGTAATTTGTTTTTATTGTGTCTATCAGGTACTCTTTTGGGGATATGGCAGAAAATAAAACAAAACACTTGAACTCATGGATCTTAAAAAGAAGTGAAGTATGTAGTAGATTAGTGGGTGGTAAGTGCTATTATGGACAGAAAAAAGGAAGTGAGGAGATAATAAAGGAGTATTTGGGTAGGATTTTCTAGAATGGCTCAGGAAGATGTCTTTTGGAAAGAGTGATATTTTGTGCCTACATTAATTATATAGACACTAGAGGCCTGGTGCATGAATTTATGCATGGGCAGGGTCCCTTGGCCTGGCTGGCAATCGGGACTGATTTGGGCCATCTCTAGCAGTCCCGATGGGGGCTGATCAGGGATGATTGGGGCTTGCTGGCTGGAGCAAGGGACCATGAGAGGTTGGCCAGCAATCGGGGGTTGGCTTTGGGAGCATACTGTCCACCAGGAGTTGGCACCTGGAGCGTCTTCCCTCTGGTGGTCAGTGTGCATCATAATGACCAGTCAACCAGTTGTTTGGTCGACCAGTCGTAATGATTGCTTGAACTTTTATATATATTTAGATGTTTCACAGATCTTGAAGTCTATGCAATCATTTCAGATAGGTAGACTCTAGTAAAACAATTTGCAAAAACATTGTTTATTCTATTTGTTGAATGTCAGAAAGCAAAATAAAGATCTGTAATTTGTGATATAAAATAGAATACGGTGAAGTCCAATCTTACTTGAGATCTTCATCTCAACTTAACAAATAGGCTCTTTCATTTTTGCTGTTTATAAGTATTCTGCATACTTTAGTTTTTCTATCAGCACAAAGAAATAAATTTTGCCACACAGTTCTTGAATAAACAAAGACTTTTGGTCCAAGTGGCTCTTTCATAATTTCATGTTAGGTAAAACTGACTCTATTCTTCAGTTAAATATCATACCTAATTAAAGAAACATGCAAATAAACCATCACTCTGCTATGCCCACAGCCAATCAGAGTGAACATGCAAATTAACCCAATAAAGATGGAGGTTAATTTGCATATGCAGACACAGAACCTTGTGAAGCCTGCTATAAGGGAAAGGGGGGCAGTGGAGGAAACTTATGGAGTAGTGCTCCAGACAGAAGCTAGGACTTGCCAGCTCCTGGGCAGCTGGGGAGCAGGGACTTGCTGACTCCAGGCAGGCGTGGGGAGTGGGGACTTGGTGGCTCCTGGTGGGAGTGGGGAGTAGCAACTTGCCGGCTCCTGGGTGGCTGTGAATGAAGCCAGGGGAAGGAAGGCCTATTTTTGCACAAATATCATGCAATGGGCCTCTAACCTATATAATAAAAGCCTAAGCGACCTTTATGGTAAAATGACCAGAACCACCAATTGTTATAATATGTATTGACCTGTAGGGAGCAGATGATAAATGCAGGAACTGGCCTTTGGTGCTCCCATAAGGGGATCACCGCTCAGCTAGAAGCCAGGCTTGTGGCTGGCAAGCACAGCAGCAGTGGCAGGAGCCTCTCCCACCTCTGTGGTATTGCTAAGAAGTAGTGAGCCGAATGTTAAGACAAGCAGGCAGACAGTAAGGAATGAGGGGTCCCAGGCTGCAAGAGGGGGCGCAGGCAGGGCTGAGGGGATACCCCCCAAAGCAGTATTTTGTGCACCGGGCCTCTAGTAATATCCTAATATATAAAAATTCAGTGGCTGTCATGACCTAAATGACCAGAAGGATGACTGAACAGGCTGTATGTGGGATGAGCAGGTTGGCAGGGGGGTTAGTGAGGGATGACCAAATAACTGCTGAGCAGGCTGCTTGTGGCAGCCAGGTTGGCAGAGGGGTTAGTGAGGGATGAACAGGTAGGTGGGGGGGCAGTTGGGTGAGACTAAACTGGCAGAGGGGCCAGTTGGGAGCAATCAGGGTGGCAAGCAGAGGAGGTTAGGGGTGATCAGGCTGGCGGAGGCTCAGTTAGGTGCCATCAGGCAGGCAGGAAGATCAGCAGTTAGGAGCCAGGGGTCTAGGATTGTGAGAGGGATGTCTGACTGCCCCTGAGGGGTCCTGGATTGGAGAGAGGGCAGGCTGGGCTGAGGGAATGCCCCCACCCCCCGCCGAGCATGAATTTTGTGCACCAGGATTCTAGTCATAATATAATATAAATCTATTATCCAGATTTATAATTCTGAATTTCTACATTTCCTTTTTAAATAAGGGATTTATATTTGTTTCCAAAATGGGGATATTCTTTAGACTATGTGAACAAAATTTTCAGACTGAAATTAAATTGGTGTATGTGAATAGTTAGATTAGGTAGTATAAATGGCACATTTCAATTCTCTACACAGAGACTGGCAGAATATCTCATTTGAACATGATCTGAAAGTAAGTTTTTGCAAAATGGAAAACTATGCTTGTGGGGAAAAAGTCAGATAACAACGAGCAGATAATGGTTAAATTAAGATTTATTGGACTAAAACAATTAAAATACCAGTAAAGTGCAATGAAATTCATAATGGCCTTCTCACAGCCAATCTTGGGCAAGATGACAGCCAAAGGTAGGACCAGAAATAAAACTGTTTAGTGCATATTCTATTCGGATAAGGAGACAGTAGATCCATAGTTCATAAAATTCAACAGATTTTAAGTACTTGTTTGTATTGGCAGTGTATTTGATACAAGGGATAGAAAGATAAAATGTACTTTCCTAATTTTGTTATCTGTGGTATTCATTGGAAAATAGTTCTACTCTCAAATTTTATTTTGAAGTAGTCAAATCAAATGGTCTCCAGTATGTAGTAGAAAACACAATAGAAGTTACAGATTTAGTTAGTGAAGTCAGTGTTAGTCTTTATTTTTATTTTTTGAGATGATGAACAAGATATATATATGGTATAGCGTATATTTTTGCCAAGAAATAGAGTACATATTACAAACAGCTGTTGCTGCAAGGAATAATAGGTTAATTGTATAAGTGGTCAATAGAAATATAAGGAGATTGGATGTGTTCGGATAGTTTCACTTCTATAGATGGAAAATTGGATTCTATAACACCAAATGTTAAACAATAGCACAATTTAAGTGGTAGAAGTATCTTGATGTTTCAAAAGACCATTTCAGGGTGAGAAGACCTAGATTCTATTACTTCTTTGTCACTACTTAATTCTTAGGAGTCTCAATTTCTTTTCCTATAAAATGGGTACAACAATCTTTTTTCCTTAGGGTATTGATATAAATCAAATGTAATAATATAAAGCACTATTCCTGACAAGGTTGTAATTATTAATGCTAGTCAGTGTTAAAAGCTCTGCTTCCTAGGCAGCCATTGGCTCCTCTCAGTTCACTCAGATTTGGTTCTGATTGGTCGGTTTCTATGCCAGTCAGCTTGAAACAGTCCGCCTTCTAGGCAGACATTAGGTCCTTGCACTTCACCCAGACATGGTACTGATTGATAGGTTTCTCTGCCAATCAGTGTCAAAAGCCCCACCTCCTAGGCAGCCATTGGCTCCTCACTATTCACCCAGATTTGGTTCTAACTGGTCGGGGTCTAGGCCAGTCATCATCTCCTGGCCTGATTACAGAGGTGGGGCTGATCAGCAGCTACTTTAGGTTGCTGGTAAGCAGGCTGAACTGCTGGCCTCTGGAGAGAGAGAGAGAGAGAGAGAGAGAGAGAGAGAGAGAGAGAGAGAGAGAGAGAGAGAGAGGCTTGGCTGCTAACAAGGCTGGGAGAGAGAAGCAGGGTTTCACCATCCTCCTTCTCTCTCTGGCCTTACCAGCAGCCACTGCTGATCAGACCCACCTCTCTCTCTGAGAGGTCAGCAGTTCAGCTGCTCACCTGCTATGTGCAAAGCCTGGCATTTGGCCCAGGCTTCTGGTGAGCGGGATGAACTGCTGACCTCTGGGAGAGAGAGAGAGAGAGAGAGAGAGAGAGAGAGAGAGAGAGAGAGAGAGAGAGAGAGAGAGGCTTGACAGCTGGTGAGGCCTGGAGATAAAAGCATGTTATGATCATCCTGCTTCTCTCTGGTCTTTGCCAGAAGCCACTGCTGTGGCTGATCAGTTCCACCTCTCTCTCTCTCCCAGAGCCTCTGGTCCTTGGGGATATTACAACCCTGGTGATAGATAGATAGATAGATAGATAGAGATATAGATAGATATATAGATATACAGTATAGTGTTTATTTATTTATTCCCACATACTTATGACAGAAAGGGGTGAATCAATATTAGTTAATGGTCTCTGTGCTAAGGGATTAAAAAAAGATGCTACCATGTTTAGTGTTCTAGTCCCCACTTAAGGATTTGGCCTAGCTTAGCTCATTTAGTCTATATGACAGTCCTATAAGATGTAGAAATGAAGGCTCAGAGATGTTTGGTAACTTGCCCAAATTCACACAGGTAGTAAATATTGTAAGTGCCAAGCACATTCATGTCAGAGCCTATGGTTTTAACCACCAAACTACACTGATACTTATGCAGATGAAAAAGGGATCCTTATGATACTGGATACTGTTCTCAAAAGATGGTCCTATTGTGTGTCTTTGCTCAAACTGATAATAATGATTACTATAAATTAATTTAACAAAGATTCATGGACAGTTTTCTAAGGACTGGAGATCAATAATGAAAACCATAGAAAATATTCTTACATTTTCTTATAGAAAATATTTTTTTATATTTTCAATAGAAAATATTCTTATATTCTTATAGTTGACAAGAGATAGCAAAATAATAAATACATCAGAAAATATGGTGTACTGACAAGTCCTATGATAAAATAAATCATGGTACTAAAATAGATTTACTGGATTTTTTACTTTGGTTTGGGTGGTCAGGAGGCTTTTTTTCATAAATGGCTGCTCAGCTGAGAACTTTATATTTGAAGGTCATTCTAGCTGGTTTAAGCGAAATGATACTTCTTACAGTCAATTAGATAGCTCACAGCATTGCTAGGAATGCCAAAAATTGAAGTCTGGATATTTCACAATAAGGATCACAGCTCTAAGAAACATATACCCAGGAAAAACATCAAAGCACATCAAGAAACTAGCACTGATACTTGGGGTCCCCAATAAATCTCAGCTTCCTGAGATACTTGAACTGGGGGGTGGGGTCATAAGAGTGGTTACAATGAAGATGGGTGAAATGAGTTAAGTTCTTTTTCTCAACTGGTGGCAATAAACAGGTTAATTGGGCACCATGATTCCGATCATCTCAGGGTGGCTGGGTGGGACTGAGGCAGTCCAAATTCCAAGACTGGTTAACCCCAAACTTCTGGAGCCTCCTTAGTTTACTCTATGTGTTATGAAATATACATGGTTGAGACTACTGTTCTACAGCAATGCCTGAAATACATAGGGTATAAAATAATGGAGGATGGTTTCTAGGTTTTTAGCTTGAGCTACCTGTTGGCTCATGGTGCCACTTACTGATAGGAAAATGGCATGGAGAGAACAAGTTATAGGAGGGGAACAAAAAGGTGTGTTGTTTTGTTTTTCTAAAGACATGAGAAACTTAAGAAATTTTCATATTTTTCATGTAGATGTTAAAGGCAGTTGGCTGGCTACATGAGATTGGAATTGGGAAGGGCAGTTTATTTTAAAAATATAAATGTGGGAGTTATCAGCCTAAAGATGGTGTTTAGAGCAGTGGGGATAATGAAATTACCAAGGAAGAAAAAGTAGACAACAAAGAGGAGTGATTTTAAGTCAGAACCTTTAGACACTCAAACCTTTTGAAGTAGAGCAGACTAATAATAGTGGAGGTACATAATTCTTGACATGAAATATCTTAGAAATAATATGGAAAACACTGTTTATAGAAAACTATTGAAGTTCTACATCTTTAACTAAAATAAAAGTTATAGTTGGGAATAATCTACTAAATTATAGAGTGGACTGAACATATTGGTGGAGAAAACAAAACCTCTATACTAGGATAAACTTTAAAGAAATAACACCTCCTTTTTAAAAAATGGGGCCTAAGTGAAGATATGATCAAAGCTTATAAAATAAAGTAAAAAGTATTTACCAAATTCAGAATACTAGAACTAAGAAGCACTCTTTGAGGCTTGAAAGAATTATATTGAGGACAAAATGAAAGGAAGTTCCATTTTATCCAGTGGGACTAAACTTATGAAACTATGTAGAAGTGATAAATAGGTCTCTACAAGTGGTAGAATAGGTTGAAATGGTGCACTTCATAGGCAATAGATATACAATAGGCTGTTTAAGGTAACGGGATCTTTTCATGAGTGGTACATCTCTAATGATTTAGTTTTAATATTCTATTTCATAAGCAATATTTCTAAAAAATCTTTTCAAGCCAGAATCCTATCTAATAAAGATAGAATATGCTAATTGACCCTCACACCATTGCAAAGATCCAATAAGGAGGGGATATGCTAATTGACCGCCACACCCTCAAGGATGGTGGTGCCCACAGCCACAATATGGCGGCACCCAGTCCCCTCAGCCCTGCCTAGGCAGCAGAGTGTGGCAAGGCTTGGCCTGCTTGCCACGTACCTGCCTCTGGAGTCCACCAATCCCCTCAGCCCCCCAGCTGCCCACAGCTGGCCCCAGGTGCTTTCAAGCTGCAGATGGCGGATACCCAGCCACCCAGGGCCATCCCAAGGTGCAGGCAAGCCTTGGATGGCAGCTACCCAGCTGCCCAGGGCTGCCCGAGGTTCAGATAACCAGGGCTGGGCTAGGCTTGTGCTAACAACAGTGACAGCAGCAGAGGTGTGATGGGTATCTCCTTCCCCTGATTGCCAGGTTGCCTCCCCCCCCCTGAGGGCTCCCAGACTGTAAGAGGAGGCAGGCCGGGCTGAGATACCCCCCTTCCATTGCATGAATTTTCATGCACCGGGACTCTAGTTAGAATAGAAGGGATAAAGTTGGACAGAATATGACTTTTTGTCTGTTAGGCAAAAATTCACAAGTGAATGTTTTCAATAAATTTATAGTTTTCTTAAAAACAATGATTAATACCAAATAAAGACCTACAGTAACCATATGTGATGAGCAATCCTTTATACAAGTTTTAACAAGTAATTTGGTGGAACATGTTTGTTCACAGTGAAGAATGATCTTAATATTATATGTCCTTGGGCATTTACTTATTATTTATTTTTAAATTATATTTTAGTTAATCTTCACCCAAGGACATTTTTTCACTGATTTTTTAAGGGAGAGTGGAAGAGAGGTAAAAATAGAGAGAAATACATTTTTGATTGAGCCACACCAGGTCTCAGGCCAGGAAGGAGCCTGCAACCAAGGTACATGCCCTTGACCGGAATTGAACTCAGAACCTTTTGGTTTGCAGGCTGATGCTCTGTCTACTGAGTCAAACAGGCTAGGACTACTTTTTAATTTTACTCATGGTTCTTTTATGAGGAGGCACCGTGGTATCCCTGTATTCCAGACTGAAACTATGTTGCTCAATTGTACAGCTATCTCGAGTATTTAGCTGTTTTTCTCATGTTGTAGTAATAATATTCCTCTGTAACTTAATGAAAATCTCTTGGCAGATAATCAGTACTCTCCCCACTTTGTCATCTGCTTACCAATGTGTTCTGCATCTCACTTCTCCAACTATTCCAATCTTTTACTGACTAGGCTCATACTCACTCACCTTTTAAAAATAATATCACAGAATCTCTCTTTTGTTCCTAAAACTTGACCCTTTTGCTTATTGTACAGTCTCTAAAAAGTGTTGGAAATGGATCTTACATCAAGCTTTATACTTCCTAGCATTTGAATTAATGCATTTGTAAACCGTGGATTAGTTGCAATTAATAAGTGTAAGGTTTGAAGGGACGCAGGAAACTGACCACCAAGGAATTTTAAAG
This sequence comes from Vespertilio murinus, assembly GCA_963924515.1. Classification (NCBI taxonomy): domain Eukaryota; kingdom Metazoa; phylum Chordata; class Mammalia; order Chiroptera; family Vespertilionidae; genus Vespertilio; species Vespertilio murinus. The sequence continues at coordinate 15,958,673 of OZ004710.1, forward strand.
TAAAGTTTATTCCCCGGTAATGAGCGGGACTCATTATGGAGTTAGAGAAACCAGAATTGAAGGAGAGGGGAGGGGGCAGGGGGCCCAGCCGGGCTGCCTCCTGGACATGGAGGAGCAGCAGCACGTGGCTGGCCTGGGGGTCTTTTTAAGGGCCAGAACAGAAGAGGGTTGGACCCAGGGCGAAACAGGAAGGGGTGGGCCCCAGGACACTTTGGCATGTGCTGATTGATGGTTCAATGTCTTTGAGATGTCTCTGTGACAGGTGCCAGTAATGTGGTAGCTCCGCCCATCAGGTGGGAGGAGGGAGAACCTTACAATAAGGAGATCTCAATTTTATTTCTTGCTATACTCTAACACTCCTTCCCTGTGAAACATCATCTTAGGATACACTCTAGTATTGTTAAAGAGGGGCCTCTAGGACTAGAAAATTGTTTTCACATCCTGGTTCTGCTTATCATTTTGCTAATCTACCCAATGGGCTAATATTAGCATCTATCTTGTAGAATATTGAGTAAAACAAATGAAAGAATAGATTTAGCATTATATCTGGTTTATCTATAGCTTAGTAAATCTTGGGTATTACTAATATTACTATATAATCATATCTTCCCATGAGCAAAGTTATTTCTTTTATCTTTTTTTCTTTTTTAATTTTGCAGTGGATGCAATATTCAAATTTGTAGAGAAATTTGCAATAAAATTTTCTTCTAATATTTATTTTACCTTTCCATTATTTTTTGCCTTTTCCTCATATATCTCAGATTTTACAGCCTTTACCTCTTTACTAATAATCAGTTGACAACTACATGAAACAATGCAAAAAGAGCAAAATGCAAATATGATGACATCTGTGCACTTTCTAATTCCCACAGTTCCAAATGTTCTTAAAGTTTTGTTTCTATCATAGCTTCATTTCTCTCCAGTGTGCACTCCACACCAGTTCAGGTCAATGTTATCTTTGCAATAATCAAGTAAAGCAATTAGAGCACAAAGTACCGTGCCTCTTTTATAGGTTTGGAAATGGAGACCCAAATGACAGGCATGACTTAGCAATGACAGCATAATCATAGAGTGTAAAAAGGTCTGCTATTGAGGGCTATTCAGCTGGTGCACTTCAGTCTGAAGAGGTGCCTCCACCTTGGAGACATCACTGAGTTGTTAGACATTAAGATGGCCTCAGCATTGCCTTCAGAGAGGCTCCTGTTTCCAGTTTGCCCCAACGTACCATAGGGGCTCTCACTGGCCCTGAAAACTCAACACACACAGTCTGCTTTGTTGTTTATTCTTTATTCACCATTAAATACAACCTGTCTCTGTTCCTCATTTTTAATTGAATTTACTGGGTTTACGTCAGTTAATAAAATTATATAGGGTTCAGGTTTACAATTTTATAATACAGGGGTGGGGAACCTTTCTTTTCTTCCAAGGGCCATGTGGATATTTATAATATTGTTCACTGGCCATACAAAATTATAAGCTTAAAAGTGAGCCTGCCATAGTTGGTCAAACATTTAACTCACTCACCCTTAATGCATTGGCAGGGCCAGCCAAATGTTTTTTGCAGGCCTTGTAAGGCCCGTGGGCTGGGCATTCCCCACCCCTGCTATAATACATCATCTGTCAGTTATATTGTGTTCACCAACCCAACTCAAGTCTCCTTCCATCACCATTTATGTCCCCTTCCCCCTCTTCTACATCTTATCTACACAATGGGCTAGTATCAGCACCTCTCTTGTAGAGCCATTGAGTAAAGCAAATGAAAGAATGCATGTAGCACATTTCTTTCCTTTTCTAACTCTTTGTATCCTCTTATCTTTTTAATCCCTCTTCTTTACCCCTCAACTTCCTATTTGTTTTTCTTTTTGTCATATGGAAAAATCATTTTACAGTTAAGTTGGGTGGACAAAAGAAAAACATATAAAGCTGTTGAAAACCCTGATATCCATGATTGCATGCCATTACATCCTAGACTCCGAGGGATGGCTGATATATTATAATCAGGGAGATACAATGAAGGGAGCTCATTTGTTAATATGAGATAGTTAGACTAAAGATGAAAGACTCAGTCAGCTACTGCAGATGTCATTGCATGGGGCCAGGAGAACCTGGGCTGGCAGACCACAACTTCATAATGGAGGTGATCTGGTTTATATGAGGGGTTCTCTGAGGACGCTAATGCAAAATTTTGTGGTTGACTGACTATAAACGAACAAGGAGAATAAAAAATGACACTAAGGCCGAAACCGGTTTGGCTCAGTGGATAGAGCATCGGCCTGTGGACTGAGGGGCCCCGGGTTCGATTCCGGTCAAGGGCATGTACCTTGGTTGTGGGCACATCCCCAGTGGAGGGCTTGCAGGAGGCAGCTGATTGATGACTGTCTCTCATTGATGTTTCTAACTATCTCTCTCCCTTCCTCTCTGTAAAAAATCAATAAAATATATATTTTTTTAAAATGACACCAAGTTTCTGAGTCCAGATAAATGGGATGATGATAGTGTCATCAGGAGAAATTAGCAAAAGAAAGTATAGATTACAAAGAAAGAGAAAATATTTGAAGAGAGAGGTGAACTTCTAGGGGAAAAAATCATCTATGTGATAGAAAGATTGGACAGGCAATTAGAAGTAAAATTAGAGATCGAATAAAATCTTACAGGTAACTCAATAGAAATGCTTTTGAAAGATGTCAAAGGGATATAGTTCTTCAAGAATGAAAGACAGAGGTAGCATTGTCAAAGTGCACATGTTGGTGAACTGTAGGTAAGGAATAGGAGGCTGACCAGCCAGCATATGTTTTAGAGACAGAGTTTCTTATGAAAAGAAGGATGCTCAGGAGTGTTGCAGTATGTACTGCTTTCATCCCCTGGTGACTTGTCATAATTTACTTTTATTATACCTTGCTGTTTACTATAAATTAAAGCCCTCGTGAGAACTTCTCATTTTAAGAGAGCCCACCCCAAACATCTTTTTATTTCTCTCCTTGGATAAAGGTTTCCAAATGCCCTCTTTTTCTAACCTGACCTCTTTCTATGAAATAGAGAGGTTAGATATAAAAGGAAGGCCTTTCCCACCACATAAGTATAAAAATATACATTCTCCTTATCCACCAAGGCAGAAAATTTTTTAAAGCATCACATAGATTCATCAGCACCTCATTATCTCCTGCGGGGAAGGAGCTCTGTATGCAGTGCTCTCTGTTTTCAATTAAAAATGAGGGCAAAGCATAAGTTGAGACAGTTTGAGCATCAATAGCAGTAACAACTACAGTGAATTGGGATGTGTCAAATATTTAAGAACTCATAAGCTCACAAGATGCTAAAAATACCTTGTTTAGTTATCATTGGAGGTTCCTAGGATCCCATCTCATTATTTTGAAGAGACAAAGGGAAAGAAACACATGTGACCTACCTTTTCTGTATCAGCTGTGTTTTAGACTTACTCTACTGGAAAGAAGGAAAACTTATGTATTTTTGAAGAATAGTTTCAACCAATAAATGCAGAAGGCCTGTAATGAAATCGTCAACAAAATTAAAGATTGATGTGTTGCTTAAACATGGAGGGATCAGGTTGAAACCACCTGAATCACTGATGAATCTTGGTATCATGAAGGTGGTACAACCATAAATCAGGGACTTCATGAGGTCTTATCTTGCACCTAGCAATATTTTTGCCTACTTTAATTTTTCTGTCTTATTTTTAAAAATATATTTTTATTGATTTCAGAGAGGAAGGGAGATGGAGAAAGGGACAGAAATATCAATGATGAGAGAGAATCATTGATCAAATACATCCTGCATGCCCCACATTCTGGGGATCGAGACTGTAACCTGGGTTTGTGCCCTGACCAGGAATTGAACTGAGACCTCCTGGTTCAAAGGTCGACATGACACGACACTCAAACACTGAGCCATGCCAGCTGGGCTATTTTTTTCCATTTTAAAAAAAGTACAAAATGTCCTCTAGCTATGTTATGATTGCTCAATTGGCCCCCTTACTCAACTTTTCATGAGAAATTTAAAAAAAATTCTCTTCTATGATTGTAGGACTCAAATGGATAAAACAAATAGTTTTTAAAGAAAAAAATTTAAACCTTACTCTGTGGACTTACAGAATGAGAACTATGAGGTCATAATGAAGAAAATAAAAATAACTTCACACTTTTTAATGCATCACAAGGATTCAAATAGTGGTTAATAAAAAGGGTTCAGATTACAGATAATTTTTTCTTCTCATATTAATCCTCTTTTGAATGCTATTTGGCCCTTCATGTTTCTTTTGTCTTTTACTTTGTAGTTGTGGCTTATGACCGTTTGATTCTCATTATTGTTTAGTGAAAAACTAAAACAACAACAACAACAACAACAACAACAACAACAAAAAACTCCACATGCTGTGTTTATGTATGAATATTAGTCTAACCAAATATTTATAAGTCAGAATGTTTAATAATTGGAAACTGACATAATTACTGGCACATAAACTCTTAGATCTATTATATAGCCCCAACTGTCCTTGGTTTGTACTGGATTGTACAACTCTTCAGCAATTCCAGAAAACTGAAGAGGAGGCCAGGTTGTTGAAAATTGGCAGATCAACCAACCAAAAGTCTCAGCTATAAAACATTATACTATCCAATAAAGAACAAACTTTATTTTAGGTTGATGAGTGCCAAAGCACCTAAGCATTCTCCAGACCCAGGTGGCACCAACCCTTTATGAGTTCATATGGATGAGTCTGAAAACCAGTAATGTAGGACATTTCAGTTTAGCTTTACAAGAATAATTCTTATAAAGTACAATAAACTGTATAAAAAGAAAACCTCTCTTTTAAGTATACTTCAGTATGTTCAGTAAATCTGCGGGTCAACATTCATAATTCAATTGTGAATGTAAAAAATGGGTAGTGGGTTATAGCCTAGACCAGTGGTTCCCAAACTTGTCTGCACCTTGTAATCAATGGAGGTTTGACAACTACTAATGCCTTTGTTCCACCCTAGAGATTGTGATGCACTAGTAATTGGTCTGGATGTGGCCTGGGGCTTTGGAAATTTTAATAGATCCCTAAATTATTCAATTACCCAGCTAAGTTTGGAAACAGTAATACCTGGGTTTGAATCCTGGCTCTGCCACTTACTAGCAAGTCATCACATTACATCTCTAAGCCTCAGTTTCCTCATCCATAAAATGATCCTAATAATGGTAGGACCTCTTAATCAGATGTCAAAATAAATGAAAAATATATGCAAATGGCTTAGCATAATTCTTAACACATTGTCACACTTAAAATAGTAACTTTATGACTGACAGCTATCATCATAGTGAATTCTAAATAAGTTAAAAATAAAAAGAATTAAAATAAAACAATCTAGTAAAAATATTTGGTTATTGATTGCTGATTTGTGAGGAGAAAAGAGTATTGTAAAGATAGAAGACAAAAAACATGATAGGAAAATTTTTTGAATATAAAACAAAAAATGACTAAATGGAACCACTATTAAAATGAAAACTGACAAATATTTAATATCCTTAATATATTATGAACTTTTACGAATCAGTATGAAAAACTTAAATCAGAATAGAAATTAAAGGGTATGAATAGAAAATCTCTTAACATACGCAATCACAAATAAAAAGACAAAAGAAATACCAAGTGCCAAATAACATTCAGAAGAATGCAAAGAAGAAAAATCACCGTTTAAACCTGATAACCACTGTTTAAACCTGATAGTCTCTTTCAGACACATCCAGATACATGTACATATGCATGTACACATGCTTTGAATCCTATCTATATTTTGCTTTGTTTTGCATTATTGCATTTGTCTCAGAATTAGTCTTCAAAATATTTTGACTCTACAGAATATTAGTATATCAATTAGATTCCTGGTTTAATGGTTTCTGAGACTCAACTTGAACTAATTTCAAAAATAAAGAGTATAGTATTATTTATGTAACCACAGCAGAGGAAAGACATTATGGAAGAGACCGTAGGAGTTACAGAAAAGAGGGACTACAGCACATCAATGGTCACCATTTTTGCATTTGACTTTTGATGTCAAATTTTTAGACAGGTTTTTCTTGGTACATCAGGGAACCAGGACACAAATAAGTCCAGTTCAGCATCCTTGTGCCTCCATATTAAGGGAATAAAATACCTTCTTCTAAAAGTCTAATTAGAGGAATTGCAGGTAGACCTCTGTTTGACATTTGGGTCACTTGCTTATTCCTGGACCAGTTATATGGCCAGAGATATATAGGAAATAGCTCATATTGCATCAATCAAGCTATAAGTTCTATTATGATAAGAAGAGTGTGGAAAAATATTGGGAAGACAAAAAACAATGTTTTATTGTCATAGTTAGAATACCCCATAATTCATTTTACCTTTTCTTCTTTGATGGACATTTAGGTTTTTCTAACATTTCATCTTATAATTAATGTTATTATGATGACAGACAGTCCTTGTGCATGAAGCTTTGTTGGGATTTTTATTAAATTCATTTTTCAGGTACTTTACTTGAATTGAAATTATATTGCCCAATCACATGTACACCGCTGGGGCTTTCTATACATGGTTGGAACTTCATCATTCACGCACTTATACAGATTCAACTATGTCTAATCAGGAAAAATTAATGACAAGAGAATTCAAGAAAGCAATAGTGGAGAAAGGCAGCGAGGAAGAGACAAAAGTAAGAGTAGTAAAACCCAGTCCAGTAGCTGGTTTGTATTTACCTCAAAATCAGTGAACTTACTCTTGAAAGGGAGCAGCATGAGCTAGGACTTTCTAGTCTGAGGTGTCTCATATCTCATTGTTGACATGCCTCTCATAATCTGAGATTGTATCAAGCTGAGTTTTATTGTGGTGATTAAAGGTAGATTTATTTTGTATGACATGTGTCCTAAACACATGCCAAACACTTAATCTAGTAGACCACAAAAAGAAGCAGCACTGTGTTCAACACTAGAGGAAAACCTGGCTGACTTATACTTCTCAAGTCACCATACTATATATATATATATATATATATATATATATATATATATAGATATAGATATAGATATAGATATAGATATAGATATATATATCTATATATATATATGTATTTTTTTTAATTTAAGTGCTTTCTCGAAGATAATTTTGAATATGCCTGCTTTTTACCTTCCAAACCAAGTTTAAAGCCTACTCCACAAGTAAGATGCAACTCTGCTATATTACTTAATAATAATAAGATAATTTATACTAATTTATATTCCCACTGGTGTATATAAAATTATATTTCTTCCCATACTTTTTTTATTCTGTATTTAAACTCTTTAAAGTAGGATTAAAAAATATCTACTTAATAGAAAAAGAACTAGTTAGTGTAATTAACAAATACGTGTTGCCAGTCACATTTCCTTTTTATGAATCGATAGCAGTAAGAATGCTATTAAATTACAACTTCCCTAAATAAATGGAAAATAACATTGCTGTTCTCTTCTCACCTTGAAGCCTAGAACCATAATATAAACAAAGCTGATTTATTTTTCAAGGGATCAGATCCTCATAAGCACTCTAGCATCTTATGGCATTATGCTAGAATGATTTTAAATGTTTGGAAAAAATCTTATTCTCCAATGTATCATATTAATCTACCCAACCTTAGCTCAGGTCTATCCAAATATTTCTAGTATGCTGGACACTTTTAAATAATTTATTTTCCAACGTCAAATTTGATTCTACTATTACATTATGAAATATTTTGCATACATTTTTTCACTCTTAACTAGCATTTAGTAGCCACTGCCTCTAGTTTGTAAGGTTAGTTTGCCCTTTTTAAAAGTTTTGTGTAGGACCCATAGTATGATCTTAGCATCTATAATAAAACCCTAGGGTGTCCTTTTCCTTTGTAGATGGCTCTAATAAGGTAATTATTTTTGGAGGTAAAGTGGGCTTGCTTCGGTAGAATATTTAATTAAGTAAAATTACCCAATGAATAATTCATTTTATTTGATACTTTATAATTCTAAAGTAGTAAAAGTAAGAACAAATTTACTTTTAAAATAAGTCATGCTACAAGTGCGTAATGGAAATGGCAGTGGGATCACTTTGTGAAGTATATGATTATCTACTCACTATGCTACACACCTGAAACAATACAAAGTAATTTTGAATGAAAGTTGTAATTGAAAAATAAAACAAGTGAAGTAAGGCATAATTTTCAATGTGCCCCTTTAAATATCATATTTTAAACAAAACACATCGTTCAATAAAACTGAAATAAATAGAATGACAAAAATGTCATAGTTTTCTGTTGCTGTTGTAATCAATTACCAAAAACTGAGTGGCTTAAAACAACTTTAAGTTTTACTTTTAAAGTTCTGGTGGTCAAAAGTCCCAAATGCATTGGATTCACTTAGCTAAAAATCAAGGCATTGGCAAACCTGTATTTCTACCGGAGGATCTAGGGGAGACTCTGCTTCCTTACCTTTCCAGCTTCTAGAGGCCACAAACATCCTTGGCACATGTCCGTTCCTCCCCATTTAAAGTGCATCACTCGCCCTGGCCTATTTGGACTGAAGGGCGAGTCCAAATAGGCCAGGGCGAGTGATGCACTTTAAATGGGGAGGAATCGAGCATTGGCCCTTGGACTGAAGGGTCCCATCAATTTAAATTTGTCATGCCCCAGATATAATTTTGTTCGGTTCTGGTCAAGGGCATGTACCCTGGTTGCAGGTTTGATCCCCGGACCTTGTCTAGACTTGAGGCTCCTGTGGGAAGCAACCAATTGATGTGTCTCTTTTAGAACAAAGAAATAAATTCCTCCTTTACTCTAGTTCACCTTTTCTAGTTCACCTCTTCTCCCAAGCTCCAAACACAGCCATCTTTTCAACAAGCAAAATCCATTTTCTCATTATGGTAGGAGAGTATGATATTGGGTTAGGACTGACTTCCTGAAAAATAGAGCCACACAGTTGTTAGATTGATCATATGTTAAGAGGTGAATATAGGTAGAAGAACAAAGCATTTACTGAAGGAAAATATATCAACTGGTTGGGTAAAAACAAGGAAGTTATCTTGCTTAGCTAATTGGGCAAGTTGTATGAGTGACTCAATATCAGGAAGTCATTTTATGATTCCTCAGAAAGCAATAAATGCTAGTAACAGCTAACACATACTGAGTGTTTACCAAGTGCCAGAAACTATACTTGCGTTAGCTCATTTAATCTTCATAACAATCCTATAAGGTAGGTTCTATTGTTATATTCATTTTACAAATGGACTTAGTAGACTTTGGCAGATCACACTAATTGATAGTGGACTCAAACCCAAATGTACTGAATCCATAGTTCAGTAATCATTGGATGCTAGCTTACATCCATAAAGAAAAAGGAAACTGCTTTATTTTAAGACTGCTTTAATGAAATTTGATACCATTTTTAAAAATATATCTTTATTATTGAAAGTACTAGTGGCCCGGGTGGGGGGGAGGAGGAGGAGGAGGAGGAGAGAGAGAGAGAGAGAGAGAGAGAGAGAGAGAGAGAGAGAGAGATTGAGAATGACCATTGACATTGATGTGATGTGATACTGGGGAATGAATCCACAGCCTGGGTATGTGCCCTGACCTGGGATTGAACTAGTAACCTTTTGGTGCTTCTGGACCATGCTCAACAAATTGAGCCACACCAGGCAGGGCACAAATGCCCCATTCTTTTTAAAAAATATATATATATATTTATTGATTTTTTACAGAGAGGAAGAGAGAGGGATAGAGAGTTAAAAACATCAAAGAATCATTGATCAGCTCTCCCTACCAGGGATGTGCCCATAACCAACGTACATGCCCTTGACAAGAATTGAACCCGAGTCCCTTCAGTCCCCAGGCTGACGTTCTTCTATCCACTGAGCCAAACCAGTTTCGGCAAATGCCCCATTCGTGACTTTAGTATAACAACGCCATTGATGTTGGCCATGTAATAAGTGATATAGCCTTTCTTTATCAGTGGTCCAATTTGATACTTGTTTGCAATGACACCTAATATGAATGATATGAAAAAATACATGAACAATTAAATAATTCTATGAACTTTTGGATATCTTCTCAGTTGAATTTCCAGAGAATATGGGTACAGTGGAAGAAACTAAGGACAGGTTGAGTGTGTGTGTGTGTGTGTGTGTGCACAAAATCTGAATCTTGTGTGCACATAGGGTGTGTGTGTGTGTGTGTGCGAACCCACTTGCACATGCATGTGTACATATATTCAGGACCTAAGCATGGGTTTTATGCAATCACCTATTAAATTCCTTATAACTCTGACGTTACTAAAATACAATGCAAAATGTGAAAAAATGATCACTGATAATAGATCAATTCTTGCTCTTTTGTACATCCATATAACTAACCTTGAAGTAGCTGAAGAGAATTGCTCAATGGTAGACTAGCATCATACAAATATGGATACTTACAATATATATGTTACATAAAAGATCTTAATATTGTCTTTTAAAAATATATATTTTATTGATTTTTTAACATAGAGGAAGTGAGAGGGATAGAGGGTTAGGAACATCGATGAGAGAGAAACATAGATCAGCTGCCTCCTGCACACCCCCTACTGGGGATGCGCCCGCAACCAAATTATATGCCCTTGGCAGGAATCAAACCTAGGACCTTTAAGTCCGCAGACCAATGCTCTATCCACTGAGCCAAAAAAGTTTTGGCAATCATAATGTTGTTGAACAAATCCCTGGATGAAGTCTTTTCTGTAATTAAAAAGACATAGGCTTTAATTTCTTGAGTGTCCTAAATAGTCCATGAATAATAAGCATGTGATAATATATTTTTATTTACCATATTTGATTTGTTGTCATGAAAATATAACTAGACATAGTTGGAGTTCTAACTGTAGGTCTCGTTTTACAAAATTCTTATTTCTATCATCCTGACTACATTGATTTTGTGCACTTTGATCTTTATTGTGTGTTATACAAAAGTCAATATGTTGATCTACAAATACATCTGCTGCTTGGATAGTAGTTATTTTAAAATTGGCTCTCTTTCCAAGCACAGTTGTGACACAGAATTGATACTGTGTGCTCTTGTCAGCACTTCCCAGTCATAAACCTTATGAAACATTCCAAGAGCTACGTGAAGGAAGCTCTCTTTGTTCTCATTTAACGTCAGTGTATGTATAGAATGAAATAGTGTTCGTTAGAAATTGTATGAGAAACAGGTGGTCTTTGTTTTGTTTGTATATTTAATTCAATTCCAGAGTGTCATTATCAATTTGATACTGTGATTAGGAATTGCATGACAGCAGCCTGTATGTCAAATAATCAATTCATTGAAATTTCTATTCAATGTAACATTGTTTTTAAGATAGTTTTTGTAACCTGTTGAATTGGCTCTCTGTAATATATGGCAGTCAATCACAGATTTGTTTTGAGTGTAACATTTGTATATTTATGTGTTTGTTGTATACCTGGGGCTAAGATGTTAGGTCTAAGAAATATTTAAGAAATAAAAAATGAAAAAGAATTGAGAGTCTCATAGAAAAGAAAATGCTATAATGTTTAAATGAGATCATTGATTGTGAAGTGAAATACTGTAGAGACCTATTCCTTCACACCTGATGTAAAAATAAATGACAGTATAGGATCTGAATTGAATTACAACCTGTATTTATAGTATATAGATAGATTTAGAAAAAGTTTTGGTTTAACAGAACACATGTTTTAGTTATCCACTGAAGCAAAATATCATTTTGGTTGCAGTCTGCTGATTATATGAGCCCATAAGGGCAGCCCAGATACTAGAGGAGTGGAGGAATAGACTCTGTATCTCAATTGAGGAATGATATGTACATGTAGAAAGGATGAGATCAACAATCATTAGAAATAATCTATTCAAGATGTATTATTTAATGATGCTCGTATATATCGAATATCACTACTAAAATGAGGGCAAGTAAGGAAACATTGAAACTAATTTATGTTTGCTCACTTATCCCCATAAGTAAAGTAATACATAGAGATGATATTTGACTATCTGATGAAGTGTAATGTGACACAGTAAGTGTGTCTTCCTGTGTTTCAAGCTGATGAAGCAGACAGACCAAAGTTATTCTGGGAGGACACTTCCCAGTATAGGCTCGCATTTATGAAGAGATAATTCTTTATTTTCATGACATCTGTTTTTTACAATGTGAGATTGAATCTAAAATTTTATGACTTTGAAGAATATTATCATATTATATAATTTAAATGTCCTAAGGAATTGTATTGATAAATTTATCCATTCTTTCATCACAAAGATAAGGATAATAAAGCTTAGAGAAGTTAAGTGATTTGTTGGTGGCTGGTGTAGCACACTCTGGACTTGAATTTAGGTATCTTAACTGCCAAGTCATTGCTCTTCCATTATTCCATACATTGACACTCCTTTTCCAAATTCAGAAGCACTGTCCTCTACAAATAATGAGTCATAGCTTATCTTATTCCTAGAGGCCCAGTGCACAAAATTCATGCAGAGGTGCGGTCCATAGGCCTGGCCAGCAATCAAAGCGTGAGCATCTGGTGTGGAAGAGCAGGTCCCAGCTGACTTCTGGGCCCTGGGCGCATCCCCCTCGGCCTTAAGTCATCAGGCCCTGCCCAACTCCTTCAGTGCATGGGAGCCCTGCTCACACCAGCCTTGGCTGTCACTGCCCACTCACCTGCTCCACCATCCTGCTGTGGTCCCACTCCCATCGGGGCCGACAGTGCCTCCACTGCTGCCCACGTTGTTGACGCCTGCCATGTTATGTGCCACACCCTTGTGGTCAGCGCATGCCATAGTGAGCAGTCAAACTCCTGGTCAAACTCCCAGTTGAACTCCTGGTCCAGGGCACAATTTGCATAATAGGCTTTTATTATATAGGATTTTTTTTTTTTTTAGTGATTTTTGGGTCCCTAGAAAAGGTCAAATGTTTAGTCAGCCTGACAGGAGTATGATAATTTATGTACATCTGGTGAGCTGGGGAGAATGTAGTGTTGGGGGGGGCATGAAGCTTAGATAATTTTGGCCTCACTCTATAAGGAAAAAAAGATGCAAAATTACATTAAAAAAGATGCAAAAGTACAGCAGGTCCTCAAATCATGTTTCATTCAACATCATTTTGTTATAACATTGATGAGATGCCATAGGATATCAACTCTTGTTTATATCAATTAGCCTATGGTAAAATTGATTTTGTTATACGTTGTTTTGCTGTTGTTCCAAGAACCTATCAATGATGCTAAGTGAGGAAACTTACTCTACTGGGCTTTAAAAGAGGCCTGTATAATTTAAGGGCCCTCAAGCTCCTGCCACATCAGCCTCTGGTGGTTAATCAATTTGTCGTATTGGAATAATAGAGCTGTGATCGAACTTTTGGAAAAACACGTTGTTATTCCAGACAAAGTTGTTACTGGTGGGTAATCTTTTTCCTGGACTTAAGATTATGTCTTTTCAACATTTACAATGGGGTTTAAATACATTCTTGATTAGATGTGAGATGATGTGCAGGGAATTCAGGTAATGCTTGCTAGCTCTAAGAAATATGATATTTCATTTTATAGTGACTTAAGACAATGGGGCTTCACTTGTTAAAAACCTCCAACTACAAATATTTCGGTGGGAAGCAGAGCTATTAATCTATGAAGGCCAAAGACGTATACACTAATTTGATGTTAAAGCAATCTTGTGTATTTGCTTATTTTTATTCATTTTTATTTTAAAAAATATATATTTTATTGATATTTTACAGAGAGGAAGGAAGAGAGATAGAGAGCTAGAAACGTCAATGAGAGAGAAACACCGACCAGCTGCCTCTTGCACAGCCCCTTCCGGGGATGTGCCCACAACCAATGTACATGACCTTCACTGGAATCGAACCCGGGACCTTTCAGTCCGCAGACCGACCCTCTACCACTAAGCCAAACTGGTTTCGGCTATTTGCTTATTTTTAGAAGCCATGGAATTATACGTTATTTGACCTCAGTTTCCTCATTTATAGTATGATGATGAATGAGGGTACCATCTTAGGTCTGTTGAAAAGGGTTGGTATGAGTGGGATCAATGTAAGTATTCAGAGGAATAATAGCATTTTCATTCACTTTCCAGTGTTGATATGCCACACATAGAATGCATGATAGGCACAGAGGAAATGAGGGCATTATTTTACATTGCATAGTGTTCTGAGATAGGCAAGGATGTTATTATGTTGCCTAGTCTTGTAAAGAAAATCAGCTGCAGGATATGAACTTATTTTCCCTGAAGTAATGTAGCCGGGATTCAAGCCCAGGATTAGGACACAAAGGGTGACAGGCTTTTCATTATGAGACTCTGTTGTTTCCTAAAGGCCGGCAGAAGTTTATACCATCCTCACTGTCCTTCCCTACTTGGAAAAAACTGCATTCCCAAGGCCTTGTAATTTAGCTTTTTGTTATGACTGCTTTTCTGTGAGTTATTTAATTAGAATCTGCAGCTTTTGGCAGGAAAAGAGTCAACCCAGCATATTTCTAACAAGTGATGTCTTTAGGGGAGATAGTCCAAGTGAGCAAATAGAAGAGAAGGGATGCATGATAGTAGCTGCTAGAATATATTAGTTGCAGACCAATTTTAGTGGGAGTGTCCGTCACCATGAATTATATTTTTAAGTGAAGTGGCCTGAAAAACAAGAATGGGATGGAACAAAGCATGCATATCATAGTACAGAATATTTGGAATTCTCCCAAACTTGTCATTTTTTAATGGAGGAACTTTAAGAAGCCGAGGGTGGCTCTTTTTTTTGGTAGAATAATCTTGGAAAACGCTTTCCAAGGGCACCTTTAAACATTCCTATTCAGACTTGATGATTTGAAGGGCTTTTCTATTAGTTAAATAAGATTTTAAAAGCAAGTTAATATGTACATCATTTTGAAATATATCAGGGTAGGTCAATGGATAATACCATTGAGCAATATATATACATATATTGCTGATATATATATATAAACTAGATACCTGGCTCATGAAATTTGTGAATGAATAGGGTCCCTAGGCTTGACTGGCAATCAGGGCTGATTGGGACCTTCCTTCCAGCTGCTGGCCAGGGCTTTCCTTTGTTTCATTCCGTCCCCCTCAGCTCATGTCATAATGAGCAATTGAACTCCTGGTCTCCCAGTTGAACGCCGGAGGGGACACATTGCATATTAGCCTTTTACATATAGAGATTAGAAGTAAGATAACTGATTGCATTTTTAATTTTAATTTTTAATATAAAAATATTGTTCAGATTATTACAATTGTTCCTCTCCCCCCCCCACACACACACATAGTTACCCTCCACCTGGTCGCCACTCCATCCTCTGCCCCCACTGTCCTCATCCATAGGTGTATGATTTTTGTCCAGTCTCTTCCCGCACTCCCACACACCTTTACCCCTGAGAATCCTCAGTTCACTCCCTTTCTATGCCCCTGATTCTGTTCATCAGGTTTTTTTATTCACTTGATTTTTCGAGTCACTTGTTTATAGACATGTATTTGTTCATAATTTTTATCTTTACCTTTTTCTTCTTCTTCCTCTTCTTAAGGAATACCTTTCAGCATTTCATATAATACTGGTTTGGCGATGATGAACTCCTTTAGCTTTTTCTTATATGTGAAGATCTTTATCTGACCTTCAATTCTGAATGATAGCTTTGCTGGGTAGAGTAATCTTGGTAGTAGGTCATTGCTATTCATCACTTTGAATATTTCCTGCCACTCCTGTCTGGCCTGCATAGTTTTTGTTGACAAATCAGCTGACAATTATATGGGTGCCCCCTTGTAGGTAAGTAACTGCTTTTATCTTGTTGCTTTTATTATTCTCTGTCTTTTGCTCTTGGGATTTTAATTATGATGTGTCTTGGTGTGGTCCTTTTTGGATTCCTTTTGTTTGCGATTCTGTGCCCTTTCTGGACTTGTAAGTCTATATCTTTCACCATGTGGGGGAAATTTTCAGTCATTATTTCTTCAAATACTTTTTCAGTATCTTGCTCTCTCTCTTCTTCTGGCACCCCATAATTTGGATGTTGGTATGCTTGAGGTTGTCCCAGAGGCTCCTTATACTATCTTCAAATTTTTGGATTTTTTTTTCCTTTTTGTTTTTCTGGTTGGGTGTTTTTTGCTCCTTTGTATTTCAAATCTTTCACTTGATTCTTGTGGTCCTCTAGTCTGCTGTTGGTCTCTTTATAATGTTTTTTTATTTCACTGTATGTTTAATTTCTAGTTGGTCCTTTTTCATATCTTTGGGGGTCTCACTAAATTTATAAGCCTTTTCTAGAAAATTCTTGAAAAACTTTATTACTGTGGTTTTGAACTCTCTATCCAGTTGTTTGCTGTCCTCCATTTCTTTCATTTGTAATCTGTTTCTTTGTCTCTGCATTTCATTGCTTTCCTGAGTTGGTAGAGTAGCTTTGTGTGGTAGGTGTTCTATAGGGCCCAGTGGCTCAGCCTCACTCAGTTACCTGAGGTGGACACTTTTGGTGCACTCCTTTGTGGACTGTGTGCACAGCCTTGTTGTAGTTAAGTCTTGATTGTTGTTGGTATTACTGGGAGGAACTGACCTCTAGGCCAATTGGCTGTGAGGATCAGCTGTGTCTGCGCTGGAGAACTTCTGGGCTGGAGACACCCTTATGAGGCAAGACTTGCAAAATCGCAAAAGTCTCTGTGCTCAGCTTGGTTGTGCTCATGGTGGAGCAGACAGCCTTGGCTTTCTGTTTGCCCTGCCCTATGGTGCCCCTGGGTCTCAGTGTCCCTCTGTAATCACTACAAGCACCTCTGAGAGAAAGATACCCTCAAGTTTCGCCCACTACCAGGCAGTATGATTTCTCCCCGAATGAATCTCTGTTCCCCAAAACTTTTCCAGAACTGGAGTTCAGTGCAGTCAGGAGCTTCCCTCTCCATCTCCCTTTCGAAAGCCAGCCACATACTCAGCCTCCCATGCATTCAGCATTCAGGCATGCCTCTGAATCTCTGCCTCTGCAGCTCCCCTGAGTCTCAGTGTGCTTTCTCTTTCTCTGACAGTCTAGTTTCTCCATGAATGAATCTGGGTTCCCAGAATCTTACCTGGAACTGGAGTTAAGCATAGTTGGGAGCTTCCGACTCCCTCTCTCTTTAGAAAGCCTGTCGTGCACTCAGCCACCTGTGCAATCAGCCACCTATCTGCGTGCGTGTCTGTACCTCCGCCTTTTGTGGCTCTTCTAATTTTCAACGTGGTTTTCTCTTTCCTTCTAGTTGTAGAATTTCTTGTTGTTATGTATGGTGTCCATTTTGACTTTTAGTTGTAGTTTTGATATTGTTGTGCAAGGCAGCAGTTTAGGGGTTTACCTATGCCACCATCTTGGTTTCTCTCTCTGAATGTATGTTTTAAATTGTTGCTTGTATTACAATTGTCTTCCATTCCCCCTTTAACTCTTTCCTCCCAGCCCCTACTCATCCCTCCTAGGTGTTCACCACCCTATTGCCCATGTCCATGAGCTATATATATATATATATATATATATATATATATATATATGTTCTTTGGTTTATCTCTTCTTGTCCCCCCAATCCCCACATTAAGGTATGTCAGTTTGTTCCATGCCTCTATGCTTTTGATCTTCTTTGTTGGTCAGTTCATTTTGTTCATTAGATTCCACAAATAAGTGAGATCATGTGATATTTGTCTTCCATTTTAAAGTGTTGAATATCACCTGGTAGATGTGCCTCAGCAGTTCAGAGTCAATCCAGGAACCAAGAAGTCAACAGTTCTATTCTATTGATCCCCAGCATGAGGCAGCCTATGAATGTTTCTATTTCTCTATCCCTCTCCTTCTTCTCTCTCTAAAAAAATCAATAAATACACATATTTAAGAAAAAAAGTGTTGACTGCTGCTTATGCAATATAGTTTAGCTTCTATAAAGAACTTTATAAAAGTTCTTTTAAAAATATATTTTATTGATTTTTTACAGAGAGGAAGGGAAAGGGATAGAGAGTTAGAAACATTAGTGAGAGAGAAACATCAGCAGGCCAAAGCTCTATCCACTGAGCCAAACCGGTTTGGGCAAAGAGTTCTTTTTTACTAAAAGAAGATAAAAGTCTGCCCTATTCAGTTTGGCTCAGTGGGTACAGTGTCACCTTGCAGACTCAAAGGTCCCAGGTTCGATTCCAGTCAGGGCCATGTACGTTGGTTGTGGGCATGATCATGTAGGAGATGTGTAGGAGGCAGCTGATGGATATTTCTCTCTCATTGTTATTTCTAAATCTCTATCCCTCTCCCTTCCTCTCTGTAAAAAAAATCAAATGTATAAAAAATAAAATAAGATAAAGGTTAAATACTAGGTGAAAAAACAACTGTTTTACTGAAACTGACCACTATGGATTAAGAGAGGTTTCTACCCTTTTGGCTCAAAGCATTTAATTATTTGTAGATGGAAAATGTAGGGATGGTGGAGTCTATTGAGAAATGTCCTTACCAGGGAAGGTGAGATCCTGCTATTTGGGATGAGAGTATCATGTGGTTTTTCATCATGTCACCCCATACAGTATTTCAGGTACATATTTTGTCTGGTAAATAGGCGATGGCATGGCTCTCTGCATGATGTTGATGAGAAGCTATTTTTTGATCTATGTTCTATGACGCCTATAGGTTTCTCAAAATTAGGTTTTCTGCTAGCATGATTGCAGGAATACCTACTGAGTTTACATTTGTGCCTGTTTTTCTAACAACAAGTTGTAAATCCTGTTAAATTGCAATGTCAAACCCATAGCTTGCACTGAAGTCAACATAGAGAGAACAGTAGACTAGCTTCCAAGCAGGCGGTATGAAGAGTATTTAGACCCCATCATGCCTGAAAGCATTTTTCTTAAGTGCAAGCATTGGCTGTATTGCCCAGGGAGTTAAAACGCAGGCGGCTAAAGGGAACTGCATCTTTTCAGTCTGTCAAATTATGTGCCCGCCTCTTAATCATGATCAAGAAACCATTCTTTGAGACTACTTGAACAAGTTAGCTTTCAATTAATGTGACATATTGACAGGTCTACACTATTAGAAAAAAAATTCTGTGTTTCTTTTCATGGACATCATATACATCAACACTTTATTGGTGCATTTTCGTGGTCCAACATTATTACAACCTGCTACACTCTTAAAACCCTTCTCTCTCTCTCTATTCCTATTATACTCGCTTTGAAAAAACTCTAAACTGAGTTAAGGTCAACTATCTACCTGCTTCCTGCCTTTAACCAAATTGTTGAGCATTGGTGAAGTAAATCACACTACCTTTCTGACTTAAGTTTTTTCTTTACAAATATGTTTTTATTGATTCCAGAAAGAAGGGGAGAGTAAGAGAGATATAGAAACATCAGTGATGACAAAGAATCATTGATCAGCTGCCTCCTGCACACCCCACACTGGCGATCGAGCCCACAACCTGGGCATGTACCCTGACTGAGAATCAAACCATGACCTCCTGGTTCATAGGTCGGCATTCAACCCCTGAGCCATGCCAGTCAGGCCTGACCTAATCTTATGATTATATAGCCCCAGTAGACATGCAGTAGTGCTGTCCAATCCTCCTTCTCTAGGACTGTGGGGAGCTAGCACGCCATACTCAGCCCCAGGGCGCCTTGTGTGCTGCACTGACTCAGCCAGGTTCAGTGAACCCAAGTGGGGGTGATGAAGGACTGAGAAAAGATAGACAAGAGAAGGAAAGCTGATTCTCAGTGGGACACTGCTTCCCTGATGGAGACCCAGCAGCGCCATGGACTACAAGCCGTGTCTTTATTTTATAGTCAGATGCCATGAGGCAAAGTAAAGGTGTGGTCAAGATGTTTACGACATTCTCGTGGGTTTCAATCCTACTCAGTTACATGCGCCTGATCAAGCTTTGTTTACTTGCAGCCTATATCACTTAGGCATGTGGGGCCACGTGTTCAGACCATAGCTTCAAGCTTATGACTATAGCTATTGGCTATAATTGTGCTGGGAGGGCTCTGCCCTCCAGGCTGGGACTTGCACTTGGCCATGAGAGGACTATGCCCCCTCATTAGCCCAAGGCTTGAACCTGTCCAAAACACTGTCCCCATATAGGACATTTACTATACTATTGTTGTGAGATGTTATTTTGCCCATTCTCCTCTATCTTTAAACTTTCCACTCTCTTTCCATAATACCTTTTACACTCAGCTGTGAGTGATACGGCCAGGCCGCAGTGATGGAGCATCGACCTATGAACCAGGAGGTCACAGTTCAATTCCAGGTCAGGGCACATGCCCAGGTTGCTGGCTGGATACCCGGTGGGATGTGTGTGTAGGAGACAGCTGATCAATGATTCTGTCTCATCTTTGATGTTTCTCTCTCCTTCCCCCTTCCTCTCTGAAATCAATAAAAGTAATATATATTAAGAACAGGCTTATGCTTCTATCACAGAATTTATCAGCCTACTGCTCCCTCCACTTTGAGTAGGTGAATTCTGTCTGGTATTATCTAAAGCCAACCCTAACATTTATGTTTTCAAATACCTGGTACTTTCCCAAAGATTGCTCTTTCAATTGTTAGCTCTCCTACATCACCAAAATATTTCTCAATATAGAATATTCCCATGAGCCTACAAACATAGCTTCTATTCACACATCTTAAGGAAAATATTCCCTTGAGCTATGACTCTATTGGCTTTACAGAAAGACTCCAAACAGTTTTCAGTTTTCAGAATCTTTGCTATCTTACCTCCTATTTTCTTCTTAGCCATATCAAATGGGGTTTTTATTTCTGACAAAATGACTATGCTGAGGTAACAAATGAAAGCTATTACCCCATCCAATGGTCAATTTTCCTTTCTCATCTTACCTGACTCCTTTGCTTAATTTGACCCAGTTTGCCATACCTTTCATCTCAAATAGTTTCTCTCGGTTTCCCCCATTAATTCCCAGTTTGTTTTGCTGACTTTTATTTTTCTGTTTGGCCTCCTTTCATTGTAGTTCAAGGCCTCAGTCATGAGCTCTCTTTTCTAGCTCCTCTCCAGAGGCGACCATACCTTAGTTCCTTTGAGATAAAGTCTTTACGTTGATGACTCCTAAGTGTGCCTGAAGCTCACATATTCCTCACATTCTTCCCATCTGTATTTGTTTATCTATTGCTATGGAAACATTACTTAAAACGTAATGTCTTCAAATGAAACATCATCTCATGGTTTCTGTGGTCGGGAATCTGAACATGGCTCAGCTGGGTCTTTGGCTGAAGGACTCTCACAGGTGTTGGTCAATGTGTTGGCCCGGGCAGTAGTCATTTCAAGGTGTGATCAGGATGGCATCTTCTTCCAAGCTCACTCAATGGTTGTTGGCAGGATTCAGTTTTTAAAAAATGTGTTTTTTTTAATTGATTTTGGAGAGGAAGGGAGAGGGAGAGATAGAAACATCAATGACGGGAGAGAATCATTGATTGGCTGCCTCCTGCACACCTCCTACTGGGGATCAAGCCCAATAACCTGGCCATGTGCCCTTGACTAGAGTCAAACCCGGGGCCCTTCAGTCCCCAGGCTGGCACTCTGTCCACAGAGCCAAACTGGCTAGGGCAGTATTCAATTTCTTAAAAGTTGTTGGACCAAGTTTTGCTGTTACTGTTGGCTAGAGGCTACCCTCAGTTTCCTGGCGCACAGGCTTTTCCATAGGGCATCTCAGCTTGGCAGCTGGCTTTATCCAAGTAAGTGGTAAGAGAGTACCAGCAAATCATCAATCCGTTTTTTTGTCACTTAATCTTAAAAGTGGCATGCCATTACTTCTGCCTTATTAGCGAGTCTTTAGTCCCAAGGTACACTCCAAAGAAGGCGGTTACATGAGGTCATGAAGAGCAAGGGGCAGATTTGCTATTAATTTGTATATTTTTTAGGCATCTGAAACTTAAGGTATCCAAAAAAGGATGACATCCTCGTAACAATTTCCAAAACTTGGCATTCTCCTGCTCTTTCCTGTCTTAACTACTATCATGTTTCCCGAAAATAAGACATCCTCCGAAAATAAGACCTACTTAATGGACACATAATACGTCCCCTGAAAATAAGACCTAGCAATCTTTGGGAGCAAAAATTAATATGACACTGTCTTATTTTTGGGGAAACAGGGTAGTAGCATAATACATATCTATTCTCCGAATAAGCCTGGAAGTGACCTTTGATTTCATATATATTTACTGACCACACCCAATGCATTAGTAACTTCTATTGCTCTTATTTTCAAGTTTTACAACGAGTTTGATGATTTTCCATCAATACCTTTGTTACAACTCTAGAGTAAGGCAATATCAATTCTTTTCTGAACTATTTCATTAGCCCCCAATTTAGTTAGTATCCCTTTTTCGAGGTTTGCTCCATTATACTCCAGTCTTCACATAGTAGTCAAGGTGAACTCCTCAATAATGCATATAATCTTGTTAGTACCTGTTTTAGTTTCCTAGGGCAGCAGCAACAAATTGCCATACATTGAGTGGCTTAAAAGAACAGAAATTTATTCTCTCATGGTTTTGGGATGATAGAATTCTAAAATCATGGTATTGGCGGGATCACACTGTCTCTGAAGTTCTAGGGCACGATGCTTTCTTGAATCTTTATGCTTTCAATCTTTATGCTTTCTTATGGTTATTGGTGATTTTGTATTTTACTTGGCTGGTATACACATCACTACAATCTCTGCCTTCATCAATCCATGGCCTTCCTACCTATCAGTGTGAGTCTCTCCTTATAAGGACACCAGAAATCAGACTTAAATTTACTCTAACTCAGTATGACCTCTTCTTAACTTGGTGACATCTGCAAAGAACCTATTCCCAAGTAAGGCCATATATAGGTACTTAAGGCTAGAAGTTCAACATATCTTTCGGGTGACACAGTTCAACCCACAGCAGTCCTTTAAACTCTGAATTACTTTTCTGCAAATAAAATAGAAGTCCCTACTTGACTTGGTGCCAGCCTGTTTTTTGGGCCTTACCTAGTTCCACTCTCCTTATGGTCCAATCTGCTTCACCCATTTTGATCTTTCTGTCATACAACTATACCCAGTAGCTTCCGGTCACATGGCCTCTGCATGTTCTTCCTTTTCCTGGGCTGTTCCCCTCCCTCCACCCATATCTACATGTGACTGCCTCCATCTCACAATTTAAATCCCAAGTTACAATAGGCAAAACCTTGGAGACATTCAAACAGCAACTTCTTTACCATGTAACTCCCTATTCTGCAGTTTGTTTTTCGTTTTTCTCATAAAATTTATCCTTAAATGAAATATATTACTTACTTGTCTGCTTGCGTTTTGTCTGGGGAAAACATAAGCTTGATGCAGGAAGGATCTTAAACTATCTGTTTCCCTTTATGACTCCAATGTCTAGGATAGTGTGTGGCATGTGTTGGTAAAGGGATTTATATACCCATTGAAACCTCAGAGATGAAGATGATATACAGAACCGCTAAATAGATTCTGGAAAGAAGTTGATAGCAAATGTTGATTTATCTTTGATCTTCTAAACTTGTAGAGGTGGCGAGAATTTATGTGTAGTGTTTCTAGATGTGGTGAGAAGAAGAATACTCAATCTTAGAATTCAATTCTTAGAAGAACCCCAAGCAAGGAAAGGTATATGCTAAGTGCTGGGAAGGTAAGAAACAAGCAGATTAGACAGGCATAAAGCAATTTATTCTCTTGGAGGAGATAGTGCAACCCCTTCCATAAGGAAGCAGGGCTCTCAGATAGTGAAATTCTTTGAGTTATTGTAGCAAATGCCTAATTGAAAACCACATAAATATCACAGGGAAAAAATTCAGTTCATGCCCAAACTGGTTTGGCTCAGTGGATAGAGCATTGGTCTGTGGACTGAAAGGTTTGATTCTGGTCAAGGGCATGTACCAGGTTTGATTCCGGTCAAGGGCATGTACCTTGGTTGTGGGCACATCCCCAGTAGGGGGTGTGTAAGAGACAGCTGGTTGATGATCTCTCTCATTGATGTTTCTAACTCTCTATCCCTCTCTCTTCCTCTTTGTAAAAATTCAATAAAATATTTTTTTTTTAAAAAAAAGGAATTTCAGTTAATGCATTTACTCTCTAAGCACATGCTGTGCAAATGAATAGCAGTTTCTGCCATGGCTGGTTTGGCTCAGTGGATAGAGCATCATCCTGCAGACTGAAGGGTCCCAGGTTCGATTTCTAGTCAGGGTACATGCCCATATTGTGGGCTCCACCCCCAGAAGTGGGTGTGCAGGTGGCAGTGGATAAATGATTCTCTGTCATCATTGATGTTTCTATCTCTCTCACCCTCTCTGAAATCAATAAAATAAATAAATAAAATTTGTTATGGCTGTGGGTACATTGAGTTTAACTGGAAAAAATAAAACTTTTAAAGACTTTTTTTGCCACATATAATAATCACCAAACATTAGCATGTTAATTGACATAAAGCCACCTTTTCTTGAGAGTTACAGTAGGCTTCTTCGATATGTTGAATTTTAAATGTATAGAAATGTGATAAGGGACAGGTTTACCCAACTCTCTGTTAAATATATTGTCAGGGAGAACTCACAAAGGAGGTCAAATCTTCTCAACTTGGATCACGTTTGTAGCCCACAAGAGTGATGATCGGATATATTTGCTTTTCCTCCCTGGCTTTGTCACTTGCCTCATCCAATCTGCTGACTGTGGAACCCAAAAAATTTCTCTGCTATGAGCTTTTGCAGCTGAATTATAGTGGAAGGCATGATGAATACGAAAGGTGTAAGAAAGGTGAATTAGAAAAGTGGCAGATGGAAACTGTGTAGTGTTTTTATTTATGCTCTCTATTCTGGTGCACAGTGCACTTTCCATTTCAGCTGGTCAGGTTCATCCATTTACTGGATTTTCTCCTGTCACCAAATAAATGTGAGTTATATTGAGTTTTATTGAATTTTTGCTAGCATATGGAATATTTCCATTGCCCCAATAATTCCCAGTCTTTTCAGCTCAGAGTAGTTAATTTAGTTAAGGCTACACTTATCAACACGGGAAATGCTCAGTGGCTTTGTAACAGTAAAGAGGAATATGCACCCAACTAAGCACTAATGTTTGCTGCTAATCTTACATTATCGCATTTTATTTTTGCAGGAATCCTCTGAGGGGAAGACTATATACTTGCTCACTTTATAAATTAGAGAACAGAGGTATAGAGATATAAAATTTCGTTATTTTGTCCAATTTTGCACAACTGGCGAGAAGTTGAAATGGGATTTAAATATAGGTAGTTCTAGTCCTGAGTGTATGCATTTAATCCCCTTCATTATACATCTCTAAAGGTCTATCATTGTTTTGTTTTTTACAGTATTCTTTTTAAAGTATACATTTATATTGATTTTAGAGAGGAAGGGATAGGGAGATATAGAAACATCAGTGATGAGAGAGAATCATTGATCAGCTGTCTCCTGCATGCTTCATGCTGGAGTGCAAGCCCACAACACCTGCATGTGCCCTGACTGGGAATTGAACCTTGACCTCCTGGTTCATAGGTCAATGCTCAACCACTGAGCTATGCTGGCTGGGCTAAATGGCTATCTTTTTCGACAAGCATCAGCTAGTGGCAAGGACTTTCTAAGCTGTAGCTGGTTACACTAAGCAACTCTAGAATTTGCAATGAATGACTGCATAAATTTCAAATAACCTTGAAGCCTTCTTCTAGCAAGCTGTGTCCAAGCCACCATTACAGTTGGATAGATAGTTCCAAAGCTGAGAGAAAAGCCTAGTTTGTCAAAATGTATTTGGTTCTTATTGGTGATGATATTATAGAAATAGGATTTTTCTATGCATCCTTGCAAGTCCACTGATCTCTTATTTAACTGCCTTGAAGGTATCTTTTAAAAATATATATTTTGTTGAATTTTTTTACAGAGAGGAAGAGAGAGGGATAGAGAGAGTTAGAAACATCAATGAGAGAGAATCATTGATCAGCTGCCTCTTGCACACCCCCTACTGGGGATGTGCCCGCAACCCAGGTACATGCCCTTGACTAGAATTGAACTCGGAACCTTTTAGTCCATAGGCCAATGCTCTGTCCACTGAGCCAAACAGGTTTCAGCTCGAAGGTATCTTTATATTGTTGTTCATATTATTTCTGATTAAAATACCATAATACTAAGCACTCACTAGAATACAAAATGATTAGTATAATCTTGAATTTAGTAATGCGAAAACTTCAAGGATTAAATAAATATAATAGATCACTTTTGGGGCATAAAAAATTATTACATACCAGCCAGGAATGGAAAGAACTAGCATATGAAAATGGTTACAGTTAAATGTCATCAAATATTGTGGTAGACACCATAATGACAATTGTTTTTATTTAAACATTGTAAACCTTTGAAGTAGGTATTTACTACATGAACATGTTGAGGAGAAATATGTCAGAAATGAAATAAATTAAAATGAAATAAAATATGGCACATACTTATGTCCATTCTTTATGGATGAGAAATGGATTTTCAGATAGGAAGTAGCTGTGGTCGGCAAACTGAGGCTGGTGAGTCACATGCAGCTCTTTGGTCCCTTGAGTGTGGCTCTTCCACAAAATACCACGGCCTAGATGAGTCTATTTTGGAGAAGTGATGTTAGAAGAAGTTTAAGTTTAACAATGTTGGCTCTCAAAAGAAATTTTAATTGTTGTACTATTGATATTTGGCTCTGTTGACTAATGAGTTTGCCGACCACTAGCCTAACGTAACATTCACTAAGACTATTAATTCAGTTCATCCTCATTCTAAAATCAATTCTCTGCTTTATTATGTAAGTGGAATAAAATAAATGAGTACAGATTCCCTACATTTCACTTCCAAAAGTACCTACCATTCAGAAACAAGCAAATGAACCTTATTGTTTCTCCTTAAATTTTCTGACTATGCCCCTATTTGTCTAATTAAAAGACTGGCCAATATTACCAGCAGCATCTTAATTCTAAAACTGTTTTTTTATCCTTATAATACATAAACTATGTCAATTGTGTCCGTAGAAATCCTTGCTTCCTTCCTTGATCCAACTCCTTTCTGACTCATATTCCCTTTAATGTCTGATTTCTTCACCACTTCTCCCCTTTGATTCCATTTGCCTATCTCATAAATATTTGCAGGCTCCAGAGTTGAAAGTGTAAGGTTTCTTTTCTTGTTTATCCTAATCTATGTATTTAATTTCAGTTACAATTACAGCGTTGTTATGCTCCATGTCTGTACTGAGCTTCTGGCTACTAATTTCAATTAACTACAAGATAGTTCTAATAGCAAATTCCACAGGCAATTTAAAATTTCCATGCCCCGAATATAATTTTGCATATCGCTCTACCCTCATTGTCAAAAATGTCTTCTCTCTTGCTATAATATTGGTAAATAGTATTATAATAGACCTAGTTGCTCAAAACACATGTCTCAGACAATTTTCAAATCTTCCTTCTAATGCCACTTAAAAAAATACCAGTAATCTCTGTTTATTCCCAAATCTACATTGAGTGACCAGATTATTATGATTTCTGAACGATAATCTGGCCACTTAGTGTATGTGTGTGTGTTTGTGTGTATTAGAGGCCCAGTGCATGAATTTGTGCATGGGTAGGGTCCAGCCAGCCTGGCCAGGGGGAGGGGACATGAGCCGCTGGCTGACCTGCCTGCTGGCCAAGGGGACAATTTTCATATTAGACTTTTATTGTTTAGGAAATACACTGAGTGGCCAGATCATTATGCATTCAGAGATCATAATAATCTCGCCACTCAGTGTATTTTGTACTCTGAGTATTCACCATTCCTGCACTAAGACTGACCCTCTTTGTCATCTGTCTACATACCACTAGCTGCTGAACAGTTTTTTCCACCTACAAACTTTGTTCACTAAAACAGTTTATAGTATTCATCTATAAGCTTCCACTTGTCCTTTATTTGTCAGTACTGCAAATAATCTTTGTACTGTGTGAAAGGGGGCGGGTTAGAATCTCGGGGTGGGGAGAGTTATGTGTATTCTGAGGAAATGTATTCAAGACACATATTTTTCCATGAATAGAAAAAGGTAAAGAAAGTGAAGAGGCATAAAATATTATTGGATGTTGGAGTTGAATATGAGTGAAAAACATTGTAGGGAAAAGTCCCAAGTACTTAGCATATCTTAGTATTAACAGTCCTATACTGACATTTTCAACTTCTGTCACTGAAGCCCTCAACTTGTGGTCTATTTGCACTCAGTCCTGAAACTTGCCATCTCATCTCTTTCCTGTCATAGTTTTCTGTTGCTGTTGTAATCAGTTACCAAAAACTGAGTGGCTTAAAACAACTTTAAATTTTACTTTTAAAGTTATGATGGTCAAAAGTCCCAAATGCATTGGATTCACTTAGCTAAAAATCAAGGCATTGGCAAGCCTGTATTTCTTCTGGAGGAGCTAGGGGAGACTCTGCTTCCTTACTTTTCCAGCTTCTAGAGGCCACAAACATCCTTGGTACATGTCCTGTTCCTCCCCATTTAAAGTGCATCACTCGGTCTGGCCGGTTTGCTCAGTGGATAGAGCATTGGCCCTTGGACTGAAGGGTCCCGGCAATTTAAATTTGTCATGCCCCAGATATAATTTTGTTCGGTTCGGGTCAAGGGCATGTACCCTGGTTGCAGGTTTGATCCCCGGACCTGGTCTGGACTTGGGGCTCCTGTGGGAAGCAACCAATTGATTTGTCTCTCTCAAATGGTTGTTTCTCTGCCTCTCCTTCCTTCCCCTCTCTCTAAAAATCAATGGGAAAATACCATTGGGTGAGGATTAACAAATAAAATAGCAAAAAAATAATAAAAAGTGAAATGCATCACTTTAGTCTCAGATCTTTGCTTTCCAACTTACTTTACTCTCTCTGAATCTGACTCTGCTACCACCTTTGTACATGGATGTTTGTGATTATATTGGGCTCATGCAAATCATAATCTCCCTTCTCAAATTCCTTAACTTAGACCACATTTTCAAAGTCCCTTTGCCATGTAAGATAACATATTCACAGGATGTAGAAATTCAGACATGGGCATGTTTGGCAGTGGACATTATTCCTCTTACCAGAGCGACGGTTTCACTCACCCTTTGTCCTAAACCCACTATTTTCTTCCCCTTTGAAAGTCTTTCCTTTGTGACCAAGTTGAATTGCTTCTTCTTCTGAAGGACTTTCCCTCTTGCTTCACCTGACCCAACCTGGAGCAGAATTAATATCTCCCTCTACTCCCTCAGCATATTATACTCACCATATGGCAACAGGGTCAGTCTCATTAAGTAGGTAAGCATTTGTCTCCTTTATTGGCCTGGGAGCCTTCTTTGTTAGAGTGCATTACATTATCTCTGTGTCCCCACTGCACCATAGCACAGTCTCTTGAAAGTAGATGCTTAATAAGTGTTTATCAAATGATGAGTTTGAATGCCAAAAGTGAGCTGCCTGTAATAGCAGCCACATTCAGTTTTTAATCCATTCATTTTTTACAACAAACATTTATTGAGCGTTGAATATAAAAAGATGAATAAAACTCACATTTGTCTTGGAGGGACTTCAATTCTGGTAGTAGAGAAAGACATAATTAAACACATAAGCTAACAGTGTGAGGTAGAATGTAAAGAGAGTAGATATATACGTAGAAAGAGATTCACAGGTGCGACAATGTGACTTGAGTTTATAATAGTGTTAATAATGATAGCAATAATGATGGCAACAACTATCACCTGTAATTAAAAACCATCATGGTAGCTCATTTATTTAGTTGGTTCTTGGTGCCAATGCTGATCTAGGCACTATGGTATATGTACTGCAATAGTACTTACTTTGTAAATGAAGGGGCTTCTCACAGAGAGGTTATTGGTCCATAATCACAAAGGTCATAGATGGCAAAACCCTATGGAAGCAACCAATCAATGTTTCCCTCTCACATCTCTCTCTCTCTCCCCTTTTTTCTCTTTAAAATAAATAAAAACATATCCTTGAGTGAGGATTAAAAAAATAAGAATCCAGATATACTAATTGCATACAACCACTGTGACATTGTCATTTTGAATAAGATTTAGTAGTGGTTTATGTGAAGCCAATTGGTGAATGGTATTCTTAACAGGAATTGGGCATATTATTTCATGTCCATTCGCCTAGATATGAAAGCTTCTTGAAATTATGTCATTGATAGTATAAATTAGTGTCTGACACTAAGAAAGCACACGGGAACCTCAGTAAATGTTTATATATAGTTTGCATTTTGATATATAGGTAAGAATTTTAATTATGTGATAGGTGCAGTAAAGGTAGGATGTCTATGACTAGACATATTTAATCTACCTGTCTTTCAATGTAAAATACAATGCATTTCCTCAAAGAGATTTGTAAAGATGATTGTAGATTGACCAAGGCATTAAATCTGTGAAGTGCTATGTAATTCCTTGTTGTTTTTCCTGATACACAAAGTTGGAAGGGATTCAATTATGGATCTTGATGTTACCAAATTGATGCTTTCCAAACCAATTTAATTGAAGAAATGGAATTACAAACTAGCCTGTATGCCTTATAGATACGAAACAAGTAAAGAAATAGTGTTTTGAACAAGAGTAAAGTAATAAGCCCAGTTGGTTTGGCTCAGGGGCTGAGTGCTGGCCAATGAACCAGGAGGTCATGGTTGGGTTCCCAGCACATGCCCGGGTTTCAGGCTCCATCTCAAAGGTGGGGCCTGCAGGAGGCAGCCGATCAATGATTATCTCTCATCATTGATGTTTCTATCTCTCTCCCTATCCCTTTCTCTCTGAAATTTACACACACACACACACACACACACACACACACACACACACACAGTAAAGTAATAAGATAGTTAAGCTGGAAGGTCTTGTACTGTGTGGTTGCATCCTAGCGTTTCTTGGGCAGTACTGATTAAACTCACGCTAAGAGAAGAACCAATTCTCACTGCTAACCTGAAGGCTGACGATGCCAATTTGACGATTTCCTGCAGCTCCAGTTAGTGCCGTGGCTGGGAGATGGGATTTGGGTTTTAGGAATCCACGAATCAGGCATGCACTTCAGTGTGGCAGTTTGGCAGATGTGGCTGATGATTTGGCCTTTCGGACTGGTTTTCCTTGATGTCTTTATGAGAACTTAGGGTCCTTGATTAGAAAACCGAAGCAGGTTATCATCATTAGAGCACTAGTTAAGTATTCAACTTGACCTATATGTTCCCAAAAATTCTAGTTTAGCACTTCTTAGTTGGGATTCAGGAATCTGTATTTTAACAACTCCACCAGGTGATTCTCATCAGGAGAGAAGTTTGGGAAACACTGATTTAAAGGAATGGGAATTAAAATAGATTCTCCTCATTATTTGAAAATGCACTAATTCACTAACTTTCTGACTAAAATGATGATGGCAACACTTTACGGCAAGTGAATGGATTTTGATTGTGTTTTGTGTGTTAAAATGTTTTAACAGACTTTTATTAATGTGCATGGGTTAATCATTTAAAAATATTCAGAGGTATCTGAGGCTCTAGCAGAGCAAAAAATGTGTGAATGTCAAATCACCATTTCTCTTTCCTCATGTTTAATAAAGTCATAGTGAAGGAAAGCTGAATATGATCAGTCTTCAAGTTTCTTGCAAAGAAACTTGTACTGTCATGGATTGACAATATGTTTGAACTGTGTTCTGACTTGCTGCTTTTTGAAATTCATCTCTACTATCTCAGTCTTTTAACAAATAAAGAGGGATGCTTTTATGCAGAAGACAATGCTCATTTCAGTTAATTTCAAATGAAATAGTATCCCCTTTTGAAATCCAAACACTAAGCTAGTGTCCCTTCTAGTATCCCTCTGAGAGCCTTGTTAGGGAGAGAAATGATGTATCTTCATGGAGCTTTCATAGACAGTGTATGTTCTTTCAATAGAGAGACACTCTTAAATTTTGCTGAAGTATCTTATAGAGGTTTTTTTTTTGAAAGAGAATTGTAAAATTATGATTAAATCTTTAGAGACATAGAATTTATGATTTCTTCTCCATTGGAAAGAGCCATACTGAATAAAGGCACATTTTATTGCAGCATAGAACATTTAGATGTCAGCATTTGGTAACTTATATTAAAAATAAATTGTTAGTGAAATAGTAATTTTTAAGGCATTGTTTCCATTTATTTAAATACAATTAGATTCTCTAACTAAAGAGAAATTTTAAAACTTAACTATAAGATTAAAAAAAAACACATTTTGGAGCTCCTATAGAGATATAATTTTAGCATTACTGGTTTTGATTTAACTTAGTAACCATAGTATATGGGTACATAACATAAACAGATCATGTTCATATTCTACCCTTTGGTGAAATTCATTGCCCCAATTGTGTATGATCAGAAGTCTTAACAAAAATATTATAATATTGGTATTTATTTTCATAAATGTATATTTTTATTTTTTATCTTTGCTATAGGGAACGGCCTTTAAGAGCTGAAAGATGAAACCTCCAATTCCTCACTTGATTCTCCTATATGCTACTTTTACTCAGAGTTTGAAGGTTGTGACCAAAAGAGGCTCTGGTAAGCAGCGTTTCTTCATTTTCTCTCACTTTTGTGGCTTGAAGTGATGGTGTTATATTCACACATGTGCCATTTATGGATGGATTGAGAATTCATGGGAATTCATATTGTGTAAATATTGTGGGTATCTCTTTAAATGAGTAGAGCATACTCATAGGAAATTAGAAAGGTGGGAATAGGTTGGAAAAATGGTGGCTTATTTCATTAACTACTCTGAATTGGAATGGCTTTAATCCAAAAGCTTTCAGCTTGTTTTATTTTATTGCATGATTTTCAACATTTTATAAAGTGTGCCATTTTAATTTTTATTTGGAAGTATGATTTTTTATGTTGATTTTGACTGCTACTATTTCAGTGCCATCTATGATTATCAGACTCCTTTTAGGGTTGCACTTCAGTTGATTTGTTGAATTATTTTGCAAGTATTTAAAGAAATCACATGCATTATTGAAGAAAATATCATGGGGAAACATGCTAATATGTCAGTAGGCAATATAGAGAGAAAGTAGAATGGTGATATTAAAGGGGCTGCTAAAGGGAATGATGTTGAAACTTGCGGAAAACTTTACACGGTATCACACATCTTGGTGTTCAGTTGACTGCTGATACTTGGATTTAATGAAATGTACAAGGCAATTGAATAAATACTGTTATTAACTTGAAGTTGTATCCTGTCCAAAAAGTTATTGAAAATAATCAATTTAATGTGGGGTTACAGAATTTGTGAAGCTATAGTTTTTTAATGTAGCGGAAGAAAAAAATGCATTGTGTTTAGTTGCTAGAAGTAGATTATTTTATCTATAAATTCTAGAGAGACAGTGAGGGAAAAAATCAAGAGGTAATATGCAAGAAAGCAACTGCAAAGTATCGGGATATTAAGAATTGCACAAACAGAAGTATCTGAAATTCAGGAAGGAGACAGGATGAAAGGGTTGAGATGGAGCAGTAGCTAAGATTTTCAGTCCCTTAAGTCACGAGGCCCCGAACACATGTTGATTATATAATGAAAATGGTCACATATAAGGGAAGTAGAAAGCAAGTCTGCTCTCATGAGCCCCAACTTGGGAGTAAGTCTGGGGAGGGATTGAGAAATACTTTATGCATATACGGAGGGGTGCAGGGTTAAGAGTAAAAGGAGTTTTACTAAGGCTATTGGCTCTAGAACGTTTTTGTTGCCGTCTATCTGATGTATCTGCCATTGATATGGATATAGGCCATGTGAAAAAAAAATAGTGTTTCTATGTTTAGGCATTATTTTATCTGTTTCTCTTGGTGGATCATTTTGAATGACAGGAAACCTTAGGGCAGGATTATGATATAGTGGTTGTGGTGTGTGTGTGTGTGTGTGTGTGTGTGTGTGTGTGTGTGTGTGTGTGTATGGTGTTATAATTTGAATGTATTGCTGGCAAACAGCAGATACCTTGATTTCTTTGTCTGCTACTAGCAAGGAAAGTTGAGCATACTCGTGGGAAGGTAGAAGGTGAGTAAATTGTGATGAAAGCTAATAATTTCTACAACAGTAATATTTTCTGGAATATATTACTTTACTTTAAAAATACTTAACATGGATTTTTTGAGATACTGTCCTCATAGAAGAGAAATACTTACCTGTCCAAGTATTAAAATACAAAACTATATCCAAAAATAGGAATGTTGATTGACTCTTAAAAACCTCATTTTTCTGGTTATTATACTTGATTACGCACAATCGTTTTTCCCCATTTTTTGTGTATGTCAAATATATGATTTATTCATAAAAATGCAAATGTGACTTTTCCCCATCATCAAATAGTAGCAGTGACAGGTTCATTCTATACAGACTCCAATTCGGGGGAAATATTTTATTAAATTGGGACTTTCTGTG
The DNA here is from genome assembly GCA_963924515.1 of Vespertilio murinus. Taxonomy (NCBI): domain Eukaryota; kingdom Metazoa; phylum Chordata; class Mammalia; order Chiroptera; family Vespertilionidae; genus Vespertilio; species Vespertilio murinus. The sequence goes on from OZ004710.1 coordinate 15,993,084, forward strand.
TATGTTTGAGGAGAATGGGAGCAGTGCTAGAAATGTGGGGCAGTTGAAACATCCATTTCTCCTTCTGCTCCAGAGACTTGAGAAAAGTCAGTGACCTGTCTCAAATGTAATTTTTTAGTTTAATGATATAATTATTTTAGGATGGTGATAATAAAATCCTGCCCTAAGTTTGACAGAAGTTCTGAGATTGTGTTCTCTTCTATTTATGAATACGGTTGTCATATACCTCCCAAACCTGTGGCTTTCTGTATGGAAATGTAAAAACGACAACGCAGGTAATGAGAATATTAAGTGTGCAATTTGGGAATAAATAATACTGTTTTACCCATATACTATCATAGCCTGCACTCATTGTAGCTAATGCCTGTTACCATGGTACCTTTATTTTAGAGAAGCAGATATGTAGCTTGTAAAGAGCATCATTACCGATCTCCATAGATCAAATAGAAGAGGAGTGCACTTGGCATCTTATGAGATTAATGGCTCAATCTTTGTGCCCAGCCTAACCTATAAAGCCAGGGGCATTAAGACCAGGAAGTAAACATCAAGTTTTGATATCCAATCTTGCATATTAAACAAGAGGGCTACTTATCCTCCTTCTTATTATCATTTAATTATTTTTCTTTTCAATTTTATAAGTTGTTTTTGAAAGTCACTAAATCTGATTCCAATGGCAAGACTTTTCATATGTTTTTCTAGGTTATTTTTAATTTACTGGGACCACCATAAAACCAGCACTAGACATTTTAATAACCAAGAGCACATTAACTATGATTATAATGCACACAGTAATGTTGCATTTTTATGGCATGCTAATTGTGTATAGTATTTACTTCAGATAAACATATATAGTCATTCCATAAAAAATTTAAGAGTAGAAATTTTTATTATTAACAGAACTAATATGAAAGCAATAGGAGCACTTGATACATAAACTGGAAAATATTATCTCTATCCTATTGACCTGTACACCCATTGCTATTAATTTAAGGAACATATTAAATATAATAAGGCAGTGAAATCATGATAACATTCTTGTTTGCAATATTAAAAATTTAAACTTTATAATGCTTTGTTTTAAATATCACTTCAGGTATATACATGATTATAAAAATTAAGGGTTGAATCTGTAACTCTATACTCAGGTAATTATCTAAAATTTACATAAATTTAGAATCCAATGGGAGCAAATATTATGCCTTTATTATATAATAGATTTTAGCTTGAAAAAATTTTATACTTTATTTTTAGATTTTATAAGAAGCACTGGAAGAGAAAGGCAGATTATCAATATTACATGTTCTCCTCCAGTGTGTGAAGCGTTGTAGCAATTTAGTAAGTAAACATTTGAGTTGCTGTCATTCATAGAATTCTGTACAAAACCGCATGTAAAACAAATGCTTGCTTGGAAAGTTTTGTCTCACAGCCAGTTAGGAAAGTTTAGCTTAACGTTCTTGTTGGTTTCTTTGCACCTCCCTCCCTCCCTTTCTCCCTTCTTCCTTTCCTTCCTCTCTTCTATTCGTTGCCTCTCCTCTTCCTTCTCTCTTCCATTCTTCATTCCTTCCTTCTTCTTAATTAGTGTTTTTGTATGCAAATTAAAGAATCTATGTTGAATATTTCCATGTGCCTTTGTAGAACTTTTTAAGCTAAAAATACTGTCATTACATTATTTGAAGGGTTAAAGCTCATGGAATGCTATGTGTTTGCAAAGTCTTTCCTAGTGGATAGTGTAGTCTCTGTTAATAATGGCTATTATATATATATATATATATATATATATATATATATATATATATAAATTTTGTGTAGCTAAGAGAATTTGGGATAGGATTCAGGAGCAAGTAAATAATGTAAACTGCCGAGATCCTATTAGTTACAAAGTTTGAGCATATTACTTTTGGGGAACTAAAGTATGGGTTGTGATTTAACCCAAGAGTGTAGGGACACTGACAAGAAATGAAGCTTAGAGGACCCTGGATGTAGAGATAAGGGGAGATAAAGTAATCATGACCCTTTATCTGTTTATCTTTGCTCTCATATCCATACCTAGATCATGAATTCAAGAACCCTAATTTATATGTGCTTATAACCTCTACAGTGTCAAGTATAATGTGTGTTTCAGAGTCAGGGTTCCACAAAATGTCTAAATGAGGTGATGAGTACATGAATGAATGAGTGAGTGGTTTTAATGTTCAGGCTGGGTTACATGAGTGAGGATGCTACAAAACCAACACCTCACTAGCAAAATAAAGTAAAATAAAATAGCTATTTAAGAAAAAAAAAATCATGAATGGAAATTAGTATAGTGTATAACATTGAAGCAAAATATATAAACTAGGAATAAGCGGCATCTAAGGATTTTAAGGGTTTATATGAAGGTAAATCACGAGTGCCTTCATGAACTTGAAACGCAATTCAAAACTTGTTAGAAGGAAAGAAAAATTATTCTTTAAATGTTACTATATTGAATTTTACTGTGTTTACTGCTGCTTTAAAGAAGTACTGTCGTTTGCATATGTTTTGGTTTTAATTATATTGGTCAATACAGATCACCATGTAAAGGGTGTCATTCATGGTTACTTATGCACAATAAATAAACAAATTATTTCAGTATAGGAAAAAAGTATTTATATTATTAGAGAGCATTGATAAAAAAATGGCTGCATTACATAAAACAAAGAGTACCTCTTATTCTAAAAGTTATTTAAGATACATAAAAGCTACCTAAAAAGGCAGCCATTAGAGAGTTGAAGGGTTACCATGGGGGGTTGATGTTTTGTTCCTTATAGAATCCGATGAAGGACGGCTGTTTGTGTAAAATGATTTAGAAATACTTCTTCTCAACAGCAAGAGGAAGGCAAGGCTCTCACAAGGCATCCCAAACTCCTAACTCTGAGCCGAAACAATTTATAAAAGATAAGGTAGTTTAGGTTCTAATCTTGTGTTTGTTATTTTTGAGGAATAAGACAAGAAGAAAATAATTTGAATTGTCAGAAGAATAATTTACTTTAGCCATTTGGAAAAATGTCCTATTCTTAAATAAGTATTGGAGGATTTGTTTATTATATGTCTAATACTATGGCTGTAAGGACTTGTAACAATTAGGAAATGTTACTAACAATAGTTTTTTTTCTTAAATTACCAATATATAAGGGTGCTTTAGATTATACTATTTGTATTTGTTATTTCTGCATCGTAATTTCTTTAACTAAAAAAATATGCTAGTGTGTAAAGAAAGTGAGATTCAACGGAACTGGAGGGAGAAAGGCTGGTGGGGTGCTTCCACCTCATGCCAATGTGATTTATGGGCATCCGCTCTCTTGGGCATTCCTGGAAGTCAATGAGCCTAATTCCATATGATTAAGAGACAACCTAGTCCCCCAGCATCTGCCTTTTATTATGTTACCAGGTGTTTGTTCTCAGTTTGTCAAAAATGTCATGAAATATGAAGAGGGTCTCCGTTGGGATAGCTTACAAGACCAAAATACTGAGGCTTTGTTCTTTCACTATTTGAAGTGAAAATAAAATGCACTTTAATTTTTCTAGGAAAAAAATTCCTGGCTTCTATTTATCTAGTTTTTAAAAAATAGTGACATTAGATCTAGAATAATTTTAATATCTATTTGAAGTGATGTATTTAATTAGAATAAGTATAACAAACCAAGCTGAAACCGGTTTGGCTCAGTGGATAGAGTATTAGCCTGTGGACTGAAAGGTCCGGGTTCAATTCCCGTCAAGGGCATGTACCTGGGTTGCGGGCACATCCCCAGTAGGAGGTGTGCAAGAGGCAGATGATCCATGATTCTCTCTCATCGATGTTTCTAACTTTCTATCCCTCTCCTTTCCTCTCTGTAAAAAATAAATGAAATATATTTAAAAATAAAAAAGTATAACAAACCCATAGAACTTACTTCTGACAAATGGAAAAAAATCTGACATTGTCATTTAATAATCATTTAATGTAACTATGAATTTCACTATAGACGTACTTGTTCCATTTTAGTTGTCAGTACACTTTTATGGATTGACATTAATTGTGCATAGTGATGCCTTGTTCGTGGTTAATTTACCTGGAGAAGAAAAAAAAAGTCAATATGGATGCATCTTGAAAGTGGAATAGGATTCAACAGGGAGGAGAATTTTTCAAGTTAATAAATATAGTGGTGACAGTGTATCAAGGGGTAATAAAATATATATTCTTCTATATATTTAATAGGAGAGGTGAGTGGGTAGAGGGCTGTGGTATGGAACCAGTCATTGGTGGACATTTTAAGTCATGTTAAGGAATTGATACTCATTCTAGAGACAACACAGAGGTGATCACTGCTGGGCCAGAGGATAAAAACCCTGATCCATGGACAGTCTTACTATTATCTGGAGGGTAATCCATAAGGCGGCTTGGAAATTAGGGTCACTGTTGTCATAGTATCCTATCATGGCTTTAACAAAATACCAAAATTTTAGTGGCTTAATGTAACACAAATTCATCTTGCACTTCTGGAGATCAGATGTCTGAAATAGGTTGGTAGTGCTGTGTTATTTTATTTGTATTTTTTATTTTTTAATGCAGGCTCTAGAGGAGAATCTGTTCTATGCCTTTCATACCTTCTAGCAACTGACTGCATTCTTTGGCTTCCTGTCCCCTATCTCTCCAAACTTTGAATCTGTTGTCACATCTCCTTCTCTCGCTGTGACTTTCACACCCCTTTTCCCTTATAAGGGCCCCGTGATTACACTGGACTTGCCTAGATAATCCAGGAAAATTCTCCCCATCTCAAGATCCTTAAAATAATCAAAACTGTACCATGTAATATAACATTGGGAAACATTCCCTATATAATTTAACATATAAATTATAATTTGACATATAATATAACACAATCATGTATTCCAGCAATTACGATGTGGGCATCTTTGGGGAAATAAATTCATTATTCTTCCTACCACAATTAATAATTGGCTAAGTCAGACAAACAAACGGACTGGATTTGGACTAGAGATTATAGAGGAGCCAGGTAGAAATGGGAGAGATAAGATCAAGAAGTTAAAAATGTTTACTAAGGGGACCCTGTGATCTGTGGTACATGATTTAAAACCAGAGACAGAGAGGAGTTGGGAAAAAAGGAGGAAAAGGGAAAAGCAAACAGGGCTGAGAGAGTGAAGGTAAGGGAAGCAGGGAAGGAAAAAGAAGAAACGGACACAAAGAATGCTTTAAAAAATTCATCAGAATATTTTAACATTTAAAAAATATATTTTATTGATTTTTTACAGAGAGGAAGAGAGAGGGATATAGAGTTAGAAACATCAAAGAGAGAGAAACATGGATCAGCTGCCTCTTGCACACCCCCTACTTGGGGATGTGCCCACAACCAAGGTACATGCCCTTGACTGGAATCGAACCTGGGACCTTCCAGTCCACAGGCCCACGCTCTATACACTGAGCCAAACCTGTTTCGGCACAAAGGATGCTTTGGGTTTTGATAACTTAATATTCATCTGCACTGTACAAATACCTTTAAAAATATCCCCCTTTTCCTTGTGCTATCCTAAAGGGGTCTGTGCTCCTTTCAACAACAACAACAAAAAAAACTGTGATAAAAAATGATTTCCTGATTCTAAGTAACAGTAGTGAGAAAAGGGAAGACAGAAGAGAAACCAACTGTAAGTTAGAATCCATTGAATTTGATGATTAAATGGGGATGTTTGAAAAAAAGAGGTGGATAAAATAATTCTGCCATCAATTATGTCAAAGGTTCACAAAGAACAGGAACTTGAGAGAACCACTTATTTAAAGAGAACAGTAGGTAGGTCTTTGTGAGTAGGACAAAGCCCAAGATGGAGATTGGGCAAAGAGTGCCAAGGGTTTCATTTTTGCAAGGAATTTTCAGTTTTATCTCGCAGGGGGGAAAAATTGACTGAGGTATTTAATTACTTTGCATAGCCCTTTCGTAGAAAATTTGGTCTGTGATGTTGGGGCTCTGAGCTGGCAAATCTGTTCATTATGGTGTCTTCTATACAGCATAAAGGTGAAACTCCTTGGTATATAGGTGATAGTGCTTCACAAATGTTTTATCAGTTCATCAGTAAAGCTGTCTGTACAACAAAAGAAAGTCACACACAATCAGGATGTAAAGGGTCACACATGAGAGTAGCATGGTCAGATCTGGTTTTGTACAGATAAACTCCCTGTAGGAAAGACTAGTGAATTTCTGAGTGACTAGTCAGGGACTCAATAAATATATTAGCTATATTCAGAGCCATAAAAACAATCGGAGGACCTGAAAACGTGTTTCTGACGGAGAATACTGGGATGGAATGAATGTTTGGAGCTGGGTTGTGAAATAATTTGTAGAAAAGTTTTATTGATGGTGTTGCCAGTTGCAGAGAGAAGAGGGCTAGTGGTTTGTTCAGGCAGAAGGGATGGAATGAATTCAGTTTGGAATGTGTGAACTGTGGCAATCACTGGAAATACTGAGCTGATGGATTCATTGGTGTGGAGTTGCATCCATTTCCCGGGGCTGCAGTAACAAATCACTACAAACTGTGCGGCTTGAAACAGTAGAAATCTATTCTATCCCTGTTCTGGAGGCCTTAAGTCCAATAGCAAGGTGTTGGCAAGGCCATGTTCCCTATGAGGCTCTTTGGGAGAACCCTTGCTTGCCTCTTCCAGCTTCTGCTGGCTTCAGGTGTTCATTGGCTTGTATTTGCATCATTCCAATCTCTGCCCCCGTCTTCACATGGTCTTCTCTGTGTCTCTAATCTCCCTCTGTTCTTCTCTCATAAAGGCTCTTGTCACTGGCCCTGGTCAGTGTGGCTCAGTTGGTTAGAGCATCATCCCATGCATTGAAGAGTTTCTGTTCTGTTCCCTGGTTGGGGTACATATGGGAGGCAACCAACCAATGTTTCTCTCTCACATCAATGTTTATCCCTCTCTTTTCCTACCTCTTTCTTTCTAAAATCAGTAAAAACATATTAATCGGGTGAGGTTCTATAAAGAGAGACACATTGGATTTAGGCTCTACTTGGATAATCCAGTGTGATCTCATTAGATATCTGAAAGAAGTCAGCTTTTTAAAAGAATATATTATACATCAGTATAAGTGCTGTTTATTTTTTAATATATTTCTTTTTTATTGATTTCAGAGAGGAAAGGAGAAGGAGATAGAGAGAGAAACATCAGTGATGAGAGAGAATCATTGATTGGCTGCCTCCTGCATGCCCCGCTCTGGGGATCGAGCCCACAACATGTGCCCTTGGCTGGAATAGAACCCTGGATCCTTCAGTTCACAGGCCAATGCTCTATCCACTGAGCCAAACCAGCTAGGGCTGGGCTGTTTATTTTTTAAAGTTTGCTTAACTGTTAGAAATTATTACTTTTATTATTATTTACTTAGGTAAAACTCTTGGTCATCCATGATAATGAGAATAATTGTACTGTAGAAAGGAGAAAGCTTTTGGCAATCAAAAATTCTTTTACCTAGATTTAAAATACATTTGCTGTGAACTAATCTCCTGAAGGTAGGGGAATACTCATTACATTTTCGTTTCCTTCATACAAACAGATGGGAAAGGTGGATTAGAGTGTACTGACATTTGCCATGGCTAATACTCATGTTGACTATAATAAATTGACAGGATATTTCTACAGACAACTAATATTGACTTGTAAACTGTTATTTACAGTGATGATTACAAAAAATACACCATTTGAGTTATTTTTCCAGAAGTGGTTTAGCTTGTTGTGGTGTGAGTATTATGAAACCCATAGGATAAGAAACTAAGAAAATTGAGTTTCAGTCCAGCTTCTCATAAGCCTTGCTGTTTGGAGAAAGTCCTTGAACATTTCAGGACCTCAGTTTCCCTTTTCATAAAGCGAACATTTTGAACTACATTGTCAGTAGAAATACAAGTTCATCCTTTTGTTCATCTCCTATGCATTTATTGAACACATTCAATGAATACTCAGTACATAAAGTGACACTCTTCTGAAAAAAATATTTTCCATATTTGCAAATTGATCAAATTGAGATGGCTGAAATTTGTAGCCAGATTCCTTGAGTCCCAACCTTGACTGTGCTGTACATTTTATACCAACACCACGAAGCAGAGGGTGCTATCAGTTCAAAACAGAGGTTTGATCTTTTAAATATAAGTGTATATTAATCTTATTTAAAAACCACATTTTATATAGTTATAAAACTAGAGTAAAAATAAGGTACTTTTCCTTACACATGGTGAGGTGTCTAAGTGAAATTAGGTTTGATAGTTCAATACAATAAACTGTGTTTTAGCCTGTTTTTATTTATAACACATTTCCTTTCATAAAGTTATAGTCTCTTAAGACAGCTAGAGTGCTGCCTTGCATGGAAAATGTTGCCCAGGGCAATGACAATAGATAATTTTGCCAAGTTTTAACATCTCCGAGGGTTATAGTATATAAACATTTCTTTAAAAAGTGTCAGTCTCTTGTGGGTATCCTAAACACCATTCAATTCTCACTTATATTTTACTAATGTACTAAAATGTATCCCAATTCATATGACTAACTTGATTTCAGTAAAGATCTATCACTGATATTTTATTTTGATCTCTGAAAGCATATATTCCATGTCATATAAATTTATTGTGAAAGATAAAGGAATTTTTTTATCAACAATGAGGAAAGATCTCTATACTCTGATGAGTTAATTTCTTTTATTCAACATATTAGCATATCAGAAAAAAAGAGCAACTTCGACTTGAAGAGAGGATGTTTCCTAGAAATATGTTCTATAAAGTAATTGGACTCTTTAATGCCATCTGGTGGCTTTTCAGAGTTGGTGAAAATGCAGTAATAAATACAAAAAGCAGAGAGGAAATAAGTATGAATTACTGTTCAGAAATTATTTTAATTGACCCTAATATTTTCTAACCATTGTGTCCAAATTATTGGCCTATATTTTTAAAAAGTATATGTTCTATAATAAAAATTTTCACTGACAATTTTAAAGACACAAATTGTTATGTGGTTTTTTTTAAAGATAGAATCATCATGTTAGTTTGTAGCCCTGTATTAATGGAGTTTAAATTATGTAGAATAGTCCATTCATCTTACAAAGTATTTTTAAAATTCCTTCTTTATTGTACTGGTGCCATTAAAAGTATTCATGGTAATGATTCAAACATCAATAAGAGAAAAAGTCATTAAAGCTGTTTCATTTGTTCTCTACTCTGAGGAAGAGCTGCTGGTAAAACTATGGGAGTGAAGAATAAGTGAGGATCGATCTGTGCTAACCCACTTAGATTTTCCTGCTAAAGGACTGGGCCTGGAATATGAAGTGAGGGGTCCTGAGGATAATCAAGCTAATGTAAAGCATTAGTCACCAAGCAAAGTTACCTTGGGCAGCAATTGCCATTATTTGCATGGCTCAAAAGAATGAGGTCCAAGTTGAAGAACAATTTTTGGTTGGCAATGTTTGATTTTTTAAAGAAGAAACATTTCTAGAGAGTCTCAGCTGTTACATCTTTTCAAACACATGACATATGATACAGATACACACACATACACACACATGCTACCATATTAACATACTAATGGTCTTTCCAAACTTTGAGCAGAGTCTCCAATTAATTCCAGTTATATGTACTTACATATAACTGAAATTACATAATGTGTACAGCTGTATTTGTTTATTTGAGTTTCTTTTAGGGTATTTTTTGCACTTCTGACCTAATGTCACTTGGAAGCTCCTGCATGTTCCCAAAGGACATATTAATAGATTCTATATACAATTACTAACAAGCATTTATTTAATTCCTACTGTACTAAGTGTTCAATGATATTGACTGACATTAGCTATACCTGGATATGAAAAAGGTTAAAATATTTGTAGGTTAAAGAGTAAAAGGCTTGCCGAAACCGGTTTGGCTCAGTGGTAGAGCATCGGTCTGCGGACTAAAAGGTCCCAGGTTCCATTCCGGTCAAGGGCATGTACATTGGTTGCGGCACATCCCCTGTAGGGGGTGTGCAAGAGGCAGCTGGTCGATGTTTCTCTCTCATCGACGTTTCTAGCTCTCTATCTCTCTCCCTTTCTCTCTGTAAAATATCAATAAAATATATTTTTTAAAAAAAGAGTAAAAGGCTTGACTTTTGGATTCCTTATTAGAAACAAGATTTTGGCAGTTTTAGTAAAAGAAACAAAGTGAAATGATTTATCTTTCTTAGGTTTCGTCATTTCCCCCTTTGTTTTCCATATTTATGATTTATATACTGAAAGTTGTTTTATTGTTTCTCCATAGCCTTGGCAATTATTATTTTGGAAAATTATGGAGTGTTGTGTGTGTGTGTGTGTGTGTGTGTGTGTGTTTTATATTGGTAGCTGCATTTTTAAAATTTAAATAATACTTTAAATAAATTATTGATTGATTTCAGAGAAAAGAGGCACCAATTTGTTGTTCTAATTATTTATGCATTCATTGGTTGCTTTGTGTATGTGCCCTGACTGGGAACTGAACCTGCAACCTTGCATATTGGGACAACACTCTAACTGAGCTACCCTGACAGGGCAGCTGCATGCTTGTTTTGCATTATAAAACCCATGTATCTGTTATAACTTTAAAACCGGTGCTGCAATAGGCATTGTCCAGTCATATTTACTAGTCAGTTCTAGTTACTCTTTCATATTTAGCAAATATTATTAAACAATACAGACTATAAACAAGCAGTTGGAAATAATTCTGCATGCAATTGAAAAGATGAATTATCTACCATCTCTACTGTTAAAGATTTTGAAAAATATAAATAAGATACGAGATAAAATGTAGTGTATTAGTTTCCTATTGCTGTTATAAAAATTGCTACAAGCTTTGTGGCAGAAAACAACACAGGCTTGGTGGTCAGAAGGTCTGAAATCAGTGTTTCAGCAGGGACGCATTCTTTTAGGAGACTCCGGGGGATGATGGTCCCTTGCCTTCTCTAGTTCCAAGAAGTCACTTGCATTTCTTGGCTTGTGGCTCTTCCTGAACTCGAATCCAGAGGCATAGCATCTTCCAAGCGTTCCCTATGATCTTTTCTTTCATTGTCACATCTTCTCTGCTGCTGGCTGTCCTGCTTACTTCTTATAAGGATTTTTGTCATTACACTTAAGGTCCACAAGGTTAATCTAGATACAGTGTTTCCCTAACTTTTGACATATGTGTACCCCTCCTATAATTTTTGTAATGCTGAGTACCTCTCGTCAAAAAAAGGATGTATTTTAATAACAATCAAAATATATTTATTTATTTTTATTTTTGGTACATGCATAAAATAATAATAAACAGAAAATAAAATTATTCATAATAAAATATAAATAAAAGTTATATTATAAATAACATTTATTTGCACAGCGGTTCATCTCATGCTTCACAAGACTGTCTTGACTTGACTCATGAGAATGTAGAATTAGGCGCAGCTAAGCACGGTGCCACCAAACTCTTTCCGTACCCCTGGGGGTACGCGTACCACACTTTGGGAAACACTGAAATCTCAAGATCCTTAATCACATCTGTGAAGTCCCTTTCCCCATGTAAGGCAGAGTGGGGAACTCCTGGCCCTTGGGCCATATAGGGCCTGAGAAATAATTTGGTCTGGCCCTGCCAAGACCTTAGAGGTAAGTTAATTAAACATTTGACTAAATATAGTGGGGAAAATTTTAGGTTAATGCTTTTATTTTGCCTGCTAATGATGTCACCAGCTGGGCTAGAGTAGCTTTTAGATGTAAGAGTTGCATATGGCTTAAATACATGTATATTTAGGCACAGTATGGGTGACAGGAGGAAGGAATGTCTTAGAACAGTGGTGGGCAAACTTATTAGTCAACAGAGCCAAATATCAACAGTACAACGATTGAAATTTCTTTTGAGAGCCAACATTTTTAAACTCAAACTTTTTCTAACACCACCTCTTCAAAAAAGACTCGCCCAGGCCGTGGTATTTTGTGGAAGAGCCACACTCCAGGGGCCAAAGAGCTGCATGTGGCTTGTGAGCCGCAGTTTGCAAACCACTGTCTTAGAAGAAAGGGTGAAAAAATAGATGGGAGCTACATTACAAAGGCATTTGCATACTGTGAGGAGAAATATGACTAGGAAATTGAGAACCACTGAAGAAATGTAAGCAAAGTAGGTGTATAGCAGCGTAGCCTGACCAGATAGGTTGGAAAGAGCCCTGAGATCAAAGGGCGGGAAATGAGACCCATAGTCCAAGCAAGGAAGTCATGGATTGAGACAATTGCATTCAAAATAGAAAGGAAGGGATTGTAATACAGAATTAATAAAAATTAGTGGCTGATTATACAGTGGAAAGCGGGAAAGGTGAAAGGTATTTCCAGTTGCTTTTATTACATCTAAAATTCTGCTGAGCAGTAATAGCTAATGTCGCATTTCTCCTCTACTTTATTCCTGGACAAATACATGTTTAGGCTTTTAGTATGATCTATCCTTTGTGGTTTGCGTTCAGAGTGGCACACTCTACACCTGACATAAAATTCTCAGGGCAAAATCCCTTTCTTGCAGTTGGTTTCTCACCCAGAGCATTTTCCTAAAGTACATTTTTACTTCTCAGAGGTCTTTCAAGTTTCTGCTATCATGTGTGCTTATAATGAAAGATTGTATCATTGGGTCTTTCTTTGTTAATTTCAGGGAAATGCTTCACACATAGGGAATGGCATTTTAAAAGATGTCAGGCTTCTTTTGATATGTAGTGTGCTGTATGCTAGATATACACATAACTATGTGCATATACATACATGCACACATATAAATATAGAGTGAACTATTCACAAAACACATTTATCAATGAACCACTGTGTGCCAATTTCTGAGGAGTCAAAAATCATGAGGGCATGTGATTGCTGCATTTTTAAAAAATCTGTTTTATTTACCCAACTACATAGAATAAGCTCATTGAGCATAAAAATATCTTTTTGAGCCGGGCTGGTGTGAGTCAGTGGTTGAATGTTGACCTATGAACAAGAGTTCCAAGTTCAGTTCCTGGTCAGGGCACATGCCTGGGTTGCGGGCTTTATCCCCAATAGGGGGTGTGCAGGAGGCAGCCAATCAATGATTCTCTCTCGTTATTGATGTTATTGATGCTTCTCTCTCTCTATCTCTCCTCTTCATCCTCTCCTTTGCTCCCTAAAAGCAATAAAATATATTTTAAAGTTATCTTATACATGTTTATGTATGTCTTGTAGAATCACTGTGTTTAAAAGAGTCATTGCATAATCAGTGCTCAGCTCATATTTGTCTTTGATTTCTGGATTAGAGAACATTGATGAATCTAATCACAACACTCTATTTTCCTGTGGCAATTTATGTGCATGCCATAACTCTTCTCCAGTATTGGAAGCTCCTTGAGGAATTATCTCTATGTAATTTAACTTCATAACCTTTACAAGCCTTCATTCAGGGCCTCACACAGAGCATTATGATGAATGGTTACATGAGCAAATGAATGAATTTAACTTACATGCCATAAGTACTTTTATCAGAGTTTACATTTCTCCGGAAAGGGGGAATTATATTTTATCTGTAGCTGCCAGGATGACCTGACCATTCACGGCTATTGTATATGTTCTCTGCTGGAATTGCCATAGCCGAAGCCAGAAGCACTGTAGCTACCCTGGGAAGTAGATGTTGAGGTGATAGTTCTTTTGCTCAAAAGGGCAGCTTTTCCATTACTCCATTGCAATGGGGATGGCACAGCTTTATCCTCTTCCCTATCTTTATAACGTTTGGCACATATGTGCATATGTAGGTCATTACATGAAGGAGTGAAGGAGGCCTAGAGGCAAGAAAGGAATCCTGCACAGAAGTGTGCCTGCCAAGAGTGGGGCAGGCGCCAAACAGCAGCTGTATGCCTCCATGTCTCTCAAGGCAGATCACAGCAAACCCTAGGAATGCTGGTGAATGGAAGTGCCCTACAACATTGTGGGTGTTTTATTTTAATTCAGAACATGAATTAGTTCAATTTGGCAACTTGCACATTCATTCTGCCACTCTGTAACTGACATACCACTCCGCAATGAACAGTGGTGACTTACTGTTTGTTTCAAAGGCATGTTTTCGCTCCTTTGGAAGACGTGCTTGGTTTGTTTTGTTCAATTTTTAATGATACATGATTTTATTTTAAATTTCTCTGAAAACTGCTTTGTATCCTAGGGTTTCCGGCTTTCTCTGGATTGAGAGGGGGTTATTACCTTCTAAGTTTTCAATTAGGAAAACAAAGCAAGTTTGGAAGCTCCATTGGGATCTTGTAAACCCTCTCAAAGCATGCTCTGAATGAGACAATTTTTGTGCAACTAGCTCTAATTGTCTGAGATGAGGCGATCTACAGAAGCTAATTGGAGAGAGTCTCATTCTACAGCATGCATGGGGTTTATACAACAATAGCTTTGCTTATTTTTGTTTGTGTTGCTTTAGGAGTTTTTTTTTGTTTGTTTGTTATCATTATTTGTTTTTTTTTTTTTTTTGGTCCATCTTTCCTTTCTGTACTATGTACTTTTAAGGACACATTTTTTTTTCAATTTTAACTCATCCTCCAATGATAAGGTTCAGACTTTAGGTTTACATATATACACTCATTTCAAAATTTGCATAATGTTCCTAAATCCACATCTATATTTTTAATAGGGCATTAATTAACTGTTATTAATGAGCTTGTATCCCTTTGAGCTTTACCTGCATGTGATACTGAATTCTGTTCGAATTTAATGTTTGTGTTCTGAATTCCAGCTGGTGGGATCTGAATAGTATTTATCACATTTTCTCATGATCACCACCTGAATGATTACACTGCTGACATATTCTCAATTAGACAAGAACATATACTTGACTAAATTGATGCCTCACATCAAATCTTGCATATAATGAAGTGCATTTGTGCACTTACTTTAATTTTTGATTATATTCTTCGGTTTTAGTTTTATGTTGTTTATGCTTCGCCAAATCTGTTCTTTCATGCCCTGAAAATAAGAATTATCTGAAACTTGGTAACTTAGCATGCAGACTTTATGCCATCCTACCTTGAATAAGTGAGGTTTAGTATGATTGCAATAAAATATTTAAACTTTACTGATGCATACTATCCTGTTATCTTCCTACATTTCATTTATAGTTTGTAATATTTTGCTTAATGAGTGGGGAAATAGAATCATATTGACACCTTTTGTATGTGGTTGGAAGGTATTCTTGAAAACTCCCTTGTGCAATTCTCTCCTCTCTACAAAATTTCTGATGATGTCTGAAAATTTGTAGGAAAACTCTCCATCAGATGTTAGGCAGGGAGAAGATTAAGGAGACAGCCAAGAGCACAGGGTCAGGAAAGTATCTGAGGCAGAGTATCAAGTAACACGTGAGCATGGATTGGAGACCCGTATCTTCCAAACTCTCCCTTCTGTGCCTAGTGTCACACTTCGCCATTACAGAACTTTGTCATACATTCAAGCCAGTTTTCCTCGCAGTAGAATGAGGTTGGAATTATGAAGAAGAGAATGGAAAATGTCAGGGGCTAACATGGCTTACATCACACATATATCTTTCATGAAGAAACCCTGAGAAGAAGTTCAAGACTAGGAAAAATGATATTGCAGCCAGATGTTTTGAATTAAGGAAAACATCTAGATGCAGTTTGAGGTTGTCTTGAAAAGAGAACACTTAGTTCATGTTGCCATGGGATTATACAACACCATCTATAAATGAATGTTAAATGACAAATTATTAAAACTTCTATTCAAACTCATGGTTATATTTGATTTAGATGCCTTCATCTCTGGGAATTGCAAACATAAAAAGCGAAGTGAACTTCCATTAATAAATGAAGAGTTCATGAGAATCTGTTTTCATGTGTACATGAATGGCAATGCATATTCTACTATTTTATGCAAATGATTTAAATATTTATATGCCCATATATTTAAATATGTACTTAAATATATTTAAATATATTTAAATGCATATCATATATATTTAAATGTATATGATACTTGAATTGGAATGAGTATTAATTAAGCTGTGTTTTTAATAAGAAAAAGTTAAATATTCTCTGAAAAACAAATTTGATATTCATTGGAAGCATGTAAGTGTAAGGCCTTTTAAATTTGTACCCTACTTTGTAACCAACAGAGGTTACATTACCTTTGCAATTACTGTTTGTAGAAGGAGGAGGACATGTGCTACTTTCAGCATTACAGAATTAATGGGTAGAATGTTTTTAGTTGGTGCTGTTTTGCTTTTGAATAGCCTCTTAAGTCACAGAGGTGATTTCAAGAAGTGGATTTTTCAAAAATCTGGAAAAAGCTTATTCCAAACAGAAACAATAGTGAATGTCAAAGATATGCAGCAGGAGCGAACACAGAACATTTTTGTTCACTGGCTGACAGGTAGTCAACAAAATTCAGTGTGAATCAAGCAGTGGAGTTTTCAAAAACTGTAGAGCAATGAGGGGAGTGAAGTGGTAGGAAATGTTGGAGAATGAACTGTGACCCTATAGGGCCCTGGGCAGCACCTAAGCCCCTGGGCCCCCATGTGTCCCACTTTGCCCAAGTCATTGGGCCTCTGCCCAGCTCCCTCAGTGCCTCCAGTGCCACCTGCTGCCAGTGCCATATCATGGATGCCTGCCATGTTCAGAGCCACCCCTGGTGGTCAGCGCACATCTTAGTGAGTGGTCAAACTCCTGGTCGAACTCACGGTTGAGGGGACATTTGCATGTTAGGTTTTTATTATATAGGATTAGTTACGAAAAACAATAAATAAATGTATGAGAAAAGTCGACAATGGTGGCTAGGTAAAGGCCAAGGTAGCCAGCCTGGAAGTTTTATTTGTAGTACTGGTGTAACAATGCAGCAAATGTAAATTCCTCACGGTATATAATATGCTTGTGGAGGTTAATATGTGCTACTGTATAGCCCAAGGCCAATACATAAGTGAAAAGGAGAAGTGAGGAGAATGAGAAGCATATTGCTCAAACTATTTTAGGAAGAAAAAAAAAACCTAGTTAGCATAAAATTGATTGAAATTTACGTCAATTCCTCAGGTCCATGGTGCTGTTTGATCTATTATATAATGAAAAGCTGTGTTAGTTAGCCACGTGCATCTAAAGAAATTACATGTGAAACTTCTGATAAGCACAATGGCTATTTGAGGGGGGGGCTACTTTTTTTCTATCAACTGGTCAAATCTCATAAATTAGAAACATTCAGACAATGAAATGAATCACCATCCTTCTTCATAAGTACAGATAATAAGAACAATTGACAACTTCCTCAATCCCAAATAAACTTGTTTTATTTAGATTTAAAGCCTAAATAATATTTAGTCAAGTGTACCACACTGATACATTGTGATTTAACACTAACGTAGAGGTTTAACCTAGTTGAATTATTTCAACCAAAAAAACATAATAACCCTCTCTCAATTTCATTCATTAAATTTTATGCAAATGCATTTTAATCTCAGGATGCATGTAAAATAAGTCTAGAATATATTGTGTACTGTTGAACAATAAAGCTTACGATATTATGACAATAATAGAAAAGGTGTGGCTTATTTAATTGATAATGTGTAACTTTGACAAGTTGTAAAGCATTAATATTCCTGGCAAGGAAATATGTGGTTAAGAAGGTCAAAATTCTGTTCATTTTGCACAGACAGTTGCCAATAATTTTAATGCCAGGATTGTTAAAATTGGGATTTGGATGGCTGTGGGAAGATTCACGCTGGAATTAGGGGTTCAGACAGACTTGTATGGTCAGATTAAGTTAAGATGACAGAATAGAGAAAAAAAGACATGGCTTGAGGCTTGAGTTGAGGACATGAATGAAAAATTAGGTGAACTGGATATAATAATTATGTGTAAGTTAAGCCTACTTATGAGGAATAAAATGGTTAGGAATACATTTAGACCCACATATGTACCAAATATAATGGATATCAAATTCTCCTAGTAAAAATAAAATGAGCTGAGATATGCAAGTCATAGATGACTGCAAGCTAAGAGGGGAACAGAAACATACTAAGAGTAAACTAAAGAACATGTTGAACAAAATTATATTGAAGCCTAGAATGTCAGAGGTCATTTGGAATAACTCTCCCATGAGGTGAAATGATTAATGTGGCCAGCTAGGTTAAACAATGAGAGATAGTATGAGTCAGGAGAATTATATACATAAAGAGAAGTCACAACTGTAGGTTGGAGACCACCCTTTGTGTATTGCTCTTTCTGCAGTATGCCAAAAAAAAAAAAAAAAGGAAATGTGGAATCTTTCCTGTGAATGAGCTGGGTCAAGAGTGATAAGGACAACCTTTTCTCTAAAAAATATATTTTTATTGATTTCAGAGAGGAACTGGGAGGGAGAGATGTAAGCATCAATGCTGAGAGAGATTCATTGATTGGCTGCCTGCTGCATGTCTCACACAGAGGATCAAGCCTGCAACCCGGGCATGTGTCCTGACCTGGAATGGAACAGTGACCTCCTGGTTCATAGGTCAACGCTCAGTCACTGAGCTCCTTGGTGCAGGCAGGACACCATGTTCTTGATATTGTGCTTGTGTCTAATGAGAGGAGGAGGGTTGAGTGGAAGAAAGGGTTACCCAGACCCATCAGTTATACTAACACACAATTCAGATACTTTACCTTGGAATTGGAAAGAATGGGAAATGCCAGTGGCCTGCCCCTCCCACAGAGCTATGGTAATCTTTGATTGGGAGCTGAGGAGGGAGGGAACACCATCTTCTTGGCCACACCCATCTGGACTGGAACACTGCCCCAGCTCAGGTGAGGGGAAGGAATCTTGAGAGGGAGGAAATAGTTCCTTTTTCAAATGCCATTGAGTTTTGCTGTTTTTACGGAGTTTTAGTACCTTTTCATGAATAGACATATCTTCATTTGCTGTATTCCTTTAGGGAAATTTCCAGATACTTTAAATGTTGTTTTATTTTAATAGCTTCACCACTTTTGCTTGCTTCACTAGGGAATGGTCTACAGAGCTCTTCATAATGTCATCCTAGAAGTGGTTCCTTCTCTCTCTCTCTCTCTCTCTCTCTCTCTCTCTCTCTCTCTCTCTCTCTCTCTCTCATTTTAGCATAGCTTACTGGCATATCTTTTTTATTCTTATTTGCTTCATTAAGCTTCACAGACATTGAGGTTTTTTATTTCATTTCGTTTTTTTACAAGTAGAATGCAGACACTGTACTGACAAGAAGATTATAGCTCATTCGGTTGGTTTGGAATCAAACTCACAATATCTACAAAGTATGCCTGATATCTTTCTTCATCTCTGTACTAACCTATATAAGTCCTTATGTTTAAGGTGGGCTGTTTGTAGACAACATATTTTTGTGCCTTATGTTTTTAAATACGTTAACAATAGCTATTTTAAATTGGTATGTTTAGACTATTCACCATTAATATGATAATTTAAGTAGTAGGATCAATATCTACATATTTGTAACTTTTTTCTATTTATGGCATTTGTTAGTTGTTGTTTTATTCCCTCCTCTTTTCCCTTCCTTTATAGTTTTCATAGATTGTTTTATGATTAATTTGATCTCCTCAGCATGCATATTACACTTCTTAAAAAAATAATTTTTGCTCTATTTTGAAATATACATTTTCATCAAACCTAAGTCTCCACTTAATTGTGTAGTGATGTATATTAGAGCACTCCCAATTCTTCTCGTCCATCCCTTGTGACATTGATGTCATTCATTTTATTTGTCTTCATGTTATAGTAACCCAGTACATTGTTACTATTAATAATTTAAGGAGTTAACAGTTTAGATAAAACAATAATATGAAAAATATTTAATTTTGCTTTCATTTATTCTGTTCTTTGTTACTCTTCCTTTCTTTATGTAGAACCAAGTTTTGGATGTACATCATTTTACTTCTGTATGTAAAACCTGAAATGTTTTTAACGGGAAAGGTTTGCTGCAGTGAAATTCCTCAGGTTTGGCTTGTCAGAGAGCTACTTTATTTTTCATTCAAAATTGAAGTTTAATTTTACTTGGTATGCGTTCTAGATTGGTGATTTTTTCCCCTTGTATCCTTTAAATATTTCATGCCACTCTATTCTTATCTGAATTTTTTAATGATAATTGTCCTATAATTTTTGTTCTTGATCTAATAAGGAATTCCCCTGCACACTATGGTGTCTTTCAAGATATTTTCTTTTTCTTCAGCTTTTTTGCAGTTTGAATATGATTTACCTATGTGTAGCTATTTTGACATTTATTTGATGTTCACTGAAATTCCTGGGCCTATGATTTCATGCCCATCATTAATTATAGGTAATTCTTTATGATTATTACCTCAAATGTTTATTCAGCTCCATCCTCGTTTTCTTTTCTTTCTGGTAATTCAATTACATGTTACCAATATTGAAATTGTCCTTTGGTTCTTGGATATTCTGTTCTCCTCACTTCATTTTTTTCCTCTCTGTATTTTAGTTTGGGAAGTTTCTATTATGTATCTTTAGGTTTAGCTCTTCTTTCCTTGGTTTTGTCCAGTCTTCTGATGAGCTTGTTAACTGAACTTTTAATTTCTGTTAGTGTTTATGATTTCTAGTATTTATATGTGATTATTTCTTAGACTGTACATCTCAGTATTTACGTTACCCATAGATTCTGGCTTTTATTTACTTTTTCTTTAGGGCCCTTACCATATTAACCCTAGTTATTTTAAATTTCGTCTCTGATAATTTCAGCATCTAACCACTCGCTTGCCTGCCTACTAAATTTCAGTGGTTTGACATTACACTAAGAACAAAATGCTGACAACTATTATATTTTAAATATCTGAGTCTTGTTCTGATTATTGCACTGTCTCTTTGTACTGCATTTTTTGTTGCTGTTTGTTTTGTTTTGTTTTGTTTTGTTTTTCTTGCCTCTTGATATGCCTTGTGAATTTTTGGTGAAAGCTAGACATGTTGTATCAGGTACTAAGAACTGCGGTAAGCAGGCCTTTTGTTACTCTGAGTGATAGTTGCTTATGTTACTCTGAGTGATAGTTGTTTGTGTTACTCTGAGTGATAGTTGTTTATGTTACTCTGAATGATAGTTGTTTGTGTTACTCTGAGTGATAGTTGTTTATGTTACTCTGAGTGATAGTTGTTTATATTACTCTGAGTAATAGTTGTTTGTGTTACTCTGAGTGATAGTTGTTTCTGTTACTCTGAGTGATAGTTGTTTCTGTTACTCTGAGTGATAGTTGTTTGTGTTACTCTGAGTGATAGTTGTTTATGTTACTCTGAGTGATAGTTGTTTGTGTTACTCTGAGTGATAGTTGCTGTGTGTGTGATATTAGTTGCAGCTGTAGGTGCCAAATACTGCAAATACCTCCAGTGTCCTTGTCCTGTTATACCCATTGCCTAAGCACTCCTCTTCAGGGAGAGTCAGTGTCTTGCAACTCTTTCACATGTAATCTATTATACTAGATCCTGTGGGTGTGGTGGGATGGTATAGGGAAGAAGATTATTCTATAATCTTATGATTAAGTCACATTTAAAATTTTCAAATTATAGTTGATATTCACTATTATCTTAGTTTCAGGTATACAGCATAGTGGTTAGACATTTATATAACTTATGAGATGATACTCCTATTGAGTCTAGTTCTCATCTGGCATAACATATATTTTCTATATTATTGACTATATTCCTTATGCTGTATTTTACACCCCATGACTGTTTTGTAACTGCCAATTTGTATATCTTAATCTCTTCACTTTTTTCACCCAGTCTACCTAACCTCCCTCCAATCTGCAACCATCATTTTGTAATTAGGGGAATAATAGTTTTCCGATTGAATTTTCAAATGTGTCATATCTGTGAGCTTAAGTTTTATTATATAGAGATACTTTCTAATAAAGTATTGATGAAAGCAAGAGCAGACAGCTATTGTTTCCTCTCCTTGGGCCCCATCTGTTGTTATCCTTTAGTGCTGGAAATGGTGTTGTCAAGAACAAGAAGTAGTATTGTGCTGTATTACATTAGGTTTGTCTTCTATTCAGGTTGTGGCCTAGTTGGTATCACTTAATGAACTCCAAGTAAGTCTTCCTCATTTTTTATTATATCCTATACAGGCTTAAAAATGACCAGAGTTCTAAAACGACTTCTTTATTCTTCAAGCCAAATGGTTCCTTCTTCTATAATATGCAGGTGTTTCTTGGAAGAGTGATGTTTTATGTCTAGGGCAGTTTTGAAAAAAGAAAAGAAAAGAAGAGAATGTGTGCGTTGAATGGAGGAAAGGTATTATGGGGATATTATTAGGGTCAATAGTTGGGATAAAGGATGATGAAAAACAGGGGAAAAAACACACCTAATGAGCTCAAGAGCTGCTACTGTTTTTATGTTTGTTTTTTAAAATTGATTTTAGAGAGAGGAAGGGAAAGAGTGAGAGAGAGGAAGGGAAAGGGGGAGAGAGAGAGGAAGAGAAAGAGTGAGAGAAAGGATGGGAAAGGGGGAGAGAGAGGAGGGAAAGGGAGAAAGAGGGGAAGAGAAAGGGGGAGAGAGAAACATCAATGTGAGAGACACATCAATTGTTGGCTCCCACATGCCCCGTACTGGCGATTGAGCCCACAATCTGGGTATGTGCCCTGACTGGAAATCCAACCAGTGACCTTTTCTTGTACAGGGAAAAGCTCAAGCAACTGAGCTATACTGGCCAGGGCTGACAACTATTATCTTTTAAAATGTTAACCTAGAGCCTTAATTAAAAAAACGAACAATTAATTAAAATTCGTAAATGTGAAGCCCTAGTCAACCAGTTACTTAGACTCCATAGTTGATAGAGTTTCTGTATATGTGAAGTTAGAACAATAATGGCACTTCTCTTGCAGCATGTTGATAGTGCAAATAACGCACATATCACAGTATGCGACTAATGCATATTCAGAGCTCAGTAAGTCTTAGTCATTATATTATCAATAATAATAATTTTAATTATAAATCCATGTCTAAAGTATTTGATATTTAAACCTAAGATAAGGTAGAGACATTTATTTAATTATACTTATTTAGAATTTGATCAGCTAGCTTGTTCTTAAACTTAAAACATCTTATCTGGATTCATGATAAGATAATTGGATAAAGAGATAAAGAGATCATCATTCTTTGCTTGTATAGACTGTGATATTTCTAGGAATGTTTTATGGACAACAGTTGTGTAAGGAAGACACAGACAAAATCAAGTTTTCTTTTTGACCTTTTATCCTCTCACTCTATCACTTCTAAGACCTTTCCAGGACCTTAGACACTGGGTTTCATATTCTGTAACCTATGAGCCAGTAACCATGGACTCCCAATATCAGTTTATTTGCAGTTCAAAATGATGGATAGGATGAGTGTGTGAGTGTGTTTAGAAGCCTCCATGTTCGGAGAACAGCAGGTTGCCATAATCTCCTGGAACAACACTAACAGGAGACTAATGGCAGCATCAACATCATGCATAATGTGCTTGCAGATATCTCTAAAGTGCTTTTATCTGTCACACACAAGCACAAACTATGTAAAGAAATGTGAACGCTTACCATGAAGCAGGAAGCACGTTTGTTGTCTTAAACAAGACTATCCAAGCTGGAAGAGGTGCATGTTGGCATTATTTTGAGTACCCCTGTCTAAGTGTTGTGACTTTTTTCCCCAAGTGCACATCACTAGTCACTTTATCTTAGGATTTAGGTGGGTAGCTAAATAATTAATTTGCACCAGAGAGATTCCACTAAGCTTCCCCGAGAAGATGACCTTTTGTAAAGTTGAGCTGACATATAACTGAATGATGGACATATCATTTACTGGCAGCACTTTTCTCTCTTGGTGGGGAAGAGTTTTAAGGTCATCGGACTTGTAAATGGTGGCAGGATTGTTGGTGTAGGTATGATTGAGCAGTTTAGTAATGTACATATTTATCATGACTGCTTGAATGCTCTAGGCAACTTTTCACTTTTGATCATGATTTCAACTGCTGACGCCTAAATTACAAATCCAGTGGTAGGAAGATAAATCATGATGCCAGAGGCATAGCTTAGTCATGCCAGCAAGCTAAAAATTGGGTTTTGTGAGGGGAAGTGGAATTAAGAAAATAGGAAAGGTTTGTGAAAGAAAAGTTTGTACCTGTTTAAGAACTCACTTAAAAGCTTGATTTTGGATTTACAAAACTTTAAGGACAAGAGGGATTGCTATTTTGTGAAGGCTTGTTTTGGGACATGAAACCTTTAAGTCTCCATTTTAAAGAATTATGATTACTATTGCCAAAACCGTTTTTGGCTCAGTGGATGGAGCATCGGTCTGAGGACTGAAAGGTCCCAGGTTTGATTCCAGTCAAGGGCATGTACATTGGTTGGGGGCACATCCCCGGTAGGGGGTGTGCAGGAGGCAGCTGGTCAATGTTTCTCTCTCATCCACGTTTCTAGCTCTCTATCCCTCTCCCTTACTCTCTGTGGAAAAAATATATATAAAGAATTATGATTACTATTTTGGTGGCAAACACAAATTTCAGAGCTTCAAGAGAGGAGTATGTGATCTTAAGTTTGTAATTTGTAGTATAACCAAATTGTGGGCATAGAAAGACACTGCTTGATAACAGCTAATTATGTTATGTAACTGTGGGAAGCATGGGCATATTTCTATGAACAGTTTCACAAAATGAGGGGCTAAAACAAAAATTTTATTTCATTTAATACAATAGTTGTATTTTATATGAGAATATGTGGTCACAGATACATCATGCATACTTGCCTATGGACTCTGAAAGTTGGTTGATGCCTGACAATTTCTGAGTCCAATTTGAGGTTTATTGTTTCTCATATGATTTAGGGATAATGGTTTATACCTTGGTTATAATTTTCTATGTAACATAGTCTGATTTTCAAATATTTCATTGAATTTTTAAAGCGATTATAAGATTTATATTTAAGTTCCAAAGCTAAATAAGATTAAATTTCTCCTGGCTTATATTCCGACTGATGTCTTGAGTATGACCTCTAGCTTCTGAGATTCAATTTTCCCCATACTCTCTACTACTCTCTGAGAAATTATAGACTGAGTATTTTTGAATTTTTTAAAATTAAATTTATTAGAGTGACATCAGTTAATAAAATTATATAGGTTTCAAGTGTACAATTCTATAATACATCATGTGTATATTCCATTGTGTATTCACCATCCAAAGTCAAATCTCCTTCTGTCAACATATATTTGATCCCCTTTATCCTTTGCTACCCTCCATCCCTCTTACCTCAGTTCACCACCATACTGTTGTCTGTGCCTCTGAGTTTCTGTTTGTCTTTTTTGTTCTTTTGTTGCTTTCTCTTTTATCTACTTATTTTAAAAATATTTTTATTGATATTTTTTACAGAGAGGAAGGGAGATAGAGAGCTAGAAACGTCGATGAGAGAGAAACATCGATCAGCTGCCTCCTGCACACCCCTCACCGGGGATGTGCCCGTAACTAATGTACATGCCTGTGACCGGAATTGAACCCGGGATCCCCTAGTCAGCAGACCAACTCTCCACCACTGAGCCAAACCGGCCTTGGCTGCTTTCTCTTTTATATCCCACATGTGATGAGCTCATATAGTTCTTGACTTTTTCCATTGAAGATAAGACTGAGTATGTACAAAGTTCCCTTATAGCGAGGGATCAATGCACATATTTCAAAATGAGATGCTGTAGATATATTCACTACCTCCTTACTATTTACCTCAAACTGCAGGATTTCTCCAGAAGCCATGTACGCATGCTGCCATATCTGTGCCTTTCAGTCAACTATAGTGCCCCAAAGAACATAAATCTGAACATGTTGATTATCTTAAAATTACTCTGATATCTATCTATCCATCTATCTATCTATCTATCTATCTATCTATCTATGGATTTATCTATATGCATATATTGCAATGAGAACTGCATGCATTCTTCTCTTTTTTGGAACCTTAATAATAGTTGTGCATTATTGTTCAGTAGTTATCATTTACTAAATTTGATGTATACGAAGGGAAAGGATTAGAGCATCTTTAATTAAGTTTGATTCCTTGATTTCCCTCTTATGATTGAAGGTCTTTAGCTCCACTCTTACCACTAAACTTAACACATAAGCATAGTAATGCAGATTGCATATTTAGAAATAAAAATATTTTAATGGGACTAAGGCACTTTATTAGTGGATAGTGTATACTTGATAAACTACTACTTACTCAAATTATACTCATGTGTAGTCTCAGTTTAAACACAATAACTTAAAATAAATCTACAAAATGAATGAAAATATCAAAGAAGTTTGGGATTGTGTTTTTATTTTGCCCAAATGGATATTTTATTTCCCCATGAAACCAGAGGAATTTTGCCATTGACATATTGTTGATATATACATAATTTTTTTTATTCCTGGAAATTACCCTTGAGATAAACCAGTGATTTTCTATGTTTTTAATCTTATTGCACACATAAACTAATTACTGAAATTCTATGGCACACCAAAATTTTTTTTTCTGATATGACTAAAATAGGTATAATTTTGATTCATTCATATCAGTTATTGTTGTGTTGGCTATTTTTGTATTTTTATTTGACAGTCTAAGGCAGTGTTTCCCAAACTTTTGACATATGTGTACCCCTTCTATAATTTTTGTAATGCTGAGTACCCCTCGTCAAAAAATGGGTGTATTTTAATAGCAATCAAAATATATTTATTTTTTATTTTTTGGTACATACACAAAATAATAAACGAAAAATAAAATTATTCATAATAAAATATAAATAAAAGTTATATTATAAATAACATTTATTTGCACACCAGACCATTTCACACCTCACAAGACTGTCTTGACTTGATTCATGAGAACGTAGAATTAGGCGCATCTAGGTGCGGTGCAGTGCATATCCCCACCAAACTCCGGTGCAACGTGTACCCCCACCCAACTCTTCCCATACCCACGGGAGTACGTGTACCAAACTTTGGGAAACACTGGTCTAAGGGAAGAGAGGTCAGTGCCCATCAAGAAAGTCAGGTATTATATGTTTGAAGCATTCCTGAGACACAGGGGTTGGAAATCGCTGACATAATCTATGCCCCTTCATTGATGAAGTGACTTAATGGTATGCAACTAATTGGTTGCACAGCCTGGGTTAGAATTAACTGCCCTTCACCTAAGTGTTAGTGATATATATCATCAAGTGCAGTGTTGAGTTACACCACTCCCTGCTTGATCTGCTTTGTTACTTAAATAGCAACAAAACATGATCTCAAAGGGCTAATAAATACAGTAAATGTTTGCACTAGTATGGGTTTCATCAGGAAAGCAGAAGACACCCTAGGTTTTGTAAATTGCAAGAGTTTTAACTCGGAATTGGAAAACTATAAGGCCATTGGAGGATTTAGAGGATTTCATGGAATCTGGGAAACGTGAGTGTTGGAAGGGAGGGAAACCACTGCTTGTTATGAGTGAGCCTTAGGAAGAACCATTCAGGAACTCCCTCTGACTCCACATGTGCCTTCATATTTTGCTGTAAGTACTATGGAGACTAATTGCCTATCCTTCTCGTCAACTTCCTAGTAAAGTTCAAGAGCCTCTGTTTGGCTGAATCGACTCTGGAATATAAAAGGAAAGGTATACCAGAATATTTAGTTACATGTTTCCTCTCAGGAACAGGGAAGAGTGCAAAGGCACTATAATGATGTTGAGTTAATAGGCAACAAACAATCCAGCAAAAACATATGACACTTAAAGCATCAAGAGCAGTAAGGTGCTCAGTAAAGGATTAACAAAGAAATAGGTCACACAGTCTGTATGTAGCCCCATGTGCCTGCCACCCAATGTCAAATCTCCTCCTGTCACTTCATATTAGGACCCCTGAGCAATGTCACCCCAGTAAAATTTAATTTAAAAAGGAAGATCAGAAAGAAATGAAAAAAAAAGAAAAAAAGAAAAGAGAAATGGAGGTAACTCCTATGCCCTGACTTGTTTCAAAATGAGAAAAACAAAAGCAAAAACAGGGAACTTTGGATTAATTGAGGCATTTAACCTGATTAAAAACTATCAAAACAAGAAAGGTTAGGTATTTACATGTAAAAGCTGGAAAAGTTCCACGTTATTTCTTATTGTTTGTATTCTTAATATTTTGGATTTTTTAAATGAAAGATAGCTATTCAAGTAACATTCACAGGTTCTGGAGATTGGGATGTGGACATATTTGAAGGCCATGTTTTTTCAGCCTATTCTAGAAATTATAATTCCCATACTATTCTTGAAAATTGAAAACTCTTATATTTTTCAAAGACAGAAATTTCTCAGAGGACTAACCTTCTAAGTAGTTTCATGAATGTACACAGAAGTCCAGATCTGTATGATAAAGCAGTATATTGTAACTGCTTAATTGTGGGTTATTTTGAGTTGAGGCATTTTGCCTAGGCAAAAATAAAGGTGTATTTTTTTTTCCTTTGCAAGCAATATTACCAGGATACCGTATTTGCCGGCGTATAAGATGACCCTTTGGCCCTGAAAAATATGCCTCCAAGTGGGGGGTAGTCTTATACGGCGAGTATATAACAAACTCTGTATTTTTTAGTGGAAATGTTAGGGGGTCGTCTTATACGCCGGCAAATACATATTTTTCAGGGCCAAAAAAATCGTCTTATACGCAGGCAAATAAGGTATTTCCCAGTCTTGCTCTATCTCTAAGCTTCACCATACCCCTGGGTTTCTTAGGCCCAGGACAAGTGAATTAAAGGGTTGTGTATCTGAAGATGGCATGCGCCATGCAATGGGGGGCTGGAATTACGTGTGGTTTAGTGAAGGAGGCATCTCTCTCATGTTGTATCAGTTAACATGAATTTGATCGAAGGAAACAGACAACCCCCATCAAACTGGCTTAAAATATGACAGGAATGAGAAGCTTCATTATTTAACCAACATGCACAGACGTAGGGTAGGCTTTAAGCATGGTTAATATTTTGAGCCAGACGGTTTAAAAAATATATTTTATTGATGTGCCCGCAACCAAGGTACATGCCCTTGACCGGAATACCCAGGTACCTTTCAGTCCGCAGGTTGAAGCTCTATCCACTGAGCCAAACCGGTTTTGGCATTGAGCCAGACCTTTTGATAGCATTAGTTCTCCAGCTTTATTCCTATGATTGTTTTGGCTCTATTCCCCGCGTTCCCCTCTTACCACTCATTTGGGTTATTTTGGGTTGATACAGATTCACTTGGAAGATACCACATGTAACACAGAAAGAATTTCTTCAAACAGCGAAACCCTCCCGTGAAGAAGATTCATCTGCAGTACTATAGTAGCGTGTCTACATTCCCCTTAACTGCCTTTATATTAAATCTTAGATTTGTTCTCTGTGCACACATTGATAGTGGCCTGTTAACCAGGGGTTAGCGAGCTGTAGTCTGTAGGCCACATCTGGCCCACAGCCTGGTTTTGTGTAGCCCAAGAGCTAGCAATGTTTTGTGGTTTTGTTTGGTTTCTTGTTTGTTTGTTTGTTTTTGTTAAGGGGTTTTAGAAGCAAGAGAAAGAATATATGACTCAGACCTTCCATGGTCCACAAATCCTAAAATATTTACTGTCAGGCCCTTTATAGCAAAGACTCCCCAACCCCTATGTAAGTCTGCATTGAGATTTTTTAAAAAGCCTCTTTATCTCTGATACATTCCTGTTCCTGTTGTGCCCAATGCGATTCTTTCTACATGGTACTCCCACCTTTAAACATTTCCTTCCATCTACTCTCCAAGGCCAAGTGTTCCTCTCTTTCTTTCTTTCTTTCTTTCTTTCTTTCTTTCTTTCTTTCTTTCTTTCTTTCTTTCTTTTTTTTGAGGATGAGATATTCTCAGGAGAGATTTCATTAATTTAGGAAAGGGAAGACTTGTAGGAAATGGTTAGTCCAGAGAGATGAGATGAACATTCTCAACAATTTTATAGGATCTGAGAATTAAAAGGACTTTGGAGAGCACCTGGTTCAGTTGGATCTTGTATAGAAGTAGGGATAAGGCCAAGGGATAGAAGGAGTTTGCCCAAGGACATAGTTACTGGTAAGACTTACATTAGTACTCAGCATCGTGGTTCAGTACCACTTCTACCAACTGCCATTGTTCTGTGTGTGTGTGTGTGTGTGTGTGTGTGTGTGTGTGTTTTGTTTTGTTTTGTTTTGTTTTTTAATGCAGCATCTTTGACTTCAGCCAACCCAGTCACACTGTCAGTGTGTCAGTGTGTGTCCATGCTAGGACTGTCCCGGACTGCCTTGTTAGCCTAGGAATTACCCAGCAGCCATCGTTGCTGCTGGAAAGACTGACCAAGAACTTCCTTAAAGAGGTTTTCTCTTTCATTATACTTTATTTTCTTTAGCTCATCTCATTTAATCCTTTAAGGTTTTTCCCACTTTTTGAATCCCTCAGTAGTTGTATTTCACTAGCTTTAGCTTCATTTAGATATCATTGGCTGCTTTCTAGGATGCTTAGTGGTATTCTGACATTTATTTATTAAAGAAAAGTGGTGGTGCCCTGGACTGTTTTGCTCAGTGGTACCAGTGGTTTTGCTCAAGTAGGCCACACAGACGGATGTGTCTTGGGTTCAATTCCTGGTCAAGGGCACATATCTCGGTTGCAAGCTTCATCCCTGGTCCTGATCTTGGCATGTGTGGAAGGAAACTAGTTGATGTGTCTCTCTCACATCAATGTTTATCTCCTTCCCTCCCTCCCTCCATCCCTGCCATTGAGCCACACTGGCTCAGCCTAGTTTCTTTACAGTACTAAAAGTGCTTTGGTGAGGCCAATGGGAACTTGATGTATGTTAGGATATTTTTTTAAAAATGTCTTTATTATACAATATTTATCAGAAGTGAAATTGCTGTCAGAAGGCATGCTTGTTTCTATGTTCTGCTGTAAGCTTCTCAGTGGGCATTCTGATCAGGCAGTGCAATTGATGGAGAATAGCACAATAGCATGGGAGCTGGGAAAGATTTCCCTAAAGATGTTTAATATAGTACTATCATTCTGGTGCTGCGGTATTAGTTGAAGGTTGGGAAAATTAATTGCCCCTAAAACCTGAATATCTTATTCAAATTTTGGGATTTGCCACTTCTTGTGATGACAAATAAGTAAATGGAGATTACTTTCCCCCAAACTTCATAATTACCTCCGTTTCTTCTTACTGTTCAAGAATGACATTTTACTCTTTCCACTCAAGATAATAAGTTATTGCGGTGGTGACATTTCATTTGAAAGCATACACCAGCATACTTAATAATCTTTATATTTGAATATATAGTATTTATTCAAATAAAGCCTCATATATTGAAAATGTACTTTTGAATAACCATGCTGGCTTTCTGATAATAATGAATGGATAAATAATTGACTGTATTATTGTGCTATTTTGAATATAATGGCAGTGACTCAATGAGGTTTATTTGCATTCCTGTAAACCTGTAGATGTTTCAAGGATTATTATTTTTTTGGTAAATTATTTGAATTGGTAAGGCTGAGTTGAGTGACATAAATTTAATATAGTAAGACATTTAAATTTCAGCTTCTCTGAGTACTAATACTATGTTCCATCATAAAAATACAAAAAAAAAGAATGCTGAAGGAGAATGAGTTTGCATATATATAGGCACATATCACCAATATGAGCTGTCATAAAAATCACCACTTAAATGTATTGGCTTAAAAATTATATATGTGCTTAAGAATGTTCAGAAAGTAGAATCTTATTTGAGTTGTCAGATGCAAAAATACATTAATTATGTCCCTTCTGTTATTAAAGAAAATTCATATCATTTTGGCTATCTCTATAGGTTAATGTATTTCATTTCACTTGGAAATATAGACTAGTGAACTTACAAAAATTCCAAGAATAGCCGTTGGTACTAAAATGTGAACTTTTATTTCTGTTTACTCATGTAGTTGGAAGGGATTCAGTGTATGTAAGTTATTTATTGAATTGGTCCTATAGACAAGTGCTCATCTCTCATCTGTAGATGTACAAAATAAAATTATCTGCCATCACAAAGCCTATAGAGTGAAGGAGGTTATGAACAAATGAAATCAACTTTGTTTCTGAGGATAGATCCTATCAAAGGCAGTGTGTGGGTACTGTGGCTACACAATTATGTCATAGGAGTATTTAACCTAGATTTCCTTTTTTAATTATAAGGAATAGCACTTAGTTTTTTTTAAACTCAAGACTGTTTACTATTTAATAAATGTTCACTGGCTACATGCAAGATAGGTATTGCCCAAAATACATGCGAAGATCTTGAACTTGGAGAACATTATGTTTAAATACAGTGTAATGTGTGTATAAGTGATAATGTACTTTGCATATGAGCATTGCATATGAAAATTACATTATACCTTATTGGTTTATACTCTTAGTATATGGTGTGTCCACATTTTAGTTTCCTAGACCTACTCTGAATTGACAACACTCAAGGACCATCATTTGTGAGACCTGGTCACTCTTTTGCAACAGAAAAAAGATGTCTTGATTTTTGGTGACTATCTGGCATATCTGGTGCACAACCAATACATCAGCAATATAGAGTGTCCTAATGGGAAGATTCCATCTTATTAAAGTTTTGACATGGGACCAAGTTCCTCAGGCAATAACTCCACTGGTTTTGTAGCCCCCTTCAAGTAGCAGCAGTATTCTTGCCCGTAGATTATACATAGCTGATGTAGGCATGGGTGTTTTAGTCCCATTAGTAATGGAGACACGTTTCTTTTCACCATAATAGTAGAGCAGTGGGGATAGGGAGAGAGAGCTGGGATATTTTGTATGACAAGTTTCTTTGCATATTCAGGTGGCTTGAGAGGCAGTTCACTTATAAGAGAAGCAGGTTTCTGGTCCTAAATTGGTTGAGAAAATGATTAATTATCTGTGTAAATGTTGGAGAAGAGCAGAGTGGATAATTAAATTGAATTTATTTGAGCTTAGGCAGTTTTTACATTGGCTCTTGAAGTTGCTATTTGTGCAAAAAATTTTAAAAAATCATTAATTAGGATGCTTTCTAAGAAGATTTTTTACACCCGCCATAGTTTCATACTCAGTAGAAATATATTTGGAGCATAAATATTATATTTAGCTACATATTTTATTTAAATAACCCCCACTTCTTAAATTCCCAAATATTGATATTATCTAAAAACTTGAATTAATCTCATTTTAGCTAGGTTTATGATCTGAAAGCATATATAGGAACATTTGTTTGCTTTGGATTCATTAGTCTAATCAAAACTGTACTGGACTAAGTTGAGTGTTCACTCATTATAAAATATCATTGTTGGGATCAAAAGTAGAATTTTTACAAATAACAAGTTTAATATGAAATAAGAAGATATTTTGATGTCCTCTGTGAAAACATTATCTTCAGACTTGATCAACTTATTTTATCATTATATAAATAACCCCCTAGTGTCTTTGTGTGCTTTTTTTTCCCCACTGAAATTTTAAAAATTTATTTTTGCCTTCTCTTACTATGGCTTTGAAGAGAAGAGGACTTATATTATGTGCTAGCTATTTGTACATTTAATTAATTTTTTCTGTCAGTGTTATTGAAAAAATCTATTCATTTATTAATACTTGCAGCAAAGATAAAGTTAGAAAAATAATTAAGATGTGGGTTGTTTTGCTCTCCTATAAATATTGAATGTCATTAACATTTTAGTATCTCTTTGTTAGCTTAATTAAGACTTGAATTCTTTTAAGCAAGAGTTGTATGTTTTAGTAATTCCAAAAGTTTAATTTACCTGTAAAGTCTGTGTGTTTCCAGTGTTCACATGTCTTCACCAGGTCACTTGTCTACTTGGGCATGCAACTAGATCTTAAGTTGGTTTGTACATTTACTGATACAAATCATTTTGCTACTTTTAGAGTTGTGTACTGATTTCATTTTTCTAAATTGAGAGATTGACATAGAATTAGTCATTTCAGATCATCAACCAATGAGTTCACAAAAGATCAGTCAAGGTCTATATTTAGTGTGAGGAAATTAAAAGTGAACTAGCACAAAATTAACCTTTATTTTTTATTTTTTTTAAAAAAATATTTTATTGATAGTTTTTTTACAGAGATGAAGAGAGAGGGACAGAGAGTTAGAAACATTGATCAGCTGCTCCCTGCACACCTCCTACTGGGGATGTGCCCACAACCAAGAAACATGCCCTAAACCGGAATCAAACCTGGGACCTTTCATCTGCAGGCCAATGGTCTATCCACTGAGCCAAACTGGTTAGGTCTGGATATAGAATTCTTACATAACTTTCTTTTACTCTTAACACTTTGAACATTTCATCTCACTGCCCTCTGGCCTATATGATTTCTGATGAGAAGTGCTAAATGTTAATCTTGCTAAAACCCCTTTTCATGTGATAATTGTATTTCAGTTCCTAATTTCAAAATTCTCTCTTATTGAATTCTGGCAGTTTTACTAACATGCCTAGGTATGAATATGTTTGAGTTTATCATCATTGGAATTTGTTGAAATTACTGGCTATATAGATTAATGTCTTTCATTAAATTTAGTTATTTTTTCAAATATTCCACAAGACTACTTGGTTAGCTTTTTGGTCAGATAGTGATTGGACATGATTTTAAATATTGCTTTGAACCAGGGGTCTTTGCCCAGGGATTCCTTCATTCCCCTCCCTCTCCCCCCCTCTCCCTCCCTCTCCTCCCCCTCCCCCTCTCTTTCTCCATTGTGTTGGGCAAATTTCTAATACTTTGGCATTTGAAAGCTTTGCCTTAGCCTTCATTTCTTGCTTTTGCAGAAGCTCAAAGTCAGCCAGAGGGTGTTTCTGGGCATGTACATAGCCCTACGCCTGCATGTGATCTACTAATTCTCTTGAAACATGTCATGGCTTTTCAAAGTTGCCAATGGCCATCTTATTCTCCACATTTTTCTCTTTTTGTCTCTTTCTTTCTCTCTTTCTTTCTTTCTTTCTTTCTTTCTTTCTTTCTTTTTTTCATCTATCTATTTATCTATCATCTATCTGTATCTGTCTGTCTGTCTATCTATCTACCTATCTATCTAACTATCATCTATCTATTGTTCCATATTTTTCTTTTAAGTGTTTTGGCTATCTCTTTGTCCCATAGTGTTTGGCAACTTATACTATGGCTGCTTCTTCCTAATAGTTAATGTTTATTGAACTGTGCTATATGCCTAACATCAGTGGGATGTACACACATGCACACACACACACACACACACACACACACACACACCCCTATATTACAATGTAGATAGTCCATGTATATTTAAGCTGAATACTCCATGTAGAGGTCACTTGCTCTTCAGATGATTATATGCAGTGGAGGTCACAAACTGAACTGGCCATTAAGAGGTAGAAGCCAGTCAGCAGATGTGAACTGTTTGACCTGAAAAGTGTTTAGAGTTTATATTTTATTTGTGGCCAACATTTAAAAATCAGGCTGTCACACATTAAATTCTAGACTTTTTTGGAGCATTCCATGAAATCATGGTATCTGAAAACTTTACCTACTGCATTGATCTAGAAGTACCTCTCTTGGGCCTGCCACCAGCCCCGATAACTTACTTATGCTTCCTCCAGAGAGGCATTTGAGTTTATGAATCTTGACATAGCTATTCGAGTAAGTGGCTTTAAGCTTTCCTTCGAAGGATTCTAACAGGCTCTTCCAGGCTGAATGAGGAAATAGTACAACTGCATGAAAGAACTCAAGGAATGGGGATTATGCAGGAATGATCTGCATTGGCCAAAGACCAGGATGGAGAGGAGGGCTATGCCAGACTGTGAGGTCTGGCCTCAGTATATTAGGAAGTCTTGTGTCTTGAATGCATAGATAGAGGAATGCAGAATCAGACCTTTAATTTTGAACAGGGAAAATGTAGCCTACAGCCGAAACCGGTTTGGCTCAGTGGTGGAGCATCAGTCTGCGGACTGAAAGGTCCCGGGTTCGATTCCGATCAAGGGCATGTACCTTGGTTGCGAGCACATCCCCGGTAAGGGGTGTGCAAGAGGCAGCTGGTCGATGTTTCTCTCTCATCGATGTTTCTAGCTCTCTATCTCTCTCCCTTCCTCTCTGTAAAATATCAATAAAATATATATATATTTTTAAAAATGTAGCCTACAAATAGCTAATGGCAGAAATGCCATTCAATTGTGGTTATTTGAACTGAACATGTGGTTGAAACACATCAAATTGCTATGTTTTGTAGGTCAAAAGGAATAAAATATCAACAAGTATGTACACTTTGACCTTAAAGGTTTGCCTAGAAGAATTTTACTTTAATCACTCATTTAACATATTATTTGTAAAGTTAATTTGTTTTCTGAATTGGGACAAGGAAACCAATAATACCTCCCCGGTTGTTGTTTTCTCTGTTTTATTTAAATCTTTAAAACATCTTTTTTATAATTATTTTTGAAATGTTGCATTTCCATAATATATTAGAATATTTATTAAATATATTGAAATGATGTTTCTGTATGGTAGGTTGAAAGCATTTGAGTTATATAAACAAATAATAGAGTTAACTAAAAATAGATCCTCCACTAAGTGTTGATGCTTAAAAGACAAAATTATGTGGATGAACATGCGTAAGCTTCAGAGAGCTTTTCTTGTACTAGGCATTTAGCTGTCTTGCAACTGTTAATCAGCACAGGCCTGAAAACAGCTGCTATCAGATTAATTAGAGGGAATCCAGGAAATAATTCAACTGAATGTAGCATTCATGTAAGTGTGTTGAAGGCAATTAAGAGTAACTATAGTCATTACTGAGACTTCCCGGAAGTATGCCAAGGGGCTCAAAAGTTATAAGATGCCTTCCCAGTTTATACATAGATATATATAACATATATAAATACATGAATATAAATTAAAAATAAATAATATTGAGCCGAAACCGGTTTGGCTCAGTGGTAGAGATTTGGTCTGTGGACTGAAAGGTCCCGGGGTTGATTCCAGTCAAGGACATGTACATTGGTTGTGGGCACATCCCTAGTGCAAGAGGAAGCTGGTCGATGTTTCTCTCTCATTGACGTTTCTAGCTCTGTATCTCTCTCCCTTCCTCTCTGTAAAATATCAATAAAATATATTTTAAAAAATAATATTGAAATTATTTGCCTGAATTACCGGATATTAACTCACCATCAAATAAACCTGTATAATATTCATTTTCATAACTAATGCTAGCCTTCAAATAAAGGAAGCTTATGTTTTACCAAAGTGACATGTCTGTAAGAAAGAAAGAAAAAAACCTCAAGAAAATTTCCTAATAAGGGATTGAAATCCTTAAGAAATATTACCCTTACCACATGGAACACTTTTGTTATCTGTTCAATGTGACATCAGCAGCATCATTTTCACCACCACCATCGCCTTTATCCCCAGTTATTATTATCATGACGCAAAGGATGCTTGCCTGGCATCTCATCTCATTTTCACTCTGCTAGGTCTCTTTACTGATTGTTAGTATCTTACCACAAATTTTGCAATGGGAAAATTATATTATTTTCTTAAACCCATGGTCTGCAAACTGTGGCTCGCGAGCCACATGCAGCTCTTTGGCCCCGTGAGTGTGGCTCTTCCACAAAATACCACGGTCTGGATGAGTCTATTTTGAAGAAGTGGCATTAGAAGAAGTTTAAGTTTAAAAAATTTTATTCTCAATAGAAATTTCAATCATTGTACTGTTTATATTTGGATTTGTTGATTTTGCTGACCACTGTCTTAAACTAATTTTGTCAGTGGTTGGCTCCTTGGGTGGTGGGTGTGGGGAAGGAGACCTAGAAAAAAATGTTATGTGATTACACTTTATTGTGCATTACAGTGTTTTAAACCTACTTACACATTTCTTCTTAAGCATGGGCTGGGAAGAGAGGATGGCTTACACTACCATTTCCAAAGCGCTGGCCACACTTTTTAAAAAGGGGCATAAAGTGGTAACAAATGGCTTACTTATCAGTCCTTAAACAATTTTTAAATGTGTTTCAGGAACACATGTTTGTTTGTCTTAAAGAAAGAAAACTGTAGTTTGGGAATGAATGATTTATTAGAGTGTTACAGTTGGGACAGGGAACAGATGGGGGATACTAGTCTTGTGTCCTCATGCCCTGCCCCCCACAGTTAACAGTTAATAAGACGAGTTTCCAGTGGCAGCATGAGAAGCCTGATGGACCATAAGCCCCTGTTCTCTCACAGAGTGCTACCACCATTAATAGGAAATTCACCTCATTTTCCTTTTTGAGACTTATTTGATTACTAAGCCTTTGCTTTACCAAGTGTCCATTTTCACTACAATTTCATCTTTGCCCCTTTACCTCCCACTCCAGCACCCCTGCTCATCATCATTCCTTTCTTTCCCACACACTACCTTCTTTTTTGTGGTCCCATTTCTGGCTCCTCAAACTCTGCTATTCTTTTGGATTCAGTTCTTCTTCCCTCTCACCAATGAACTGTTCACACACTACTATGGCTTTCTCATCCTTACATTTCTTAGATGTTATTGTCTTCCTCAAATCACGAGCTGAAGATTATGTATCCTCAGGTAATCATAGATTCCTATTGTTAGCTCTACTTCACCACCAGAAGCAAATGCCCTGGAATCACTCTAGGAAGAATTCATTATTTCCACACAATTAGTTACTGTGTGGAAAGAAGATAATTTTTTTTTTTTATTTGAGAGAGAGAGAGAAAGAGAGAGAGATAGATAGAGAGAGAGAGAGAGAGAGAGAGAAATCAATCATAGCAATCGCCTCCCACATGTGGCCTAAGAATTGAACCCACAACCTTTGGTGTGCAGGATGATGCTACATCCAACTGAGTCATCTGACCAGGGCAGAAGGTTAAAATATTTTAAGGACAGATGTTATATCAAAGAACTGCAATTAAAAAAAAGCTGAAAGGATTTTAGAATCAATCTAGTGTTAATTCTTCAATGGAGAATTCTAGAAACTGAGAAACTGAGGTCCAGAGGGATGGCACATCTAGTAAACAGTAGCATGTGCTTTCTTTCTTTCTTTCTTTTTTTTTTTTACAGGAAGTACTAGAAATTAGTTCTTAAATTTTTGTATCCATACTAATTTCCACAATACTACACAGAGACTAACAATGGGTTATAATGTTTGAACAACTTGAACAAAGTTGATAAATCTTATTTTGACATTTGGAAGTAATCATAAATAAAAGGGGTAAATAGTTCCCGAATAAGAAGTAGACACAGTAAAGATGCAGGAAAGAGAAATGAATACTGTCTTTTTCAGGAGGAGAATATGGTTCACTATAGCATTGTGTACCAAGGCTGGGTGAAAGGGCAGCGATAAAGAAAATAAAGGGGGGCGCTATTTTTGTAAAACAGTGAAAAACCAAACCAACTCAAATATTGTCCAC
Source organism: Vespertilio murinus (assembly GCA_963924515.1). Classification (NCBI taxonomy): domain Eukaryota; kingdom Metazoa; phylum Chordata; class Mammalia; order Chiroptera; family Vespertilionidae; genus Vespertilio; species Vespertilio murinus. The sequence continues at coordinate 16,032,467 of OZ004710.1, forward strand.
TTTTCTGTTGTTATTACTATGCCCTGCTTATTCTAAATAATGACAGTGGTAAATTATTCCTCCTTTAAAACATTTCTACTTTAAATAATTGTTACAGTTGTGATTAATGTTCAATAATATATATGTAAGCTGCAAATGAACACGTATTTTTATTCATATGTTTGGATGGACATTGAATTCTACTCAAAAGTTCATTCAAAAATTTCCAGTTAGATTCTTCAAACAATAAAAAAATAAAAATAAAAATAAAAATAAAAATAAAATTCCCAGTCAGACAGGTAACCCAAATGCAGGCACACTCAGAGATAAAAACTCATTTTGAGAGTAAATTGATTAATAATTTAAATCATTATAACTTGTTTCAGATGGAGTTCATGTCTCCAATCCTTGTAATAGTATGGTAATCCTGCATTTAAATAGATTTTAAATAAATCACGTTACCTCATCCTATATAATAAAAGCTTAATATGATATGTGTTCGGTTGTCATCTGTTCAACAAATCAAAGCATAATATGTTAATGATATATGCTAAGGCTGCTCAACCACTCACTATGACTTGCACTGACCACCAGGGAGCAGACAATTGACTAGTCTACCAGTTGCTATGACATGCACTGACCACCAGGGGGATGATGCTCTGATTGATAGCTTAGCTTGCTGCTGGGGTCCAGCGAATTGAGACTGAATATGGGCTGGACACACCCTAGAGCCCCACCAGGGCTCTCTTCCTGGCTGGCCAACCTCCCTTGTCCCTCCCCTGCCCTGATTGTGCACTAGTGCGGTCCCTAGGCCTGGATTGTAATCTTTCACAATCCAGGGCCTCTTGGAGATGTCAGAGAGCTGGTCTCAGCCCTATCCTGCAGGCCCTATCCTGCACCCTACTGGTGCACAAATTCATGCACTTAGGCCTCTAGATGATTATAAAAGTGAGGACAAAGAATTTGGGTTATTTTCTTACATCTTGTTATTCTCTGTAACTACATGTAGTTTTGATGTGTGCTTTAAAATAATGACACAGAATATAAACCAGGAGATTTTTTTTTAGTAAATTCAAATTTTAGAAGATAAATGTTTTACTGAATTTAAATAATGTTAATAAAATTTAATTGTGTCTTATATGTTAGCACATATGCTAGGCAGTGGTAGGCAGAAAATAAGCTTAGAAGTAAAGTAGTATACTCATTTTTAATTTATAGTATTACACCATCTTAATTATTAAAAACTAATGAAGTTAATTTCCTAATTATCAAGATGAACTTAAACATTGCTTTAAAGTATTATCCAAGAGATTAAATAAAAATATAAATAATCAGACACACTTTTGAAATAATATTTTAAACAACTTTTAATTATATGCAATATTAAATTATATATAAAAGATGTTTAGTGATGAAATCTGAATAGTTTATTGAACAACTGCAGTGTTCAAATCATAGAGCACATCCATGTCAACAGTGAGTGCTAGAAGCTATATCTAGACATCAATTTGAGACAGGATTGATCTGTAATGATAATGTTAAATATGAAGTGCCAGTATATATTTATTCAACTAATGATTTTTCTACTTAAATGGGCAGATATTTCAATGTGCCCTTCACTCATTTTCCTCTGATGGTTTTATTTATTTTTATATTTCATTTTTCAATAACTGGTTTTCATAAGGGAAACTCAGGATATAAGTCTTTTCATGCAAAGACAGATGAATTAACTCATTAGGAAAAGATAAGGAAGCAAAGATGAAATCAATTGTCTCCATTAACTAAACCCCTGAAAAGCTCCCCTAAGTAAAAGGGCATTTTACAAAATGTAGTAGTGCATAAAACTGGTAACTATTTGTTTATAAATGTTGCTTCAAGAGAAAACAAAAAACATAAAAATTAAGAAGTGCTAGTTATATCTTTTTGCACCAAAACGATATTGGTTACTATAGACATGATTATTTATCACCTGAAGACGACTTCTTAATATATAATTCTAAAACAATAGAAAGAAAGGAAACAACTTACTTGGAGTGTTTCACCAAACACGATTTAAATATTATTTTGCTTATACTGGTATATTCACATATTTTATAAAAATTATCAGAATCATCCTATGCCCTTCACTCATTTTCCTCGGATGATAACATTTTTTGATAACTGCCATACATTATAAAAACCAGGATATTGACATTTTTACAGTACTGTTAACTCAGTACAGACTTTATTCAGATTCCGTCACTAAACATATTTTTAAACCAGAACTTTTAAAGGATTTCTAAAAAATCCTGTTTAGTGATCTTATTTTACATATGTGGGGGGAAAACTTACATTGAATTTAATTTGTTTTATTATAAATACACAGATATCTCTTTTTTAATCCTGTGAATATATAGTATAATATCTTTGAACTACATCTCTTTTTTCCACGTTTTAGGAAGATTTAAGCAGCTGTGTCCAAGTTGTACTTGCCAATGGGGTCATCACCAAGACTAAAACCACTGAAGCTATAACGCGACAGATAAATAGGCGGGGTAGAGAAACATTAGGTTATGTTCCCCAAATCTGTTTCTTAATGGCAACTGGCACTGAACCTTATTTACAATGGAAATATGTTTTGTATGTATGCTGGCACAGTAGTCCATTTCTGAACAAATCTACTTCGGTATAATATCACATATACTGAATATTAAGTTTTGAATGTGAGCAGACGATTTTGGAGGAGAATAATTTTCAATGTAATATGAAAAACCTTGTCAATGTTTGTCAAAATGTGACTATTTGAATTTTCTAATATCCTAAGCTTGAAGGGAAACTATAAATCTTTTTAAAATGTCTTTCCAATTTTTATTGTAGCATAGTATTCAATGCTTAATATTCCAATAGGCTACCAGTAGATACATTTACACTTATTATGTTTACCACAAAGGCTTTTATGACTAGGAGATTGAGAACTTCTTATAAGTACTATACCATAATGCATAACTTAACAGAATAATTTACATAAGAAAAATCTAACTCATAGCCTAAACTATCACCAAGAATTATGTTCTACATATTTAAATTTAGAAATCACAGAGACACATTTTAGAGATAATAGCAAAAGCTTTTTAGGGCAAACATGTTAGTAGAATATTACTAAGAATGCTTTGTCTAAAATTGGTTTATAGACATAGAAAGGCCTTATGCTCACAAAACTTTCCATTTGTAATATACATTAAAAAGAAAGGAAATGACAATGCAGTTGACATTAATCATATAAGTCAAGGTTCTTTATCTTTGGTGCACATAATTAATTACATGGGAATAATTTCAGAATGCATCAGGTAAAACCTAGCAAGTGGTTGTCTAAAACTTATAAGATAAAAACTTATTTTTCTAGGACAGGGAAAAGCTACCAAATATATTGGTAGTGTAGTGTATTTTTTCTAGGATTGGTTTGTTGATGACCTAAAAGTTAAAAAAAAAAAAACATCACTAAGCCATTATACTTATTTGACTTTAGACCAGGGATGGGCAAACTTTTTGACTCCAGGGCCACAATGTTTTTTTTTTAAATATTTTATTGATATTTTACAGAGAGGAAGGGAGAGAGATAGAGAGCTAGAAAGGTCAATGAGAGAGAAACATCGACCAGCTGCCTCTTGCACACCCCCTGCTGGGGATGTGCCCGCAACCAATGTTCATGCCCTTGACCAGAATGGAACCTGGGACCTTTCAGTCCGCAGACCAACGCTCTACCACTGAGCCAAACCGGTTTCGGCGACACAATGGGTTCTTAAACTGGACCGGAGGGCCGGAACAAAAGCAACCTGACCATGCTGGCACTCTCATCTTGGGCTGCTGGTGAAGGAGAGGAGGGGAGAGCAAGAGAACCCTCAGCTCTTTCAGCTCAGCAGCCCAGATAGAATAGCCGAATGGGCCGGGTCCAGCCCGCGGGCCTTAGTTTGCCCACGGCTGCTTTAGACAGTTAATTTTGATTATATATTTCAATAAATATTCTTATGAGTATGGAAGTAAAATAATGTACAGTGATGTAGTAATCAGAACTAGCTAAATGATGGGTTCTAGACGTGCCAATGAGCAGTGGCTCTAGGATTGAAAAGTGGATAATGCAGGGAGAGAGGCAGTCTGATTTCCCAAAGCTTTTGTCAGCTGATCCTATAACATAATAACTTGCTCTGGTTTGTCACTACTCACGTGATATTTCTCAGTAATTAGAAAAATTGTAAAGCTTTTCTAGCTATAATTTGCAACTTTGTATATTTAACTGTTGATGCACTTCAAGGATAAATATATTATGGTCATGTTATTGAAGGGGCCTGTCATGTGTGGAGCCTTGAACGGAAGTAACCAGAGCTGTGGGGTATGTGTTATGGTGTGAATATAAAATACAGTGTTAAAAAGCTATATGAAATAATTTATATTGGCTTTATGAACTGGCCAACACATATTAAAAATATGGTGCACCCCTGGCCTGGATGGCCCAGTTGGTTGGAACAATGTCCAGTCAGGGAACGTACCCAGGTTTGGGGTTTGATCCCCAATTGGGGCACATGTGGGAGGCCACTGATGGATACTTCTCTCTCACATGGATGTTTCCCCCCCTCTCTCCCTTCCATCCTCTCAGATCAATAAAATACATAAAAATATATGCTGCAGTGGAAGAAGTATAGCTGTTGACAATGTATAGTTCTGTGCTCTAATTCAGGCTCAGCCACATTTGTCTGTGACTTTGGGCAAATTAGTTAACTTTTGAACCTCCTGTGGTTCCTGTGAGAAATTAAACCGCATCGCCAATGTAGTTTAACACATGGCAGACAACCAGCAAGTGCTGTATTGTTCTTTCCCCTAATTATCACAAAAGACAATTACTTTTAATCCATACATACCAAACTTTGCATATTGGGGATTCCCACTCAGTGCTGTTGAATGAATGAGATCATAGATTAAATTGGCTATATTATAAATCTGATGTTTTCCATTTAGTAAAAACTTAGGAGTATGAATGTCACTCATTTGGTGGTAATGAGGATTCCTGGGATATGGTTACAAGTGTACAGTATAGAATTTTGTTCCATTGAACTTTTACCACACTTGATCTTAGCCAAAAGGCGGAGAAGCTGTTTCACTGAACTTTTAAGAACAGGCTATTTTCTTGTTTGTTTTTTATTTTATTTTTTTCTTCGTTGACTTGTATAGAATAATTCAACTTAAAGATTCTGGCATGTTCATGATGACTTCTCAAGGATGCTTTGAATCATAGACAGAACTCTTTGAAACATGAAAGACATTGGTTACAAGAAAAGCAAGCAAGTTATAGAACTTCCTTTTTTGTGGTGCTCCTATTTTATTGAAAGTAAGGGTTTGCAGCAAATATACTTGATAGTGGAACATTTGAAAGAGATACAGAGGAATTCATGTTTCATTAAACAGCACATTAAAAACTGGCTGAACCGGATCACCTTGATCCAGCCTACCTAAGCATACACCAGAGTTATCATAATGGAGTTAATAGATTATAGGAAGACATTGTTCATCTGTGGTGGAAACAGGAATTGGTTACATCACAAAGTACAACCTGACTCCCCCTTCCCCCACTACAGTGTGTTCCTCTTATTTTATTTTATTTTATTTTATTTATCTTTAGCGTCAAGATAATATAAAAATAATCATTATCTTGACACTAAAAATAAATAAAATAAAGAAATTTTAATTTTTTATTGATTAAGGTATTGCATACTTGTCTTTCTTATTTACCCCCCCCCCCTTTTTTTTAGCTTGAATAATTCTAGAGCTCATGTGTATGGAAAAAGTGGAAATACAGTTTCTACTCTGTCCTCTTAAATTTTAAGGGTCTGAAAATTAGTTATGCAGCACATTTTTTAAATAAACTCTTTTTAGAAGATTTGATATATCTTCTATACCCACAAAGGAAATATGTGTGAAGGAATTCTTAGCGATCAGGATCACTTTCTAATGTAATTAATGAAGTGAGGTTAAAAGATAGGTGGCTTTATAAAAAATGTATTGGACATGTCTAAAGTGCCATCCATTAAAGCATGCCCCTGCTCTATGTGCTAGCTGTCAAGTGCATGGCTTTCGTCATTATGAACAGTTTGTCCCTATTTTTACTTCAGTGGTTAATTTCCTTGTCACTAGATTGGCTGTTTAGGGAATCGTTTATTATGGATACTTTTAATAACTTGAATCTTTAGATTTTTCTGAAAACAATTATAATGCCTCCAATGTGTATATATCTTTGGATTTTTAAGACATTATGCCGATTAAGAATTAATTGTAGGAATTGTTATAGACTCGAATTTTATTATATAATTATTTTTCTATATTTTATCTTGCCCAAAACACAACAAACTAAACTTTGCTTGGTGACAGATTTGGAGGATTAGAACATGAAAACCCAAGCTATTCAGAGCAGTATGTTGGTAAGGCATGTCTTATTTGAGTTTCAGGTGCTTTCCAATTATAATGACATTTTTTTTCAGGGAATATGTATTGGGAGTTAGCTACTTGAAAATCAGTGGTTTGGTTTCTCCACTGCATTGTTTCAATAGCCTCTTAACTGTTCTCCTGGCTTCCCATATTGGTCTTTTTCCTGCTACACCTTGTGTCCTCATCTCTTAACAGTAGTTGGCAAACTCATTAGGCAACAGAGCCAAATGTCAACAGTACAATGATTGAAATTTCTTTTGAGAGCCAAGTTTTTTAAACTTAAACTTCTTCTAACACCACTTCTTCAAAACAGAGTCACCTAGGATGTGGTATTTTATGCAAGAGCCACACTCAACGGGCCAAAGAGCTGCATGTGGCTCGAGAGCCCTAGTTTGCCGACCATGGTCCTAAAGCATTCCCCTTTTGCTCCAACTTTAGCTACCAGCTCCCCCCACACACACCCATTTGTGATGTCTTTTCATTTTTTCCACATGAGGAGAATAATGTAATGTGGCTCTCTCATGCCAGCCAACAAGTAACCTACTTTCATACAGGTCATTCTAGACCAGGGGTGGGGAACACCCAGCATGGGGGCCATATAAGGCCTGCAAAATCATTTAGTCTGGCCCTGCCAAGGCATTAGGGATTTAATTAAATGTTTGACCACATATAAGCAAGCTAATTTTTAAGGTGTTAATTTTGTATGGCTCTCGAACGATATTACAAATATCCAAATGATCCTTGGCAGAGAAAAAAATGTTCCCCACTCCTGTTCTTGATGAACAAACAAAACTTCTAGTGTTGGCTGGGCTCACTTGGGGGTTCAAGTCAACTCTTGAGGTTATTCATGTCTTATTTTAAGACAGGGTCACTTCTTACCTTTGTGTTGTTATAATTCATCTAAGAGGTATAAGTAAATCATACTTATACATACTTATGTTAAGTATTCACATATTAGAATTTTATGAGGATAATGGAAGATATCACTTCTTGTCATAAAAATCGTACATTTGGAAAGAATTTTCAGAAAGCATCCTATTAAAATCACAACTCAGTGTATGAAACTTAATTTACAGCATTTTGTTTTAAGGGATTGTTTCAATCAGATTTTTTTTGAGTGCATCTGTGGAATACTTCTTGTCATGATTTCCAGAAAACCTGTATGCTACTAAACACTGGCCGGCCCCAGGGCTCAAGCCTTTGACATCATTTCTGTGCATATGTACTGTCTTGGGGATCTCTTCCAGCACCATGACTTTATATACCATCTATATGCTGATGATTCCCAGATTTCCATCACTACCTTGGGCTTCTCCCTTGAGCTTCAGATTCACATAGGCATTCGTCTCGTCCACTTTTTTTACTCTTAGTTTAAATAGGCCCATCGCACTTAGCCAATATTAAACCAATTCCTAACTCTTTCCAATCTTCAGTGGTAATTCCTTCCTAGGTGCTCAATTCAAAGCCTTGGATTCTGCTCCACGCCCCTTTCTCATATGCTCCAGCCCATCAGCAAATTCTATCAATCCTGCCTTGAAAATAGACCCAGAATTTGACTACTTCTCAGCACATCTCACGCTCCATCTTGGTCCATGCGCTCTAGCCATTCACCTGCTTCATTTCAATAGATGCCTAATTGTTTTCTCTACTTCCACCATTGTTTCCTTTCATTTTCATTCTCTCAACATGGCAGGAAGTATGACTCCTTAAAATATGAATTGCATGACATCTCCCTGTGTCCCGAATCTACTTGTAATGATTTCTCATCTCTCTAAGACTAAAATTCCAAGTTGCCACAGTTGCCTTCAAGGTTATCTGTGCGATAACCTGGCTCTTCATTGCTGCTGTCTCCTAGTGCTTTCCTTTTCTTTGCTCCACTCAGGGCACAGTGATCCTCTGTTATACTCTTCTTCCCATATCAGCAAAGCTTTATTATTGGTCACCAATAGCAATATTATTTTATTTATTTATTTATAAATAGATTTTAATGACTTCAGAGAGGAAGAGAGAGGGAGAGAGATATAGAAGCATCAATGATGATAGGAAATCATTGATTGGCTGCCTCCTGCATGCCCCCCCCCCCACTGGAGATCAAGCCTGCACCCTGGGCATATGCCCTTGGTGAGAATCGACTTTGAGACCTTTCAGTCTGCAGAACAGCGCTCTATCCATTGAGCCAAACTGGCTAGGGCCACCAGTAGCTATTTTATTAGCCTGGGATACTTTCTCTGCAGTATCCTCTTGGCTCACCCCCATCCGTCAACCCCCTCACCCTGTTTTCTCCTTCAGATATTTGCTCACATATTACTGCTCAGCGAGGCCTTCTTTGGCCACCTATTAAAAACTTCAGACTATTTCCCTTGGCTTTTATCACTACTAACATAATTTTATTATCTGTCTTCACTTAAAATGTAAGCTTAACTGGAGGGATTGGGGATTTTGTCTGCTTTGTTTTGATATCCCCGATGCCTGGAAGAATATAGATTGATGGAATGGACTATTTCTAACAAATTTTAAATAGAAGGGAAGTATTTGCTATATAATTTTTTTTCTTAACTGTGTACTTTAACATCAGAGAAAACAATCAATAGTCTTTGTTTTTAATGTGTGTTTTCTTATTTAACAGATTCAACTATTTTCTTTTCCCCTTTGCTGAACTTGTATATTTAAAAAATATATATCCCCTGTACTGAGCCAAAAGCTGTGTACTCTTAAACTAATCCTCAATAATATTGGTGCATAATCGTGGGTTCTTTGGGATGTGTCCAGACTTTAGTTTGACCTTTACAAATTAGTTCTGAATTAGGGACGACTGCTGGATGAGAAGTAAGATGCAGGATGAAGACAGAAACTCTAACTCAATCTGGAATAGTTAGAAGGGCAAAGACAACAGGAAAGGGACTATTTTCAGTGCATCAGGCCGCCTCATTTTCATAACTGCTGACACAAGCCTGCCATTAAAATAGCATATTTCCTCAAATATTGGACTTTCAGATGCAAAGTGAGCAGTCAAATGGTTCTGTTAACGTGACCTAAATTCCAGAGCTAGGTGTTGTGTGTGCTTTCATTCTGAGTCTGCAGACCTTTAGAACTCTTATTCTTTCAGCCCTACGTTGATTGTGTTAGTCTAAAACCTAGTTCTTTTCTTTGTAACTTTAACATTTTGTGTTTTATAAACTCCTTTATGCAACCCTGTATGGAGCTGAGAGCTTTACTATTCTAGGGAGGAGGAGGAGAAAAAGGCAACCCCCCCTTAAAACACCCAAAATATATTCAAAGTAGAATGTTTAAAAAAGAACCTATTTCTGCTGAAAGGGGAAAAAATTACCATTGTTCTGCTGGCAGGAAGTGTTGGAAATGTCCCAAAGGAACACAATTGGATTAATTATATTTTCATCTTTTGCATCCATTCAAGTCTGAGAACATGTATTTCAATGTAGTTTTACATTTTTTGGACTATAGGAAGAGTTGCAAGATTATCAAGATGCTTTGGATGCTCCTCTAGGGATAGCATGTCACCTTTCCTAAGGACTTTTGTGGGTCTGATATTCTCTCTCCCAGAAAATCATATGAAAGCGAAGCTTCAAAAGCAACAAATAGCAAGTTTGAGTTTTTTATCCCGATTTTAAAAATTACTTCACTATATTAAGGTGACCTTTAAAAATGATAAACATAAATATAAGACCAAGACTTCAGAGCATAGCCAATTTCTCTAAGAACATCTAATCAAAGCACTTAGTTTGTTCCGAAGGTCAAAGAATAGAAAAAATAATTGAGTAATATCTGCATAATGAAACATGGATCATTTTGAAATGATACTTTTTTCTTATAAAATCATCTGTTCTGAATGTGCATACCCCATAGTTCAGCATTTTTCAACCCAGGCACTGCTCATCCAACAGTAGTAACTACTTTTGTTTCTAAAAATATTCAGAGAAATGCTATTTATAATAGTTGAAAAGTGGAACCAATCCAAATGGCCACCAGTAGATAAATACCGTATTTGTGCTATCATGACACAGCAATAGGAATACCTATAATATATTGCAATAAGAAGAGTCTATTACTACATGTGACACTATAAGATAATGAAAAAAAATGCTAGGCAAAACTAGATAGACCCAAAGAGTATATATTTTATCACTGATCCAGGTAAGATACAAAAGTAGGAAAATAATATATTGGGTGTTAGAGTCAAGCTAGTGGTTAGAGATTGCAACAAATGAGTAGAATGTGTTCCAAATGACTAATTCAGTAGTCTTTCCAGGTAGCACTGCATAACTTTTTTGTTCTTTAAGTACATTTTTATTGATTTTTCAGAGAGGAAGGGAGAGGGAGAGAGAGAACCATCAATGATGAGAGAGAATAATTGGTTGGCTGCTTCCTGCAAGTCCCCCATGGAAGAATTGAGCCCACAACCCTGGCATGTTCCCTTGACCAGAATCAAACCTCAGATCCGTCAGTCTGCAGATGGACACTCTATCCACTGAGCCATACTGGCTAGGGCATCATAACTCTTCTAAATTGGCTAACCTGTGTTGTTTTCAGCAGGTAAAAAAATAAGGCTTAAAAAAATATTTCCCATGTGTATTGGGTTCTATTAGCTGTTATCACACATGGCCACAAACTTTGTGGCTTAAAACAATAGAAATTTATTATTTCACCATTCTGGAGGCAAGAAGTGTGAAATCAGTATCACTGTGATGAAATGAAGGTGTAGGCAGGGTCATTCTCTGTCCAAAAAGCCCAAGAAGAGAATCTGTTTATTGCTTCTTTCAACTTCTGGTGGCTGCCAGCATTCCTTTGCCTGTGGTCACACCACAACAATCTCAACCATCATCTTCAAACTCATTCTTCCATCTTTGTGTGTCAAATCACTAACTGCCTCCCTCTTACAAGGATACATGTTCTTGTATTTCTGGCCCACTTTTATGATCTAAGATAATATTCACATCTCAAGATTAACATATTTTACATATGCTAAGATTATTTAATTCTATGTAAAGTAACATTCACAGGCTTCAGGGATTAGGATGAAGAAAAATTTTGTGAGGTCATTTTTCAGTTTTCCACACTATGTGAGACTTAATGGGATGTAAATGAGATAGTATTGTTTACCAACTGCTGCTGTTTGGGTATACTTGACACCACAATTTACAAGTGTAGAAACATTATGTTCTAGGGTTTCTTCACTACATTCTTTGTACTTCTATGCACAATTTAAATCAAAAGATTAGAATTATGTTGCTACGTAGACTGGAAATCATATAATGTACATACTTTTAATTCTCAAATTTTTCTTCAGATGAGAGATTTTATAGAACACAAATATAAAACAGTAAACAACACTGCCGCACAATCTAATCCCCTCCCCTTCCCAAGGTGTCTCAATAAAGTATACTGGAAAATTCTAGGCCTCTTTGGAGCTATTTGAAAATTTTATTTAGTCTTTATTTCTTCATTTAATTGGTGGCAGGTAACTAACATTCATAACTGATTCACACATTTGTGAGTGATAATTAGTTGTTTTTCCAAAGATTACTCAGAAAGATTGGGAATAAATCTTCTATATCCACTATTATTTGCACTAACCCACCTTCAGATGCCTCTACATGGAAGAGAATGTTTCCACATAGCATATGGTTACCACATTTACATCAGAGAAACCCTTTCAACTATTGGCCCAGATTTCTGCATATCACAGAAGCCACTAGAATGTCATAAGACTCCAAAAACACATAAGCAGGTTTATTTGAAAGCCCACAGTTATCCATATCAACACCAATGTGTATTACTTAGCTCCATTAAAGATTTTGAGAGCTACTTTCTGTGTATTCAGGAAAAAGAATGTCCCTGATTAGCTCCTTTTCATGCAGAAAAGCCAATTTACTCAGGTTTAGACCAGGATACACAGATATCATCAGCTCAAGCCAGCCCTTGATAGTTTGCACTATCAGAACATGATGGGGAGCTCCTCTGTTATGCTTAGATTAATATCGGGGGTCTTTCTTGCTCATCTTTGTCTCATAAAACTCATAGCATAATTACATACACATTTGATATCCCACATGTTAGTCCCATAATTTTGTTTACCTTTATCCCCCGTCCTGTGAAAATCTGTTAACACTACCTGAGCAGTGTCAATGATGGGCTTTACTGATTTTCCTTAAGTCACTACTTTCTTGTTGGGTTATGATCTTAAAAGTAATGCGTGTTTACACATATTAAAACCATTTATAACAACAAACAATGGCTAAATTTGAAGGGCTGATTAGGATGACTTTCTATTTTTATGGGCAATTGAATCTTACGTTTATTCTTGTTGAACTTTTCTGGTTCATCAGAAAGAGGAAAGTATTTGATTTTTATAAGTGTGAAGTAAAATCAGTCATGTTTGTATACCCAGTTGAAGAGCAGCCTTTTATTAAGATGGTTAGTCCTGCCTGGCTGGAGTGGTATAGTGGTTGAATGTTAACTTATGAACCAGGGGGACATGGTTAGATTCCAGGTCAGGGCACACGCCCAGGTTGCAGGCTCAATCCCCAGTGGCGGGTGTGCAGGAGGCAGTCAATCAATGATTCTCTCTCATCATTGCTGTGTGTGAGTGTGTGTGTGTGTGTGTGTGTGTGTGTGTGTGTGTGTGTGTGTTTTCTCTCTCTCCCTTCCTTTCTCAAATAAATAATAATTTAAAAAATCAGTCCCGGGTAAACAGTAACTGACTAAATGCATTTTGATGGTCATAAAAACACTCTCTAACATCTACAGTGGGGATTGTCATTGACTGCTGGCTGCAGATGCTGTACTCTGTCCATCATGACTTTGATGCCGAAGCCCCTTCCCAGGAGCCTGTCCCAAACAAGGACTGAATGTAGCAGAGATATTAAGACAGCCCCATTCTTTCAAGATTTTGAAGTCTTTAGGAATCCTTTGATGGTGACTTTGACTGCAAGATTCCCCAGTCAGATTGGCCAGAACGTTCTTAGATTGTGCTATAGTGCAAAGCCTGCCTCCTTGTGACACAGGCCTCATAGCAGGATAGCTCTCCCAGCCTCCTCAGGTTTCCCATTCTTCTCTTTCATAGGCATCCTGCCCCCCTACCCCATAATTTATACATATTTAATTTCATCTTTGTGTCAGCTTCTCCATTAGGGTGCCTGAATTAACACAATATTAAAAGATGCTTGTTCTCAGGTAATTGTACATTTATGCCCCTTTATTCAAATTTGCTCTCGCCATGACTGGTTTGGCTCCTCGGATAGAGCATTGCACCATGGACTGAAAGGTCCCAGGTTTGATTCCAGGTCAGGGCCCTTGCCTTGGTTGCAGGTTCCATCCCCAGTAGAGGGCTTGCAGGGGACAGCTAATTGATGTTGATGTTTCTCTCTCATTGATGTTCCTAACTCTTTATCCCTCTCCCTTCCTCTCTGTGAATAAATCAATAAAAATATATTTACAAACAATCCCCCCTTCTACAAATTTGGCCTCAGGTTTTAAAGCCTGATCTTTCATCATAGACTTATATAACACTCTACTTTCTCAGAAACTGTTTGAGAAACTTGAACATTCATGAACTGTTAGATAAACTTGAACATCCTCTGAATTTATTTGCTTTTAAACCTACTATTCACATCCCTTCAATTTGAACTCTGCCTACCAGTATAGAAGAGTATAGTTTCTCTTGTATCTGCCAGTCAAAAGAGGTTTGTTTATCTTATTTGGCAAATCAAGATGACTTGGTGACCTTTGGCCGGGTCTCCTGTTTTGCTGATTTGTTGGAAAACACATTTCACAGGCTACTAGACTCGGTTACCCAGTTTTGTAAGGGAGGCTTGAGTTAATGACTCATTTGCCTGGGAAGAGGCTTGACACCCTGCTATTTGCCCAGGCTTTGTTTTGTTGCCTCTGTACATGATCAGGGCAATTTACCATTCCACTGCATCTCATTTTGGTATGTATCTTTGTGAAGGATTTAAGGGAGGTGGTTGTTATTAATGCTTTAACTGCATATTAGTTTGCAGAAAGAGAGATTTTGTTTTAAGATAGCCTCCCAAATCAGTTAGAGTGATGACTTAACAATCATTTCTAGCACATGGATATCAATACAAATTACATGGGTGCTTTGGAGGTTGAGTATTATCTAAACCTTGGTGAAAATTCTTTCCTTATTAAAGTGTTATCTGCATACTAAAAAGCCCACTCTATCCATTCACAATGAATACCCCAATTTTATTAAAAGCTTCTGAGACTGCTGATTTTATAATGTCAACTTTAAATATGGAGAATAAGAATGAAACAATGCAGTAGTCACCATCAAAGGAGCAGTTGAATGTCATGCTATGAGGCGCATTAATTCTTCCAGCATTAGGTCTTGTAAAAATGATACTTCATTGTTATTAAGAAGAGGTTTTATAAAAGGTCCATTAACTCCAGTGACCACAAATGGCATATCAATTATAAATTTATTTTATGTAAATGGGACCCCCAAATGACACTATCTTTGTATTGCATTTTACCTTTGATCAAAATAGTCAAAGCTGCTATTTGACAGTGTCTTTGCTTGATTTCTCAGATAAGATCTGGAGTTCGCTGAGCAATTCACATCTCATGCATTGCAGACAAATTACCCAATGAAAATTCTATTATAGCTTAAGAAAATTATCTCCTTTAATCTGACACACTGAGCTCGCTGGAAATATAGTTATTTAGTGACACCTGCTTAAAATGGCAATCTGGGGTATTTGGGAACCTTTGTTCCATTCAGTTGCTACACGTACCCTTTGGAATTGCAATAGCTTCTTACAAGAGCGAATAGTAGCACACTAGGATTTTGGTAAAATTGGAAATGAATCTAAATTTAAGAAGTAAATGCTACTAGACTTTTGTCAAAGAAAACAAACTTTACAATAGACTACAGCATGGCATTTTATACAAATGAGGCTCTTAAGGCAATATTATCTACTGGAGGCCTGGTGCACAAAATTCTTGTACAGGTAGGGTCTCTAGGCCTGGCTGGCAATCAGGACCCATCAGAACCTTCTGGCTCCTGGCCATAGCCTCCCTTCTCAGGCTACTGGTCACGGCCTCCCTTCCCCAGCTTCTTCCTGGGGCCTTCCTTCATTCTGTACCTCCCCCTGGTGTTTAGTGCACATCATAGCACTAAACAACCTTGGGGACAATTTGCATATTAGGCATTAAGCATTAATGATCATTTAAAATATTCTATTCCCAAGAGGAAACCAGCCCATACCTATGAAGTTAAGTCACTCAATAATAGCATCTGATATTTTCAATACATTGCCTAAAATTATATCCTTATAACAAATTTGTATTTCACAGCGGACAGTTTCTGTGTGGTCTCACAAAGCTTTGATTTGCTCCCACATTAACCTTGACAGCTTGCAGTTTTCAACATTCAGGACCAAAACTACTTAATATGATGAAGTTGGCAAAGCTTGTATTATAGCTTTTTATTCATTCCACATTTTCTTGTTACTCCTTTTCCCATTCTCTTAATTTTAATATGCAGGCATAATTTGTGTGCATTAATTTTATAAATCAGTGTGGTACTTGCTCCGGTATATTTCTATGTGAGGTCTCAAGTGTGATACTGAAGGAATAAAATATATATTTTTGTTGTACTTACGCTCATCAAAAACCACAGAGAGGTTGAATTATGACTCGAGCTATCTAAGGTAATGGTTAAGTATGCAGAGTTTGTGCCCGGATGCTTGTGTTCAGATCCTGGCTGGATGATTTGGGGCAAGTTCCTTAATCTCTCTGTGCCCCCCCCTTTTTTTTTTTTACTTGAAAGAAGGGGACAATGACAACACCTCCACATAGGATGTGTGTGAGAAATCAATGCATTTATATTTGAATTGCAGTTAGCACAATATATGTGGTACACTGAGAACTATTATTATGGGCTGCTGAATATATATATTTAAAATCCTAAGTGTCCTTTCAACCAGTAGCTATGACAAGCACCAACCTCCAGGGGGCAGACCCTCAATGCACAGGCAAGGAAACATGGAACAGTCTGATGAAGCTCAGAGGGAAGGAGGGAGTGGGGAGGGTGGGAAGAGTGTAACCAAAGATCTTATTAGATCTAGAATCCATGCATACCAGAGGCCCGGTGCATGGATTTGTGCACTGGTGGGGTCCCTTGGCCTGTCCTGTGGGGATTGGGCCAAAACGGGCAGTCCGACATCCCCCGGTGGGTCCTGGATTGCGAAAGGGCACAGGCCAAACTGAGGGACCCCACCAGTGCATGTATCCATGCACTGGGCCTCGAGTACATATATAAAATCAATTTTAGAACAGTGCTTGGCACATAGGAAAAACTCAGTAAATAATAGTTTCTGCTAAAAATAGAGGCAAGAGATGGATCCAGCTTTTCCAAGTCTCTTAAGCTTGTACATTGGGGGTAGGCACTTTATAAAAAAGGAAGCAAAATTATGGCTGCAAAGTGCCTCCAGCAACTTCAATACTTTTGCATAAAATCAATTAGGAATTTAACTGCTGCAGTTTCCATGGGAAGGGCTCATGCTTGTGAAAGGGCACTGGAATTTATGTGTGGTTGGCTTCAATAAATCTACCATTGGAAGGGTATGTGTTAACCCCATTGAAGATACTCAGTTTGTCTATGGAATCAGTGTATAGAGGCCATGAGGGGCAGGCCCAAGATTAATAAGCAAAGATTTGATACAAAATGTTATACCTTTATACTCAGCCCCCTTCCCCAACACACACACACACACACACACACACACACACACACACACACACAGAGAGAGAGAGAACAGATACACAGTGTACACCTAACAAAAGTATGTTGGTATAATAAAGATTCTCAGTAACTGTCAAATAAAGGCAGCCATAATGTATGTTTGTTAGCCTACAATTAGTGTGAGGAAATGCTACAGTTAACCTATGTGAGGAAAATAAAGATTAAAATTAGAAAAAATAAGGCTAACGGGAGCTATTTAACTTTTTTTATTCAGTAATTATTCATCAGCTACCTACTAAATGTACTCAGTGTTAAATATATAAAAATAACTAAGATAGGGTAGCTGTCCTCTGGGAGTTTAGTACAGAAAGTTAGAAGATGTAATAATGTAAGTTTCAAAGTGTAGTAGGGATTTTCATATAAACTCTATAAGGAGAGAATGTTTAATTTTATTGATTCTGGTAATGGCGAAAGTTTTAAAGAGGAGATACCACTTTATCTGATCATCAGAATAGTGAGATTTTCCTGGAGTAGACAATGGTAGGTCATGGACAGAATGCAGCGAATACTTCTGCTATGTCCTGCTCTGTCTGCCTGGTCTTTGAAAGGACATGATTTTGTTGTATTTTTTGTTTGTTTTGTTTTTTTTGGGGGGGGAGTGTCTAAGCAACAATTTTTATAAAAATAAAAAGATATGGAACATAAAGGATCACTCAGAGAATTCTAAATAAATTGAGATAAGTAAAATATGGGGCTTTTGCAGTGGTATGACACGAGATAGGGTGATATCAGAGTCTGACTAAATGCCTTCCTGAGGAGTGCTGATTTTCTACAGTGAATGTTGTGAAGCCAAAGCCATAAAGGTAATTTGATAGGACATGCACTTTGTAAAATTGCTTTGGGAATATAGTGAAAAGTCCCTTTGAAAGGAATTGAGTCTGGATGTGGAAATATCAATTAATTCAGGTGAGAGAAGACAAGGCTGTGGAATGGAGTTGGTGGTGTGGGGAATTAAAAAAAAGTGAAAAATGAATCAACAGCATTTAATCATCAACAGCACATCAGGGTGAAGAAAATAAAGAGATCTGGGGTGCCTTTATGTTTTCTTGTTTAGAGAGTAGAAATAATTAAGGGAGAAAGTGTAAGTTTTACTTTTGATGCTATATTTAAGAAACCTGTGGGATACCTAGGCATAGCTATGATGAGTGGAGGGTGAATTCAAGAGATATGGGGGATATATAAGTTTCAACAAGTAATTAGTAGTCAAAATAATAAGAATACATGCGACAGTACACTGATAATGTATGGAGAGAGCAGAGATCAACTAGAAAATCCAAGAAACCCCCCAATTTAAACTCCATAAATGGAGGGGGGTGTTGCAGATAGGTCAAGTAAGAGAAAACATAGGTAAGAGAATGGTGTTATGGAAATCAAAGGTATGGAGGGTTGTAGTATGGTTAAATGAAATAAGGTCATTAGTGGCCTTGGAAAGACCATTTCTGGTGAGCAGAAGGCACAAATCTGATGATCATTCTTGAATAGGGAGAGATTAGAGGAAGTGTTGTCAGCAAGTGTAGAAGGTGACATCAAGTGAATTATTTCTTTATTACACAAAAGTCAGCAGTTATTTATTTTATTTATTGTTTTCCTTTATTGATTAAGGTATTACATATGTGTCCTTATCTCCCTGTTGCCCCCACCCCCCACTCATGCCCTCACTCCCCCCTAGTGGCTCTACCCATTGGTTAGGCTTATATGCATGCATACAAGTCCTGTGGTTGGTCTCTCTCCCTTACTCCCGCCCTCCCCTACCTTCCCTCTATGTTTGATGGTCTGATTAATGGTTCTTTGTCTCTGGATCTGTTTTTGTTCATTAGTTTATGTTGTTCATTATATTCCACAAATGAGTGAGATCATGTGATCCTTATGTTTCGCTGACTGGCTTATTTCTCTTAGCATAATGCTCTCCAATTCCATCCATGCTGTTGCAAATGGTAAGAATTCCTTCTTTTTTTTATAGCAGCGTAGTATTCCATTGTGTAGATGTACCACAGTTTTCTAACCCACTAATCTGCTGATAAGCACTTAGGCTGTTTCCAAATCTTAGCTATGGTAAATTATACTGCTATGAAAATAGGGGTGCATATATCCATTCTGATTGGTGTTTCTATTTCTTGGGATATTGACCTAGAAGTGGGATCAGTGGGTCAGTCTACAGCCATACCACTCTGAACGTGCTCAGTCTTATCTGATCTCATCAGCAGTTATTTTGATGGCCTCACTTTTGAAGTTGTCTCAGATCATTTTATCTTGCAATGGCATGCTTAAAGTATATGGCACACATATACACAGTGTATCAATCTTTATTTCTCTCCTCTAATTATTTTAGTGGTATCATGAAATTAATAATAATGGCCACAAAGAAAAATGATGGTATATATTATTACAGGAAAATATTAATGAGTTAATAAATTAAATACTAGAGAACAGCAAACAGGGGAGAAAGTAATGGAATAATACTTTTAGTTACATTCATGTATTTTCCGAACAAAGGCAAAAATACATACCTACTTATTCATCTGTTGCAGTGTATAACAACATTATGGTTTTAGTTTCAAGCCTTAACTCTGCAAAGTTGCCAATGACTTTGTCTAAAGAGCCCTCTTTATTAATTTTAGTTTTGAAAAGCATCTTTCACATGAACAATGGATACTCACATACGTAGTAAGGAAAATTCTTAACTGTAAGAGTAAGCTTGATAGACATTTTAAAAATTCCACTTCACAATAAATTCTAGAAATTGTAATACAATCCATGTCTTTGTCTCTTTGGGAAAAAAAAATTCTAGTGGCTTTCACATGTCTCCAGAATCAAAATAATTTTAAACACAAAATCTCCAAGTGTCCACATAAAATTTCAGCAGTGAAGTAGCTCAAATTCTGCTTTTTGCTTATCACAGTCATGCCAAAATAATTATTTGTTTTAAATAGAATTTTAATGACAAGATTAACTAATAACCAGAATTTGAAGTCAGCTGCTCTACACAAAGAGAGCTTCAGTGACTCCAATTTTGAGCCATTAGGAACTTATTTTTATTGTAATTTATTATTTTATTTTTAAGTTGTATTTCAACTAAAGTTGGCATTCCATATTACTTTATATTAGTTTCAGGTGTACAGTATATTTGCCAGCCATAATTTACAAAGTGTTGCCATCTGGCACCATATATACATATTTCAAGTACCCACCTGGCACCATACAGGCATAGCTATACTGAATAACTTATTCTTAAAATGAACCTGTGTAGCTAAATCTATATGTATTGGGTGGAGGAGGTTGGGTTTATAACTAGGAGTTCTCAAAATTAACTTCCATGAAGAATTCAATGTTTATTCAAGGATAAGTCATTAAAATGTGCTAATTTGACACTTACATAAATATTATTAATAGGAACATAAGCAATTGGTTAGAACTTGGGGCAACAAAGGTATTTTTCAAGGAGGAATAATTTGCTGAAACTGCTTTGGCTCAGTGGATAGAGCGTCGGCCTGTGGACTGAAAGGTCCCAGGTTCGATTCCGGTCAAGGGCATGTACCTGGGTTGTGGGCACTTCCCCAGTAGGAAGTGTGCAGGAGGCAGCTGATCGACGATTCTCTCTCATCAATATTTCTAACTCTCTATCCCTCTCCTTTCCTCTCTGTAAAAAAAATGAATAAAATATATTTTTAAAAAGGAGGAATAATTTAACATAGACAGTATTTAGAATTGTCAACATAGTGATAATAAAATGTAGAGTACCTTTAAATATATGTTTTTAATATTTAAAAATTATATGTAGCAAATACTTCTATATCCTGCTCTATCTGCCTGGTCTTTGAAAACTACATGAATTATTGGAGGGAAAGTGTCTATGCTTAAGTGATCATTTAAACATTTTCTCTGATATAATATACAGGGTCTGAAACATTTATGTCATCTTTACTAATAATATTTACCCATGGTTTCCAAACTGTATTGGAAAAGTCAACCATTCTATGAAGGGCAGACATTGTGCCTCATTGTTAGTTAGATTTGATTTCTTATGTAGTTTATAGTCCACATAAATGAATTTTAAGTGTAGAGTACTAATTAACCATACAGAAGGTATTATACACAGAAATTATATCCTACAAAAATATCTCAACTATAATAATAAAAGCATAATATGCTAATTATACCAGACAGCTGAATGACCTTCTGGACGTCATTCCAACATTCTTCTGGACGAAGCCAGAGGTGGGTGTGAGGCAGAGGCAGTTAGGAGTGATCAGGAAGGCAGGCAGAGGGTTAGGGGCGATCAGGCAATCAGAGGAGTAGATAGGGGTGATCAGGCAGGCAGGGGAGTGGTTAGGGGCGATCAGGCAGGAAGGAAGGCCAGCAGTTAGGATCCAGTGTTTCCGGATTGCAAGAGGGATGTCCCTGAGGGATCGTGCCTAAATTGGCAACCAGACAACCCCCAAGGGGTCCCAGATTATGAGAGGGTGCAGGCTAGGCTAAGGACACCTCCATCCCCCGCCATGCACAAATTTTGTGCACTGGGCCTCTGGTTTAAATAAATTTCCAAATCTCTAATTACCTGGCATCCGTTTTACTTTATTTTTATAATCTAAAATTAAATGAGTAATTTATGATATGTATGTTTTTTAATTATTTAAGTATTCTGTTGAGGTTACCACTTGTGGCATATTATTTTTGTGTGTTTGTTTCAAAGAATTATCCTTTAGGAAACTGATGTTAGCTAGATATTAACCTAAATTGCTTTGCTCAAATTATGATTACTTCATCTCTGTTTTCCAGTCTTTTATAATGCAGAAAACATAATTCAAACTATTAACATGATGGTGAAAAGCATGGACACTGGTGGAAAATGACCAAGATAAAATTATGTCTGTGCTGCTGACCCAGTTATTTAACTGCTGTGCTTTACTCTTCATCTATCAAATGGAGCTAATAGTATTAAATCACTCATTAGGTTGTTTTGAGGGTTAAGAAATAAAACATGGAGATTTCTTATAACAGTGTTTAGCATATTGTAAATTCTCAATATGTGTAGTTATTTCAGGAAAGAGTATATAATACTAATTACTTATTGCTGTTTTTTTTTCCTGTTTTTGTTGCAAAGTGGGCAATAGCCCATATTTAGCCTAATTGTCCCTGAGATCTTATTAATCTGGATCATTTTCACTGAGACAGCTATACCTGCTCTCAAATCTAGATATACTTTAAAGCAATAACATTTTTCACATTTACATTAGCCATTTTTTGCAACATTAGAGCATAATATATAAAGTATGCTATCTGTATTGTTTCCTGGTAAGTAGCTCTTATTCTGGGGTTCTTTCTTTTGTCTCCTTGCTCCACTAGATCTTGTTTCAGGCTCACTGGGTCACTGTCTCTCTAAAAACCTACCCCCCAACTCACATGCCTTGAAATCAATTCGTTTACATTTGAAATGGTCTATCTTCATAGGCCCCTCCATGTTTTTCCCTCTTAGGGTGTGTTCTAGTCATCAATAATAGGAGCCATGGGTCAAGCACCCTAGCTTGTAATCAATGGGGGAGTCAGAGAAATAAGGAGTGTAAATAACTAAATGGGATTCCTCACATTATTATTAATGCAGTCTTCTCTTCCAGAGAGCCTCTTGTGAAAGCAACACTGATCTTCACTTTTTATGCTGCGAGAAGATATGTT
Source organism: Vespertilio murinus (assembly GCA_963924515.1). Taxonomy (NCBI): domain Eukaryota; kingdom Metazoa; phylum Chordata; class Mammalia; order Chiroptera; family Vespertilionidae; genus Vespertilio; species Vespertilio murinus. The sequence continues at coordinate 16,055,355 of OZ004710.1, forward strand.
GAGAGCCTTTTTGACATTTTTTCCTTACTCAGTTACGTCTTAAGTGGCTATCTTATTTCCTTAAGGAGAAATATTTTTATTGCCTTTCAAATGAAGTTGGTTATTTTCTAGTGTGGTTAATGCTATCTTTCAAAATGAGATTTTCTTATGCCAGCAGCATTACTGAGAAAATTTCTTACAAATAGATTTAGACTAAATAAAAAGAGACAATACAAAAGCAGATCCAGAGACAGAGAAGCATTGATCAGATGCTCAAACCTCAGAGGGTAGTAAGGGGCGGGTGGGCGTATGAAGGAGAGATCAACCAAAGAACTTGTATGCATGAATATAAGCATAAACAATGGACACAGATATGGGTGTGTGTGTGTGTATGTGTGTGTGTGTGTGTGTGTGTGAGGGCATGAATGAGGGTTCACATTGGCATATTAGAAATCCACTACACTAAAAACACTAAAAATATTTTGAATACATAAATATATTGAGGTAAATAGCATGTTATTAAACAATGAATAGCTTACCAATGAGATCCAGGACGAATTCAATAACTTCCAGGAAAGAAAGAAAAAATGAACATATAACAACTCAAAATCTATGGAACATACTGTGAGCAGTCCTGAGAGGGAAGTATATAGCACTACAGGCATGCATAATAAACAATAAAAATATTATTAAAGTAGCTAACCCCACAAGTTTAGCAATTGGGATGAGAACAACAAGAAATGCCCAGAGTAAGTAGAAGGAATGAAATAATAAATATCAGAGTGGAAATAAATGAGATAGAGAATAAACAAATATTCCTTTAAAAAATCAATGAAAGGAAGAGATTTATTTTGCAAAGATAAACAAGATTGATGATCCCTTAGCCAGATTCATCAAGAACCAAAGAGAGAGTACCTATATTAATAAAATTGAAATTAAAAAGGTGAAGTAACAACTTACACTTCAGAAATACAAAGGATTGTAAGAAAATACTCTGAAGCCCTAGCACGTTTAGCTCAGTGGATAGAGTGTTGGCCTGAGGACTGAAAGGTCCAAGGTTTGCTTCTGGACAAGGGCACATGCCCAAATTGCAGGCTCAATCCCTAGTGGAGGGTGTGCAGGAGGCAGCCAATCAATGATTCTTTCTCATCATTGATATTTCTCTCTCCCTCTTTTTTTCCTCTCTGAAATCAATAAAAATATATTTTAAAAAAGAAAATACTCTGAATAATTACATGCTGAAAAGCTGGACAGTGTGGATGAAATGGAAAAATTTCTAGGAGAATAATATTTTCCAAAACTGAATCACGAAATAACATAAAACCTGAATAGGCCAATAACAGCTAATGAAATTGAAGTAGTAATCAAAAAACTACCAGCAAACAAAGGCCCTGGTCCAGATGGCTTCACAGAAGAGCTTTAACAAATATCAAAAGGATAACTGACCTCTTCCTCCTAAAACAATTCCAAAATAATTCAAGTAGAAGGAACACTTCCAAGCTCTTCTTATGAGACCTGTATTATTCTAATTCGAAAACCAGATAAAGACATTACAATGAAAGAATATCGCAAGCCAATATTCCTGATGAACATAGATGCTAATATCCTCAACATAATATTAACAAATAAGATCCAATGATATATTAAAAATGGCATACACCATGGCCAAGTGGGATTTATTCCAGGGATACAAAGCTGATACAATATTTGCAAATCAATAAATATGATACACTACATAAACAAATTGAAAGACAAAAATCACATGATCATACCATTAGATGCACAAAAAGCATTGGACAAAATCCAATACCGATTTTTGCTAAAAATTATCAGCAAAGTGTGAATAAGTGGGTCATATCTCAAATAATAAAGACCATATTTTACAACCCTACAGCCAATACAATACTTAATGGGAAAGACTAAAACAATTCCCTTTAAGAAATAGAACAAGATAGGGTATCTACTTTCACCCCTATTATTCAACACAGTATTGGAAGTCCTAGCCACAATAATCAAAGAAGAAAAGAAAAGGCATCTAAATGGAAAAGGAGGAAGAAAAATTATCATTATACTCATTTAAAATGATATTTAAAATGATATTATACATAGAAAATCCTAAAGCCTATGAGATTTAATAAAGGGATTTGGTAATGTTGCAGAATACAAAAAAAAAGACACCCAGAAATTGATATTATTTTCTTACACCAACAATGAATTTTCAGAAGGAGAAATTGTCAAAACAAAACAAAACAAAAAACAATTCCATTTGCCATTGCAACAAAAAATTAAGATACTCAGAAATAAACTTAACCATTTGGCTAAAGTCCTGTACTCAGAAAACTACAGGACATTGAAAAAAAGAGATTGGTGAAGATACAAACAAGTTGAAGAATATAATGTGTTCTTGGATTGGTAGAATTAACATCATTAAAATGTCAATACTACCAAAAGCAATATACATATTCAATGCAATCCCTATTAAAATGCCAATGGAATATTTCACAGATCTGGAACAAACACTCCAAAATTTATATGGAAACAAAAGGAGCCTTAATAGCCCAGCAATCTTGAGAAAGATGAACAAAGTTAGAGGGATCACAAAACTGGATATCAAATTATACTACAAAGCCACTGTAATCAAAACAGCCTGGTACTGTTAAAGAAATTAGGCATAGAGTTAACTGGAACAGAACAGAGAACAGGAGTTATGCTCAATTGATATTTGACAAAGGAGGCAAGAACATAAACTGGAATCGTCAGTCTCTTCAATAAATTGTGTTGGTAAAAATGGACAGATACATGCAAAAAGAAAAAAGAAACTAGACCACCAACATATACAATATACAAGAATAAACTAAAAATGGTTGAAAGACTGAAATGTAAGTCATGAAACCATAACAATACTAGAAGGAACCATAGGCAGTGAAAATACATCTCTCAAAGGAATATGTTTAATGAAACAAACAATTGCAAGGGTAATAAAGGATAAAATAAACAAATGGGATTACATCAAATAAAAAGCTGCCCATGAAAGAAATAAAAAGGAGCCAACTATATAGGATAACATATTTGCCAATGATACATTAGATCAGGGGTTAATTTCCAAAACATATAAGTAACTCATACAACCTAACAAAAGTAAGACTAACCAAAAAATGGGCAAATACCAAGAAAAATACCACATGATCTCACTCATTTATGGAAAATAAAGAACATTATAACCTGATGAACAAAAAGATAGATTCAGAGGCAGTAAAGCCCCGAACAGATGTCAAATTACAGCGGGAAGGCTGGAGAGTGTTGGGGAGAGGGGGGAAGAGATCAACCAAAGGACTTGTATGCATGCATATAAGCACACCAATGGGCACAATACACTGGGGGATGGGATGAGGGCATGTGACAGAGAGCAGGGGAGGCTGGGTTAAGATCAATGGGGAAAAAGGGATATATATATATATATATATATATATATATATATATATATATATATATATATTACTATGTGTAATACTTTAAACAATAAAAAATAATTTAAAAAGAGAATTCCTAGGGGGAAAATGGGCAAATGACTTGAATGGAAATTTCTCCAAAGTGAAAATGCACATGTCCAGCAAATATGCTAAATGCTCAAAGTCACCAATCATCAGGGTTATGAAAATTAAAATGACAACGAGATATCACTTCAGATCTCTCAGAATGGCAACCATCAAAACAGCAAAAAAACAAATGACAAGTGATGGTGAGGATGTGAAGAAGAGGGGACACTAGTACACTGCTAGTGGGAATGCATACTAGTGTACCATTATGGAAAACAGTATGGCGTTTCCTCAAAATATTAAACATGGACCTACCATTTGACCTAGTGATCCCACTTCTAGGAATATATCCTAAGAAACCAAAACACCAATATGAAAGAATATATGCACCCTTATGTTCACAACAGCACTATCTACAATATCTAAGATCTGGAAAGAGCCCAATTGTCCATCAGTAGATGAGTGAATAAAAAAAGCCATGATAGCCGAAACTGGTTTGACTCAGTGGATAGAGTGTCAGCCTGTGGACTGCAAGGTCCCAGGTTGGAGTCCTGTCAAGGGCATGTACCTTGGTTGTGGGCACATCCCCAGAAGGGGGTGTGCAGGAGGCAGCTGATCGATGATTCTTTCTCATCAATGTTTCTAACTATCTCTCTCTGTAAAAAATCAATAAAATATATATTTTAAAAAGCTATGATATATTTGCACTGTAGAATAATATACAGCTATGAAAAAGAAGGTAGCATACCCTTTGAGACAGGATGGATGGACCTGGAGAGTATCATGCTAAATGAAATAAGTCAGAGAATTAATGTGTGGAATCTAATGAACGAAATATACTGATAAACAAAATAGATGCAGAGATATAGAAGCATGGAACAGACTGATGAATTTCAAAGGGAATATAGGAATGGATGAAAAGAGATTAATCAAAGAGCTTATATGAATAACCCATGGCCACAAAGAATAGTATGGGGAAGGTCTGGGTCTTACATGTGGAAAATAAGGGCACATCTGCAATACTTTCAACAATAAAGATAAATTCTTTTAAAAAATACAAGTGAATTGGATTTTTGAGCTAAAAATGTAGGTATTTAAGGCAATAAACTCAGACTGTGATGGTTGGCTGGAAGAACACTTCAGTCTACAAGGAGAAATGTACCTTGTAATGTACTGTGGTGGTCTCTAAAGTGAAATCACTGGGAGCTACACAAGGAAGAAAAAACAATAGAAAGAGAATGAAGAATATCCAGATTTCCTGCACCCTGAAGGCAGCTGAGGGGATGATCCCGTTACTTTAATTGAGCATTTTGTTCCATCTCTCCTCACACATATCCTCGCTAGGACTTAAAAAAATATAAAGATGAACGACTTCCTTCAGCCCTTTCCACACTCTCAAAGAATTCTCCAACTTCATTTATTAAGGTTTTAAATCTTCTTCATGTGCTAGCATTTGCTAACCTTCTCTTTTTTCCTTCTGTTTATTTTTCTCCTTGACCTAGATCATGGAATCATATTCTAAGAGGGCATTTTTCTAAATGTAATTTGTTAGAAATGGCTTGGCAAAGACAGGCAAAATTCACAGTACCCTGCAGCAATGCAATTAATGAAGAATTTTTTATTTTTTAAAAAAACTAAGCCTGATTAATTTTTTATACTCTTGAAATATAAAGGCCAAGAAGAACATTTGAAGAAATAATTTTAGAACGATAATTTATATCTAAGATGTTATAAACCTTTTAAAAAACCACTAACAATCTGATTAACCAACAGCTTTAGTTTTTATTACTTCAAGGGACATTATTTTACATCCAGTGTCTTGTTGCACATTGAAAGGAAATTAATTAGAAGGTGGCCAATGGGGCGGGTCTGGGCAAGATGGGTTGGGCATGCCCTGGAGCTAACCTCCCTTGGTTCCTCCCAGGCCAGCAGCACCTGGGGTAGCATTGGGGCTTGAAGGGTCTCTGTGGAGTGAGCAGGGTCTCTCTGGCTGGCTTCTGGGGATCAGGCCAAAACCTGCAGTCTAACATTCCCCAAGGGTTCCTGGAGTGCAAGAAAGCACTCTACAAAGTTGGTGTTGCTCAGCAGCTCTTGTGTTGGGCATCTGCCCCCTGGTGGTCAGTGTGCATCATACCTACCAGTCTGTCAATTGACTAGTCACTTAGATAGATAGATAGATAGATAGATAGATAGATAGATAGATAGATATCTTTTTTCACTCAATTGATTTTATGCTTATAAATATCTTCATGAAAGTATATGTGAAGATGTATAGGAGATACTGTGTAATGCCATCAACTTTAGCAGCCACTGCTCTTTGTTTCTCAAGGCGTGTGCCATACTAATCCTTTTTACTTATAGAAAATAAAGTCCTCTCTTAAAAAGCTCAGTTGTGTTGAAATTTATAAGCAGGCTTTAAGAGCCTGAGAAACATAGGCTATAATGTGTAATCTTCAGTTGTACAATATGATAGTTAATTGGACAGACCAAAGAGTTCATATTTTGGTGGATCTGTGCCACGAATTCATAGAGTTCCAGCTTCATGCCTTGTAATGTACTAGGTACTGGTGGTACACAGATATGTAAAGCATACACCAACTACTGGATAGGTCAGCATCCAGTGGGGCTGTCTGCTTTTCAGGAGGAGTACATTGCTTTGACCAATGAATTATTAAAACTGAAAAAAATTACTTTCTTTGAACTATTTGACCTTCTTCTGTATGTTCAAGTGGCTTGGCTAGCTTTAAAGCTATCAATGTAAAATGACCAAAAGGTAGTGTCTGATAATAAGTTTCTGGTTACCTCCAAATCACTGGTAAAACCAATCAACCAAGTATATATTAACAACTAGCATATGAAAAATTAAGCCAGGCCATGTATTATTAAGTTAAACCAGGGGCGGTCAAACTCTTTAAATGGCCAGTTAGTAAATATTTCCAAACTGATATAACTATGGACAAGTCACTTGAATTCTTTCAACTTTCAGTTTCTTTAGTTATAAAAGTTGGAGATGAAAGGTGACCATATTTGCTTGAGAAAATACAGGTTTAAATATTTGCCAATTATTAATAGCATCTTCATTCTCAAAATGATCCAAGTTTGGGTTATAAATTATATGATCACCCCAGCCTGTGATGATTATATGATGAAACATAATCAATTTGACAGAAGCTAATACATTTTTAATAAATGTTCTTATAAGTAATGCTAATTTAAGAGAACAAATAATATAAGTGGTTATTTATATATATTATCAGGATACTCAGAACTGTCTCCTGCTTTAATTACTCTTAAAAATAGATTTTCATGGAAAGGAAGTCATTGATTATTGATTGTTGGCTAGTTTTTTTATTTTTATTTTTTATTGATTTTTCACAGAGAGGAAGGTAGAGGGACAGAGAGTTAGAAGCATCAATGAGAGAGAAACATCGACCAGCTGCCTCTCGCACGCCCCCTACTGGCGATGTGCCCACAACCAATGTACATGCCCTTGACTGGAATTGAACCTGGGACCTTTAAGTCCTCAGGCGGACACTCTATCCACTGAGCCAAATCAGTTTCGGCAATTGTTGGCTAGTTTTGTCCTGTGTGTGAAAAGGTCCTTAATTTATATTATTTTGTCTTTGTTGTTTTTACTAGTTTTATTGTATCAGTTGGCACTGTATCATGCTAAAAGGCATTTGGAATAGAGACATTGGGAAATAATACATCCAAGAGAAGGACAATAAAATTATTTAAACTGTAACTCTAACGTGACAACAATACCATCGTCTATAAGACCAGTTATCTACAAAAGAGAAATATAACATTTTTCTTCTCTTAATATTTTCTTCATGGAAAACCTCATTATGTTGCCTTTTAAAATTTACTTTTCCCCCCAAAGAAAGTCTATTTCTACAAGAGGAAAGAGATGTGCAACGTTAATTCTTTCATATTATGTCATCTTGTAGATGAAAATCCTTGACTCTCAATCCCTGTTCAGCCACCTTTCTGAAGGGAGAGTTACTTGACTTACTTGAACTTCATCAGTGAAATAAATATATTATTAGTGCCTACTACTTCATGGTGCTGTGAAGAGATGAGATAATGCATCTACAGTTTGCTTCTTCTCACAGTTATTATTGTCTAATACCATTATTAAGAATACTATTGAAGATGATCTTCTTAATACTGTGTGGGCAGTAGATTTGAACTGCAGCCTGGGATGTATTTGTCCCCTTAGCGTCTTTCTTCCCCATTCAGATTTTTTCTTCTCTGTTCTATAACTATTGCTTTTCCATCTGAGAAGAAGGAGAAAAAAGTAATATTGAATAAGGAGAAAAGTTAAATCACAATTTCTAAAAATATAAAAGAGAGGAACTTAAGAATTGATAGGTCATGTGACACAGCAGATACATAATGTGTTTTTTGGAGTGGTGGGTTGTCAACCTATGCCAATGAGTGATTGAGATTTTCATATTTGAAGCCTTATGACATTGCCATTTAAAAATACTTTTATTCTACTTCAAATGAAGGCATTATCATAGATGAAATGTGTAGAATTTTGTGGTTACCATGGAAATAAAAGTATTCAAAATAGTAGAGCATTATGAAGCCAAGATAGTCTTTTCAACCAATGGTGCTGGAACGAGTGGACTTTAACATGCAACAAAAAGAGTCAAGATATAGATTTTATATACTTCTCAAAGGTAATTGATAGTAGATAATGACCTAAGTATTAAACACAAAACTTTAAAAATCCTAAATAAAATCATGATCTCAAGGAGATACATGCAATCCTATGTTCTTTGCAACATTATTAACTATTTTTTCCTTTGTTACTTATTTTCTAACCATATTGAGTTTGTCAAGATATGTATAAAAACCCAAGTGCCCTTTGACAGATTAAAGGATAAAGAAAATGTACATTGGCATAAACAAATGAACCAATAGAACAATATGCTAAGTGAAATAAACCAGACGCAGAATGAAATGCATGATATCATTATATTCAGAATCTAAGACAAAAGGAAAAGTCAAACTCCTAGTAAAAGAGAGAAGAATTATAGTTACCACAGCCTGAGGGGTAGGTAAAAGGGGAGGGTAAATATGCATCAAAGGGTACAAACTTTCCATTATAATATAAATGAGTTTTATAGACATAATATATAAATGTATAACATGGTGACTATAGTTCATAAAAATATACCCTATACTTCAACTTTGCTGAGAGAGTAGATCTCAAGTTTCTTCCTCACAGGGACATCCTCCCCAATAGTAAGTACGTGATGTTATGGGTATGTTAATTAGTTTGATAATTTTTATCTTTTCAGAATGTATACATGTATCAAAACATCATGTTGTACACTAAAACATATATACTTTTTATATTTCAAAAATATTAAAATACCCAAAGCTTATAAAACTTTTAAGAAGATAATATAGGCTAAAACAGCCGTGGACAAACTATGGCCCCCAGGCCGGATCCAGCCTGTTCGGCTGTTCTATCTGGCCTGCGGAGACAAAAGTGTGGAGGGTTCTCTTGCTCTCTCCTCTGCTCCTTCACCAGCAGCCCAAGATAAGAGTGCCAGCATGGTCAGGTTGCTTTTGTTCCGGCCCTCCGGACCAGTTTAAGAACCCATCGTGGCCCTTGAGTCAAAACATTTGCCCACCCCTGGGCTAAAACATAGATGACCTTGTGTATGGATGATGTCTTTTTATATACAACACCAATGCACAGTCCAGGAAAGAAATAATTGATAAACTGGGCTTTATTAAAATTAAAAACTTCTGCTCTATGAAAACAGTATCATGATAATGAGAAGACTAGCCACAGACGGGGATAATATATTTGCAAAAGATATTTGATAAAAGGACTGTTATTCAAAATATACAAAGAACTCCCAAAAATCAACAATAAGGAAAGCTACTCAATTTAAAAATGTTCAAAGACTTGAGCAGGCACCTCACCAAAGAAGATATATATATATATATATATATATATATATATATGGAAAGTAAGCATTTGTAAAGATTCTTCACATCATATGTCACTGGGGAAATGCAAATTAACAATGAGATATTATCACATACCTATTAGAATGGCCAAAATCCAGAATACTAACAAAGTCAAATGCTCAAAAGGATGTGCAGCAATGAGAACTGTCACTTATTGCTGGTGGGAATGCAAAATGGTACAGCTACTTTGGAAGATAGATTGAGGGTTTCTTATATAACTAAACTAGAGGCCCTGTGCATGAAATTCATGCACTCTGCAGGGGGGGGGGGTTCCTCAGCTCTGCCTGTGCCCTCTCAGCCATCGCTTGGACATCCTTAGTGCTGCTGTGGAGGCAGAATAGGCTCCCATCACCACTGCTGTTCTCGCCAACTATGAGCCTGGCTGAGGGAACTGACCATCAGGGGGCAGCTCCTGTGTTGAGTGTCTGCCCCCCTGTTGGTCAGTGCACATCATAGCAACTGATAATGTCTCCGTTCGGTTGATTTGCATATTAGCCTTTTATTATACAGGATATTCTCTTACCATACAACTAATAGTTGCATGTTTATCCAAAGTTATTGAAAACATCTGTTCCGTTACACAGAAATCTGTAAATTGATGGTTACAGCAGATTTATTTATAACTAGAGGTCCTATGCATAGAATTCATGCAAGGGGCTTGGCCCTTGCAGCACCACTGTCTTGGCTAGCCCATTCAGCCCTTCATATCCCAGACTGGCCCTCTCAGCCCGGCTTTGTCTGAAAGGTCTTACATTAGGACATCTGGACAGTCGTTCTGCTGTTCAGTCTAATTAGCATATTAGCTCTTTATTATATAGGATTGCCAAAACCTGAAATCAACCAAAATGTAGTTCCATAGGTGAAGCAATATATAAATCAGAATATATTCAGACAACATAATATTATTCAGCATTGAAAGGAAATGAGTAATCAAGCCACAAAAAAGAAATAGAGGATCCTGAAGTGCTTATTACTAAGTGAAAGAAACCAATCTGCAAAGTCTGCAAGCTATGTTGCCAACATTCTGAAAAAGGCAAAATTATAAAGACAGTAAAAAGATCAGTGGTTTTAAGGGGATGGGTGAAGGGGAGGGATGGCTAGCCAGAACACAGAGGAGTTTTAGGACAGTAAATAAACTCTATATACTATCAAATATAGATGAAATATGCAAATTGACCATCATGCCATCACAAAGATGGTGGTGCCAATAGCCACAAGATGGTGGCATCCAGTACTCTCAGCCCCTCCAGAGTCCCCCATTCCTTTCAGCTCCGCTAAGGATGTGGAGGTGATAGGCACACAGTTAGGCCAGACCTTCCCTCAGTCCCCCACCCACCCAGGACCTGCCTGAGGTGCAGGCAAGTCTCAGATGACATCTGCCCAGCCGATGCCCAAGGTGCAAGCAAGCCTCGTATGTTGGCTGCCCAGCCACCAAGGGCCAACCAGAGGCACAGGTAAGCCTTGCATTTCAGCTGCCCAGCTGTCCAGGGCCAGCCCCAGGTGCAAGCAAGTCTCAGATGGTGGCTTTCAAGCTGGCCAGAGCTGCTAAGGCTCAGGTAACCAGGGCCATCCAAGGCTTGTGCTGCAGGCAGTGGCAGCAGGAGACATGTAATGGGGGCATGGCCTTCCCCTGATCACCGGGTCACCTCCTGCCCCTGAGGGCTCCTGGACTGTGAGAGGGGGCCGGCCGGGCTGAGGGACCCTCCCCTCCAGTGCATGCATTTTAATGGACTGTGCCTCTAGTGATACTATAATGTCATTATGCATTTGTCCCAACCCAGAGCATGTACAGCACAAAGAGTGAACCATAATGTAAACTATGAGCCTTTTGTCATTATGATGAGTCCATGTAGGCTCGTCAGTTATAAAAATTTTACCACTCTGGTGAGTGATGTTGATAATGGAGGTAGCTATGCATGTGTGGCGACAGGGATTGTATAGAAAATCTTTGTAATTCTCAATTTTTTGTGAACAGAAAACTGCTCTAAAAATGTACCCCATGGACTTGGACAATAGTGTGGTGAAGACCAAGAGAGGCGGAGTCAAAGGTGGATGGAGGTGGGCAAACGGGGAGGAGGGGAACCTGCAATAATATCAACATTTAAAAAAAATTTGAAAATACATTAAAAAATACAAACATCTTTTAAAAAGTAGTGTAACCTGAATCATTCTCCTTAATATTTACTTACATACTACTGATATTTAAATATAGAAGAAAGTTAGAAACATAGACTTCTATAGGTATTGCTTCCATAAATTACAATTTGCAAGGCTAGCAGAATGAAATTATGTTTCAGATATATGCAAATGATGGTAAATTAGAAAAGCTTTGAATCATCAGTTATCTGGTTGACAATCATACTCACATAGATTATGCTTAAGTATTTTGTGCCAAAATTAAGAGAATATGTGAGAACCCTATGTTTAGTGTATAAGCCACACTTTTAAGTAATGTTTCTTCCATTGCAACATTTTTCAATGAACCAGCATCCTTATAAGTACGGTGTTATTCTAACAAAGCTGGCCATACAAGTGGTACTTCGTGCTTTCTCATTTCATGCTTTCATTTAGCTTTAAGATGTTCTTGGTTTCATTTCCAAGTTAGCATAAATTAGCAGTGAATAGGAATCTGCTGCCTGTATTAAATTTGTTTATCACATGCCTCTTGGGAAAGAATAGGAAGAATTCAGAACTCTAATCAGTTTTCATTGAGGTTACCTAGATGTAAGTATTTTCTATATCTGAACATCAAGACAAATTTCTTAGCATGTAATCAGAAGGCACCATGTTGATTTCACTACTTATTGATGAGTGTATATTTTGATTAAGGAGTCACAGGGAAAAGAGATGGTGGTATTCCTATAGATCAGTGTTTCCCGAACTTCTCATGATGAGAATCACCTGGTGGAGTTGTTAAAATACAGATTCCTGAATCCCAACTAAGAAGTGCTAAATTATAATTTTTGGGAACATATAGGTAAAATTGTATTCTTAACTAGTGCTCCAATTTTTGGGAACATATAGGTAAAATTGTATTCTTAACTAGTGCTCCAATTTTGTGCTCTAAGCTTAGAGCACTAGTTAAGTATACAGTTTTACCTATATGTTCCCTCAAATTCGAGTTTAGCACTGCTTAGTTGGGATTCAGGAATCTGTATTTTATCAACTCCACCAGGAGATTCTCATCATGAGAGAAGTTTGGGAAACACTGCTATAGATTGATGATTATGGATTTTCAGTAGTTACAAATTTCATTCAACCTAGAAAATAATTTCTAAGAATTATTAATCATGCAGTTCTTAGGAACAGGGTTGATTAAAATTATGAATAATATATAAATACAATATGTGGTAAGAAAGAACACTGTGGCTTTAACTCATAATTTGGCATACATAATTATTTTCCAGTCCTTATTCTGGCATTTACATTTAGTTTCATTTTTCCTCTAAAGAGTTAAATAATAACCATACTCCAAAAGTAGATACATGTGCTTCTGATACCTTGCATCATATAATAGGTTTTTACCAACCCAGATTACTATATCAGTCAGAATAGTCTGGTTTATGCTGCAGAAACAAATAATCCCCATATATCATTGGACTAAAACTAAACAACCAAAAATGTATTTGTTCTTTTGGGTCTGGCTACATGTCCTTTTCAGGTAGGGACAGGGTTGTGAACTACCCTGCATTTTGGCCTCATTCAGACTCATGCCAGACAAAGATTCTAAGTGGCATGCTCCCGGTCATTGTGGCAAGAGGAAAGGCAGGACTGAAAAATTCTGCAGTTAAATTAAATGCTGTAATCCAGAAGTGACCTGTGATACTTCTATGCAGAACTCTTTGGCCAAAATTATTCTCACAATCCTGCCAGTGGGCAAGGTGGCAAATAAGTACAATTGTCTTTTGTGGCCAGAAGGGGAAAAGAATCAGACTAAGAAGAGCATTATATATCTTTACCACATCTGAGGAACACATTAACTGTGAGAGCAAAGATCCAGGCATCCCACCTTAGCAAACAATTAATCCCAGAGCCACCGATTCTGAGCTTACACTGACCTCAATTCCTCCACTGGCAGCCGTGGCTTTGCAAACATGGATAATGCTTCTCTGGTCAGACTGAATCGAATATTGGCAGTTGTATGACCTACAAGTTGCAGCCCCTTTGTGTATCAATGTCTCATTTGATACTTTTTGAATGAAATGTGTACTCATTGTTTTTCTTGTTGGAAAAAATGACAACATAAAAGCTCCAAATATTAAATCAAGATTTTCTATTCTGCTGGTCCTTAAACAAGACTGGAACTGATTTTATTTTCCATATGTAATTCATTTTTGATACTTTAAGTAGGGGGAGCAGAATAAATTTGCACCATCTTTATTTTCCTGAGAGATTCATGTTAAGGACAAGAGAAGTATATCTATCTCTAAACAATGTAATAACATAGATTTTCGGGTATATACCCAGGATAAGGATTGCTGGGATGTATGGTAGTTCTATTATTAATTTGTTGAGGACTTACCAGACTGCTTTCCATAGTGGTTATTTCAGTCTGCATTCCCACCAGCAGTGAATGAGGGTTTCATTTTCCCCCACAACCTCTCCAACACTTGTTATTGTTTGTCTTATTGATAATGGGTATTCTTAACAGGTATAAGGTAGTATCTCATTCTAGTTTTGATTTGAAGTTCCGTAAATTGACAGTGAGGTTGAACATCTTTTCATATATCGGCATCTGTGTTGAGCAAGGATTTCTTTTTTGAGTTATAGTTGGTTAACTTGTTGGAATTTCACAGGGAGAAGCCAGCGGCCTCTCTCATGCTGCCATTTCTCTTATGTCACTCAAGATAATTGATAAAATGTCATATTAAATGCATACAGATTCCATTACCACAGTTATCCTAGTATATGTTCTAACAAATGAATTGGAAAAAATGTTGTAGCTAACAATTGTTTTGCCTGCTCTAATCTCTTTCTTTAAAAACACTGTAATAAAACATGACATACATTTTAAAATAACATTTTAAATTTGGTAACTAGGGTTAAAATGATTGTTAAAAAGCAATGGAAACCACTAATTAGAAGAATATACACTGACTGGCCAGATTATTATGATCTCTGAATGCATAATAATCTGGCCACTCAGTATATATCCTATATAATAAAAGGCTAATATGCAATTTGTCCCCTTGACCAGGAGTTTGACCAGCAGGCAGGCCACCCAACCACCCATGCTTCCACCCCCCTCCCTCGCCCTGGCCAGGCTGGCCGGACCCTGCCCATGTATGAATTCGTGCACCAGGCCTCTAACCTCTATTATATATGCACTGAGTGGCCAATTTATTATGCATTCAGAGATCATAATAATCTGGCCACTCAGTGTATATGGCAATGTTTCTTCTTTCTTAATACATTGAGGATGTATCATGAAAATTCTTGCTTCATCTTACACAGTGTTTTACAAAGCATCATACTTTAAAAGGTATTAGCTTGAAAGAACATATAATAAATAACCTCAAAATGCAATGGGTATTTAATTTTAAAGCATGCATTTAACATTTATGTAAAACGTGTTTTGTTTTGTTTTTGTTTTTTGTTTTTGTACTCGTTCAATAGCAACTTGCTAGTATTGGCCACTAGGTAAAGCTAGCAATAAAACTATTGGTCCACATGTGTTAAGAAGACATTTGCTTTGCTCTAGCTGGTTTGGTTCGGTGGATGGAGTATTGGCCTGTGGACTGAAGAGTCCCAGTTTGATTCTGGTCAAGGGCACATGCCTGGGTTGTGGGCTTAATCCCCAGTGTGGGGACATGCGGGAGGCAGCCAATGAATGATTCTCTCTCATTGATGTTTCTTTTTTAAAAAAAATATATATTTTATTGATATTTTATAGAGACGAAGGGAGAGAGATGGAGAGCTAGAAACATCGATGAGAGAGAAACATTGACTAGCTGCCTCTTGCACACCCCCTTCCGGGGATGTGCCCTCAACCAAGGTACATGCCCTTGACCGAAATCGAACCCAGGACCTTTCAGTCTGCAGACCGACACTCTACCACTGAGCCAAACCAGTTTCGGCTCATCATTGATGTTTCTATCTCTTTCCCCCTCTCCCTTCTTCTCTGAAGTCAATAAAAATATATTTTAACAAAAGAATTGTTGTATGCTGGTTCAGGCTGAGAATATGTCAGAGTCCAGAGCCCTGGGAGAAGGAGAGAAGCTTTAACTAGGTTAGTCAAACCAAGGTAGTAGGTATTTTATCCAGGTTTGCCAGTAGGTACAAACAGTTCAACTAATCATTTATGTGACAAGGAAAGGAAATTTGGAGTATTCATGTGTCTTTGTGGCCTTTTCATAGGGAGATTTATTAAGCCATCACTATTTTCCAGGATCGTAGGCCTTGGGTCAAGTTCAACATTGTCAAATGTAGGCTCTGGAATATACCATATTTGCCAGCGTATAAGACGATTTTTTGGCCCTGAAAAATATGCCTCCAAGTGGGGGGTAGTCTTATATGGCGAGTATATAACAAACTCTGTATTTTTAGTGGAAATGTTAGGGGGTCGTCTTATACGCCCAGTTGTCTTATATGCCGGCAAATATGTATTTTTCAGGGCCAAAAAAAAAATCGTCTTATACACAGGCAAATACGGTATATTTAAGAAAAGGCACCCGATCTTTAATGATGCTATTTGATTACACATGGAGGCAGAGAAAAAATGCTCTAAACAATCTTAAACAGATATGTATTTTGTATTCTGAAATACAGAATTGAGTGAGGGAGACACAAATGAACAAAACCCCAAGGCTGAACTCTTTAGAAAAGCCTGACTATAGAGGAATTCCCCTCCCAAGTGAACTCTGATTCTCTTGATTGTAAACGTTATGGCAGGCTCTGTTCTTTTCCTTTGGACCATGCTGTGAGATCGTGCTGGGGAAGTTCTCTCTGCAGTCTGCTAACGGACATTTGTAGTGGGATTTGAAATTATTCAATTCATATATGAATGAGCATATTGCATCCGGGACCTACAGATTGCATTTTTGTCAGTGTATGTTTCTGAATGGGTTGAATTAAAACAAAATGAAATGTGACTTTGAAATAAATTATTTTTGAGGCGAGTAATATGTGATCTTAGAACATCTAGCTCTCATCTAACCATAGAGTTTACAATTGCAAGGAAACCTCAAGGTCACGGAATCCAGTATCCCACACAGTGCAGGAATTCCCTTGTAAAAGATTCTTAGTAACTAGTCATCCAAGCGCAGTATGAATATCTTTAGTGTTGGCAATCTCACTCCAGGGGCCATGTCGTTTTTGAATTGCCCTAATTGTTGAAAATGTTCTCATGCTGGATTGAGGTATAGCTATCTAGTGAAATAGGAGTACTTCATTTGCATCGCTGCTTTAGAAATATACAAGCAAATAAATGCAAAATATCTAATAATCTCCAAATTGAATACCAGCTCCGGGGGACAGAATTAATCCTTCTATCACTCATTCATTATTCAATGAGTCTTAATACTGCCTCCTCATAAAACATAATGTCTGCGACACAGGTCTTTCCTATTTAATTTTGTTTGCAAAACAAATTTTAGGGAGGCAGAATGCATGTTTCAGTGAACGATATGCACTCTCAAAAATAGCATAGGTTCATGGCATTTTATTGCTTTTTAAAAATATATTCCATTGATTTTTTACAGAGAGGAAGAGAGAGGGATAGTTAGTAACATCAATGAGAAAGAATCCTTGACCAGCTGCCTCTTGCACGCCCCCTACTGGGGATGTGCCCGCAACCGAGGTACATGCCCTTGACTGGAATCAAACCCGGGACCTTTCAGTCCACAGTCCAAAGCTCTATCCACTGAGCCAAACCGGTTCCGGCCTTTTATTGCTTTTGGGTTCTTGTACAAGTCAAAGTAAATTCTGTCTTGTTCCAGGGAGTTTCCACTGACTTCCCTCCCAATTGTAGAAAAAAGCAGTTTTGCCTTCATTTGTAATTCAACTAATTTACTCCGTAGAAATTTCTGCTTTTTCATTTTTTCCTCCAAACCAGTGTAAGATCTGTGTGGCTTTCTCATTTAATGAGTAAAACTAAAATTTTTAGTAGGTCTTCATTTTCATTTTTATATCTGTATTAGTCATCATATCATCTTTTCCTGAAAATTACCTTTTAAAAGGTTGGAATATCTTCCAAGAAGATGCCCAGTGGGTTCACCTACCAGGAACTGGTAAATTTCCTCACTAGAGAAGGGTATCCCATGGCTGACTTAAATCCAGGCTCCCAAAGGTGAATCCTTTGCAGCAGCAGAAATTTTTGTGGAGCTTTTAAAGTCAATTAAAAGGTAGCTCTGTTTGTCTTGTCTTGCCTTGTCTTTTCTTTTCTTTTCTTTTCTTTTCTTTTCTTTTCTTTTCTTTTCTTTTCTTTTCTTTTCTTTTCTTTTCTTTTCTTTTCTTTTTTTAATTGTCTGCTCTGCCTAATGTGCTGAAAGAGAAAACAGACAACACTAAATGAAATCAAGAGAGTGATGTATAAATAAAATCAGAATGTTAACAAAGATATAGAAATTATAAAAAAGAACCAAATAGAAATCGTGGAGTTGAAGTACAAAATAAATTGGGAAAAAAAATCACTATAGGCATTCAATAAACTTGACCAGGTAGAAGCAAAAAGTAAATCAGTGAACTTAAAGACAGGTTATTTAAAATGACCAAGTCCAAGGAGAAGAAGAATGAATAAGAGAGAAGAGAGGCTGATGTAGTTATTGGACATAAGTGGACTAAATGTAAATTACAGGAGTTTCACAAAGAGAAGAACGAAATAAAGAGGTAGAGAGTTGATTTGAATAAAGTGAGAATCTCCCCAAATTTGAAGAAAGAAATGTATAGAAAATCAGGAAGATCAACATCCAAGTACAATAAATTCAGAGACCCAAGGCAGATTATAATCAATTTGTTAAAATCATGGACAGATTCTTGAAAGCCAGAGAAAAGTGATTCATTGCATATAAGGGAGCACCTATAAAGACAAAGCCGGTTTGCTCATCAGAAACCTTGCAGACCAGGAGAGAGTGGGAGTGATATATTCAAGTGCTGAAAGAAATCCAAAACTACCCAATAAGAACACTGTATTGGGCAAAGCTGTCATTCAAACATGAAAGAGAAAATAAGACATTGCCAGATAAACAAAAGCTGAGGCAGTTCATCACCACAAGACAAGCCCTGTAAGACATTCTAAAGCATGTTGTTCAAGTTGAAAGAAAAGAATGCTAGACAGTAACATTAAAGCATATGACAACATAAAACTCGCTGGTAAAAGTAAATACATAGACATAGCCCTAACCGGTTTGGCTCACTGGATAGAGCGTTGGCCTGTGGACTGAAATGTCCCAGGTTTGATTCCAGTCAAGGGCATGTACCTTGGTTGTGGGCACATCCCCAGTAGGAGGTGTGCAGGAGGTGGCTGACCAATATTTCTCTCTCATGGATGTTTCTAACTCTCTATCCTTCTCCCTTCCTCTCTGTAAAAAAAATCAATAAAATATATTTAAAAAATAAAAAATAAATATATATATATATATAGACTACAGCATTGTACTGTTGGTGTATTTAATTCTGAAATAGAATTTAAAAGGAAATTAATTAAAACAAATATATATTTAACATAATAGATGCATAATATGAAATATAAAATTTGTGTCATCAATTATATAAACTAGGGGCAGAAATGTAAACAGGAAGAGGTTTTTCCTGTTTTATTGAGATATATTTGGCACGTTGCATTGTATAATTTTGAGTTCATATAAATAATTAAATGATTGAAATCATAACATTAGCTAACACCTCTGTCCTATCACATAGTTTATTTTTATTGGGAGAATATTTAAAATCTGGAAATAGCTGTTTTTAAAAATATTATATTTTTATTGATTTCAGAGAGGTAGGGAGAGGGAGAGATAGAAAGAATTATCAATGAAGAGAGAGAATCATTGATTGGCTGCCTCCTGCACATCCCACACTGGGGATTGAGCCTACAACCCAGGCATGGGCCCTGACAGGAAATTGAACTGTAAGCAACTTGTTCATAGGTCCGATGCTCAACCATTGAGCCACCCCAGCAGGGCTTTGAGTAGTTTTTATATGCAATTGAAGCATATAAAATGAATTAGTTTAAAATGGTTTAAAATAAGTAATTATGACTTTAATACTTTTATGTAATCCCCATGATAATCATGAAGATAATACCTATAAAGATGGTTTTGAAAATTATTCTATGTGCCAGTTTTCCTCACTGTATGATTATAAGTAGGATCTTGAATACATATATACTTTTATATCTATATGAGTCATGATTTTACATTTTACTGAAAATTATCTCTTTCTACAAGTCTGTCAAAGGCTCCTTTTAAAAATACCATTTAGAGTGAAAATATTGGTATTTACTCTTCTTAAAGTTGAATATTGATAATACAGGTTGATTTAGTATAGCTCTGGTGAATAAAACTTTATGAGATGATGGGAATATTTTCTATTTGTACTGACCAATGGGGTAATGACTAACTATGTTTAGCTATAAAGCACTTGATATGTGGCTTTTGCCATTGAGAAACTGGGATAATTCACATTTAAATAGCCACGCATGGCAACATTGGGCAGAGAAGATCTAAAGATTGCAACATGGAGATATTTCTGATGGCAAAAGAAACAAACCTGGCGGAAAAGGAGTTATTAAAAACGATATTCCTCTGGTAGACACTTTCTACCTTACATTCTTTTGAACTATGTATACTTGAATTTAATAAATCAAAAAGAGAACTCTTGAAGGTATCCTTTAAAATAATGATGGTAAGAATATTTTAGTGAATTAGTATTCTAAATTTTTAAAAAATTATCTTTGCCGAAACTGGTGTGGCCCAGTGGATAGAGTGTCCGTCTGCCCACTGAAAGGTCCCAGGTTCGATTCTGCTCAAGGGCATGTGCATTGGTTGCGGGCACATTCCCGGTAGGGGGTTTGCAGGAGGCAGCTGGTCGATGTTTCTCTCTTATTGACGTTTCTAGATCTCTATCCCTCTTCCTTCCCCTCTGTGGAAAATCAATAAAATATATTTTATAAAAAATAAAAAATAAATAAAAATTTTCTTTATTTTTTAGAGTATTAGAGATGTCTCCCATTTCCCTTCCATTGCTTTCCTCCACCCAGTTCCCACACCACCCCAGGCCTCCACAGTATCATCTCTGCCCATGAGTTATGCATGCAAGTTCTTTGGTTAATCTCTGACCACCTCCCTCCCTCCCCGGCTTTCATCTGATATCCCTCAGTCTGTGCCATGGTTCTGTGCCTCTGGGCATATTTTATTTATCAGTTTATGTTGTCCATTAGATTCCACATGTAAGCAAGAGAATGTGCTGCTTGTCTTTCTCTTACTGGATAATTTTGCTTAGCACAATACGCTCCAGTTTCCTCCACGCTATCTCAAAGGTAAGAGACCTTCACTTTTATAGCTGCATAATATTCCATTGTGTAAATGTAGCACAGCTATTTCTTTTTTAATGCTCACTTGAGGATATTTTTCTGATTTTTAGAGAGAGGGAAAGGCAGAAGGAAATATCAATCTGAGAGAAACACATCAATTGGTTGCCCTGCCCAGGACCCAGGCTGGGGAGGTGTCTGAAACCAAAGCCCTTTGCCAGAGCTGAACACTGCGGCCCTTTGGACTGCGGGCTGACAATATGCACACTGAGACAAACGGGCTAAGGCTGTACCACGGCTTTTTATCCACTCATTTACTGATGGGCACTTGGACTTTTTCTATATCTTAGCTATTGTAAAAAAAAAAAAAAAAGCCAAGAGCTGGTATGAACATAGAGGTGCATGTATTCTTTCTGATTGTCCTAGAAGTGGGATCAGTGGGTCAAATGGCAGTTTGACTTTTAATATTTTGAGGAAATTCTGTAGTGTTTTCCATAGTGGTTTTACCAGTTTGCATTCCCACCAGCAATGCATTAGTTTCTTTTTTGTTTGTTTGTTTGTTTGTTTGTTTTTCCCTCTATATACTCTGCAGCACTTGTTGTCTGTTAATTTATTGATGGTAGCCATTCTAACAGGTGTGGGGTGATAGCTCTCATTGCCATTTTAATTTGCGACTCTCTGATGATTAGTGACTTTCAGCACTTTTTCATAGGTCTCTTGGCCACCTGTATGTCTACTTTGGAGAAGTGTCCATTTTTTATTTTTATTATTTTAAAGGATTCACAGTTTGTTAACTGACCAGATTACAAAAATAACAATGGTCAGTACCTTAGTTCATTCTTCTTCTTTTAAAACATATTTTTATTGATTTAAGGATAGAAAGGGAGAGGGAGAAAAATAGAAACATCAATGATGAGAATCATTGACCTGCTGCCTCTTGCACACCCCTAGGATCGAGCCTGCAACCCAGGGATGTGCCCTTGACCGGAATTGAATCCAGAACCCTTCAATCCATAGGCTGATGCTCTATCCACTGAGCAAAACTGGCCAGGGCATCATTTTTCTAATAAGCCTACTCATCTGGTCTTCCCTGTTGCCATCATCTTCACCTTCTACAAAATGGGTGTTCATAATTCCCTGCATTTGTATTATTTTTAAATTATAGGTGTATATCCCTAAACAAATGTAGTATTGTTTTGAAATTTTGAACTTTATATAAATAGTATGATAAAATAGGTATTCTGTAACATCTGCTTGGTTCTTTGTACTTGTGAGATTTATTCCAGTTGATATGTGTAGCTATAGTTTATTCATTATCAGTGTTAGGTGATATTCCATTGTTTCGTGTACATTTATCAAATTATCATCTGTCCAAGAAATTGAAATAATATGGTGAGAGCCTGACCGGGTTGCTCAGTTTGTTGGAATGTCATCCCATACATAAAAAGGTTGTGGGTTCGAATCCCAGATAGGGGACGTACCCAGGTTGTGGGTGTGATCCCTGTTTGGGGCAAATACAGGAGGCAGCCAATCAGTGGTTTTCTCTCACAGTTATATTTATCTCTTTCTCCCCCCTTTCTCTCGTTCTAAAAATCTATTGGTGCATATCTTCTGGTAAGGATTGTTAAATATAGAAATAATGTGAGAAACCCAAGTTAAACAATATTTAAATCATTATAATTACTTTTGGGACTATTAAAATAAGTTTATTATGAACCAGTTAGCAAGGAAGAAAGAAATATCCCTATTTAATATGAACATAAATCAACTTTCCAATTGCCTTTGCATTAGTGACTTAAAATCTGTAAGTAATGTACTGATTCAATAGTAAGGTGCTGTTTATCTCAATTCTACTTAATTTGGAGGTAATGCATTATGTAGGAAAACTTAGATTATCAGTATTGATTAATGATGTGAGGCAGATAACTTGCAAAATAGGTTGGAGATTGCCAGTGATGTTTCTGGTCTCAATCATGATGAAGTGGCTTGCTCTGATGTACCTAAGTACCCTGTCTAATGAGTTGTGTCATCTCAATTGGCCACACACTGGTGAAAACAAAAAAACAAGTTAATCATAATGATATCTCACAAAAGCCAAGCCATTAGCCAGCCACAACCTCAGCCCAGAAAATGTTTCTGGCCATTTGGTCTTTACTTCATCTTAGCCTTCACAAGTAGAGAAACAAAATGTTTGAGGAGAGTATATGCTGCTAAATACTTCTGATTGGCATGCCATATATGGTCTTGTTAAAATATGGAGGGGAATAAGCATGCAAAAGAATGCACATTAAATTGCTAAAGTGAATACAATAGAGAGAGAACATTTGTTATTTTGGTCATCCACCATGTTCCATCATGAATGGGAATAGAAATTTTGGAGATATCATAGATCCTGGTAATGGCTACTCATGTATCTTACTCATTATACAAAAATCCTTAACAGTATATGCCATTTCTTACTAGGCATTTTTTTTCAACTTTTTGGTAACCTTCAATCATGTTAGAATACTAATGTGACAATAGCTATTTCTGTTGTATTATAATCTAACTAAAACTTGTTTTATCTTTTCTCAGACATGAGTTTTATGTGGTAGTGATTATGATATTGTCATGGAAAGGAAACCAGACTAAAAACAGTTAACAAATAGAGCTCTTTTATTATCTATTTCCCAAACAATCTCCATTTTATTTACCATTTGACAAATGCATTCTTATTTTATAAAATAGTGAAAACTCTTTATACAGGGTGCCTCACATCTTCATGTCTTTATTTACATGAAGACTTTTAGGTCAAAAATGTATGTTGTTTCTATTAGCTATATTGTTTTTAATTATACAGAAAAGGTGCTGTTTGAATTTTTCTATTCCGGTGTTTTCTGGGTTCAAGAACATGATATAAAAACACTGTCATTTTACTATATCATTAGTACTATGCTAATATTTTATATTATGAGGATTTAATTATTTTGCCTATAGATATTAGAACATATATTAAACTTTTTATTTGCATAAGGAGCATATTATTACAAATCCTAATATTTCTCAGATGGTAAGACAAAATTATATCCAAATAATGAGAATATATATTGAAAATTCCACATCTAGAAGCTTGGGGTAAATAAATGATTTGGTGAAATGGAGAACATAATTTTTTAAATAATTATATACATTATTTTAATGTGTATTTTATGTATTTCAGAGAGGAAGGGAGAGGGAGAGGGAGAGGGAGAGGGAGAGGGAGAGGGAGAGGGAGAGGGAGAGGGAGAGAGAGAGAGAGAGAGAGAGAGAGAAATTGATGATGAGAGAGAATCATTGATTGGCTGTCTCCTGAATGTCCCTCACCAAGGATTGAGCCAGCAACCCGGGCATATGCCCTGACCAGGAATCAAACCATGACCTTCTGGTTCGTAGGTTGATGCTCAATCTCTGAGCCAAGCCAGCTGGGCATGATATACATTATTAATGCTAAAATATTTGAGGATTTTGGGCACAGCATCCACTGTGTATAAGAAGAAAGAGATTTGCAAGTGAGACATTTCCATCGGAATTTGAAAGGCTAGACTAGAAATTAGCTAGTTGGTACTCTTTTTTCTTTTCCTGAATATATTTTTTCACTTCTTTCCTCTCCCCAACATTTTTCAAGTTATTAACCAGATTGCCTAAGGGAGAAACCATCTCTTGAAAAAATTATAATACCTTGGCTTCAGTTTCTTCTACCTTTCCTAATAAGTTCACCTTTCTAAAGGAGACATTGTAACAAAGCTTTTCTGCAGGGATTTCACAATATTCAGTAAGGTCCGACTCCTTTTTTTTCTTAGGCTAAATATTTCCTCACTGAAAGAAGCCTTTTATCGGCACCTATTCTCTTTTCCCACGGCTTTATATAAATCCTCTATATTTTCTTAAATAGGACAGATTATATTAGGAATTCAGTTCCAATGCCACAGTACTTGAATTTAGTTGTGAGTGGTTCCCCCCCTCCTAATCTCTATAAAAACTTTGATAGCTGATTGAAGAGAACTCGCCTTCCTTGTGTGCTTTGTTCAGTTGCTAGGCTTTCATGGTAAGTGATGGGGAAAGATGGATAAAAGGAAATCTTGCATGGCCATGAAATCCTAGTTCAGTTTGGAACAAACATCTTGGCTTTAATGTCTTTGCCACTTTTTAACATATTTAAGTACTTTGGTGTCTGTGAATGCTTGTCCACAATCTTGAATTGAGTAGGATTTGAAACTCTCAGGCACTTTTAGAATACATTTTGTTTTTGATCATACATTGTCAAAGAGTATGTTAGATTACAGAGTTGGTTTATTGCCACTTTGTTTCTCAATAAAATATATGCATCTACATTTTCCCCCAGTTACATATTATGTATAATTGAATTTCAAGGGGGTAGCAGGTAATTTTCAATATAGAACTATTTGTTATACTTAATAGCTTACATTTATTTGGGAAAGTGATTCATTTTATTTAAATTTCTCAAATATTCAAAGCACTGAGGAAAAGTATCCTATATAATAAAAGGCCAGGGGCCATAAGCATAGCTACCATTATGACTGCTCAACCAATACCATGAGGTAAGCTGACCACCTCTCAGTCCCTCCCCCTTCTCCCTTCCTACCTCAGACTGCAGGTGAACCGGGAACCATGGAGAAGTGGATGGGTGGTGGCGGGGTGGGACTGGGGACTAGCGAGTGGGCTGAACTGGTGACTTCTTGGTCCCTCTCCCTGGCCCTCAGGCTTTGATGGATCAGCGATGATGAATGGGGGGACAGGGGTGGGTGGCGGGAAGACCAAGCTGGTTGTCAGGCCATTGGATCCCCAGCTGCTCAGGGGCTCAGGCTGGCAGGAAAGCCTGCGCTGATAACTTCACCTTCATGTCCTTGCACCAGGCCAGCTGCTGATGGAACATACTGCCCCCTAGGGGATGCTCACGTGGGCGCTGCCACCACCATGAAAGCTGCTGCTGGGGCTTGCAGTGCTGATGGAAGCTGTGGGGCTTGCCCACGACCTACCTGCCCCAGCAGGGGAGGCAGCGTTTGGCCTGGGGACTGGTGAACAGGCAGAAGGTGGCCCTCATAGCAGGCTAGGTCTAGGAACCCTCCCCACACGATTTCATGCACTGGGCCTCTAGTAGAGAATAACTTTCTATTATTGATTTGAAGTCCTGTAATACAAGATGGTCTTGCTTTTTCTACTGGGTAAACTTTATTTTTGTACTTACTATATAATGGCCAAGAAAAAATCAGTTGTTTTTCCATTAGCTTAACAATTCTGAACAATATGTGTGTTCACATATTTTGATTCAAAATGTGTTAGAAACATGACTGAATAACTGGTGAATCATTTGGTACTTTTACATAGGCATGTTATTATTTTTTAATATTTTTTATTGATTTTTACAGAGAGGAAGGGAGATGGATTGAGAGCTAAGATGGAAACATATCTTTTGTGACTGGCCTCTCTCTCTTAGGATAATATACACAAATTACTTTATTTTCTTAGGATAATATATACAAAGCACTTTATTCCTTTTTATTGTAAATTAATACTTAATTGGATGGATATGGCACATTTTACTTATCTTGTCATCAGCTAATGAACATCTGGGTTATTTATAAATGTGGCTCTTATGAATAATATTGTTATGAAAATCATGTGAAAGTTATTGGTGTGGAGATGTGTTTTCACTTATCTTTGGGTATATACATAGGGGCCGGATTCTGTTTTATATTGTAACTTTGTGTTTAACCTTTAAAGGAACTGTCAGAATTTTCTCAAGAAGCTCTAGTATTTTTAATTTCCACTGACATTATATGAATATCTCAATTTCTCCGTTTCCTTGCCAATACTTTTTGGTCTTATTTATTTTAGCCATCCTAGTGAATATAAAATGGTATGCCATTTTGGTTGTAATGCACATTTCTCTACTGAATAATAACGTTGAATAACTTTTTTGTGTTCTTTAATATACATACAGAATATATATATATATATATATATATATATATATATATATATATATATATTCTTATTGATTTCAGAGAGGAAGAAATGGAGAGATAGAAACATCCATGATAAGAGAGAATCGCTGATCTGCTTCCTTCATGCCCACACAGGGGATGGAACACATAACCCAGGAATATGCCCAGAAAGTGAATCAAAATGTTATCTCCTGGTTCATAGGTCAACACTCAAACACTAGGTCATGCTGGCTGGGCCCAGGTTTTTATGTTCTTATTGGCCCATTTGTGTATCTTCTTTGGAGAAGTGTTAATTCATATGCTCTGGCCATTTGTAAATTGGGTTATTTGCCGATACTGGTTTGGCTCAGTGGATAGAGTGTTGGCCTGCGGACTGAAAGGTCCTGGGTTCCTTTCTGGTCAAGGGCACGTACCTTGGTTGCCAGCACATCCACAGTGATGGGTGTGCAGGGGGCAGCTGGTCGATCTTTCTCTCTCATCGACCTTTCTAACTCTCTATCCCTCTCAATTCTTCTCTGAGTAAAATTAATAAAATATATTTTTAAAAATAAAAAAATAAAGAAGTCTACGAAACAGAAACTACTTTTAAAAAATAAATTGGGTTATTTGTGTTCTGGTTGCATTGTAAGAGTGCTTTGTATACATGATGGGAAAGTATTTCTCATTTTGTGTGATGTAATTTTACCGCCTTAGTGATGATGGTCTTTAAAGCACAATAATGTTTTATTATGGTTAAGTCCAATGTATGCATTTTTGTTTGTTTCTTGTGCTTTTAGTTAATCTTAAGAAGACTGCCTAACCCATGATCATAAAAAAAAATATCTTAAATTTCTTTGTAAGAATTTTAGTTTTTACATTTGAGCCTGTAATTAATTTTGAGATAATTTTTGTGTTTGATATGAGGAAAGGGTCCAATTTCATTTATTTACGTGGATATTCAGTTTTCCAAGCTTCATGCTTTTTTTCCTTTTCATTGTTGACACTGTGACAGACCTCCCCCCTTACTTTGCCTGTGTCCCTCCCCCCAGCCCCCAGCCCCCTTCCCCCTGTCCATCACCATACTGTTGTCTGTGTCTATGGGTTATGTGTGTATGTTATTTGTTATTTTTTTAAGATGTAAAAAATAATCTCCTGAGGTTCTTGTTAAAATGCAGATTCTGCTTCATTAGTGGCCCTGAGGATCTGCTTTATAGAAAGTTTCCAGATGATGCTATTGAATGTGGTCCTCGGACTGTATTTTGAATAGCAAGGTAATAGACAACTACTGAACTAGGAATTGCAAATAAATTCTAAGTGTGCATCTGCTTTGATCTCACCTGAGCTTTACTGGTCCTAGTATATGGGAGACTATAACTTTTCTACTACTTTGAAGATAATATTCTATTATGTCAAGCCTTAAGTTGAGATTTGTCAAGTATCATCACTAAGTCTGAGTTTTTAAAAAAATATATATTTTATTGATATTTTACAGAGAGGAAGGGAGAGAGATAGAGAGCTAGAAACGTCGATGAGAGAGAAACATCAACCAGCTGCCTCTTGCACACCCCCTACTGAGGATGTGCCCGCAGCCAATGTACATGCCCTTGACCGGAATTGAACCTGGGACCTTTCAGTCCGCAAGCCAATGCTCTACCACTGAGCCAAACCGGTTTCGGCAAGTCTGAGTTTTTCATTTTAACCAGCAGAGATCATCTGTCTAGTTACATTGGAGCAAGGTGTTCAGCTCTTATAACCATCGGTTGTGGCTAAGGGTGTTGGAGGCAGCTCTCAGAGAAGAGGGTCTTAAGCTAGTCAGAGAATGAATAATCTTTTCATTTCAGAGACATCTGGGATTTTTTTTTTTTACATTTAAATTTAAGAATTAATAAATGGCAATTAGTAAGACCTAGAACATCTTCAAATGACAGTAATTCTGCTTTGATAAGGTGAAATAGAATTTTCCTGGAATACTATTTCTCCTTCATGTTTTATCGTTAGCAATAATGACTAGCTTGTAACATTTCAGTATGGGCTCTTGGTGTAACACAGGTAGTCCTGGTGCAAATGGTCCAGGAAATTGGGGTGACCTCTTCCCCACTGGTGCTGGGGGTGGGGTCCTTGCAATATGTTGAGAAAAATAATTTTATTAGACTTGCACGGGAGGATGAGTATTGTTTATTTGCATAGAATTACATCTCTGGGTTTCCAAAGTCACATTTCCCATAGTCCAGTTATAGAAGTGTAGCTGGGGTTTCAGTAGAGCTAGAAGCAAAGCCAGTGTCCAGAGTTACCTTTCCATGTCGAAGCTGGGTCCAGTTCAGCATCAGGCTAGTTGCAGTCCATTGGTCCATTGTGTGTGGGCAAATGCCAGAAAACATGAGTGAGTGGGCCCCACAAGCCAGGAGGCAAGCTCAACATGCTGACAGAACAAATCTTAGTTTAGGGGAACACATATCCCAAATTTTGTACCCTTGTAGTGGCCATGCCTATTCTGGCCAATGACCTGTTCCCAGGTGTGACTGACATCAAGCACCTTTGCTAGTCCTTGACTATACTGGGTATGTATCTATATTCACTTTGTTGGACCCCTGGGGAGTGTAAACTTGTAGCTTCCTGGTGAAGCTGCCCAAATGGCATGCCTTTAATACTTGGCCTTCTCTTTACCCCTTTTTGGTTATTAATAAGTAGCTTAATTAGATGGTATCACAAGACCTTGGAGTGGGCAGTCACTGCTAAGGTACTGAGTCTCTGTGGATGCTTTCTCATTTATAGACTGAGAATAACAGCTCTTCTATAGAGACATTTTAATTACTTTGTTTCTGGAATAGAGTGTAAGTGCTGAATCTATATTAGTTTTCCTCCCCTCCTACTTCGAGAAAAGATTTTCTGTTGATTTACATATAAATAACCAAGTATAATAGGGCCATTAAATTAAGGATACAATAAGAGACATCTAAGGGAAAGAGAACATAGTTTTTCTACAAAATCTAGGCTAAAACAAGTTACTCTGGCTCAAAATTTAACTATGATCTTTTTGGCAGATATAATAGAAAGGGAAACAAAATCAATTTACACACTCTTAATATGTAAAGATAAAAAGACATACTAGTTTATTAAGAGAGATTAAATTTTTTCTTAGCATTACATTTATGTTTAATTATTACAAACTAGAGGCCTGTTACATGAAGAGATTCGTGCAATAGGCATTCGTTCCCTTGGCTTCCAGCACCAGTTTTCCTCCAGCATCTGGGACCCAGACCTTCGCTTTGGTTAGAGTCTGCCATCTTTGTCTTTGCTGCAGACTCTAGAGCAGGGATGGGCAAACTTTTTGACTTGAGGGCCACAATGGGTTCTTAAACTGGACTGGAGGGCCAGAACAAAAGCATGGATGGAGTGTTTGTGTGAACTAATATAAATTCAAAGTAAACATCATTACATAAAAGGGTATGGCCCACTCTTTTGGCTCCGCATGGGCCAGATAAAACAGCCAAACAGGCCAGATCCGGCCCACGGGCCATAGTTTGCCCACACCTGCTTTAGAGTCTGCAGTCTTGTCTTCCCTGCAGCACTCCACTCCTGTATATCCCTTCGCCTTCTGCCCTCTCTCTCATAGCAGATATTTTGCCCTGCCTGGCCACTCCACATCTGAAGCAGCTGGGCAGCCACCACGTTTGGCCTTTTAATTTGCATACTCACTCTGATTGGCTGTGGGTGTGGCAGAGGTATGGTCAATTTACATGTTTATATATTATTAGGAAAGCTGATTAAGACGAAAAATACAATGGCCTACTTTACAATGATTAAAAAGCATCAAATGATAGATGATATATTTTATGGTTCATAAAATTCATCTAGCCTCTTCCCACTGCCCAATTTCAAAATTTTAAGTATTTGTACCATTAGCATCCTGCTTCTAGTTAGTTAACATGCTATTTATTAAATTTCTATTGTTGCTGTAACTAAAAGTCTCAGACACTGTGGCCTAAAACAACAGAATTTGATTATTTTATAGTTTGGGACATCCAAAACCTAAAATGAATCCCACTGGAATAAAACCAAGGTATCAGCAGGCTGAGTTCTTTCTGAAAGCTCTAGGGGCAATTTATTTCCTTGTATTTTATGGTTTCTAGAGTCTGCCTACATTCACTGGCTTGTGGTTCCCTTCCTCCATTTTCAAAACCTGTCAGACTAGCCTTTATCACTCTGCCCTTGTTCTTGGTTCTCTTCTGCCTTCATCTCTTCTCCTTTTATGGCCCCTTCAATAACAGATTGAAAAAATTTTTTTATTGACACAAAAATCTATTTTCAACTTAAAATGATACAAACATTTCTATTTCCTTTTAAAAATATTCTCCTCATTTAAAACAATCTATACTAATAAAAGCCTATGTAGCCCTCGAGTCATCACAAGATGGCCACTCCATGTCATCACAAGATGGCTGCCCCCACATTGTCACAAGATGGCCACCATAAGATGGCCGGCAGGGGAGGGCAGTTGTGGGCAATCAGGCAAGAAAGGGAGGGCATTTGGGAGGGTCCAGGCCTGCAAGGGAGGGCAGTTAGGGGTGACCAGACTGCCAAGGAAGGGCAGTTGGTGGCCATCAGGCTGGCAGGGGAGGGCAGTTGAATGCAACCAGTTCTGTAGGGGAGGGCAGTTGGTAGCAGCCAGGCTGGCAGGTGAGGGCAGTTGGTAATGATCAGGTCAGCATGAGTGGGCAGTTGTGGGTGATTGGGCTGGCAGGGGAGCAGTTAGACATCTAACAGGACAGCAGGGGAGTGGTTAGGGGGCATTCTGGCAGGCAGATGAGTGGTTAGGAGCTGGCAGACAAACATCCCAAGAGGAATCCCAGATTGGAGATGTTACAGGCTAGGCTGAGGGACACTTCCCCCCAGTATACAAAATTTGTGCACTATGCCTCTAGTCTATATATGTAAAAGACTAAGTGACCATTCGACTGTTCAACATTTTGGTAGCTATGATATGCACTAACCACCAGGGGAAGATGTTCAATGCACAGGCATGGGAACATGGAACAGATGTATGAATTTCAGAGGAAAGGGGGGAGGAGTGCAGGAAGAGTTGAATTAAAGATCTTATATATGCATACTAGAGTCCCAGTGCACTTGTGAGGTGTGGAGTCCCTAGGCCTGGCCTAAAACTGGCCCAATGCATGGATTCATGCACTAGTGGGGTTCCTTGGCCTGAACTCTGGTAATCTGGCCAAAACCAGTAGTCCAACATTCCCCAAGGGAGTTCTGAATTGCCAGAGGATGAAAGCCAAGCCATGGGACCCCACCAGTGCACTCATCTGTGCACTGGGCCTCTTGTTTATTATAAAATGCCTCAAGCATGTTAGTTTAAAAATAATAATGATAACAATCACCCTGGCAACAAACACTTATATATCATACTAGTGTCCTAGTGCACGGATTCATACACATTGAAAGGAAATAAATTAGAAGAAATGTTTTAATATCACTATTCATTCTTTCTCTGTAATAGAAGTGTCAACCAAATTCACGATTGATAATAACAGGTCAAAACACACATGTGTGATTGGCACCAGAGAGAGCTTTATCATGCATGTGTGATTAAACTTAGCATTTTATAAATATAAAATAAACTTGCTTAATTAGACCTGCTTTCTGATTTAGCTAAACATTTTCCAGCCCAGTGAAGCACCCCAACTACTCTTTCAGGTAACTGTTAGCAACATAGCAGTAAATATCAACATGAAGCAGATTATTATCATAGATCATTCAGGGAGAACAAGGGGTAAAATATTTAACTGTATCAGTTTTTTACAATATTCTGCACAGTGAGAAAACCTGAAGTAATTTTCAAGTTGTACCATTTCTTCTTTTCAGTCAGATGAAGTTTCTAAATCTTTCAAATCTCCATTTTCCAGCTATTATAAAGAAAATAGGATTCTACCAAGTCTCCAATCTAACTACTGCAGGATTTCTGTGAGGATCAAATGAGATGAGGCACATGAAAATTATTCACAAACATTGGTTAATCTGTAAAATGTTTGCACCTGGCTATAAAGCAAGCCATGTTCCTGGGATAAAGGAACTCCAAGGAGGCTAGTCCCTAGAGAGGGGAAGCTGGGTGTTGCTACATGACATCATTACATGGAGCCCACAGCAACATTTTTAGGGTTGGGCTGGGCTGTGGGCCACATTTTGCACCCTGGGGTCTTGACAGCCTTGGCTGAGATTTGATGGGCTGTTGTTCCAAGGTGGTGGTGGGGACTGTGTCCCACTTGGGGGAAGGCAAGGGTTGGTTTGTCAGCATTAGGTCCCTGGTGCCATTTATTTTTAAATGGCCAATGCATGTCATGGCAGCTACTCAGTTGAGTGTCTACTCCCTGGTGGTCAATGTGCATCATAACTGCTGGTCATTCAGATGAACACTTAGCCTTTTATATATAAATGATGGATGGATGGATGGATGGATGGATGGATGGATGGATGGATTGGATGGATGGATGGATGGATGGATGGATAGGTAGGTAGATAGATAGATAGATAGATAGATAGATAGATAGATAGATAGATAGTATAAGCCAGGCCCCTTTTATTACAGTGAAAATTGAGTCAAAGAGAAACTTACCTAAGGTCATACAGCTCATAAGTGGTGCTGTTTGAAACCAATAGTCTGACAGTATGGCTTCTGATTTTTTGCTCCCAAATTCTAATTAAACTTCTTTTTGTTGTTGTTGTTGTTGTTTTGCTTTTTGGTGATGTGGTCAATATTCAATCAGCTTAAAGCTTTGTTTTAGCAGACTTATATTTTATTGCCAAAATGTATAATACTGGTATCTTGGAATATATTCTATAAATAATATATAAAATATTATTTTTTCATATTAAAATATATAATCTGTATTAAATACTGCAGTTATTGTTATCTGTTAAAAATCAACCTCAGGTGTCTGTGGGCATTAACCATTTTAACTCCTTTTATGTCCAAATATTATTTTGGCTTTATGACTTATTGATACTTTGGATAAAACTCTGGGTACAAAATTATTGATGCTTTCAAGATTCTTCAGGGCTTTCTCTCTCTTCTAGATTACAAGATTAATTATGAGATATCTGAATCTTGTTACTTGACCAAGACATTTATTTTTTTTTCACCTGGTTCTTTTATATAGTTAATAAATATTCTTGATATTTCCCTGATCATTTATTTCTTTTGAAGATTTTACTTTATCCATAGCGCTTTCCTTTATTCTCCATGAAGTTAATTATTTGTTAGCATGTTCTTTTCTTTCAGGAATATTTTGTCTTTGTGAAAAAAATATTTTTATTGATCTCAGAGAGGAAGGGAGAGGGAGAGAGAGTGATAGAAACATCAATGACATAAGAGAAACATTGATCTACTGCCTCTTGCATGCCCTCTATTGGGGATCAAATACACAACCCTGGCATGTGCTCTGACTGGGAATGGAACCATGACCTCCTGGTTCATAGGTCAATGGTTAACCACTGAGCCATGAATCTTTCAGGGAATTTTAATATCATTTATGTAATTATTTTCTGCCCTGTGGTGCCTCTATTGTTAGTTTCCATCAATAGCTATTGGATAAGTGCTGAACCTCCTTATTTATTTTCCATGTCTCCTTACTTAATGTTTATTTTTATGTCTGTTGCCCTTTTTTTTTTTTGCTTGAAGTTATGGAAAGTTTTATCAAAATTATCAATCATATCATCTGCTTGTCTTTGTTCACTTTGTTCTTTACTCTTCCCATTAAAATTTTTATTTTGTTACTTTTATTCAAGGAAGAGGATAAAGAGAATTAGCTGAGATTCCAAAAACTGGTACCTACTGGTTATAAACTAGAGGTAAAGGGGCATGAACAATTTGTAAATTATCTTGGATCCTAAGTCTGAAAACATTTTACTTTCAAATACCAATGGTTTAGTGATAAAAGTTTATGTTCTTGGCTTTATGGGTTTACCTATACAACTTGTTGCTATACAAAATCAATTTCTCATAATAATAAGACTATACATGCCCTTGCTGTAGAGTTTAGAATCTTAAAGCTAATTTACATAAAATGTATAGAAGACTCAAAATTACAGAGTGTAGAATATAAATGTTAGATATGTAATATAAAAATGATTAAAATGTTGATTAAAGTGAAAGAGGAAGTTGTAGGTTCTGAGAGTACAATAAAATTTAATGTTTAATACAACTGAAATATCTTGTCAGTGTTTTCAAACCAAGGGGGAAAAACAATACTAGATTAGCATAGTAATTTATTTCTCTCAGTTGCGGGTGACAGCATAATAATCATTAACTTTTTTTAAAGGAAAGAGAAAATATACCCCCGAGTTAATATATTTTGGCTTTATATGTCACAAATATAAAAAAAAAGTTCAACAATTTGGTATAATTTCTTTTTTAAAGTGTTTTTACTAGAGGCCTGGTGCACAAGTAGGGTCCCTAAGCTTGGCAGGCTCCTGGCTGGGGCTCCCCTTCCCTGGCTGCCTGCTGCAAGCCAGGCCCTTCCTTCATTCCATATCGCCCCCTAGTGGTCAGTTGGTCAGTGCACGTCATAGTGAGTGATGGAACTCCTGAGAGGATACTTTGTATATTAGCCCTTTATATATACAGATTGGTTTTACAGAAAGAGGAAAGGAAAGTCTGTGAGAGCAATATTAATATGACTGAAAAGTATTGATGGATTGCTTCTTGTTCAGACCTCAACCAGGGATTGAACCTACCACCTGGGTATGTGCCCTGAAGGGTAATCAAACCAGTGGCCTTTCATTGCTTAGGATGATGCTAAACCAACTGAGCCATACTTGCCAGGGCTGGCATTTCATTAAATGATAATGTTCCTAGAAATTAACTCAGAAGTCATTTTTTTTTCTTTATTGTGATTAATTTATTTAAAAACACATCCCAGTTTTCCTGTCATTAAAGGCAGAGTTATGGTTTAGGCCTAGAGTTTGGTATGTTATTTATTTAGAAAATATTTGAATTGATTTGCCTGCTATTTGTCAATGCTTTTACATTTGAACAATAATTTGCCCATGCTTAAAGGAAAAAAGAAATGGGATCCCTGTATTAAATTAATGCCAGCTAATCCTTCTGTGAGAATCTGTTGCCTTGAAATTTGTAGAAAAGCAAACAAACAAAAATTAGTCTCTTAAGATGCTAATATTAGAATGGAATTGGTTTTTGAGTGCAGAAAAAACTTAAATGCAAATATGCAAATTGCACTGTTCTTTTCCTTAAAATTTCTTCTGTCTAAACAGCACAATGATTTGGTATCTGTGTACTTGAGTCTCCCGTGTTAGCAATCACTCTAACCTGTGAATATGCTTAACCTCAGATATATACTAACATGACTTTTGAATAGGGGTTTAATTTCTGTCACCATTGCTAACTCTCAATGGAGCCAGTGACAATTGTCTTGGTTTCAATAAAAGTTAATTACTTTAATAGTTTAATGAAATTATAGTGAGCAATAAAACAACGGGCCATAGCTTGCTTATATCTGAAATCTTTGTGTGTTTTTTCAAATTGATTTAAAGAACTATAGAACATTGATTTACATGTCCAAACACTAACATATAACCACGATTTAGGATTTGTTTAACAGATACCAACTGCTTTTACACCATAGGAATAAAAGTATAAAGTAAAAATAAATAATATTTTAATAAAATTAAATTTAATGTTGCCTTGTTTTATTGTTACTTTTTTCAACTAGGAAAGTTAAAGTATAACTTCATGAATTAAGCAACCTGTCAATTCAAGTAGGATTAACATCTAATATTAATGTAAATATTTAGATAGCAGTTCATTTTGAAAAAATATATACTTATAATTGTTGTCATTTTCCTCTTCAATTTATTCCATCACTCTATTTGGATATTTAATTATTTTTTGCTGGCACTGTTGCCTATGTTCTAACATCTCTGTCTCTCTCTGTCTCTCTCTCTCTCTCTCTCTCTCTCTCTCTCTATATATATATATATATATATATATATATATATATAATTATTATTTGCCTTTCTGTAACACTTGCTTCACATTATAATTTGAAATCTTTCTTAAAGAACATCGTTTTTGTGAGTATTTCTTAAATATTATCTGAAACCATGATGGATGAAATTCCAGGCTCTCTAAAAGATGGCAACAAGCAACCTGTCAATCTTACATTTTGTACCTCGACATTCATACACATTCAGAATGTAACCCATTTATACAAACTCACCATATAAGTTTCACTTTGTTTTCATTTATAAACTCCCTCATGAATCACATGACAATTCCCAACTTCACCTGCTGAAATATTGTTCAGCCCTTCATGCACAGAGCAAAGACCACATTTGTGACACTTTCCAAGATGAGTTCAGCTTTGCAGTATTTCCTTCATCTGTCTCTTAATTTATATGCTACCAAGGTATATTATACAGGGGTGGGTAAAAGTATGTTTACAGCTGTTCATGTGGAAAATAATACAATAATTAATAATAGTAGAATAAACTGTATTCTGCATACTCACAACTATAAACTTACTTTTGCCCACCCCACATAGCCCTAACTCTATATAGAATAACATTTAAAAAACTGCATCTAGCCCTAACCGGTTTGGCTCAGTGGGTAGAGTGTCAGCCTGTGGACTGAAGGGTCCTAGGTTCAAATTTGGTCAAGGGTGTGTACCTTGGTTATGGGCACATCCCCAGTAGGGGTTGTGCAGGAGGCAGATGATCAATGTTTCTCTGTTATCAATGTTTCTCTCTATCCCTCTCCCTTCCTCTCTGTAAAAAAATCAATAAAATATATATTAGAAAAAATAAAAAGCTACATCTACTGATTTTGAAGTATAATGTGTATTCCTTTTTGCTAGATTATATTATGACATGCAGAAAGTTTACCAGAAATCTTCTACTCTAAGATTTTGCGAAGTTCTAAATTCATGTCACCACAAAAAAATTATTTCTTCAGCTTCCCTTCATCCATGG
This sequence comes from Vespertilio murinus, assembly GCA_963924515.1. NCBI lineage: Eukaryota > Metazoa > Chordata > Mammalia > Chiroptera > Vespertilionidae > Vespertilio > Vespertilio murinus. Next base: position 16,093,286 of record OZ004710.1, read on the forward strand.
CATTTTTCTTTTCTACATTATACCATCTCACCTTTCTCTTCTATTTTATTACTTTGTGACACTCTTATCTTCTGTCAGAAGTAGTCATTGGAACTTCTACTACTTTCTACTTCCTAGAGAATTCACAAATTATATCCTTCACTCTTAACCCACGTGTTTCCCAAAGAGAGAAGCTAAAGAAACATCCAGACAATAGTAGTTCTCTCAGTCTAATTTTTGTTTATGAGACATCCATGTAGAGACTTTGTAGTAGATAAGTTTTGACTACTATCATCTTTATATCATCCTATCTAATAAAAGAGTAATATGCAAATTGAACATACTTATGCTACACCCACAAGCCACATCCAACAGCCAATCAGGAGTGAATATGCAAATAAACCCAACCAAGATGCTGAGGACATGGAGCTCAGGAGGGTGTCTTAGGTTTCCCTGGCAATGGAGGAAGCCAAGCTTTCAGCCTGCCCTTGCTGGCCCAGGCCTCTACTCAGTGCTACAAAGTTTCAATGATAGAAGATAAATAAATCCAAACAGAAATGGTGGCAGCCACAGATCTGGAGAGAGAATTAGGCTAGGGTTGCCCCTGGTGATGGAGGAAGCCAAGCTTCTGCAGCCCTGGCCAGCCTAGGCCTCCACTCCAAGCTACAAAGTTTTAATTATAGAGGGTAATTAAATCCCAAAAGAAATGGCTGCCACCTCGGAGTGAGCAGGAGGCTTGGTTCTGCTCCAGGCTACAAAGTTTCAATTGTAGAATATAAATAAATACCAGGTACCAGGGCCTCCACTTGGGTCACCGGGGGCGTGGCCGGTGTGCAAACAGCCACAGGCTCCTTGCCCAGGCTTCCCCATGCCCCAAGGGAACCCCTACCCTCATCCAGGACACCCTTCAGGGCAAACCAGCTGACCCCCACCCATGCACCAGGCCTTTATCCTATCTAATAAAAGGGTAATATGCAGATTGACCATCACTCCAACAAATAAGATGGCTGCTCCCATGTGATCCAAGATCCTGCTCCCATATGAACACAAGATGGCCAGCAAGGGAGGGCAGTTGGGAGGGACAGATCCCACCAGGATTGGGCCTAAATGGGCAGTCGGACATCCCTGAAGGGGTCCTAGATTGGAGAGGGTGCATGCTGAGCTGAGGGACAACCCCCTCCCATGCACGAATTTTGTGCACTGGGCCTCTAGTTTTCAATAATTATTTGATAAATTAGTAACATATGTTTTATCTACCCTTCAAGACTGAAAGGGATTGAGGGCATGTAGCACTTTTATTACTCATAGCTTACCCTCTAGCAATTTCAAAATATATTTATTTAATGAGTGAAATAAACTCTGTCACCTATACTTCCTTTACGTAAAATATCCAAGTAGTAGGTCAGCTTTAGTCACAAACTTGCAATACAAACAGATTTTCATTGGCACCTAATTAACACAGATCCTCAAAACCTTTATTTTTTCTGCATATGGTGCTTAAGAAGATCTAGAGAAAATTCCTCTTATTGCTTCCTTTCCTAAACATGTGTTCTTTTAAAAAATGCTTTTATTGATTTCAGAGAGTGGAAGGGAGAGGGAGTGAGATATATAAATATTGATGAGAAAGAATCAGATTGCCTCCTACATGCCCTTTACTGGGGATTGTGCCCAAACCTGAGCATGTGCTCTGACCAGGAATCTAACTGTGATCTCCTGATTCATTCAGTGAGCATCCACTGAGCACGCCAGCCAGCCTACTTAACATTTCATAATCAAAGCTAAGGCTAAATTAATTTACTATACGATTTTTATTCAGTGGGTATTCAATTGCATTAAATACAGAAGGCCTATAGAGGAAAAAAATAGAAAATAATTATTTTTATATAAATATATAATCTTTAATATTACCTATAACAATAAAAGTATAAATGCTAATTAGACTGGACAGCCGAGTAACCTTCTTGACATAATTCTGGATGAAGTCGCAGGGAGCAGGGGCTGATGCAGAGGCAGTTAGGGGTGATCAGGCAGGCAGGCAGAGTGGTTAGGGGTGATCAAACAGGCAGGCAGAGTGGTTAGGGAGATCAGGCAGGCAGGCAGATGAGCAGATTGTGAGAGGGATTTTTGACTGCCAGTTTAAGCTCATTCTGGCAGTTGGACATCCCCCGAGGGGTCCCGGATTATGAAAGGGTTGTAGGCTAGGCTGAGGGGCCTTCTGCCCCCCCCCATGTATGAATTTTGTGCACTGGTCTTCTGGTATAGCTATAATATCATAGCAATATATACTATTAAATGTTATATAACCATACAAAATAAATACTATATATCACATATTAATATAAATATGTTTTTATATATACACAATAGAGAAATAGCTAATTTTACACATAATATTTCAACACGTATACATACATTCAATTCAGATTTTTAATACTTGCCATATAAGTAAAATCACGTATTGTGACTTAGGGAATTAAATTTGTTTCTAAATGATGTAATAATTAAACAAATATAGTATGCTGCCTTCATATTTCCTTTTGATTTGCTTTGAAGTGTCCATTATTTCTTTGAAGTTTGGTTTATTCTTACATTTAGTTTCAGATCATTTCTCTTCCATTACGCTTTAATTTATTTCTGAAATGTAACAGGCTTCACTAGATTAGATCTTTAAAAATAAGTTACAAAGTATCATTTTTCTATATATTATAATTGTCATCACTAATCTGTAATTTGAAAGTTGTGTATATAGTTGTATTTTTTTTAATTGGGTGGATCATATTCTACACAATGATGAGAAAAAAATGACTTCTAGTTAGGTGAATATTTTAAAAAATCATATGATATTTATTTTTGCTGAGGGCTCTAATCTCAGTATTATTATTTATTTAGAGGCCTGCTGCATGAAATATGTGCACTGGAGTCAAGGGGGATCCCTCACCCCAGCCTGTACCCTCTTGCAGTCCAGTACCCCTTACTTCTTTTATTTATTTATTTATTTATTTATTTATTTATTTATTTATTATTGATTATGGTATCAAATAATTGTCCTCATTCCCCCATTCCCATTCCACCCCCTCCCCCCCCACATACACACACATGCCCTTACTTCTTATTGCCTGCCTGCCTACTTTTGCTTACTGCACAGTTCATTGCTGGTTAGTAAGGAGGTGGGAGAGGCTCCAGCCACCAACAATGCACTCACCAGCCATGAGCCTGGCTTCTTGCATTGATCATCTGCCCCCTGGTGGTCAGTGCACATCATAGCGACCCGTCATTCTGGCCTTTCCGCCTTAATGGTTGGGCTTTTATGATATAGATTATGAACATAAAATGTGTAAATATTATTTTCCTTTGCCAGAGAATTTAATAACAACAACAAAAGAATAAAATCACAGTATGATTTTGTGTGTGTGTGTGTGTGTGTGTGTGTGTGTGTGTGTGTGTGTTTTACTAGATGGAAGGAAATCTGCCAAATGTTGAGCAATGATTTTCCTTTAGTTTGGATGGTAGTGGAAGGTAGATTCAGAATATTTTATTTTTTTACCATATGTACTTCTCAATTATAAAATTTTCAATGAATTTGCATTTCTGCAATAACTGCCAAAATGTGTAATTATGTTAAGAATACTATTCCTACATGAATCGATTGTGTATTCCTCTCTTGTTTGATGAAATATTTCACAAATATCAATTGATGGTACTATTCAGATCAACTATTTTTAAATGATTTTCTGCTTGCTTGATCTAACAATTATTGAAGTGAACCCTTCAACTTTATTAGTGGATTTGTCTATTTCTTCTTTCAATTCTGATCAGTTTTTATATCATGTATTTTGACACTCATTATATGCATATGAATTTAGGATTACTATGTCATGGAGAATTTATTTTATCATTATGTGGTATCCTTTCTTATTCTAGATAATTTTCCTGTTCTGAAGTCTGCTTTGTATAAAATTAATATAGCTAGTCCAGCTTTTAAAAAAAAACTAATGCTAAAATGGTATGTCATTCTCCATTCCTTTTAACCTAGTCTTTAATGTGGTTTTATTGTAGACAGCATATGTTTGAGGGTTTTTATTTTTTTGGCTCTACTATTTAAGTTTCTGCCTTTTATTGATATACTTAGATCATTCACATTTAAAGTAAGTACTGACACAGTTGGATTTAATATCTATCATGTTTAACTATTTTCTATTCATTGCACTTGTTCTTTGGGGAGCAGAGGAAAAAGTCCCTTGATTTATTGCTCCTTGGAATATAAATTAATGGCTCCAGGGGAGATATATGAAGATCTCTTTATGCATTTATTTCTTGAACTTCCAGTTTTCTTTTCTCAGAAAGCTCTGTCCATGCAGAAACATGGAAATAATTTATAAAGCATTGCTTTCTGACAATTTTTTAGCCTATCTCTGTCAGTTCCAAACTTTTTCAACTTGAGGGTTTTTATAACCTTGCTTTTTTTCTTGTAAGAAAATTTTAATATTTTAAACAAAGTATTTAAGTTACTTCTGAATTTCTTTGAAAGGCTAATCAAACCTTTTAGGAAGATAGTCAATTTTTGACAAATTTTACTACCCAATAATACTTTTCCAAAGTGATGGATGATACTGTTATTTTAATGCTTTTGTTTTATAAAATATAATTATTCATATTTTGAGTTTAAAGGATTCTTCTAAAGTACTGTGATGTATATCAGTAACATATTTTTGGTTTTAGGGAAATTTTCTCTGTTTATAAAGAAAGCTGGTTCATTTTTCTTCACAGATTTGCAAACTCACTAAAAGTCCTCAATCTGTTTTACCACAAAGATGTAACAAAATGTTGCTGTTGAATTCTTAAAAGAATGATTGTTTTTGAGAAATTTGTATTAACTTCATCTGGATTTCTTTTATGTTACTGTATTTTAAAATTATTCTTCACTCATATGACTACCTAAAAAATGGAACTATTATATTTTAACCCTGTTAATGTAATCAGTTCTGTCAGCTCTGTATCAATTATAGGAAAATGTCTTTATTTAAAAAAAACACTAATAAATAAAATATCTCCATTATGTAAGATTTGAGAATGTGTAGGTCAGAGAGTAATCATTTAGAAAGACTATTCAGAATGCTGTTATTTCAGCATAATTCTCCTGGCCCTCTCACTTGAAAAGGAGCCTTTCTTTACAAAACTTTAAATTTCACCTTCTTCAAGGGATTTACTTCTTTTGATCTGAGAATCACTGACATCTTTGCCTTTGTCAACCTATTCTGAACACACATCCCTTAGGGTTTTTGTCATGATTTCAACCATAAAATCTCATTTGATGTTAGTAATATATGGAATCTTGTGATCTGTTGCATTCTTTTCATTTTATAGGGCAAGAAATACTTATTAAATTCCTACTGTATAGAAAAAGGATAATGCTTTTTATATACTAAGCCTCTAAATACAGTGGCAGAATGAGAAGATAGAGTTTCAAAAAGGTAGAATTAATCATAATTGTTAAGTTCAGCACTATTTTTTCATTAAAATTTTTTTATTTAAAAAGTAAAAAATATTTCTGAAAGCTTTTGGAATGAGTCTTACTATACTATACTTGTCTTTGAGAAACTTTACCCTCGAAATCCTTAGATGAGTAATATAGATAATGGTTGCTGCTTAAGTGAGCTTATGTGTTACCCTAATTCATCACTGTCCAATGGTTAATAGCTTTAATGTGGCTACATTAAAAAACCATGTGCACGCTTTTCAAATACACAGTCTGTCTTGTTTTTGGCATGTTGGCAATGGAAAATATAATTTAGTTTTGATAAAGGTTATACAATTTATTGGGAAAGGGTATCTGATAGTGCTCAAAATGTCTTTCTCAAAGCAATTTCAGATAGCAACATTACTTACTGACGCTCAATCACTTGACACACAGCCATACACCAAGGATTTCTTAAAGGCAGTACAGAATACTAATGGGTGGTTATTTTTTTAGCAAAGAGAATGCAGATGGATTCTGAATGGAATGAATGTTATACTAAAAGTAGATGATTAATATTTGAAACGAAGTAGAAGGTGCTTAGCGGAACAATCCTATGAATCATTAACATTTCTACTATAGAACAAGTTGATTTTCAATTTAGCACAGTCACACATATTATCAAATCATCATTTGCTTATGTGATTAAAAAGTATTTTTCAGTAAAAATAAATCAATATTTTTGAAAGTGATTTGGATCACATTTGAGTGTCTTTGGTTAACAATCTATGTGTACAAATTTGAGGAGCAGAGAAATACAGATTTTGCATACATCAGTAATTTATTTGGATTGAAGAGTAAGGTTTGTGAGTCTCACGTACTGTGTCATTTTTGCTGCTTTAAAAGCTCTTCCTCAATTTTTTCTCCTTTTGTTGATCTTTGCATTTTAGTTCAAATATCATTTCCTCAGGGAAGCATTCTCATAATCTCATATGAGGTCAGGGCCTCAACAATACTTCTACCACTTCTATCTAGTACTTACCACGTATACAATTAAAAATTAGTTGTTTAATTTTGTTAATTATCACTCAAAGGAAAGCTTCCCATGGGTGTGGGCCATGAATATATTGTTCATAGTTATATTCCTATGGTCAGAAACAGTGCTTTAAACATAAAGCTCAATAAATCTTTGGATGCATGAGAGAGGAGATGAAAAAATGAGACTAGAAAGTATATTGTATTAAAATTATCATAAATTTAAATGAAAGAAAAACACAACTTTTTTTTCTATACTCAATTGGGGAGCCAAGAATTTATAGCAGTAGATTGACAAAAGAAAAACAGAACTTGCTATATGGTATGTATCAGAATCTTAGGGGATAGCAAGACTTGAGGGAAGTAACCTGTTAGAAAACTTAAGGCAATTCACTTTGAAGATGATGTGGCAACCATGACACAAGAGATACTGGCATTGGGAATACCTTTATGACATTTGTGCAGTAAATCAGTATCACACATACATTTTAGCATAATGGAAGACTGGAGGCCTGGTGCATGGTTGTGTGTGTGTGTGTGTGTGTGTGTGTGTGTGTCCATCCGTCCCTCAGCCAGGCCTGTGCCCTCTACAATCTGGGACCCATCAAGGGATATCTGATTGCCCATTTAGGCCTGATCCCAAGGGTCTAAATGGGCAGTCAGACATCTCTCACATAATCCAGGACTGCTGGCTTCAAACCACTCACCTGCCTGCCTGCTTGAGTGTCCCGAACTGCTTCTTACTGCCAGCCTACTCCCCCCCTACCTAAACATTCCCCTGCCAGCCTGATGGATGCCTAACTGCTCCCCTGCTAGCCCAATTGCCCCTAACTGCCCTCACCTGCTGGCCTGGTCACCCCCAACTGCCTTTCCTTGCAGGCCTGGTCCCTCCCAACTACCTTCCCGTCCCGCCTTCTTGTGGTGGTCATCTTTTGTCCACATGGGGTGGCCATCTTTGACCATATTGGGGCAGCCATCTTACGTGTTGGAGTGATAGTCAATTTGCATATCACCTCTTTATTATATAGGATAAGGCTCTCAGAGATTAAGAAATCTGTCTAAAGTTCCACAGTTACAAAGTGTCACAATTTGGATTTCATTTTGGATTTTCTGTTGGTTCTTTAATGCCATGTTAGAGAGTCTAAGGTACTAAAATGCATGAGAAAAAATACATACCACGATATATACACTATATAGTATTACAGTCATATGTGTGTGTATCTGTATGTGTATGTGTAGGTATATGTTATTGCATTTGACAAGTGAAACATTTATATATGGATCTTGAGTAGGTGATTGAAATTTTGTGACAAGATTTTAGTGTGATATTGAAGTTGGAAATAAATAATTGATTCCCATATAAAGCATATATATATATATATATATATATATATATATATATATATGGCTAAGTGACTGTCCATCCGACCTATGGGCTGCTGTCGATCTTGCATTTGGTTGACAATTCTATTATAGAGAAAGGGCGAATAGTAATATTAAAATATTTCTTCTAGCGAAACCGGTTTGGCTCAATGGATAGAGCATCTGTCCAGGTTTGATTCTCATCAAGGGCATGTACCTTGGTTGCGGGCACATCCCCAGTAGGGGGTGTGCAGGAGGCAGCTGATCGATGTTTCTCTCTCATCGATGTTTCTAACTCTCTATCCCTCTCTCTTCCTATCTGTGAAAAATCAATAAAATATATTTTAAAAAATAAAATATTTATTCTAATTCATCTCATTTCAATGTTCATGAATCTGTGCACTGGGCCACTAGTATTTAAAATAAATCTGAATGTGTATAAAAACTTACATTGCTAAATTTTAATCCTATTAGAATTGTCATAGCCATATGAAGGCATGTAAAGGGAATTACCACCATAGGCTCCTGAATTTTGTTTCATAGATAAGGTTTAAAAAATAAGTATTATTAGTAAAATACTATGGTTGTTTTATCATTCATAATGTTTCCATTAAAATGGAATTTTATTACTTTATTTACTTTATATTAAAAATTAACTTTTATTTACATATTATATATCTTATCAGATTCTTTTTGTGGTGACAGATAAAAAATAGCCAATTCTGACACAGTGTCTTTTTTTCCCTTTTCTAATGACAGGTCCTAATGAGCAATGTAATGATATAGGAAGAGAATAAAAGGGAGTTAATGAATGAAAACTGACTGTAAGGATAGTGTATAAAAATCATAAATCACTGAGTATTTCAGAGGTGGTTATTTCACTTCAGAATGGTGACAATGAAAGTACTAGAAGGGAACATGTATAATGATTTATTTTTTGCATCCTTTTAAATTCATGAGCTGCAGCTCTAGAACATTGGCTAGGAACAATGTATGCTGAATGTTTCTATTTTCAATCATACATATATTTTTATATAGTACCTCATAATATCCTGCCTAGTAATGTGTTGCCTTCAAAAGATATTTCAGTTTCACTGTAAGCATGGCTCATTTCTTCAAATTGATGGCAAGCTCCTCCTTTATGGCCTGTATGAATTTCCCGCAAATATCTGTACACTATACAATGTCTAATGATAAGCTGAATAGAGAATAAAAAATAATCCTTAGAAAATTTGGTAATAGTAGCATCTCTAGTGGCATAGAAAGATGGGGATATTTGTTCCCATCAAACTCAGGGGGAGAATCTGATGAAATGGAATAGTCTAGTTGAAGTTCTGGTCAAGCATTTAACTTCAGTTTCCTCACCTTCAAAATAGTGACAGTCATACAGTTTACTAGTTGTGTGTTATGAGAAAGTGAACTTTAGATATTTTTGTAAGCAATTAGAATGTTATCACTATTTTTATTTTTCCTAATACTATACTGTGATATACACTAATGATTAGTTGGCAAATACTATTTTGCATATTTATACCTAGAAAATTGTAGAATAGAAAAATAACTAGGAGTGTAATTTCAATGAGGTCATGTACAGTGATGAGACTACTAAAAATTGCAGTATTTTCAAATTTTTTATATGCTGAATGAATACTTGGGAAACTCAATGAATTATCAGTCAGTACTTAGGTATTCTTCTGTATCAGTACACAAAAGAGAGTGAAGCCGCAACCGGTTTGGCTCAGTGTCGTCCTTCGGACTGAAGGGTCCCAGGTTTGATTCAGGTCAAGGGCATGTACATTGTTTGGTGGCACGTCCCTGGTGTGGGGGGTGTGCAGGAGGCAGCTGGTCGATGTTTCTCTCTCATCAACGTTTTTGGCTCTCTATCCGTCTCCCTTCCTCTTTGTGGAAAGTCAATTATATATATATATATATATATATATATATATATATATATATATAAAATATATATAGTGAGTGAAGTAAACATGGTCCCTATCCTAATAAAACATAATGAATATAGCAAAATAGAAAATGCAACACTCATATAGAGTCATAAATCATTTGAAAAAGGAAAACTGTCCATTGTACAGCCATCTTCCATACAATAATTTTATATGGTCTCAAGTCTTATCATTGTTAAGTTACTTTATTTCCCAAATTTCCTTAAATATTTCCACCAACTTGATATCTTATTATTTCTTATGCAATAAGGGTCATGATCTAAATAAAATTTGAAATGAATTGCGTCTGATTCTCACTATGTTATTTGAAACTTTTAAGTTATCTTCAATATTTGAGCCTTCATGTATTCATCTATTTAATAGGGATAAAAGTATTCCCATCACCTATATCACAAGTTATTACTTGAAAACTTTGAAACTGTAAAACACTATGCAAATACTGGATATTATTTTTAAGTTCAGCCAACCAAACGTCAATATGGATGTTTTCAGTGAAGATCCCTGCCAAGAAAACATGTGTAAGATATATTCTTTAAATATTCACATCATGAATGTTCCATTAATAAATATTAACCAAAGAACTTACATGGCCGAAACCGGTTTGGCTCAGTGGTAGAGCATTGGTCTGCGGACTGAAGGGTCCCAGGTTCGATTCCGGCCAAGGGCATGTACATTGGTTGCGGGCATATCCCCGGTGGGGGGTGTGCAAGAGGCAGCTGGTCGATGTTTCTCTCTCATCAACGTTTCTAGCTCTCTCTCTCTCTCCCTTCCTCTCTGTAAAATATATTTTTTAAAAAAGAACTTACATGCATATATTCATACATAGACAAGGATAATAGTGAGGTGAGGGTCTGGGGGACAGGGAGTTGGGTGTAAGAGGGCAATAAGAGAGAAAAAGGGGGCATATGTAATACTTCCAACAAAAAAGATAAATTTGAAAAATATTAATCACTTAACAAGGAGTCTACTGTTTGCTTCTATCTCATTTGTCATAAATTTAGGCATCTGAACAAAAAGCATATGGCAGTCCTGGTGTACAATAAGTGTATATTCTTTTTCCTTTATTTTAGCTCTCTGGTATTGTGTTTTATGAAGAGATAGGGAAATGTAGGTGATCCAGTATCATTTTAAGCCTTGAGGCTCCAAAGTGCAACAGACTTCCAGTTGCATCCTGGCCCCAGTATTAATGATGCTTCCTTAGAGGAGTAGCTTAAAGATAGTACTCTTTGAATATCAATAATATATCCCAGGCACTGTTACAAATGCCTTACTTATCTGGGTTATTTAATTTTCCCATAAATGCTAGAACTCAATTGCTACTGGGGTCCCTATTTGATAGATGGGATAACTCTGCTAACAAATGGTAGAGATAAGATTTGACCCCAACAGTTTACCAGGACCTGCACTCTTTTCCATTACACAATTCCTCTCAGTTTATATGTTTATAAGTTTATAAATCTTATATGTCTATTTTATTAGTTTTTAAGAATTAAATAAGGCAATAGATGATGAATAAATAGCAATGCAACAACATCCTACAAGCACTCAAAATATGATTACAGTGATATATTCCAAACCTATATTTGGTCAAGATATATATTTTTTGAATTTTCATAGTGATAAAACTAGTGTAACTTCAGAACAGTGCAAGAAAAAAATAGATTATAGTAGTTGCTAGCTTCAAGTAATTAATAAATGTGAAATCAGTTACTTATCAGTAGAATGAAAACATTAAACAAATTAGAACTTAAAATATATAGTGTTTTTGATGGGCTGATTGTTAGTGTGGACGACACTATATTTCTTGCTCCCTAACAGTGTTAAATTACATCAAGTTTCTAATTTCAGTAAGTCAAGAATATGAAATCTAGAATAACCGCAGAGAGTGGGAGCAGATGTAGCATACACTTTGCCCCCCACAATCCCTAATGAGGACAAATAGCTCCAAGACATACCGTCTCTCCATTCTTAGCTGAAGTCTTGTGATCCCAATGGATTTTTATTATCGGGCTTATGTCACCACTGAGGAAGTTGTAATTTAACAATGTATGAATGTGTGCTTAGATAGAATGGTAACAAACTCAGAATTAGCTAGGGCCACTTCTTCCTCTGGGTTCAACGTGATCAGGAGCCATTGTGCCCCAAATCTGGAGAAAGAGACTACCTCCAGCACTCTAAAGGACAGCCCTTCATTCTCAAACTCTTAACAGTCTATTAATGTATAGTCTGTGTGTGTTTGGAGCTGCGCTAGAGATGCGCCTTCAAACTTTAATTTGTATAGGAAGCATCTGGGGAGCTTGTTATGAGGATGTGATTCAGATGGCCTGTGGTAGGGACAGTGCCCTCTGCATTTCAACACATTACGAGATAATGTCCATGCAGCTTGTCACCACACAATACTTGGAATAGAAAGCTTTAAAGCCAGATGATGCATTTCCTAGGTGGGTTTCACATATCCATAAGGAGTTTCCAAGATTATTCTCATCTTGATCCTCAGAGCCTGGACACTATATTTTTAATGTGTGTTGTTGTTTTTTAAGTTATAATTCCTATTTCAGGTATCTTTTTCCATATATAGAACAAGCCAAGAGCCCTCATGACCGAAACAACTGGATGGATGACCAAACAGACTACATGGGGTGACCAGGCCAGCAGGGGGTTAGTGAGGGATGACCAAAAGACAGAACAGAAGGCTAAATGTGGTGACCAGACTGGCAGAAGGGTTAGTGAGGATGACCATGGGGCAACCGGGCTAGCAGTGGTGGCAGTTGGGGTGATAGGTAGGCAGGCAGGTGAGCGGTTAGGAACCAGCAGTCCAGGACTGTGAGAGGGATGTCCAACTGCCGGTTTAGGCCTGATCCCCTGAACGGGTCCCTATTGGAGAGAGTGCAGGCTGGGGTGAGGGGACCCATGCAGAATTTTGTCCACCAGGCCTCTGGTTTATGTTAATTGACATATGGAAAATATTTTCTTAAAATGGTTCATAGTATGTATATTGGCATTCTCAGGTCCATCAGCCATGTTCATCATTATTGTTGAAATTACAGAGTATAAATAATAGAATTTAGAGTTTGTTTCTCTACCGAAAAATGCCTTTCTCTTGAGTCCTCTCTGATAAACACCATTATTTTTCCCCACTATGGAATGATAGTACTTAAATATTAAAGCATGAGTCCAAGATTGTAACTTCCTAGGAATGTATTTTAACTTTATCAAGACTCTCCTCATTGTCTGAGTGAAGATGCATTATTAATGTCATGTACTTTGTGTCTTATTTAAAATTTAGCTTTATTGTTGAGAGTATTTCATATGCCCCCCTTTTCCCTCCAATGACCCCTTTCCTGTCCCCCATCCCCAATCCCTGCAAGCCTTCACCACACTATTTTATGTGTTCAATGGTTATGCGTATATGCATATACATTCTCTGACTAATGATTTCCCACCCAGTCACCCACCCCCACCTTCCCTCTGAGGTTCCACAGTCTTTTATGTGCTTCTAGGTATCTGTATCTATTTTGTTGATCAGCTTATTTTGTTCATTGGATTCTATATACAAGTGAGATCATGTGATACTTTTCTTTCTCTGACTGACTTATTTCACTTAGCATAATGCTCTGTTGATCCCTCATTGCTATCTCAAAGGGCGAGAGATCCTTCCTCTTTACTGCTGCATAGTATTCTGCACTTGGTTTCTTGATATAGAAAAGATAATAAAAAGTTGTTTTTTCACAGTATCATTAATATAAAATCAGCTTCACATAAGCCAACTCTTTAAAATAATATTGTTGCAAAGAAAAATGGTAACACAGCTTATTTATAATTTTTTAAATCTATATTATTGATTTGTTTACAGAGAGGAAGGGAGAAGGATAGATAGTTAGAAACATTAATGAGAGAGAAACATCAATCAGCTGCCTCCTGCACACCCCCTACTGGGGATGTGCCTGCAACCAAGGTACATGCCCTTGACCAGAATCAAATCGGGGACCCTTCAGTCTGCAGGCCAACGCTCTTTACACCGAGCCTTACAAGCTAAGAATTATTTACCATTTTAAAAATTTTTCAATATAAATCATAATTTTGGATTCCAACTTATTTTATCTGTGAATCAAATTAAACTTTTCATTTGTGATATAATACATGATTTGTAACAATTTGGGGCAACAATATTTTAAATTTCTAATTTTAGTTCAGTGTAGACCTAGTGACTGCTTGAAATTTATTGAGACCAATTAACTCTTTGATTACAATTTATGTCAGTTATAATGAGGTTCAAGTACAATGATTCTTAGTAGGGGTGAAGAGGAGGCACAGGTAAATCTCTCAAGATTTTTCAAAGGTGAAAGCACTACTTGTGATCTAGCCCTAACCCTAGCCCTAACCCTAACCTTAATCTTAACCTTAAGCTTACCTCATCAACCCTGTATTTCATATAAATAGCATCTTGGTTAGATTTTGTTATGTTTTTCCAAATGGTTATGCGATAATAAAGAATTATAGTGGTATTATATACATAATAATACAATTTTTACCATTTTAAGTGTACAGCTCCATGGCATTAAGTACACTGATGGTATTGTGAAATCATCACCACTATCCATATCCACAACTGACAACTGTTTTTAAAGTTTTTTTTTCCAGTTACATTCTTTGTTTCTGGACTTTGTTACCCATGTTCAGTAAATGTATGCATATTGTAAATTTGAGTCTGTGTTTTAAATGGTAGAATTGAGATCTATCTGTTGGGGAGCACTGAAAAAAGTGACTTTCAAAAACATGATTCTTATGTTGCTATTGTTGTTCTTCGTGACTTCCACTTTATAGGAATATTTTCTTTCAACACATTGACATTCAATTTGACAAGCTGTCAGTTTTGGCAAATGTCACCTTTTCCATGAGTAATTTTCTTCTTTGTACAAGTACTATTAGTCATCATATCTTATTATATTGAATATCTCCTTTTAACACTAATAATGTAGAATTCTTTGACTAATAATTCTCACAAAAATCATATTAAATAAAAAATTAAAGGACTAAAGGCATTTACTCAGAAAAGAACACATTCTTTTTCCTTGATAATGACAGTGGCCGAACCAATTGAATAACTTTAAAATTAAATGAAATGAAGACATTTTCATCAGGTATGGATCCTACCAATAAAATTGTGTGAACTTAAAGTGACAGGCTCAATACCCCCATGCAAGTTGATTCCCCCCCCAAAAAAAAATATTACATAGTAAGAAAATTAAAGTATTTGTTAATTTATTAGAGGAACTCTTTCAATTAGTTGAAGGGATAATCACTTCCTCTTCAACTATGGTTTGTGTAGGCTCTAGGAAGGGAATGTATAGGATGCCAGGAAAATGAATTGGGTGATTCACCTTTCATCATGGCTTCCAGCAAATTGTCAAAGGTCAAGGAAATTTCCCTGAATTTTAGAACCGAGACTTGATGGTAAATCAGGGGTGGGCAAACTTTTTGACTGGAGGGCCACAATGGGTTCTTAAACTGGACCGGAGGGCCGGAACAAAAGCAACCTGACCATGCTGGCACTCTCCTCTTGGGCTGCTGGTGAAGGAGCGGAGGGGAGGGCAAGAGAACCCTCCGCTCTTTTGGCTCCACGGGCTGGATAGAACAGCCGAACGGGCCAGATCCCTCTGCCCATGGCTGTGCTAAATAGATGTTTGCCAAGTAAAGGCTAAGGGTGAAGCCTTCTTGGTAAATCAGAAGTCCTGATCCAAAGCCCTGAGTGAGGAAGACAACAGAAGGCTAGTAAGTAGGGCCAAAGGCTGGCTCAGGAAGGAGAAAGTGGTCTGTGGTACATAGGTGGTAGATCATGTAAAATCTTGTAGAGGGCTTTAAACATTTTGGATATGAAGGTACAGGGGAAGCCACTGAACAATTTTTTAAAAATATTTTTTATTGATATCAGAGAGGAAGGGAGAGGGAGAAAGAGGTAGAAACATCAAGAATGAGAGAGAATCATGGATCGGCTGCCTCCTGCACACCCCACACTGGGGATCTAGCCCACAACCCAGGTGATCGAACCATGACCTCCTGGTTTACAGGCCGATGTTCAACCACTGAGCCACACTGGCCAGGCACCACTGAAATATTTTAAGCATGAAATGAACTCATTTTAATTTCTATTTCTAGAAGAGTAACTTTTGCTACTAAATTATGAATAGGAAGCAAGATGTTTATACAGCTAAAGTTAGACAGTTTTTGCAGAAGTGAAGGAATACTTATTTACTCTCTTGGTGTAAATGAGATGAAAGATACTACAGGAACACCGCATGTGTTGAGTAACTGACAGAGTGATATACTTGCCTACAGGGACATTAACAATACTTGAACAGCTGTTAATGTCTGTTGCCCTTAGGAAATTTATTTCATCAAGCATACAGTGTTTCAACCCTTATTAACTTATCTCATAAGGCATTATATATCTGACTGTGAGCCCTTCACTCAATGCTACCATGCTCTTTGTATGAGCGCGGAACACCCCCGCTGCTCTCTGTTGTCATAGTTTACAAATGCAAAAATTAAAACATTTATCTTATCTCTGAAAATAGATAAGAAGCTTTTGAATTATACTTGTGCTTGACTCCTGTCTCTGCCACCTACCAGTCATTTGAACTTAAATAAAGTATTCATCTTTTCTAAACCCATAGGGATAAGAACACTTCCCTTGTAAAGTTGTTCATTTAAAGCCACCAATAATAATAAAAAATAAAAAATAAAAACTTAGTCCAGTTGGTATGGCTCAGTGGTTGAACCAGGAGGTCATGGTGGATTCATGGTAAGGGCAAATGCCCGAGTTGCAGGTTGGATCCCCAGAATGGGTTATGCAGGAGACAGCCAATAAATGATGATCATTATTGATTTTTCTATCTCCATCTTCCTTCCTCTTTCTGAAATCAATAAAATATTTTTAAAAGGAAGGTTAGACTAGTGACTGACACATAAAACATTTAACTAGTTAGAGATGCCCAAATATGCTTAAAGCCTATAATGCAAGTTATTTTTATAAAATATGTCTAAATGAACATATAAGTACACTAGGGACAAGCATAGCTATTATATTTTCAGGCTCAAGAAAATATATTAACTTTAAATGCAGTTATCTTTGGTTAGCTTTACATATGTGTATGCACATTTATTTAAATTTATCTTATTGGATTAATGAACTGTCAAGCATATTATTAGACTTAAAATGTAAGGAAGAAAAAAAGATAATTTGATTCTAATGCCTGTTCTTTTTGGATATTTGATGCAAAATATATAATTCTTTTGCCTTCTCTGATTTTGTGCACCTAATAGATCTGTCATTTCTTTTTGAATCAACCTATAAAGGGGGTCATATCTGGTGACTAAAGGAGACTTTACTTTGGGTGGTAAATACTCAATACAATATACAGATGATATATCATTGAATTGTACATTTGAAATCTGTATAAATTTATTAAAACATGTCACCCCAATAAATTATATATATATATATATATATATATATATATATATATATATATATATGATTGATTTTTTTACAGAGAGAAAGAGAGAGGGATAGAGAGTTAGAAACATGGATGAGACAGAATCATTAATCAGCTGCCTCCTGCATACCCCCTACTGGGGATGTGCCTGCAACCAAGGCACATGCCCTTGACTGGAATCAAACCTGGGGCCTTTCAGTCCACAGACCGAAGCTCTATCCTCTGAGCCAAACTGGTTTTGGCACCCCAATAAATTTAATAAACAAAAAACTCTTTGTTATAAATTTCAACAGATTTCTAAACATCCATATTTTAAAATACAAATCATGCTTAAGTGAGATTGAAATATGTACTCTATTAAACCGGGAAGCCAGCTTTTTTCTATATAGTTGAGGTTTGCTTTGAATGTGTCATTTGACCTATATTGCTTCTCCGAGTCTTCCTAGGTTGTCCCATTGATGACAGTTTTAATGATGTGGGTGTTAGCAGTAAAGTTGCTCCTAATAAGGCAGAATCCCTATTGTCTTTCAATCATCATTCAGCCTAAAATATACTATTTTTCTCAGCCAGAGCTATAAATGTCTATAAAATTATTTCCTCTGGTAGCAGCAGAAAAAAGAAAAGAAAAAAAATACAACTAAATGTGACATCATTTGTAATTTTGGGTGCTGTGGTTCCTGGCAGAGATTTACCTATTCTTCCTTCAAAACTTATATACCACCAAAACCGGTATGGTTCAATGGATAGAGCATCAGCCTACGGACTGCAAGGTCCCATGTTCAATTTTGGTCAAGGGCATGTACCTTGGTTGCGTGCATATCCCCAGTGGGGGGTGTACAAGAGGCAGCTGATTGATGATTCTCTCTCATCAATGTTACTAACTCTCTATCCCTCTCTCTTCCTCTTTGTAAAAGTCAATTATATATATATATATATATATATATATATATATATATATATATCCTTATATACAAAGAGCAAAAGGTAAGTGTTGACCAAAACACTTAATTCATTCATGTGTTCAGTCATTTAACACCAACCAGAATGCAAGACTCTCTCTTCACAATAGCTGGATTGAGAGCAGTCTGCTCTGCATAAGCCTAAAATAAGACCATCCGCTGCCTGTCCAATAATTGAAGAAAACGGGCTAATAGTGGCTGACGATAAAGCACCAACAGGAATGAGGAGACATCCATATGTTTTTTACACACAGGGACACTTCCTTGCAGGTGTTTCAGAAGGAGAAATCCCCTGGCTTGGTTCTTACTTTGAAAATAACCCCTGGGTTATTACCAACATAACCTAGTGTAGTAATAAATTATTGTTCCTTTCATGTCATATTCTGACCAATAAGAATAGGTATGTTGCCTTTTTGAGAGGGGCAGGCGAGAAGGTAGAGGTGGAATGGAGCCAAAGTATCCTGTTTGAGAGTGGGACTGAGGCTAGAATATAAAGAGAGGAGCAGGAAGTTTCCTATCCACTCAACTAACAGTTATGTGGATTAATCTAGATTAGAGACTGGAGGAAAAAAATAGACCAATAGCCTATCCTGGTGTTGCTCAGTTGTTTGGGCATCATCCCATGCACCAAAAGTTGCTGATTTGACTCCTGATTTGCAAATCCATCCCTGTTATGGGGCATGCCGGGGGCAGCCTATCGATGTTCCATTCTCACATTAATGTTTCTCTTTTTCTCTGCCTCTCCCATCATCTCTCTTTAAAAAATCAATAAAAATATTCAAAAAAATAGAACTACAGTTCCTAAATGCTATGAAGTTGAGACATACTGTGACCTAAACCCTAAAAGTAAATTCCCATGGTTCTTTAACTAGATCACACCATCATTTAATTCATAGTTTTAAGAGAAATAATCATTACATTAGATAGCAGATATTAATTATAAGATATTACAAGGGAATTGTAAGATATTGCAAGGTTACTGTGAAAAATTTCTAAACTTACTAGGAAGTATATGCTCTGTTTGGTGGGAGCCACATTCCCTCATCCCCCCTGTACTCTCCTCACATTTCTCACTAAAAACCATCATGCTGTGGTCATCTAGTTTAAGGAAACCATCTGCTTTAGAAATAAGCTAGCATTCCATTCCAAGTAAGGAGAAACATGGTGGTGGTGGGGTGGGGGGAGAAATGGGATTTTCACATTCAGTAAGAACATTATCCTGCCTACTCTTGGCCAAGTGTTCTGCCAAGGACATATTTGGATACACTCTGTGGGTTTAATTCTTTTCATTTAACCCTTTGACTGCCTTTATAAAGTAAAAAATAAAGAAGCACTGTTCGCTCTGTTGAAAAGAGGCAACTGATTTGTGTGGAATTTGTGGCATTTCAATACCTAATTGATATATCAAATTAGGCTCAATTAGCACACGTTAACAGTTTTCCTAAGGCAAAAATCTTGGTCTGGAGTGAATAAGTCCTTATACAGCAGGTTCTCAAATAAAGCCATTTCATCATAACATTGATGTGAGGCCATAGGAACCTAAATCCTGTTTATATCAGTCCATGGTTTCATTGTAAGTAGTTTGGCTTTAAGTCACAGAATGTGCTGATAATGAGTGAGGGCTTACTGCACTTGTGACATTTTATTTTGTGGTCATGCTAGTTGATTTTTGGTGAAGAAAATTTGCCTTAGATTTTAATGAAATGGTCAATGACAAAGAAACTAGGAGTTGCTTTTTTTCCATCTCTACTTTCCTCCTACTTCCATGTTTAATGTGGGAAAGAATGTAAGTTAGGTTAAATATAGCACTTTTGTTAAGAGAGTGGTATAGCCCAGAATATGTAAAGTTTTTTAAAAATAAAACTGTCTTAATCTGTTATATTTTAAAGAGGCTTTGTAAAACACTGCATTTATTAAAGACTTGTTATTTTAAATATGCCTAGACTTTCAAATTTGATTAAATCTACACCTTTCTTAAGATTACATTGGATGTAAACTGTATTCAAGTTTAAGTACTACTTGTTTATAAAATAGAATGTGAAATCCCTAAATCGTCTCTGAAGGCATTTAATCTTCATTCCTTTATACTTTTCCTATTGTTTATATATATATATATATATATATATATATATATATATATATATATATATATTTCCTTGCATCTTAATGCATGTATTTGATCCCACCTAAATATGGCCAGTAAACATTTTTATATCTCCTTTCCTGCTTAGCACAATTCCTGTACATGACAGTTATTCTATACATATTTAATTTGTGAGCAAAACGTCTCACATACGGTATTTATACCATTGCTGTTTTTAAGATAAAAGATCCAACTATCTTTTTTTTTAGCATCATAACAGAAGAAAAAGACTCTCAAGAAGTCTGGTGGGATTGGAAACCATTGTTTTCTTACCTGAGGAGTTACCCTGTTGAGTAACTATGCCCTCACAACCTCAGTTTCTTGTTTAACAAGTATCTTGAAACCAGGTTGTCAAGTTTCATTCTAACATGGTGGAATCCAGAGAATCAAAACCCATGATGTCATTTGCACATTTCAGAAAGCTAGTGTCAAGATTCAGTAGAAAAATGGTCAGAAGTCTACAAAGGTGAAAAACTCAATGCTTTTTATTTGGGTGGTGTAGTCATTTAATGTAAAATTACTGTGCGTGTCCCTTCTTTTTAAAAAGTACACCTTATTTAACTCACCATGTTTATTATTTTTTAAATATTTAAATTTTAATTTATTGGGGGTAATAAAGAACTCATCAAACTCAACATCAAACAAATGGACAAATCAATTAAAAATGGGCAGAAGAACTGAACATATATCTCTTCAAAGAATATATATACACTGAGTGGCCAGATTATTATGATCTCTGAACATATAATAATCTTGCCATTGTGTGTGTGTGTGTGTGTGTGTGTGTGTGTGTGTGTGTGTATATATATATATATATATATATTAGAGGCCCAGTGCATCAATTTGTTCATGGGTGGGGTCCATCTAGCCTGGCCAGGGGGAGGGGACATAGGTGGTTGGCTGGCCTGCCTGCTTTTTGAACTGGTCGAGGGGACAATTTGCATATTTGCCTTTTATTATATAGGATATACACTGAGTGGTCAGATCATTATGTTTTCAGAGACCATAATAATCTGGCCACTCAGTATAAATGGCCAACAGATATAAGATGCTCAACCTCACTAGCTATCAAGGAAATGCAAACCAAAGCTACAATGAGATAGTACTTCACACCCATTAGAATGGTTACTATCAACAAATAAGTAGTGTTGGAGAGGTTGTGGAGAAAAAGAAATGCTCATTCACTGCTGGTGGGAATGTAAACTGGTAGATCCCACTATGCATGGCAGTATGGAGGCTCCTTAAAATGAAGCAAAATAGTAAGCTTTCATCCTAAATACATTGCCAATAATGTAAAGAATTTGAAGTCTTAATTTTGGTTGTAATTTAAAATATTTTTCACAGTTTTTAATTACAAAGTCCTACTTCCTTTTCTAGGTAAAAACTCTCTCTTGATTAAATTCATAAATGTGCTATCTTTTTTATATTCCTTTGGAATTAAAAAAAAAAACAACAACAAAGTAATTGGCCAGGAATTGATCATTTCCAACTATGTTGGCCATTTGCTCTCAGAGTTTCAGTAACACTCTCAGTTGGATTAGTTCTTAAGAGTTGGAAACTCAGAAAAGACCATTTCAAAGAATGACAGTCCCTTTTTGAAGGAGAAATGTGATATTATATAGTACTTAAATAAGAAGATTCAATTAACCCTGAAATCTGTACCTGGAAAGTTAATCTAGTGAATTTTGTTAGAATTTAAAATTCATGACCTTTGAAAAATAAAACTGTAATTAAACATTGATAGAACTTCTTGTGGTTATTATGTATTTCTTAAGCATTCCATGGTAAATGTGACCTATAAATCTGTTAAATTAAATGGTTGAGAGTAAATTTACTTTCAGTTTCTGTGGGAACATTTGGATCACCCCAGGAATAAAAATAACAGATTAATAACATAATATTATTTACTTTTAACTTATATTTTTATTTATATGCCATCCAAATGCCAATGAATAAAAATTATACTGAATTCTCAAAATCTGTGGAATGATTGATTCATTTAAGATTTATGTATTTGGTCTTATGTAAAGTTTGCAGTTAAAAAGTATGAATATTGAACTCTAGATAACGGTATGCATGCTGACGTGTTTAAGCGTGATAAGTACCACCCTGATGTCTGAAACTTGCACTGGATAGAAGGATGAATAGGTGGATGTGCTTATCCGTGATAAGACAAGTATAATACACTCAGTTGTACAATCTAGACGATGGTTATACTGGTGTTTACTTTATAAATCTTCCAAATTATATATATGTTTGAAAAGTTACCTAATTCAATGTGAGGAAAAGTTTAAAACATCCTTTAATTATCCTATATAATAAAAATGCTTATATGCAAATCAACCAAACAGTGGAACGACTGGTGGCTATGACTTACACTGACAACCAGGGGATAGATGCTCAATGCAGGAGCTGTCCCCTGGTGGTCAGCCAGAAGCCCTGAGCTAGGCTCACAGCTGGTGAGAGCAGCAGGGAGTGGGCCTAAGCCATCAGTCAGACATCCCCTGAGGGCTCCTGGACTGCCAGAGGGTGCAGGCTGGGATGAGGAACCCCCCCTAAATGCACAATATTCATGTACCTGGCTTCTAGTGATTCTATAAAAACTATTAAAGTAATGTAAGTTCCATACATTCACAAAAGTTCTTGTTTTTGCTATCTGTAAATCATGTAATAATGATCTTTTTAAGTACAAAATACTGTTAAACATTAATGTTTAAGATGTTCAATATGTTAAATTTTAAAGATACATTGTTCTTTTTTTAAAAATATATACTTTTATTGATTTCAGATAGGAAGGAAAAGGTAGAGAGAAAGATAAAAACATCAGTGATGAGAGAGGATAATTGATCACCTGCCTCCTGCATGGCCCCTACTGGAGATCCAGCCCTCAACCCTGGCATGTGCCCTTAACCTGAATTGAACCTGATACCCTTCAGTCTTCAGCTCAACACTATATGGACTGAGCCAAACAAGCTAGGGCAAGATATATCATTCTTTATGTTCTGCTATTAATGGACCTGTCACTTGTTACTGAATATTTTCTTTAATGCTTTAGACATCCTTGGATATATTCTATACAGTTTTCAATTAGCTGTAAAGAAGCAGCTTTAGCCAAAACCGGTTTGGCTCAATGGATAGAGAGTCAGCCTGCGGACTGAAAGGTCCCAGGTTCGATTCCAGTCAAGGGCATGTACCTTGGTTGCGGGCACATCCCCAGTAGGAGGTGTGCAAGAGGCAGCTGATCGATGATTCTCTCTCATCGATGTTTCTAACTCTCTATCCCTCTTCCTTCCTCTCTGTAAAAAATCAATAAAATATATATTTTTAAAAAGCAGCTTTATCTTTAGATTTATAAGTTTTCCATTGAGTTTTAGGAGATAATTAAGCAATGAAAAGGTAATCAGTAAAATGGTGATGTTTATGAATTTACTTTACATTTATGTTTTGAGGATAATTGACTTAAACTTCTAAAAGGCATGGTCACTTCACAGCCACTAGAGCATTGGAAGGTACAGTTAATAGGTTATGTAATAATCCAACAAGTTAAGTTAAAACTGGGCACTGTTCTTATTATTGGTCTTTTTCCAATGACTCATAGATACAAGACTTCAATTCATTGTTCCTCACTAAAAACAACAAAGCATAGACATTTTCTTTGAATCCTGGTAAAATGGAGTTATACAGCGCTAGAGGCCTGGTGCATGAAATTCATGAAAGATAGTTTCCCTAGGCCTGGCCAGTTTTTGGGCCAATTGGGGCCTTCCAGCTGCTGGCTAGGGCCTTCCTTTCCTGGCTGCTGGCTGGAGTCTTCCTTTGTTCCCTGGTGGTCCAGTGCACGGCATAGTTAGTGATCTAACTGACATCCTCCTGGTGGAACTGTCAAGGGGACACTTTGGATTATATATATATATATATATATATATATATATATATATATGTGTGTGTGTGTGTGTGTGTGTGTGTGTGTGTGTGTGTGTATTACCCTGTGCATGAAATGTGTGCACATTAAAAGGCAATTAATTAGAGGCAATATTTTAATATTGCTCTTTGCCCTTTCTCTATAATAGAAGTGTCAGAAATTAAAGAAAATTAGTAAAATGTATATGGAAATCTTTCAGAGTCTGGGGTGCACCATAGGAACCAGAGTCAAGTTCCTGCCTACACATGTGTGCCTTGAAGTCTCACCAGACACAGACCAGGCTGCACCCCCCCCCCCCGTGAAGCCCCATTTGGTTGGGGGACACTGTTTCAGATCACCTGTCTCAGTGTTGGGCTCGGGGTGTGGCCTGAGGTCTCCTATCAATGCCCACATGGCTGGGGGCATGGCCTCAGGTCCCCTGGTCTGGCACTGAGGCAGGGGGAGCAGCTTCAGGTCCCCTGTCAACCTCCACCAGGCGGAGGTGTAGCCTCAGGTCCCGGGCCCAGCGCCAGGCAGCCTCAGGTCCCTACTGATTGCTCAGTAAGGCCTGTTGTGGGAACTCACCCTTTGCTGTGGGCACAACTATCTTGTGTTATGGAATCCCTGCCTCCACTGTGGGCACAACAATCTTGTTATGGCGTGGTGGTCAATTTGCATATCCCCTCTTCATTGGATAGAATAGATATGCTACATGTTGGCATTAATGCATTTGCTATGCCAACATTTGAAAATAAATTGGTGGTACCTCATTTGGTTTACCAATTTTTAAAAATTTAATGATTGGATTTTCTAGTAATTTCTAAAAATATGCATATTAGTAGCTTAAATTTTAATATCCATAAATGGAGGGAATTCATAAAGAAGGATATTCTGTACCACTTAAAACTAATTTGAATGTCACTAATTACAATACTAATTAACACACCTGAGGAAGAGTTCATGTGAAAACAAGTACAGGTAAACCATAATCTTTTTCTCTATGAATACTGAATGACATATAGAATTTTGAGAATCATAAAGTTTCCCCAAATGTATCTAGTGGCCTGAGGCTATCAAGTTGATAAGCACAATTTTGGTGGTTTGACTTATACAGAAACCTTTTCTAGAAAGTTTCTAAACAAGTCCAAATCGTGATTTTGGAAAACAAATAGGATCTTCTACATCTACTAGTATAAGGGCAAAATTCATCCAGCCCTTATGTGAAACACCCTCTGGCAAGAGATTAGATATATATTGGGAATACAGTGGTTTTACAGGAAGAACCTGAAAACATAAATAGAAAAATAATTTTTATTTGATTGGAATATTCAAATTAGAGGAAATTGATTACTTTTATACCAAAAGAAGCAAAGGCATGTTAAATCTTTTTCAAGTAGTCTCATTTTTTTTTTGTTTTATTTGCTTTATAGTGAAATTAGTTGGGCTCCTTTTGTCTATCATCACAAATATTGCTACAGATAACTTCTGTTAATTTGACTTTTAGTAGACCACATGGTGAGTGTTAAGTTTTTAATTTTATTATGCACATTATGAAAAAATTTACACAATCAGTGTGAACAAGAAAATTAACTTGTGCCTAGCAGATGTTGCTCAGTGATCAACAGTTTGATTCCTTCCCAGGGCATATGCCTGGGTTGTGGGCTTGATCCCCAGTGTGAGTGTGTAGGAGGCAGCCAATCAGAGATTCTCTTTCCTCATTGATGTTTCTATCTCTCAGCTCCTCTCCCTTATTCTCCAAAATCAATAAAAATATATAAAATATATTTGAAGAGTCAAAACTGGTTTGGCTCAATGGATAGAGCATCAGCGTGCATACTGAAAGGTTCCGGGTTGAATTCCATTCAAAGGCATGTACCTTAGTTGCGGGCACATTCCCACTGGGGGTTGTGCAGGAGGCAGCTGATCAATGCTTCTCTCTCATCGATGTTTCTAGCTTCCTATCCCTCTCTCTTCCTCTCTGTAAAAACTCAATAAAATATATTTTTTAAAAAGGCCATGAAAATTATATATATATATATATATATATATATATATATATATATGCACATATATATTTGAAGAAAAGAAACATAACTTGCAGGTCCACCAAAGGCTTGAATTTATTTTGTATTTTTAAGTGTTATTATGGTGTTTTAAAATTTCCACACAATCTAATAGCTGGAAGTAAGCATTAATATTTATAAATATAAAATTTAATACAAAAGATAAAGTATATTAGTACATTGAATAAATATTTAAAATTCCCTAATGAGAAAATAATTATATACAATTAACTATGTATTTATAATTTCTAGGTCTAAGTCATTCTTAGTACAAGACAGTGCTATCCACCTGATTCATATATTTGTGCAAAATATTTCTGTTAAACCCCAGCATGAGTTTTTGTATTATTGATAAGGGGTGAAGAACCAGATTTTAATTTCAATTTAGAGTTTATAATATGAAAATTTCCAGTAGTTAAAACTAACATAGAAAATCTTATAAATTGCCTGGTCGAGTAGCTATGGTTTCTATACATACAACCCATACAGTAATTATTAAGTCAACTGAAATTTTAGAACTACAAATCTAAACTAATAAACCAAAATAAAACTATCTTGCAGCTATTTGTCTTATAAAATGTACTTTTATTAATCTCAGAGTGGGATAAAAAGGGAAAAAGAGAAACATCAATGATGAGAGAGAATCATTGGTTGGCTGTATCCAGGGTTCCCCCCCACTGGGGATTGAACCCACAACCTGGGCATGAGCCTAACCCAGTGCACAATCTGGAATCGAACCCTGACCTCTTGGTTCAATGTCAAAGCTCAACTACTGAGCCAAGCCAGCAAGGCTCTTGCAGTTATTTGAACAATCCAACTCTTTATTTTATAAATAATTAGCAAACACCCAGTGGTAGCCAGGTGATGGATAGGCAATTTTTGTAGCCGAGTTGTTCAGTGTGGTAGCCATTAGCCACCAGTAGCCATTTAAATGTAATGTATAATTAAATAAAATAGAAAATTCATTTACACATTAGCCATGTTCAAGTGCTCAATAGCCCTATGTGCCTAGTGGTTATTGTACTGAATAGCACAGAAAGGCAATTCCATTATTGAAAAAAAGTTCTATTAAACAGCCTTATTCTCAAGTGCTAGCAATTCTCTCAGGATTTTCTTCATTTTGTTAAATATTAAACTTCTCAAAACATAACACGCTGTTTTGAGAATTACAAAACTACTTGAGATTCAACTTATCTGCAAAAACAATTCATGTTATATTTTAGTTTTTTTCCACTCAAAATATTCTATTGATATTTAAACAACAAGAGTGCTCACAAGTAAGAGTTACTAGTATGGATACTGCTTTTTTTTATGGATAACAATCTACATTCATAAAAGAGAAACATGCAAATTGACCATCCCTCCTCTATGCCCTCCAGCCAATCAGAACAAGTATGCAAATTGCCCCCCAAAAATTGTGGTGGTTAATTTGCATATGCAGGGGCAGAGTGAAGACTGAAGATAGCATAAAAGGAAGCCAAGCACTGCAGAAAGGAGTGAGCTGAGGCAGCAGAGACAGGAGGGAGCTGAGGCAGTGGAGATGGGAGTGGAATCCACCTCAGCAGGCTTCACTCCCTTCTCTGCTTTGCTCTGTCTGCAGGAAGCCCTATTGTTTCAGGAATAGGCCCTAGGAAGCTCTATTCTTACAGGAATCTTCCTG
The DNA here is from genome assembly GCA_963924515.1 of Vespertilio murinus. Lineage (NCBI taxonomy): Eukaryota > Metazoa > Chordata > Mammalia > Chiroptera > Vespertilionidae > Vespertilio > Vespertilio murinus. Next base: position 16,121,297 of record OZ004710.1, read on the forward strand.
TAATGGACCTCTAGATCTATATAATAAAGAGGTAATATGAAAATTATCCCTCACACCCTCACAAGATGACTGCATACAACCTGGCCAGCCCAGGGGTTAGTGAGGGACAACCAAACAACTGAACAAGCAACCAGGCCATCAGGGAGGTTAGTGGGGGATGACAAATAACTGAACAGCAGGTTGCGTGAGTCGGCCAGGCCAGTAGGCAGGGCAGTTGGGGGTGATATGGCTGACGGCAGGGGTCAGTTAGGGGTGACTTAGCTGTTTGGGGGGTTGTTAGGGGTGACCAGTACAGCAGAGGGGGGCAGTTAAGGGGTGACTAGGTTGACACACAGAGGCAGTGAGGGCAATCAGGCCACCCAGGGGAGCAGTTAGGGGCAACCAGGTAGGCAGGCAGGCAGTTTGGTGAGCAGTTAGGAAACAGCAGTCCAGGATTGTGAGAGGGATGCCTGACTGCTGATTTAAGCCCGATACCCGGTTGGAGAGGGTGCAGGCTGGGCTGAGGGGACCTGGCCTCTAGTATACCTCATGTGGGCCCTCCCCTCAGCTGGTCCAGCCCAGATTGCTCCCCTATCCTGATCAGGAGTGGGGCCTGCAGGCCAACCTCCCACATCCCCTCTCCCTGGCCAATCCAGAGAGGAGGGGCTAGAACCCCCTCAGGTATGATATTTCTCCCTAGTTGATGTTTCTAACTCTCCCTCCCCTTTCCTCTCTCTCAAAATCAATTAAAAAGATATTTAAAATAACAATAGAAAAAAACTCAAAAAAATAAATGCTCTCTTGTAGTCTGCTATAAACACATGATTAAGACCATCACACACATTCCTCAGCCTAAAGAAGACACATGTAGATCATAGATCCTAAAATGTACTTTCTTCCTCATATTTTAACATCTTTGAAATCGGGATATATCTTATCCTATCTAAGAAAAGAGTAATATGCAGACTGACCATCACTCCAACACACAGATGGCTGCCCCATGTGGTCAAAGATCCTGCCCCCATGTGGACACAAGATGGCTAACAGGGGAGGGCAGTTTGGAGGGACTAGGCCTAAAGGGAGGGAAGTTGGAGGCAATCAACACTGTAGGGGAGGGCAGTTAGGGGTGACCAGGCCAGCATAGGAGGGAAGTTGGGGGCAAAAAGGCTGGCAGGGGAGCATTTAGGCATCAATCAGGCTGGCATGGGAGTGGTTCAGGGGTGATCAGGCTGGCAGGCAGAAGTGATTGGGGCAAACAGGAAGGCAGGCAGGTGAGCAGTTGGGGACCAGCAGTCCTGGATTGTGAGAGTGATGTCCGACTGACCAGGCAGTTGAACATCCCTCTAGGGGTTCCAGATTTGAGAGGGTGCAGGCTGGACTGAGGGACACCCCCAAACCCCTTGCACGAATTTTGTGCACCGTGACTCTAGTTTTATAATAAGTTATCAATGTTTTTCTTGCTTAACTTGAATGTGAAATGAGATTGAATTATGTCATTGAAGTGTCTGGGCTTCAGACAAATGTCTATGTCCAAAGGCATATTTACACAGGGAACCACAGAGCTCAAATTTTGGACAATGTCTTAGGTCCATCAAATAGCAATGCAGTTCTCTAAATTACACTGATTAATCTACCCATAATGATTGAGGTCTGACTATATGTATACATGCATTTTGACGACTGTCTTCCTCTTTAAAGCAGGTTCAGCTGCACAGCATGTATTCAATACACGTGGTAAAGAATCACTTTAAAAGATAATATTTTTATATTTAATATGTGGATACAGAAATAACGGAAAAAGATAAATATGCTCAGCAAATGCAAAGAAAATTACATTCCCATAAATACCTCTTATTACCTTCTCCTCAGCTCTGCAGAAAAGATGAAACCAGTTGAAATGTTCATTTTATGTGACTCTCAAGGTACTGTTCTCATAAGGGTAAAATGAGAAACAGTAAATTATTGTGAAGTTTAGTAATAAGAGCAAAGAAGGCATATATTTATGATAGTAAAAATATGGAGTAGCATTTGGCCAAAGGATTGCAAAACTCATTTGAATTGATTTCTTTTAACCACTGGAAATAAAAATGATTTATTGATAAAAGCCTATTTCTAAGGTACTTTTTCCTGTTCTCTTAAGAAGCATTCCCTTTTTTATGAACAGTTTGGAATATGGTCTTCTTATCACATAAAACTGTTGCAATATCAGAGATGGTTTTTTTTCTAGAAGTTTTAGAATATGTCATTATGTGTCATTCCAGATGAAGATGTGGTTTGTTTATATGTTTTAGAAATCTCTAAGGAAAAAAAAAATAACCTGTTGATTATATAATGCCCTGCTTAGGGAATGGAAAACCACAGCGGATATAATGCTGTTTTTGTCAGTCACGTTTGATTGTGTGGTGTGCTCACCTTTGGCCCTTGCTCTGCCATTTGAAGGAGCAGATAGATATCACCACTATGTCGTATTAAACCTACCCACTGCCTTTTGGATATATCTGTAAGTGATGGAAATTGCCATGACATGGTTAATCATTATACCAGAGATTTTCCATAAATGCCTTAATTGATGAATGGATAATTGATTTAAGCAGGAGTGAGGACTGAATTTTGCCACTTTGGAAAAGATCAGCCATTATAATTGTTCTCTTTGTTTTTATTTTTTTCTATTTTTCCTTTCCTTCATAGTATTACTTCAAGTTTATTTAAGGTACTGATTCAAACAGATATTTAAAGTATTTTTTTGTTGTTAATCCTTACCAGAGGACATTTTCCCATTGATTTTTAGAGAGAATGAAAGGAGAGGGAGAGACAGAGAGAAACACAGGTGTGAGAGAGACACATAGATTGGCTGCCTCTTGCACACACCCCAGCCAGGGCCAGGGAACCTAAAGCCAAGGTACATATTCTTGACCAGAACTGAATGTGGGGCACCCCAGTATGCAAGCCGATGCTCTATCCACTGAACTTACCAGCCAGGGCAACATTTCAAGTATTAATAGTTTGAATAGCTTTAAATAAAAAAAAATATTAGGAGTACCATTCTAATATGAAAATATGACATCAGTGAGTTTTATCTTCCAATGAACAATCTTAGATGTATGCTAGCCTTAGCCATTGATAGTATATTATTTCTTTCTACTCAACAAATATTCATATTTGTATACATAACTGTACAAAGCCCTGGGGAATGCTTACCATTTTTAAAGGGTTGGGGTAAGTGATTTTTTTTGTTGACTATCTTGTTACAAATTCCCTGCAAGATGATTACTTAGATTTGGATGAAAATGGGAGATTTAAAGAAATGTATGAGGGAGGAGATGGTTTGGAATCTTCTTACTTCACCTTTTGGTATCACTTTGTTGGCATTCCCATCTAATTTAGCTTCATCTCAGCTGGCCTCCCTCCGATTGACTGTAGTAAAGCTCCATACTCTACACTGAGCAAACACATCTGTACCTCAACATAAGCACTATTAAGAATTGGTATAAATCAGTAACATTTTTAAGGATGGTGCTTCAAATTTATTTAAATTTTATTTTTTTTATAATGGAATACTATGCTGCCATAAAAAGGAAGGGATTCTCATCATTTGCAGTAACCTGGATGGAATTGGAGAGCATCATGCTGAGTGAAATAAGCCAGTCAATGAAAGAGAAACACCACATGACTTCACACATTTATGGATATTAAGAAACATTATATACTAATGAACAGAAAGATAGATATAGAGACAGTAAAACAACAAGCAGACTGTCAAATGACAGCGCGGGGGGGGGGGGGTAGGGAGATCTGGGGGAGATAAGAGATCAACTGAAGGACTGGTATGCATGCATACAAGTACAACCAATGGACACAAAACTCTGGGGAGGGAGGGCATGTATGGGAGGGGGGGCAATGGTAAGCTATGTACACATATAATGCCTTAATAAATAAATAAAAATAAAAAATATTTTTTAAAGATTAAAGCTTATTACAATTTTTGGAAGTAACCAGGCTATTTAGTTTGAGTCCATTCAACCTTTCAGAACAATATCACATGTTTCCTCCCCTTGCTTAAAAGTACGGTTATATTATTTGCATAAAACTCCCTTTCTCTCTACTATAGGATAAATTTCTTAGGGACATCCCATGCTTTATAATTTTTCAGTTTTTAGAGAGTAATGACTCTCTCAACTTGCAAACAATAGGTCTAATTAGGAGTACTACTAACTTCTGTTCCTGGTTGTCCCAGAGGCTAAATACTCGAGTCTGCAAATTTTGAAAGACGGTTATGTAGTAATAGAGAAAAAACTCTCTAAAGATTCAGAGTAAAATACAACAGAGGATGGCAAAGAGAATCGGATGATAGATGAGGATTCTTATGCCGAGATGAATTCTAATGTGCTCAAAGCCATAATGAATGTCATGGGAAGTGTTGGCATGCTGTGTTCAGTCAGCCTGGACAAGAATTCAGAGGACTTTTCTAGAGAGGATTTAATCATATAATTGAAATGTGATACACTTGATGTTTGATTATAAAGAAATGAAATGTAATAACATAATTTCTATTGTAAGCATAGGTATGGGAAAACAGGTTTACAATTGTGAGTACAAGAAACATTTTATGTTTGTATTATTATTATTTATTTATTATTGTATTATTTTCCACACAAACAACTGTACTACTTTTGCCATACCCTATATTATAACAGTTTTATTTTGTATGAATATATGTTAAAAAATAAAAGCATATATAGAAAATATATGTAACATTTTATTCCAAGTCATTTTAGTCATAACAATTTTAATGTTTTTGAGCTAAGATCTTGAAAATAAACACATAGGGTACCATTGAAGCCCAATTTTAATTTTCCATTGGTAACTCTCAAATATTTATTCAGTTTTTTTTTTACTTATTTTACATATAATTTATACATGCATGGTTATGTATTTTTGGGTCTGAATAAACTAAAACGTTGGCCATAATAAAGTTTATTGGGAACTAGGCCATATGGTAGTAATATAAGACATTAGATAGAAAAATATTCAAAATTATAGAAAATTAAAGATTTACAATGACAGAGAGACATCAGATGTTTGAGGAAACTTGTTCTGTGTGCTGGAAGAATTAGGAATAATTGGTTTAAAGCTGAAAGAGATACAATTTTCTTTTGACTATATAAAAAATATTTTTATCATTTGTGTTTTCTTGGAAAATATATTTTTCCTTCAAATAGTTTCCCCTTACCAGATGTTTTTTTTTCATGCACAAAAAAAAAAAACTTGTAGAACACATCCAAAAATGTTTTGAGATATTAAGAAAAGTAATCTCTAGCCAAAACCGGTTTGGCTAAGTGGATAGAGCATCGGTCTGGGGACCGAAAGGTCCCAGTTTTGATTCTGGACAAGGGCATGTACATTGGTTGCGGGTACATCCCTGGTAGGGGGTGTGCAGGAGGCAGCTGGTCGATGTTTCTCTCTCAAAGATGTTTCTAGCTCTCTATCCCTCTCCCCCTCTGTAAAAAAATCAATTATATATATATATATATATATATATATATATATATATTCAATCTCTAAATTCTTGTGATTTTCTTTTTTTTAAAATTTATTTTAATACATTGTATTGATTTTTTACAGAGAGGAAAAGAGAGGGATAGAGAGTCAGAAACATTGATGAGAGAGAATCATTGATCAACTGCCTCTTGCACACCCCCTACCGGGGATGTGCCTGCAACCGAGGTACATGCCCTTGAGTGGAATCGAACCTGGGACCTTTCAGTCCACAGACCCATGCTCTATCCGCTGAGCCAAGCTGGTTTCTGCTAAATTCTTGTGATTTTCAGTGTATTAAAAAAAAATGGAAACTAAATTGGGTAGTGTATGCCATTTAATAAGTTAAAGAAGTGTAAAATACACCGGAAACTACTTAAAATGTTTAGTTTTTTCTTCTCTTTAAGTATTCAAGCTTCTTAAAATTTACTTCTATAGATCACTACATTTTGTGATGACTTCACATGCATAAGGTTTAACTTTGTATTATAGCATTGACTTAGAATTCAAAAATGGAAGAACTAACTACCTTTCATTTCTTGGTTGAATCTGTTTTTCTCCTTATTGCTCAGATATGTTATATACATAATATGTATTTGACAGTGAAAGGATTGATAATTATAACAGTTTTTGACTCATTATAGCAAAGATAATCTGCCTGAGTAGTTCAACTGATTGGAACTTAGACCTTGGCAGAGAATAGGGAGACAGAAATAAGATAAAGGTGAGGTCATTTAAGAAATAGTATGAGTGCCATTTTGAAGAATTTTAATGTGGTAATGGACAGTATTATGAAGTATTGATCAAGACAGTAAGTTTAAAAAGTAAGATTAATTCATCAGTAATATACAGAAACAATTAAAAGGAGGGAAGGAACTTGTATGGACATATATTGTAAATAAAAGTCAATTTACTGGCTTTTATTATTAAGTATAGTGAGAGAAGTTCAGAATTTTATTATTAAGTTCAGAAGTTCAGATTTATTATCATAAATCATGGCTAACTTGGCTGTGTTTTTTATATGGTAGCAGAAGTTTATAATATTATTTTGAAATAATCATTGACAAGACAAAAAAAATAGCAGACTGCTCAGATCAGTTAAGATTTGGTAAATCCTGCTGAAACCAGTTTAGCTCAGTGGATAGAGCCTCAGCCTGTGGACTGAAAGGTACCCGGTTCAATTCCAGTCAAGGGCATGTACCTGGGTAGTGGGCACATCCTCAGTAGGAGGTGTGCAAGAGGCACCTGATCAATGATTCTCTCTCATCGATGTTTTTAACTCTATCCCTCTCCTTTCCTCTCTGTAAAAATCTCAATAAAATATATTTTAAAAAAAGATTTGGTAAATTCTATGTGATGATTTATGATACTTTCTTCAACCTCATGTCTGGTGTCACAAATAATGAAACATTAGGATAATGGTTTGAAAGTTCTCTTTTATATCATCTTTACATTCTGTTTCAAACTTTCTAAGAAAATCTCATTATGCCTGCCCCCCTGCACCATTTTTTATGAGTAAGCCTTCTGTCCACTGGGAACACAATTGAAGTTAAATGACTTTACATTGCACTTTGTTTTTTTTTTTTTTTAGCTTCTAGTCAGTGCATTATGTGTTCAGATGACAAATAGCAAGAAATAGTTTGCATATAATTGAAAATTGTTTTTTATGGTGTCAGCGATAAAGTAAAAGTTTCTGGATCTTCTTTGATTTTATTTTGTTTCCAATTGTGTCAAAAATGATCATTGTGGCTAAAAAAATGTAAATTTGTCCGGCAGAAAAGATGTCTATGCCTACATCTAACATTTAGTATGTTTGGAGTTTTATTTGAAGGTAAAATACAAATTAAAACAAATTCCTTGGGATTTTTACTTAAAACCTTCAAATGGAAAAAATAGTTTTAATGTTGGGAATAGAAGGATTTAATTTTTAAGATGAGACAAAAGCAGGCCATTTTTTAATCTCACTGTAGCTTTTAATATATTCAATTACAGAATTCACAGCAGGTTTTCAAAAGATATTATTATCCAGTCATATTCAAAGTATCTGATTGGAATTCTCACTAAGTCTATATGTGGCATTGATATATGTATGTTTATAAAGCCCCTTGCTCATCAATGGCTTTTGACTGACTGAACATAATAAGTTGTTAAAGTAGGCTGTAGGCTGTAGGCTGTATTAGCTTCCAAGATCTAGATTTTTGGAAATATTGAATGCTAATTATAGCATATAAGTATATATATATATATATGTGTGTGTGTGTGTGTGTGTGTGTGCGCGCGAGTGTGTGTGTGTGTGTGTGTGTGTGTGTGTGTGTGTGTGTTCACTCTCATACATACTACTTTCAGGTATTTAAATGCATATATTTGTCTAGTAAGTAGAAAAATAAAATTTAATATCTAAAGTACTTTTAAATGAGTGTTTATGAATAATTGATAGGCTCTGGAAATAGAAAATGGGGTAGAAGGACATTCTAACTGATGGAGTATGATACAGACATAGATGGCATACCAATTATGATTTTATGAACTTTGAGGAATACAGTTACTCTAATCCACAAATGGTTTGAATGAATACAAAATAGTAGATCATTAATTCATATATTTTGTAAAAATATTTACTCACATTCCTAAAGATTGATTAATGGATCATGAACAGTCATGTTTATGTTATATTTTCCAAGTATGCACAGGTTTAATAATTTATTTACCTTATTTAAATAATCAAACAGAATTCCCTTTGTTAAAGTTTTTAAGAGAAAGCAACAAAGAATAATGATTAAAAGTATGCTCTCTGAGCCCTAGCTGGTTTGGCTCAGTGGATAGAGTGTTGGCCTGTGGATCGAAGGATCCCAGGCTGGATTCCTTTCAAGGGCACGTACCTGGGTTGCAGGCTTCTCCCTAGCCAGGCCCTGGTCAGGGTGCATGCAGAAGGCAACCAATTGATATGTTTTTCTATCATCGATGTTTCTCTCTCTCTTTCCCCTCTCTCTTTCATTCTTTCTAAAATCACTGGCAAAATATCCTCAGGTAAGGATTTAGAAGAAAATATGTTCTCTGAAATGATGCTATTTTATTTGACATCTTAGCTCCACTACTTAACTTATTATGCAATTATGGGAAAATTACCTTCTCAATGCCTCACTTCTCATCGGTTTCTGTGAGAATTAAAATATGAGAAAATGTTGTGAGATAACCTATATAAACTGCTTTCCAGAATGGCTGGTACCTTCTAAGCATTTGGGTTAGACAGAATTATTAAAGAGAATGAAGTTACCTTTCAGAGGATGATAATTCTGGAACAATAGATATCCTGTATATTTTTCTATTTTAACCCAAACAGTATTTCTTAGGTTTCCCTTATATTCTTGTCACTGTGCTCAATTAGGAACATAAAAATGAGTAACCCCCTAGCCAGTTTGGCTCAGTGGATAGAGTGTAGGCCTGCAGACTGAAAGATCCAGGGTTAGATTCTATTCAAGGGCATATGCCTGAGTTGCTGCCTGATCCCCAGGTGGGGGTGTGTTAGACACAGCTGATTGATGATGTTTTTCTCATCAATGATGTTTCTATCCCTTGCTCTTCCTCTCCCTTCCTCTATGAAATAAATATATATATATATAATTTATTTATTTTAATTAATTTATCCATTTAATTTTTCTAATATTATATATATATATATATATATATATATATATATATATATATATATATATATGAGACAGGATTTCCACTATCAATTTTATATAATTTAGTATACAACTTGATGACAGTGCCCATATATTTTAGTAATCTGCAGCATTTTATGGGTATTAAATAGCATGGATGTTAACATTTAATTAAAGCCCATGTCATTTGCCTTATTTATCACTATGTCTCTTTCCTTCTAAATAGTTCAATTAGGCCTGGGCAGAGTTGCTCAGTGGTTGAGCATCAACTATGAACCAGGATATTATGGTTGATTTTAGGTCAGAATACATGCCTGCTTGCGGGGGGGGGGGTCCAGTCCATCCCCAGTGTGGAGCATGTGGAGTCAGCCAGGGCTCTCATCATTGATGTTTCTATCTCACTCTCACTCTCCTTCTCTGAGACCCATAAAATTAAAAATTAGTTAATTAGTATTCAAATGGTGCCAATTCTGTTATCTGTTTAACCATTTGGAACACTGAGGACCAGTAAGGGAAAAATTATAAATGCTAATAAGCACTGACAACCTTTGACAAAGTTGTGTCTGGAACGGCAGGCCAAGTAAACATGAATCTGAACCAAGATTATCAGTCACTCCATTTTTCTTCTTGCTATGCAAAGGTGGATACTTTGTTTACATAAAATTTCCTTTTTTTGCCTCTTTTGCATGTCTCAAACTTAATGTTTGTGTGATGAGAGGAGTCTCATGGAAATTCTAAGGATGCATGTGTGTGCATGCACATATGTGTATAAGAATATATTTGGCTAGGTTGCTAGGGAACGGAGTTTTAATTTTTATCACTTTGAAGTTTTATTTTCCATTAGAGTATATTTCAAAATTATTTAAAATTATTTAGATTTCAAAATTATTTAAAATTATTTAGTTGAAAAAAATAAAATTATTTAGTTGATTATCGTTTTCCATTTAATTTTTCTAATATTAAAATCCTATTTCTAAGCACATAAACTTCATTTTGCCTTCTCACCCCTTCAGATATCAGAATGGGTAACTTTGCTTTTTTTTACCTTTTCTCAGACCCATTCTGCCCCCAACCTCTGAAAAAAAAATCAATATTCCTGGCCTGATCTGGACCCACGTTCCCTTTCCTAATCTTTAGGAAACAGAAGTTTGAGGGACACACAGTAAGATATAACTGGGATGTGAAATTGAACTCTGGCACTTAACTTGCTGGGTGGCATTGGTCATGGTATTGATGTATGTTTAATTTCCTCATTTAGAAATGATGGAATATCAATGAATCTACTTCAACTGTTAGTGGACTTCGAGATAGTACATGTATAGCAGTTCTAACATTAAACGCTCAATAATAATGTTCTGAACATCCAACACATATCTAAAGGGAAGGTGCTATTGTTATTACTACTACTACTACCAATTTGTGAAATGACTAGTTTCTAATAGGCTTTAGTTAATAGATATTCATTGAGTACCAGAATAGTCAGGGTTACAAATGAACACATCATTATAACAGATACTTTCTAAGATGGCCTTGAAAACATAATCTTACCTAATAATAGACTAACATGTAAATTGTCCATACCTTCACTTTCACCAGCCAATCAGGAGTAATATGCAAATTAACCCAACCAATAGAGTGGCTAATTTGCATACACAGGCACTATGTGTCAGGTGGGATGCTTTCATCATCTCCATGGAGTTCTGTCCCATCCCTGGTCTCCCAGGGCCTCTGGGCAGCTTGGGAAAGTGTGGCCGGAGCAGAAAGAGGTGGTTCAGGGCCTGAGCAGAAAGGGGCTGGGCTGGAGTGTAAAGGTGATGCTGGCAGCCAGGGAAAGAAAAGCCCATTCTGGCATGAATCTTCATGTATCGGGCTTCTAGTACAATATAAAGATCATGTGTCATAGAAATGCTTGCTTGAAAGCCACATAATATTATTAACCAATGTCACCCCAATAAATTCAATAAAAAGAAAAAACACACACAAATAAACTGTTTGAACTATTTTGTGTATCCATCTTTATGAAGCTTCTTCAGAGATAACAGCTGAAAAATTAACCAGAAAAATATTTTTCTTTGCTTAACATGAAATAGCCTTGTATGGTTTAATTTGCTGTGGTTGTGTGAAGGTATTTAGACAGCCAACACTTACTCTGCTTCTTTGCAAAAAAAGTTTGGCTACTACTAACAAACGTTTTTGCAATCGCCTTGGTAAAAAAAAAATCAATGTTTTAAAAGTTAGTGTCTGGTTTCGGAAGATGATTTGGCTTTGGATGGTGGGCACACAATACAATATACAGATCATTCATCATAGAATTGTACAGTTGAAATCTATATGAATTTATTAACAAATGTCACTCAAATAGAAAAAATAAAATTTTAAAAGTTAGTGTCTTATAGAATATCAACATATTATGACTACTGATAATTGTGAATATTGAATATTATCGAATATTATCACTGTTAACTTAAATGCAATTTTACTTAAATACTTTGAACATTTAAAGGACACAGCAGGTACCTCCTTAGTCTCATTAGAGTGAATATCATGGTAGGTTTTAGAAATCAAGATCCGAAGTTTATTTTATCACTTGCTCTATCATCTCAATTAAGATGCCTTGCCTTACTTTTTAGGGCAATTGAAAAAGTATCAAATTATAGTTGATAATGATAATAGTAGTTCACTATTTTTGAGCATCTGAACCTTGGCAGGCTATATGGTAAAGGAGAAATAAGTGAAATAAATTTTTATCATGAGTGAATAGAAAGTATAACAATTGCTGCAATTATGTAAAGCTTATTCTGGTGCCTTTAATGCCATTTATTGTATGAGCTGCTGTGAGGCAGTTTATGGCAAGTGTTCAGAAGGATCAAATCAGTGTCAGGAAGCTCTGAGACTGGATCCCAGTTGTACTACTTATTCTCTGTCTGTGGGGACTTATTTATCCTCTCATAAAATCAGTTATGTCAAGAATTACTGTGAGGAAAGCATGAAAGGCTGTATATAACATCCGCACTCATACAGCATGGCCACTTTATACTGCAGTGTTTAAACCCCCATCAGAAACTCTTGAGAATACAGCCTATACATTTTGGCCAGTATGGTTTTTAATGTGTTTAGTTATCTTTCCTCAAACTTTCCCTTACAAATAAAATTTCAAATTTGTGTCTGTCTTCCTTGTAATATATATATATATATATATATATATATATATATATATATATATATATATATTTTAATTGATTTCAGAGAGGAAGGGTGAGGGAGAGATAGAAACATCAATGATTAGAGAGAATCATTGATCAGCTGCCTCCAGGAAGAGAAGTCCAATTCAGGAGTATCTGCACAAAATGGCTATGATATAGCTACAAGGAAAAAAATCAAAATCAGAGAGTTCTCTCTTTACATTGAGACAGTCTATAAAAACTGAAAACATCCATATGAATATTAATGCATTAAATGATTATTTAACCCTAAAATATTCTATTTTTATTTCAGTTTGGTGAATTCCCTAGATTTTGATGTGTCTACAAGTCAAAATATGAAGGAAGTCTGAAATTTTAGACTACTTAACATGCAACTTCAAATTTCACATTTAGATATTATAGGGTTATATGTCCACATAAAATATATATAACATGCATACAAATAATCTGGAATATTATTTCTCAACATTTTAACCCACTTAAAACACTCAGAAATGCCCTTTCTTTTTTAAAAAAAAATATTTTATTGATATTTCACAGAGAGGAAGGGAGAGAGATAGAGAGCTAGAAACGTCGATGAGAGAGAAACATCGACCAGCCCGCCTCCTGCACACCCCCAACTGGGGATGTGCCCGCAACCAATGTATATGCCCTTGACCGGAATCGAACCTGGGACCTTTCAGTCCGCAGACCAACGCTCTATCTCTGAGCCAAACCGGTTTTGGCAGAAATGCCCTTTCTTTAGATATATTGGGTAGCCTGGTATCATTCACAAGTAAGAAAATAATTGGAAATACAGAATACAATTTTTCTCATCTAATTGATTATAATTATATACATATAATCAATGTCAAAGAGGAATGGAAAGGGACAAAGAGAAACATCAATTCTGAGAGAGAATCATTGACTCCTGCATGCCCCCTACTGGGGATTGAGTCTGCAACCCTGACATGTGCCCTGACCAGGAATAACCATGGTTCTTAGGTCGATGCTCAACTTCTGAGGGACACTGGCCAGATTCACCCACTTTTTAAAGAAGTTATTATTTTTGTAAACTTTTCCAGTTAGAGAAAATACAGGTTCCATATTAAGGAATACAATCTGCTAATAGTATCACTAAAAACAGGGAGACTAATATTGACATACTTGATTTGAAGAAAACACAAATATTTTGACTACGACCATCTTTGAATAAAAAAGGAAAACTCTATTCCTGGAAACATGTTGGGGCTCACAGTTTTAGGATAAAATATATTTGGTGTTATTTTTAAAAAGGGACAAAGGCAAATCTTCCATATATTTACATCTCCCTTTATTTTGTTTTTGCCCTGAACTTGGTGTTAACAGGAATATATGCATAGATGTGTTTGCATCAGGACAAAGCAAGGGTCATAATTAATGTGGTGTACTGTTTTATAGAATTATAAATAATTGTATACAGTAATCAAAGGCCAGTACTATGATTTAATTTGTTGAAAACTTGGTTCATTTGGTGAGTTACTATTTTAATACTTATAAAAAAAATATAGTGTGGGCATATTAAATTGCTCTGTAAAGCTCATTCTTATTCAGTGTGGACTCTTGAATATGGAATATAACAGCCAGTTATGTGAAATTGATGATGTTTACATATTATGAATAATACAAGGGAAGTTCAAATCTATTCAATTAAACTTTTATGTGCAACATTTTAGCCATATTCAAGAAAAATCTTATAATAATTTGTATTACAACCATTTGGGCTAATCAGATACCCGATCGTGTTTTAATAGATTTCCCTGGGAGAAGAGATGGAATTTAAGCTTATTAATCTGTATGGCATACAGTTACACTAACACTGGGATGACCAAACCGATGTTTTATTCTATTGGGAATAATATCACTTTAGAGGGGTAGGAATTTCTGAACTTGTGAAGACCAAAGAAAATGTGCATTCTTTTGAGGTTTTTACTACTTGCTTGACTATTCAATCATCTACCTTGCTCCTGAATAGATGTTAGGATCTTAACAAAAATCCACACAGTACAATGTAAGAAAAAATAAATGAGGGTTTGGGAACAGGTTTTGGCAAAAACAAACTAAAACAAACAAACAAACAAACAAAAAAACAAAAAAACTGATTCAGAAGTGAAATTGTCCTGAGCTGTTTAGTACCCATTACAGAAGCGCTACATTAACAGTGTTCCACCTTCCTGAATGAGAACCGTTGTTTTTGCTGCATATGGAGCTCAAATCTTCCATTCTAGAAATAAAGTTTATTCATTTATTTATTTACTCTCACCCAAGGATATTTTCCCGTTGCATTTTTTGGGAGAGTGGCAGGGAGAGAGAAACATCACTGTGAGAGAGATACATCTATTGGTTGCCTCCCACATGTACCCTGATCAGGACCAGGGATCCAGCCCGTAAGCTAGGTATGTGTCCTTAACTGGCTGTGGGACCCAGGAGCCTTCAGTCCTCAATCTGATGCTCTATCCACTGAGTCAAACCGGCTAGCGCAAGGAAGTTTATTTTATTTTATTTTTTAAATATATTTTATTGAGGAAGACAGAGGGATAGAGAGTTAGAAACTAATGAGAGAGAAACCGATCAGCTGCCTCTTACACACCCCTACTGGGGATGTGCCCGCAACCAAGGTACATGCCCTTGACCTGAATCGAACCCAGGACCTTCCAGTCCACAGCCAAAGCTCTATCCACTGAGCCAAACCGGTTTTGGCCAGGAATTTTATTCTTAATGCTACTAGACCATTTAAAGACTTTTATTATGAAAAGTACATCTTCAGAAAATGTATGCATTTTGAATTCATCCAAGAAAACTGCCTGTCAACTTACAGTTTCCGCACATTTATAGATTAAAGAAACCAATATTTAAAATAATTGGCATTAGATTATCTCAGGATTTGAAAGTACCTAATGAATCATAAAGGAGAAATTGAATCATGTCAAGTGAAATGCTGTTATTATAGGGAGAGAGACCTGTATAATTTCTATTTTTTTTCTCCAACTGAGATTTGATGGTACGGTGTGTGACTGAATTGCTCTCCCTTTATTTTTCTCAAGTATTATATCTTTCTCAAAGAGTAGGTCTGCTAAATTATGTGAAGTTCTTGTGACTATATAACGACCTTACATATTCACATATTTACGGAATGCCTACATTATATTCTAATTTGCATATATTATATTTTTATTTTAAAGAAATCCACTGCTACCTGAATTCTCAGTTTCTGATTATTAACTATAAATAATATTTACTCTAAACCTGTATCAGTAATTAACTGTATATTATACATTCTCACCCAACTTCCAGCAGAATTATTTAGGTTGCTGGCTATTTCAGAATAAAGATTGTACTGTGTCTACAGCAATATCTCAGCTGTTTGACAATAAGTTAACATGTCATGCTCATATTATTTAAATATGTACAATCTCATTGACAAAGTTCCACATCCTCAAAGAAAATGGAAAGCATTATAATGAAGAAATGAAGTGTGCCTAAGACATCTAAAATGGCTATGTATAACAAGTAAATTGGAAAGAAGTGAAGTTAAGATGTAAGCATATCAGTTCACATGTCCTCATTCATCCTACATTCATGTATTTTCTTGGTTAATTTACAGTAGAATATATTGTCATGGCAATGAAACCTCACTGTATCATTGTATACCATACAAAAATATAAATTGATGCATTAACAAAACATATTAGCTTATTATTGATGTTAAATATAATTGATTTTTAAATATTCTATATTATGAAGAAACCTTGGTAGATTTGTTATGTAGGTGCTATGACTTACCTGAATAGGCATTATTGTTTTTATCATTTAAATAATGAAATACTGACTCCCAGTAACCAAATATTTTCATCCAACATGTGATCAAAATGGTTTAAATTGAGATAATGAAATGTGTCTATAATTGAAGTGATATTTTCATGTATGACCATAGAGTGGTTTTAACAATGAAATAAGGATATTAAACTACAACTTACAACTTTGTACTTTTTTCCCCTTGAAAATTATTTCTTCTTCTTTCTTTTGTGATAGTTTGGAGAACTGTCAACTTGTTTTACAGTCACTGTGGATTTTTATTAAAGCACTTCACATATATGAGACATTTGTCTAATCTAGCTCTTCAAAATAATAGTTTGAATCATTTGAAATTGCTAACATTCAATTGATTTTGATCTATTAGAGTGAAAATTTCATATAATGAAACCTAATATTAAATTGATTATTGGTATTTCCCACCTGACATTTCATTTTAGTCTTCATTAACTATAACTGATATTAAGTACCTTTTTATTTTAATCTATTCTGTCTCTTAAGATATTGTTAAGTTTTATTTTATAATTTTATTATAGATCCTTATTAAATATGTAACCATTATTTGCATGTATTATATCTATTCCTCAATCTTTTGCTCATTTCAGTGTTCATTCCTATTTCTTTTCTACAAAACCATCTTGAATTCATTCTTCTTTTCCTTTTTATTGAATTTATTGGGGGTAACAATGGTTAACAAATTTATATAGGTTCCAGGTATACAATTCTACAATATATCATCTGTAAACTATTGTGTGTTCACCTCCCCAAATCCGGTCTCTTGTCTACCACCATTTATCCTGCCTGTACCCTCCTTCACCTCCTTCTACTCTCCCCTCCCCCCATGTCCATGAGGTGTGTCCCCCCCCTTTTTGTCTCTTTTGATCATCGCCCCTACTATTGTATTGAATCAGGGCCTCAGCTCCCCCTACCAGAGAGCTATCAGTCTACTCTTTTTCTATGAATCTGTCAATATTTTTTGTTAGTTCATTTTGTTGATTGTTAATACATGGTGGACCAGTGGTTTTATTGCTAGGTTTACCTAGTGGCCAGATAAGTTTCTATTGAATGAGTGAAAAAAAACGTTTTATATAAATGTTAAAGGCACACTTTAAAATTAAATACCCATTGCATTTTGAAGTTATTTATTACATGTTCTTAACGTATGATACTTTGTAAAACGCTGTGTAATATGAAGCAAGAATTCTCATGATCCATCCACAATGTGTTAATATATCACTGATTAAGTTTATTGCTGATCTCTACTTACAGAATATTATTTTGAAAACATATTGTTGAAAGTATTACATATGCCCCCCTTCCCCCCCCATTGACTTCTTCCAGCCTCCGCCCCCCCTTCACCCCAGGCCTTCAAGACACCAGATTGTCTTGTAAATTTTATGAGGCTGTGCACATTTCATTATACTTGTCTTTTCACTTTCTGTGGGTGTGATTAAAAGTCTGAATATATACAAATGGTTAGTTTTTCCTTGCAAAACTCTATGGACACACTTGCACATCTATAGTGAGAAAGGTAAGTTATGTGGTGCCAGTACTTTATGC
Source organism: Vespertilio murinus (assembly GCA_963924515.1). Taxonomy (NCBI): domain Eukaryota; kingdom Metazoa; phylum Chordata; class Mammalia; order Chiroptera; family Vespertilionidae; genus Vespertilio; species Vespertilio murinus. The sequence continues at coordinate 16,139,070 of OZ004710.1, forward strand.
CTTAGAAATAAAGGGGGAAGAAGCCAAGAGTAGTAGAAGAGGCCAACATTGCCGAAACCGGTTTACCTCAGTGGATAGAGCGTTGGCCTGCGGACTGAAGGGTCCCGGGTTTGATTCCTGTAAAGGGCATGTACCTTGGCTACAGGCTCATCCCCATTAGGGGGTGTGCAAGAGGCAGTTGGTTGATGTTTGTCTATCATCAACGTTTCTAGCTCTCTATCTCTCTTCCTTCCTCTCTGTAAAATATCAATAAAATATATATTTTAAAAAAAGAAGAGGCCAACATCTGTTTTAAGGACAATGAAGGGATATGGTTTAAGTGGTTGAGAAGTCTATCTGGTAATAATGTGGAAACATAAACGTTGTTTACTCTCATATGTCATTTTGTTACAGAGAAAAATATGAAGGTAAATGTTTCCAGCTCTTCTAAAAGTAACCTATATTTTTCTCTTTGTTGTTTACACAAAAATATAGCAAACAGCTTATTGTACTATAAATGAATGCAATATAGTTTTGGAAACAGAAAAGTCATGACAAATCATTAAATAAAATAATTCATAATTTTACTATTCATAGATTTTACAAACAAAATTCTCTCTTTTTTTGTTAGCTTTAACTTCATTTCCTGGAGTGGTAGTATATTTTTAGATTTTGCTTTCTCAGTTTCCCATTTCTAAGTTTTAGTTAGTAGAATTTGGCATTTAAGACTCAGATCCTGGAAGTGAGACTTTTTGTTAATATTTTTTCTCCCATGGACTACATTTGATTTTGATTTTATACATATTGATCCTTGGTTTTATTAGCTGCCATCAGCTTTTTATAATGTTGCATTTTTGATCGATAATTCTGATAATTACCTCAGTTAGTTGGAGTACTCTTTCAAGTATTTTGTTCAAGAAAAAAAATAACACGGTCAATAAAATTTCTAAGATGCTGTAATTGGAACATATATTTCTCTTCTGTAATTTCTTGGCTGGAAATACAATTATTGAATCACAACAGTTCTCTCTGAAAAAAATGCAGGTATGGCTTCAAAATTATTTGACTTTAAATGTTTCAGAGGAAAATGAGGACAATTTGGATTTTTATTCTTTTATATGTAACTTGATTTTGTGCCCAGAAATCTTTTGTTTTTCTTTTTTTTTCCTCTTAAATACCCAGCCAGAATATGTCCATTTGTAGTTGCCTATCATAAATGTTGCCTAAAAATGGTGAGCTTAAAATATTTACATTATATACTCCTCTCACCATGCCCTCATTATATGTATATTTATTTATGAATTATGTGCATGTTTTGTTCTTGTAATACATCTATACATCATATCATCAATGATTAAAATTAATGAAAATACAACCTCTAATATGTCTTTTCTATCATGCAAGCAACTAATCAGTAATACCTCTAGGAATCTACTGGTCGCCCTTTGGAGACCGCTGTTCTGGGTAAAAGACCAAAAAGTCATACACATGTGCAGCTCATTTTTTTCCTGGAGAGTTTTCAGTTGTATGTTGTTGCCTCATCTGAAAATTCTGTAGTCATTAGGTTGTTTCATTTTTGTGTGAAACCACTTCTATCATCTTCTCTTATTTCTCATTCCCGTCTTTTAAAAATAGTTTGTATAAAAATACATATAACCTAAAATTTACCCATCTTTTAATTTTTTATTGTTTAAATTATTACATATATTAGTACATATGTCTCCTTTTTTCTTCCATTGGCCTTCCCCTAGCCTCCCCTACCCCCTGTCACAAGCCCTCATTCCACCTCCCCCCAGTGTTTTGTGTCCATTGGTTGTGCTTATCTTCATATATTTTTTTAATTCATTTTTTATGGAGAGGAAGGGAGATGGATAGAGAGCTAGAAACATCGATGAGAGAGAAACATCGACCAGCTGCCTCTTGCTCACCACCTACTGGGGATGTGCCCTTGACTGAATCGAACCCAGGACCCCTCAGTCCGCAGACCGACACTATCCACTGAACCAAACCGTTATTGGCAGTTGTGCTCATCTTAACATTTTTTTAAACTGTCCAATTCTGTGGTATGGGGGTATATTCACATTGTTGTGTCTCTCTGATTTCTTTTTTAAAATGTTTTTTTTTTAAATTAATATTTAGAGAACAAGGAAGGGAAAGGGAGAGAGAGAGAAACATCAATGATGAGAAAGAATCATAGATCGTCTGCCTCCAACGTCATAGACCTTATACTGGGGATCAAGCTGCAAACCAGCACGTGTCCTGACCAGGAACTGACCAGTGACCTCTTAGTTCTTGGGTGCATGTTCAACCACTGAGCCATAGCAGCTGGGCTGATTTTAGTTTTGGACAGTTTTTGCCATCTCTATGATTTAGAAACTTAATCAAAGCATTCATTTCTATCAGTGCTTTCTTTAACTTTCAAAATTATAGAAACAATGCAGTACTTTATGCCCCTTATAAATACAAAAATCAAAACAGGGAAGTGTAGGAGAATAAAACATGAGTCATAGCCTTCTTTAGCTTACTCCACCCACACTACTCCATATTCTGGCACAATGCTATTTGTATCACAATTTATGACATTTTTGTATGTACAATTCTGAACAGTTTTCTCTGTGTATTTGTGCATAAATATATACACGCATGTTTTATATAATTATACTCTACATAATTTTCTGTGTTGCTGTGACATGATTATATGCCTAGGAAAACTTTTCGTGGCTATATGTTTAAATATAACATCACTTAGCCCAGCTGTCATGGATGGCACCATGGTTGAGCTTCAACCTGTAAACCTCAGGAGGTCATGGTTCGATTACTGGTCAGGGCACATGCCTGGTTGAGTTGATCCCCAGTTGGGGGGTAGGGGCATGCAAGAGGCAGCCGATCAATGACTCTATGTCATCATTGAGTTTTCTAACTCTCCTTCTCCCTTCCTCTCTAAAATCAATAAAACTATATTTTAAAATATATAACATAGCCGAAACCAGTTTGGCTCAATGGATAGAGCGTTGGCCTTTGGACTGAAAGGTCCCGGGTTCGATTGTGGTCAAGGGCATGTACCTTGGTTGGGGGCACATCCCTGTAGGGGGTGTGCAAGAGGCAGCTGATCAGTGATTCTCTCTCATAGATGTTTCTAACTATCCCTCTCTCTTCCTCTCTGTAAAAATCAATAAAATATATTAAAAATATATAACATAAAGAAAACTTTGACAGTATGTTAATATTTCTTTTAACTTTATAAAAAAATGCTAGTGGTTAAAATGTTCATCAGAACTGAATGGCGTGAAGTAAGAAAAAGCCATCCTAACCTTCCACCCCCATTTACTGCCACAATTGTTTTGCCCAGGAATAAAGAGTTGAGACTTGCCTATCTGTTCTCCCATAAATTATCTAGCCACATGCAGACATATGTTCTTATTTATTTGCACAACATTGCCTTGCAATTCACTTCATTTTCACATAATAAGATAAATTATATCTGCATATAAAGACCTATTTGTATTGTTGACATTATTACAGATCTTCCTATTTTGCTTACTTCCACCCAGTCCTCACTCCACCCCTCCCTTTTCCCTCTGGAATTCACTACACAGTAGTCTGTGTCTGTGGGTTATGATGCATATATATATTTTTTTCTTTATGTGCTACACAGTGAATAGATATAATTTTCATTTTCTGGCCACATTAGCCATTCATTTCCTCATGAATTGTTGTTTTATGTATACTTTTTGTCATTATGAAGCATGCTCTGGTGTCCATACACTTACAAATAGTTTTGCTTATTCAAGGGGATTTAACTGTGAGATAAATTTAATAGTAATGAGTTTTCTTGGACAAGGGTATATGCATTTTATGTTTCTAAATATTGCCAAATTTCCCAAGACAGAGCACTAATTTATATAGTACAAATATGTTCCTTTGATCTGACTCTGTTAATTTTAATGTTTTGATTGTAGCATCTCATACTTTCCCCTTTTGTGGGGTCAAGGTCTTCTTTCACATGCTATTAAGTTAGCCATGTAGTTTTGAAATAATTTCCACAGCTCTGTTTTTCCTCTAAGTTTTGCAGTAAGGGCCTATTTTATTGTTTTGCAGTGGTTTATTTTATTTTATTTTTTAATAGTGTGTGTGTGTGTGTGTGTGTGTGTGTGTGTGTGTGTTTCTTTTCACTATTCCTAATATGCATACCTTGGCTTGGTCCTCATCACAAGACAGCTTGTTTGTCTTGTTCTTGGCAATGTGCACTGTCCCCTTGTGTACTTGTGTAGAATTATAAGAGAATGTTAAGAAAAAGTCTAGCCATTAAAACTCAGGCTCATGTGTTTACATAAGCTGAGAATTCAAAGTCCATTAAGTAATAGGCAAAGGAGTATTAAACAAAAAAGTTTATATTTGTAATTACAAAACTTTCATTCCTGATAATTCGAGTTGAGAAAGAAGTATAATTTAATTTGACTTTGTGAGATAACTGTTAATGGATATATCAGTGCCTATTTTTCCTTTGCTTTTTGTTACCCTGAAATCTGCACCTGCATTTTGAGATACATAATTCTAGGTAGGTTCCAGTTGGATCATTTCTTTGAGAACATGTTGAGCTTATGGAATGAAAGTCAGCTTTTCCCTCCCAGAAGCTAGGCAACAACTCTGAAGGCCTGGGGAAACTATCCTTTTGCATAAAGCAATTTACTTAATTGAAAAAGCTCTCAACACCCCCCCCCCTTTTTTCAGTTCTGCCTTTTACCCAACAGAGAAGATAATCCTTAGGAATTAATTTACAGTCTCTAAGGACATCTTCAAGACTTCACGTGTGGTTGAACTGGCATAACACCAGAGAGGCTTGCACTTGATTTCATTTTAAATCCTGTAGCTCTTTGCCTGTAGGATTCACATTGATTTCAGGGTAACTTTCATATGGGTCTGGGTAGCAATGTCAGCCTATCAGGAATGCAAGTGCTAACACAGCAAACAAACAAACAAACAAACAAAAAACAGTCTATATCGCTCTCAGCAGTTGTGTTTTTGCAATATTTCATTTACTTTCATACCATGAAGTTGTTTAGGAAAGTCATATATCATAAAGAATCCTGTTGGAATACAATTTTCTCTTGATGAATGATGTAAAAATAACCTCTTTGGTAACAATTCATTCTCGTGATAAACATTTATTTTGAGCCTTTTATTCTTGGGGCACTATGTTAAGCATGTCCAAAAAGACTTACATAACCCATATAATTCTTTGGAATGGGATAAGGGGTGGGGCCCCACTATGGCATAGATGGTAAATAAACATTAAGGCGATTAAGATAAGTTATCTTGGTTCCCAAGCATATGTACACATTTATCCCAATTTAGAGCAAAACTAGCTATTTTATAATTAGGCTTCCATAGAAACTTATAATGTTTATTATAACTAACCAAATTCTTTGCATCTCAATGAACAAATTGTGTTTCTCTTATTTTTGGAATAATAAATTATTATGCTTTTTTAAAGCATGTTTCAATATTCTTTATTAGCCACTTATAAATAGAAGTCACTACTCTTGCTCTTTAACTTTATTTTTTAATATATTTTTATTGATTTCAGAGCGGAATGAAGAGGGAGAGATAGATCAGTGATGATAGAGAATCATTGATCAGCTGCCTCCTGCATGTCCCATACTGGGGATTGAGCCTGTAACCTAGGCATGTGCCCTACAGGGAATTTAACCCTTCCCTCCTAATTTATAGGGTGATGCTCAATCACTGAGACACTCTGACCAATCTTTTTTAACTTTACTTATTGAATAGATTGCATTTGTCATATGCCTTTTGATCTTTTTTTTTATTTCTTCTCCAGTTAGCTTACAGAATGAGAATTCCAACAAAGAATATATATTGAGTTATTCAGATGCCATCTACAACCAGGAAGAGGGGGGGCTGAGAGCATGCTAAACTCTGGAAGCCAGAACATTGTTATTTCTTGAATAATTTGTGTTTACTATAATAATCAATACATTGGCTTCCTTATGTGGCCTTTCGGTATGGAAGTTCTATACAAATCCCGCCCCCTCTTGTAAGTTTAGGTCTATATGACACAGTACTATTTTAAGATCTTTGTCAGTATGTTATATAAATATCGTGGTGTAATATACTAATTTAGCAAACCCAAAAGTTATCTATACTAATATTAGAGGAATATGAAACTTGTCTGGGAACCCATCACTGTAACAGAAATGACTAAATAGCAAATTGGTTGGGGTGACCGTGCTGGCAGGGGAGTTAGTGAGGGATGACCAAATGGGCCAGCAGGGCGGCAGTTATGGGCGACCAGGCCAGCGGGGGTGCTGCATTTAGGGGCAACCAGGCCAGCAGGGGGGCAATTCGGAGTGAATAGGCCAGCAGGGGATAGTAAGGGGCAACTAGGATGGTGGGGTGCAGTTAGGGACAACTAGTCCAATGGGGGGTGCAGTTGGGGTTGACCAGGCCAGCAGGGGGGAAATTGGGGGCTATCAGGTCATAGGCAGAGGGGGTTAGGAGTGATCAGCCTGGAAGGGGGTGCAGTTAGGGGAGATCAGGCAGGCAGGCAGATGAGCAATTAGGGGCCAGCAGTCCTGGATTGTAATAGAGATGTCTGACTGCTGGTTTAGGCCCATATCCTGAGGATGTCTGGCAGATGAGCAGTTAGGAGCCAGAAGTCCCAGATTGTGGGAGAGATGTCTGACTGCTGGTTTAGGCCCCAATCCTAAACTGGCAGTCTGGCATACCCTGAGAGTCCCAGATTGGAGAGGGAACAGGCTGGGCTGAGGGGACCCCATCCCTGTGCACGAATTTTGCACACCGAGCCTCTAGTCTATATACATAAAAGCCTAAGCAACCTGAAGAACTAGTTGCTATGACACACATGGACCACCAGGGGGCAGACACTTAATGCAGGAGCTGCCCTCTGGTGGTCAGTGTGTTCCCACAGCCAACTTCCCCTGACTGGCTAACCTCCCTTGGTCCCTCCCCCCGTCACTCTCCACCTGGCCAACCTCCTGTGGTCCCTTCCTCCAGGCCAGCTGTTCCCAATTAGCCCATCACCTGCACACCACAGTGGTGGTGCAGTGGCGAGGGAAGGAGGAGAGCGAGAGGTGTGGAACCCCATGGTGGCGGAGCGCTGATGATGTTGGTGTTCATTCCTTCTGCACAAGGCCCAGTGACCATCACCTCCTCTCTGATTGGCCTAGCCCTGATTGGACCTGAATGCCAGGCAGGCCTAGGGAACCCACCTGTGCACAAATTTCATGCACTGGGCCTCTAGTATTGATATAACTGCAGGTATTGGATATTAAATGACTTTCCTCAATTTATTTTATTTTAGTATCATCATCTAAATTTTAATGTGACCATCTACATAAAAGTTTTGCTGGAACAATTATAGCTGATTGAGGGGAACACTTTCATCTTCTCCCCTGAAATTGTAGTATTTCTTAGTAATAATTATGATTGCTTCTTGCTTTACCTGTAATTTCTGGCATCACAACAAAACAGTTGTAATTATAGTATAGTGATTATAGCTTACTGGAAGTTTTCTGAATGGTTTCCCCAAGAGGTGGCCAACTCAATTAGGAGGTATCTAATTTTTACCAATATTATTTTGGTTACAAATTTCACCATCTGGCTTATAAATTTATTGTTGCTATTAAATAGCACAACCACCAATGGGTAAAAACTAGGCCAAAGCAATGACCCAAAAATGATTCATTTGGGCAAATTCCCTGAGTGTTTGGATAGTTTCTGATTTCAACCACTCAAAATATTTGGGGTTTCCCTAGCAAAGATCAGACTTCCATTGCACAGATCAGTTGGTAGCGCCACCCCACTGGACTTGGCCCAACTAGTCATCATTCAAGACATATAATATATGCACTCCAGTGTGACAGCATAATGGCCAGAATCAATATCTGAAGTCTCATCAGCCACACACATATTCAGTATCAAATATGGAATTTAGGTTTATATCTAAGTTTCTTTTCTTCTTTCTTCTTATTTCTGTTTGCTAGGTCAAAACTCTTTAACATAATTCATTTGGCCAGTGAGAAAAGCCAATTTTTAAAACTTCCCACTTGTAATGGATACATAAATGTTCTTATCCCTTAAAGGCCTTCTCCCAAGTCTTATCTGTCTCCAAATTCTGTCTTGTCTTTCTAGGCACACTGTTTGGGGGAATTTATTTTCCTAACCTCACTATGAGCAATTGACTTCCAAACACCTAGTTCAAACCATTCCTGAGTTTCTCAGCCAACTTCAGACTCCTCACTGAACACTTCCAGGTGACTGGCTAGATATTGAAATGTATAATTTAGAATGCTGCCATGGAGGCATGCACAGCCTAAAACTAACAAGGAAAAGATATTCAATATATCTTTGTTATAGTGAAAAAAATACTCTTCACTCAGAATCTTATTTCAAATAACCCATAAAGCAAGTGAAAATCTTTACTTATATCTTAATTTTTAAAGAGTAAAAAATATATATTGATGAAACAGACAGAAATAATGTGCTTTGGAGAGAGTGGCAGGCACCTCCGTTACTGTAAGTGGCTTTCTGAATCCTTTTCTCAGGTTTTGCTAAGGGAAGTAGGGCCAGATGGTATGCTCTCTGCTTGTGGAGAAACAAAAGAGAATTTCTACTTTTCAAGAGTTAACGAAATCGTAATTTTGAATGTCTCTTAGGCAAATTTTTCCTTTATAAACCCAATGTAGAATTATGAGCTATTGGCCTTAAAAAAATCCCATAGATTATTTTGTATGTACTTACAATACTGACAACCATTAGTTAGGAGCCATTACTTCCATACATCATTAGTTAATTATTACTGTATAGAAGTATTAGTTAGGTAATGATGTGTAGTTTATTATTAATATGGGGCTCAAATAAAAAGTGATGCCAGGTATAACAAGTTTGGGAAAGTTCAGAAGTGCACATCTCCAGTTATTTCATTTCTATAACTCATTGTATGGAAGGTTTGATCTTGACATTTCCTGACTCTGTGACCCTAGGCAGGCACTTATTTCCCTAGCCTCTTTTAGCTGAAGTGCAAAATGGGGATAATAAGGTCTGCCTCACAGGACTACTAGGAAGATAAAATTCGAAGATACATTTTTAAGAAGATTCTATAGTAAGCAAGATAAATGGTTATTAAATCAAAGTATTTCTACAACATAATATGAATGGTTATGTAGAAGAGCAATGGCATTCAAGTATATAATAATTATGAAGGTAATACTCAAAATTCAATTTTATATGAAAAATGCAGGAATCCAAAGTCTACAAGTGGCCTGGCCAATATTGCTCAGTGGTTGAGCTCCCACCTATGAAGCAAGAAGTCTCTGGTTCCAATTCCTGGTCAAGGCACATGTTGGCGTTGTGTGTTTGATCCCCAGAAGTGCATTTGTGCCAGACACAGCCAATTGATGTTGATATTTCTATCTCTCTCTCTCTATTTTCCTTCCTCTCTCTTTAAAAGTCAACAAAAATATTTTTTTAAATACTACAAATGTTAAGCAAATTGATATGCATGCATACATACATGGAAATAAACAAATTTCGGGAGGCAATACCCAACTAGTAATAATGGTGGAAATTCAGGTCTTTATTTTTTCTTTATATGCGTCTTATGAAGGGATAAGTTGTTAAACTAATTAGGTATTGCATGTGCTTCTATTGACTCCTAAATAAAAAGAAGTCTTTTTTTATTAACGGAAATGTAACTTTTTTTGTAAAAAATAAAAGCTCTCTATCTAACCATTAATACATCCATCTATCCAACATACTTTGGCTTTTTTTTTATCAAGGCCATATACTATATGGCCAAGCAAACTAAATGAGAATATATGATTCAGTAAGGAGAAAGTTTAATACATATAGTTTTCAACGTGCCTTAAACTGGATCTTGCTGGATGTGATGCTGGTGTATCTATAGATCTATCTACCTACCTATTCATTAAAAAATGATTTCCAAACCTGGTTAGGTTACTTACCAAAATCTATACAGAAAATGCATGTTTGAAATTAATTTTTTGGTAAGTTAGGTTATTTACCAAAACCTATACAGAAAATGCATGTTTGAAATTAATTTTAGTAGAGCTTTCTCTACTGTAGAGCTTTCTGTATACCATTAAAGCAAGCTGTTTCTCAAACTGGCTTTCCTGAATATCCCTCTTAAGTTCACATGCTTCATAGTCTCAATCACAAGAGATTTAGAAATGTAAATTGAGTTATTCAGGCAAAATATTGAATTTAAAGTCATTGTTATAAGCTGGCTTGCATTTATATAAGAAACGCTTATTCTGACTAGGCATTTTTGTCCAGTTTTTAGAAGATTTAGAACAGAATGCTTCAGTAGCCACTTACCAATTTCTTAATCCCACCTATTCATGTGCTTTAATTGCTATGATGATGTTTGTTACCTTTATAATCTTGGATGGCCTTGGCAAGGCAGTTGGAAAAATTATAGCTATTAGACTCACAGTGGTAGCATCAGCTGTTTTTCTCTCCAGTGTTAACTTCCTTGTAATATTTAGAACTTTTACTCTCAGGTATCATACACTATCTATGTAGCAATGCATATTTGGGACTTTGAATAGACAGTGATTTTGCTCACTTTATTTATTTTCATTAATTGTTTAAAACTGTTTTTACCAAAAAAGAGATCTAAACCATGTAAGCAAGTTTCACTCCTTCATAAGAATTTAGAAATTAACCAAACTGGTACACTAAGAAAAGCCAGTTAAGTCATTCAGCATACAGTGGATGTGTATTGTGCAGGAGATAAAAATCCTTATTTTGTCTATTGGTATTCTTACTAATCTTAACTTCTATGGCTCATAGATTTGTTATTCCTTAATCAATTTTTAAATCTAATTAAATTTGAATATTATAATCATTAAAATACTATTTGTTTATATAAACATATGGATATGACATAAACAGCAACAGTAGCATTGAAGTTATAAGCCCTTATGATAATGTTTTAAAATAATTATCCTTAAAAATACCCTACTTATCCTGACACATTTCATCAAAACTGTTTAGATATACAATTTTTTCATCCCTTCCAGGCATCCTATTTATTTTTCAGCAATGTAATGCCAGTCTAAAGGAGTATACATGCATATTCAAGTACCTTGCATATCTAGTCCCACAAAAACAAATCAAAAAGGAAAGCATAGAATTTTCAATATAGTTAAGCCACACTGCTTTCCATGGTTTTGAAAAATCTCTTGAGATTCAGGTTTAGCTTGTTTTCTTGGCTGAAGTGATGGATTGCCTATTTCACAACTATCTCAGTAACTAGGAACCACCAACCGCACAGCTATATTGGTCTACCAAAGCAAACCATCATGGGAAACCAGTATATTGTCCTCCTGCCCTATCTTCACCTCTAAGTTACGTATAAAGTTTTCATAATGCACAAGCAATTCGAAAATTCTGAGTGATTTTTTTCCATATCGTTAAAATAATGAAACAAAAGAGGTGAATGTTTTTGGTGAGACTCATTCAGAATTCTCAGTAAAGCAATACATTGGAGTCAATGGGAGTGTGCTGCCATTGCCATTCAGGGTTCTCCTTTGTAATCTCTAGCAGGAAATCTATAAATTCCAATGACCTACAAGCACAAGACAAGGACTACAGGTGCTCAAGCAACCTGATATCATTAGCAATAATCAATGTGTGGCTGTGTTTTCTTACTAATACATGGGTAGAGTCCCAAATTACTGAGCAGTGCTAGATCTCTCTTACATCGAGCTCATTAGTCATAGATGAATTCATTAATCATTTCAGCTTCTAAGAAAAATGTAACCTAGGACTTGGCAGAAGGATCAATGAGGCATAAGTGAAAGGGTGTGTGCATGTTTGAAGAGGAAGAGAAAGAGAATTGCAAGTTTAGCATATCAATTAATTGGACCTATCTATGCTTGAGAATGGAACTAGGACGTATTTGTATCTAAGGATGAGACTTGTACTCATGGCTTTGAACATATTGATAGACATAAAACAGTTCTCTCTTTATATTTTTTATATTCTGTAACAGTTTAAAGTTTCTTTTTCCCCAGAAACTATGATAATCAACTTTCTAAACTCACTGCTATTTGTTCACACATCCTGTTAATTCTACCATCAAATTATAGCACATTTACACCCCTCTTTCCATGCATGCTGCCGGCATCTTATTTCAAAGTCATTTTTCCTGAGTTGATCTAATAAACTGCTGGTAGGCTTGTCTGTCATTTTCCTCAGTCCATCATTAGTAGTGTGTCCGGAAATCTTCCTAAACAGTCACTTCCTTGTTTAAAAATAGTATGGAGCTCTCTATTGTGACTGTATTTTACAGACACTGTATAATAGTGTAGGCAATCATTTCAAAGAACTGCACTTAACGACCATTCTGTGAACAAATTGAATGCAACTGTGATCTCTCTATGTTTAAGATCTTATAAAAAGAAAGGCTCTACTGCATTTCATTCTATTTATGACGTTAAAAAATAGTACAGAGCTCTGTGTTGTCTATCAAATGAAATCCAAAAGTTTGAGCATGGATTTGGTGCACTTAATAGCCATTGTTATTGTTTATTAAGCCAAACTTTGGAGATAGGATATTGTTATCTCTTGTTTTGCTAAATAGGAATTTTATATACATAGAGGTGTTAAATTTATTTGCAGCTTTCAAGAACAGATGTAAGGAATAGAACTAGAAATCAAACTATAACCAAAGAACTTGTATGCATTTATACATAGTCCATAGGCATACACAATAGTGTGGTGAAGGACTAGGATGGAGTGGGGGCTGGGAGGAGGGGAAAAAAGAACAGACCTCTAGGTAAGGTCTGTAGTACTCTCGACAATAAAAACAAACAGACAAACAAACAAAAACTCATGTCTTACTCTAACTGGTTTGGTTCAGTGGATAGAATGTCGACCTGTGGACTAAAGGCTCCCAGGTTCGATTCCAGTCAAGGGTATGTACCTTGGTTGCAGGCATATTCCCAGAAGGGAGTGTGCAGGAAGCAGCTGATCAGTGTTTCACTCTCATTTGTTTCTAACTCTCTATCCCTCTCCCCGTCTCTCTGTGTTATAAAAAAAAGTCATGTCCTGAAAATTCAGACCTCAGTTATTTTTCCGTTACAATGTAGTTCTGTTTAAATTTGACCCATCCCACCTATATAGATTCATCTCTTACCACTCTCATCTTCTTGCTCATCTTATACACATTCCATTCTACCCACTATGGTTTAAATCTGTCACACTTTTTCCCCCATTGGTTATATCCTTCAATCTCTTGGAATTTCCTTTGTCTATAGTCATTGCTTATTTAGATTTCATCGACTCATTCATCAAGGTTCTATGTACATGTCTCTTCCTCTTAAAGTCTCTTTCACCATATTGAGTTTGTCCTCTACTCTTGCAATGTTTCAGGGCACATGGTACATACTTTGATTATTGTACCCATCCCATTTTATTACACGTATTCACTTATGTATTTGAAAAGTACCATGGCTTTTTACGCACAGAGCACTTTTCTTACTTTCTTTTTCACAACCCAGTGACTGTCCCATTGCACCTGCTCATAAATATTTGTTGAATGAGTGAATTTTCTGTCCATCTCAACTCAATTCATTGTGGCAACGGCATTAAAATGTATATACCACTTTTTGTTTTTGCAAGTCACTTTAGAAAATTAAACTAAATTATCATCATGTTAATTAATAGTGTAATTTTGCATATGCTAGAATAGTTGAGAGTTAGTTATTCCTAAGATTTATTTCCTGCCCAAATGCCACAATCCCTAACTCATCAGCTTTTTTGCAAAGAACCTTTAATTCTTGCCTTGAGTAGAGTGGATGTAATTGATTCTACCTTTTCTGTCTGATCAGGTAAACAGGGTTGGTACTGGAATCACATTTCTTTTAAAAAATATACTTTATTGATTTCAGAGAGGAAGGGTAAGGAAGATATAGATAGAAATATCAATGAGAGAAAATCAGCTGCAGGCTGCTTCCTTCATGCTTCCCACTCGGGATCGAGCCCATGACCCAGACGTGTGCCCTGACTGGGAATCGAACCCTGACCTCGTCAATGCTCAATCACTGAGGCATGGCAGTTGGACTGGATTCACATTTCTTAATTACTTTTCTTCTGTTCATCATTGTTGATACTATTTCTGTCTTTTGCTCAAGTTTTTTTTATTTTACATTATGTTTTATAAATATTTAATTTGTGCATTGAATGATTCTCTGTAATTTTGCAGAACCCACTAGCAAGAATTTATTTCTACATACCGATTATAGTAATTACTAGAACCCCGGTTCATGAAATTCATGTACTCTGTGAGGAGGTGTCCCTCAACCTGGCCTGCACCCTCTTGCAGTCCAGGACCCTTCAACGGAAGTCTGACTGCCAGCTTAGGCCTGCTTACTGTCAGACCTCCTTAGCACTATGCTCACAAGCCTTGGGCCCACTTCTTGCTGAGTGGCACTCCCCCTGTATGGAGCATCTCCCCCCTCGCGGTCAGTGTGTGTCATAGTGACCGGTGGTTCCACTGTTAGGTTGATGTGCATATTATACTTTTATTATATAAGACTAGAGACCCACTGCATGAAATTTGTGCATTGGGAGGGGGTGTCTCTCAGCCCAGCCTGCATACTCTCCAATTTGGGACCCTTTGAGGGATGTCCCACTGCCTAATGGGATTGAACGAGCAGTCGGACATCCCTTTCACAATCTAGGATTGCTGGCTTCCAACTGATCTTTTGCCTGCCTTCCTGATTGCCCCTAACTGCTTCTGCCTGCCAGCCTGATCAACTCCTAACCACTCCCCTGCCAGCCTGATTTGATGCCTAACTGCTCCCATGCCAGCCTGATTGCTCCTAACTGCCCTCCCCTGCAGGCCTGCCCCCCCCCCAACTGCTCTCCTCTGAATGCCCGAGTTCCCCCAAACTGCTCTTCCCTGCAGGCCCGGTCATCCCCGACTTCCCTCCTCTGCTGGCCTGGTCACCCCAACTGCCCTTCCCTGCAGGCTTTATTGCCCCCAACTGCCCTCTCCTATAGGCCTGGTCCATTGCAACTGCCCTCCCCTGCTGGCCATCTTGTGGCAGCCATCTGTGTCCACATGGGGGCAGCCATCTTTGACCACATGGGTTCAGCCATCTTGTGTGTTAGAGTGATGGTTAATTCGCATATCACTCTTTTATTAGATAAGATAGAGGCCTGTTGCATGGGTAGGGGCCGTCTGGTTTGCCCTGAAGTTCTGTCCAGGATCAGGGTGGGGGTTTCCTTGGGGTGTGGGGAGGCCTCGGCAAAGGGCCTTTGGTAGTTTGCAGGCTGGCCATGCCCCTCGGTGACCCAAGCAGAGGCCTTGGTATCTTGGATTTATTTATGTTCTATAATTGAAATTTTGTAACTTTTAGCAGAGGCCAGGGCTGGCCAGGAAGCTTGGCACCCTCCATTGCCTGTGGCAACCCAAGCCTTCTGCTCTGTCCAGTTCCATGGCCACCACTATTTTTGTTGGGATTTATTTGTCTTCTATAATTGAAACTTTGTGGCCTTGAGCAGAGGCCAGGGCCAGCCAGGAAGCTTGGCTTCCTTCATAACCAGGAGCATCCCATGTCTCCTGCTCTGTTCAGCTCTGTGGCTGCTGCCATTTTTGTTGGGATTTATTTATCTTCTATAATTGAAACTTTGCAGCCTTAAGTGGAGACCAGGGCTGGCCAGAGCCTGTGGGAACCTTGGCTTCCTCGTTGCCAGGGAAACCCAAGCCTCCTGCTCTCTCCTTGGCCATAGCCATCTTGGTTGGGTTAATTTGCATATTTGCTCCTGATTGGCTGGTGGGTGTGTTTTGTGCATGTAGTGAGGTATAGCCAATTTGCATGTTTCTCTTTTATTAGTTTAGATGGCTGTTTTTAAAAACTCAATCCATGGTTTATGCCAACTGCTTGTTTATTTAATCAAGACATGCTGAATTTTGTGTGTGTATTTTATGAAAACTATTTAGCTAAGATGAACCAAGTTTTTGAGAAACTCACAGCGTATCCTTTTGTTTAAGATCTGGCACAGAGCACAAGGAAAACATTAATTTTGAAAAGTTGAATGAGACTCCTATGGAGATAATTCATATTTGCTTTATGGTTGTACTATGATCTGTGAGTTAATCATATAATCTCATTTAACTGCAAAAAATTTGAGGCCATACCATGAGCTTTCAGAAGAAGTTATGTGCTCAGAAAAATTGGCGTAGTCTTTATAGATGCTTGTGTTAGAATCAAATTTGGCTGTGCCTCCTCACATTTTCATAGGCCTGCTGTGTGATGCCTGCAAGTTACTGAAAACAAGAGACTCTTTTACAACATAGGTAAAACGTAACTAAAAGTACTCTTTATCACAGAGGGACTTTGAGGTGACTAAATCAGATAATTACTGTAAACATAGAGTAGTATGTGGTACTTGATAAACATTACATTTTGGCTGTTTAATTATTAAGGGTAATTTTCAAAACATGTTTGTTGAATTAATTAATGAATGAAAAATAAACACAGATGTTATTGTAATGCTTTACATGTATATCCCTTTTATTTAAATTTATTTTTTTTATAAATATCTAACTTCTACATTGAATGATTCTCTGTAATTTTGTAAAAATTGAACTCTACTTTGAGATGTAACTAGGAAAAACTTCTGTCAAGATTTAATATATGAAAATCCTGAAGTAGTGTTTCCTTTAGTACTACTGCTACAAATACTATCATTTTACAGCATTTACATTTTAATATATTTATTACACTTATTTAATTTTTAGAGCAATTTCTGTGAGGACAGTTGGTATTACCCTTGTCTTATAAATGAAGAGACTAATACACAGAGAATTAATAGACTTGACCTGTGCCATTTAGCTTTTAAATGGCAGGCTCAGTCGTGGGACTTAAGTATACTTACTATTGTACTTTCTGCCTGTTTTCCCTAAATGTTGGTCAATTTAAAATTGGAAAATGATCAGCTCCTTTATATAGTATAATATGGATAGAATATTTATTTGGAGAAGCGTATAGGGAGATGGAGATAGAAATACTGGTCACAGGTGTTTGTGTAGATATAAAGATAACTAGAAAACACACATGAAACATGCACGCACATTTTAAATGTATGTACAGTTGAACACAAATGTTTTCTATATCATCTCAAAATACATTTATTTAGAGCTATTTAACCATAAATGTCAGGTTAATTTGCATTCAAGAAAATTAAATTAGCACCTTTCAAATATTTAAGATAAGATCTTTGTCATCTGGTCAGGGGTACTTCTTTCCAAACATGTAGTATGTCCTAGTTGTATAGAAATATTGTGCTTAGTAATTGATTCATACCTCAACTTATTTTCCTGTGATATTCACTCTGCCTTTCTGTCCGCTGAGGATTGTGGGAAATGCAGAGTGATCTTTGAAGACAGTTGATAGGTTGCCCTCTCTTTGGGCCTCTTTGAGCTCGCTAGATGGAACACTCCCTGGATATCATAGTATTTTAGTCATCCTAGGCCAGTGGTCGGCGAACTCATTAGTCAACAGAACCAAATATCAACATTTCAACAATTGAAATTTCTTTTGAGAGCCACATTTATTAAACTTAAACTTCTTCTAACACAACTTCTTCAAAATAGACTCGACCAGCCTGTGGTATTTTGTGGAAGAGCCACTCTCAAGGGGCCAAAGAACCACATGTGGCTTGCAAGATGCAGTTTGCCAACCCTAGTCATAGCGCTTTAAATGGCATTAAGTTATTTTGGCACAAAAATGAGTTTAATAAATAGCTCAAAATAATGAGCTCAAAGGAATTAGGATAGAAGTATTTTTGTTTTGGAGTTTATTGAGGGAAAGTTGAAAGACAACAAAGAAAAAATGAGCATCCTTCCATTTAATTGTCTTCTTTCAACTCCAAGTGTTTATTCTATCAATACATGGTCACAAGCATCCTCTGCATACCTTCTTGACATCAGGGATTCAGCAATAAACAGAATATATAGCCATCTTACTCTCATGGTGACCATATTTCAATGTAGAGACATACAGTCATTAAAATGAATGTGTAAAATATAAAATATTCAACATGGTGATAAATACATTAGTGAAAGATAAAGCAGGAAGGTGGGGTATTGGCTACAGAAATGGCTTGCAGTTTTAAGTGGATGGACATCTGAGTAGGTCATATTTGAGAAAGGCGATAATAAGGGATCAAGGCATGAGGAAGTCTCAGGAAAGAGCATCCCAGGCAAAGGTAACAGCAATGCTAAGGTCACGAGGAATGAAGATGCCTGGCATGTTCAAGAAAGAGCTAGGAACCGAAACCAGTTTGGCTCAGTGGATAGAGCATTGGCCTGTGGACTGAAAGGTCCCGGGTTCAATTCCAGTCAAGGGCATGTATCTTGGTTGCGGGCACATCCCCAGTAGGGGGTGTGCAAGAGGCAGCTGATAGATGTTTCTCTCTCATCGATATTTCTAACTCTCTATCCCTCTCTCCTCCTATCTGTAAAAAATCAATAGAATATATTTAAAAAAAAAAGAAAGAGCTAGGAGATATGAGTGCCTGGGGAAAAGTAAAGGGTGAAAGAGAAACAGAAAATAAATTTTAAAAATCATATAAGATCTTTTAGGTGAAAAGAGTATTAGTTAGCCTGTCTTGTGTGACTCAATGGTTGAGCATTGACCCATGAACCAGGAGATCACAGTTCAGTTCCTGATCAGGGTACAAGCCCGGGTAACAGGCTTGATCCCCAGCTGGGGGTGTGCAGTTGTTGAGGTGAGGGACACAGGAAGGGAAAGGGACACCAGCTATAAATCCATTAAATAGTTAACAAAAGAAATATTAATAGGCCGAAACTGGTTTGGCTCAGTGGATAGAGCATCGGCCTGTGGACTGAAAGGTCCCAGGTTCGATTCTGATCAAGGGCATGTACCTTGGTTGCAGGCACATCCCCAGTAGGGGTGTGCAAGAGGCAGCTGATCTCTCTCATCGATGTTTCTAACTCTCTATCCCTCTCTTTCTCTCTGTAAAAAATCAATAAAATATATTTTCAAAAAAAGCAATATTAATTGCTCGGCCCAGAATGATAGTATTGGAGAGAAGTGATTGGAAAGTGAATATATTTAGTATAGGGAGGACAGGAGTTGCTGAGGATTAAAATGGATGGTGTGAAAGAAGACAAAGAGTTAAAGCAACAATCTAGGATTTTTGACTGGAGCATTTGGGAGTATAGATTTGTCATTTACTGAAATTGGAAGTGCTGCAGTAAGAGCAGGTCTGAGGAAAGGGATCATTGGCAACATTATTCAGTAAAGGGCCAGATAGTAAATATTTTAAGCTCCACCAGCCAAAAGGACTCTTGCAATGATGCAACTTTGCTCTTTTAGCAGCGTTAGGTAAAAGGTAAACTAAATGAGTGTATCTGTGTTCTACTAAAGCTTTATTTACCAAAGAAGGATCCCACTCGATTTGTTCCACAGGCTGTAGTTTGCAGATCTCAATTCAAGTACCCTAATAAATCAACTATTTCAAGGATGAAGTAGTTACTGATTGTATCAAATGCTGCTGATTTGTCAAAAAAAAAAAAAAAAGAGAGAGAGACTAAGAATTGACCGTTGGATTTTCCAATTTGGCAGTTTTTAGTGATCTTGATAAGAGCAATTTCAAGGAATATTGGAGTGAAAGCATAATTGAAATAAAGATTTGGGTCAAGAGATAGTTAATGAGAAGAACTGGAGGAAATAACTGCTAAAAAAATTTAGTGTCACTTTTAGGGGAACTAAGAAATGGGAGCCTAACCCTGGGTGGGAAAAAAGGGGTTGTTTTTAAAATAGCTTAGGAAACTATTGAGAATGATCTAGAAGTGAAGGAAAAATTGGTGATGGTGGAGAGAATTGTGGGAGCGAGTGTTGATTGCCGGAGCTATGTCCTTGTGGGGATAGATGGAATCTAGAATATCTGAGATGGGGGCTTTAACAGGAACACACAGTGGTGATCTACAGTATTGGGCATTAGTTTAAAACTGTGGGCAGATGTAGTGATAGGAGGCTGGTGAGAAATTCTGTACTGATAGCTTTAATTTTCTCAGATATGTGAAAACCAGTGGCATCAATTGAGAATGGGGAAGGAGGTCTTGGAGGTTTGAAGAAGAAGAAAATATAATAGTCATCAGGTCAGGGAGTTCTCGAACATTGCTTCACATTGGAATTACTTCGGGGGTATAAAAATTCCAGTGTCTGGACTGCAACCATGGCCAATTAACTCAGAATCTTGGAGTGATGGCTGTTTTAAGCAATTTAAAATTTTCTCTCCAAGTTCCAGTAAATTTGAGAACAACTCATCTAGAAGTACAGGGGAGGGTATCAACTAAGAACTATAGCAAGACTGCTGGGACTTGCTAAGAGCCAACTTGAAGTTGGTGATCATGAATTTAAAATGAGACAACTCAGAATGAGTATATGCTTTCTTATGGAAGTTTTAACAACAAGAGAGTGAGCAAGGAATGAATGGGAAGTTGGGTGTTTTGGGGTTTTAGATTTATCATATGATGTCCAGAAATGAGAGGGGGCAAAGGAATATGAGGGTATATGCATGAAAGTGTTTATAATGAAAAACTATGGAGTTTATGCTTGATTAAGAAGAAAAGTGAAGGTATCAAGGGGTTTGATGAATGCTGGAAAACCAGTGGAATGAGCGAATTGTGAGGAATGGTGATATCAATGAATTGTGTGAACGGGGTTACTAGATATGGTAGGTTGGTATCATAGGAGGTGGAGGTTAGAAAGTGTGATGCTTAAAGGTGATTTTATGACAAAATCTAGGGTATAACCATGGGAACAAGTAGCCTGTGCAGAGCGGAGGATAAGATCTCTGGAATCAAGGATTTCAATTAATTACTAGGCCAATATAGTGAGAAAATTGTTTTCCATGGTTATTTAAATCCCATAGATTATGACGAGTCAGATATTGAAGAGTGTGACAATGAGGCAGGAGCTGAAATCTTTGGGAATGAGGGAGCATTATGACCTCATTTGGACAGCTTTAGTCTACTTTCACAGAAGCTGTTTCCTCTTTAGAACATTTTAAACAATGCAACCATATGCATTTTCGTATATTTTATTTAGAATACTTTCACATGTAGCCAGTTATTAGCAGCCTTCTTTTTGCCCTATTTTACACTGGCTTTTCGTAATTCACTAGTTTATAAGGTTAATTGTGTCATCATTGCTTTCCACACTTAAAGATAGAATATGCAGTCAGTGTTTGATAGTGGCAATTTTTCTTCTTGAAAGAAAATACCTCTTAGCTATAAGATTGGGCCAGCAATAGTAATAAAATTATTCTCCTTGGAGAATACATTTTGTTTCTCGTGATCTCACTTCTAACATTAGCCTTAATCTGTAAGCAAAATCAGCAATCCTAAAGCAAAAGGAAAATAATTATATTTCTGTAAATGGAGAGTCAGAAAAATTACCAGCACACTAGAAAAAATTATTTTTATATATACATTCCTATCTCCAGGGTAACAAGTTTTGTTGTGGTGGCGCTTATTTTTGTTTTCCCCTTGGTTAAGGGAACTTGCTATGGGGAGAATGCAGCATGTCAATAAGAAAAAAAGCCTGTTAAGGATTTCACAAGTTACCTGAAGCCCTCAATCTACCCCATCAAGTGGTAAATGCTTCCCAATGATAGAGTTCTCTGTGTTCCAAGTTTAGCAGCACAGATTGATGGGTATTTTCAGATCATTCCTGAAATTATAGTGCATTTGAACAATGTGAATTCTTGAGGTATGGAGTACAAGTGTTCATCTTTCTACGTCTGAGATAGCAGACAGAGCCTTTGAGCTAAGTAAGACTCAGTGTGATTTACAATCTCACTGCACATCAGTCACTAAATATGCAAATTGTTGTGACTCTCAGGAGAGCCTAGGCTGATTCATTGAGAGGGAATGGCTGTCAATGGAAGGGAGTTCTCTTCTCCTATCTCCAATCCTTTACACAGGCTATTCATGTGAACAGACCAATTTCTCTGCCACTCCAATTTTTTTAAACACTTCAACTGATGCCGTCTTGTCTAGCACATCACTACCGATCCCTGTAGAGCATATTCCCACTCCAATAAATGTTTCCAACCAGTCTTAGGCAATCATATGGCAAGTCAAAAGTTTATTAACGTATGTGAAGTTCATCATATTAATTTGGTTCTGTGTTTTCTGTGTACTGTTTTTCTTCATGTATTAATACTATTTATGATATGACTCTCCCACAGAAGTGCTTGATCCAATAGCTGAGACCTGGAGTTAAGCGGCCCCTAGGACAGATCCTGAGCATCCTCTGCTACACTGCCCACATATTATTATTGTAATTGATTTGTAGATTTGATGTTTCTTTTTAAAAAAATAATTTTTATTGATTTCAGAGAGGAAGGGGAAGGGATATAGACATATCAATGATGAGAGAGAATCATCAATTGGCTGACTCCTGCAAGCCCTACACTGGGGATTGAATCTGCAACCTGGGCATGTGCCCTGACCTGGAAATGAACCATAACCTCCTGGTCGATAGGTCGATGCTCAACCACTGAGCCACACTGGCCAGGCAATTTGACTTTTCAACTGAAACAACATAGAACAAGAGTTTCCTGTTAAGAGGGTCTATGCAGTTGGACTGAGGATAAGTGCATCTGAGTTGCCTGGGTAGTTCCTTTTTTCTTGTTCTTTTTATTTATTTATTTTTACAACATACATATTCCTTATTTCCAGCCACTCCACAAACAAAGCTACTAAGACTCAGGGGTCAGGTATCTGAAACCTGACAAAAGTCTCTGCTTAGCCCAGTGCTGCAGGTACGGTGAGCTGGGCTTCTCAGAGGTTGAGCTGGCAAGAGGCCAGGTGTGCTTTCTCAGTCATCACGCCTCGCCCCTCAAAGGAGAACTCCTTATTAACAGAGATGCTAAATAACTGGCAATCCTAATCATGGATTTTTAAATGCATTTTTAATGCCTCCATCTGAAAAGAATCATAAAATGATGTGACAGTCTCTTTTGATGTATTTGATTTTTACAGACAAGGGAATTGAAGCAGTTGTATCTCAGGACTCCTAAACCAATACTTGTGTTGTTATACCATACTGCTTCGAAAATAATTATTTGCTACTATCTATATGCAAAAAAACAACAACAACACATATTAAGGCATTTTTAAACTGTTCAAAAATTAAGTTCCTCTCTCAAGGAACTTAATATCTAGTTGGCAAGATAATGCAAACTGTTTATGCCATTATTATGCTCCTAAGAAGCATGTCTACCTTGCATGATGGCCCATGTTGTGATGTGTTCCCTCCTCTTTCCAACGTTTGTTTCCTATTTACATCCTGAATGTAATGGGACCATAGATCTGCTGTGCTGTCTGTCTAGTGCTGGAATAGGGCCTGGCCCAGAGTCAGTGTTCACTGCAGTGTAGGAAAAGGACTGAAGGGAAGCCTGGGCTTTGTCTTGTTGGTGCCTGTTCTTCACTAGCCTTGAAGTGTCCCAATCCAAATCCTAGTTTCCCCACCTTTTCAAACCCTGCTAATAATTCAAGGCCCAGCAGTAGTGCTGTCTCTTTCATATAGCCCTCCCTCTAACTTTGCCTGCCTCCCTCCCCGAGCCCCACTCTGTGACTGCTTTTGGGTTTCCACCTGATTCCTGTTCCTGTCCCATCCCACCCTATCTGTGCAAATTCATTAAATATATAATAAATGCTTACTATACTTCAGATTCTTTTATAAGAATTGAGAGATAAATCAGATATACCCTTAACATGAGGGGTGTATTTTAATTTTTCTCCAGAACTGAGCAGTTCAAATCTCATGGGGTTGCTGATGGTGTGGTGGTTGTTTCAGTGTCAGTGTGCCAAATCCAACAGGTCCGGCACAGGTGCTGTGTATCCCTTCCTTCCTTAGGCTCACATATGCGAGAGGTTGTAGCTGGAGAAACAACCTTTTAAAAAATTGTCTTTGTTGAAAGTGTTACTGATTCCCATTTGTTTGTTTGTTTGTTTGTTTGTTTTCCCATTGACTCCCTCCACCCCACACTCACCCCTCCCAGGCTTTCACCACTTTATTGCCTTTGTCCATGGGCTCTGCATAGATGCATGCAAATTCCTGGTCAATCTGTCTTCTCACCCCCCCCCCCCCCGTCATTACCTCTGAGATTCATCAGTCTGTTCTATGCTTGTGTGGTGTTGTATCTATTTTGTCCATCCATCTATTTTGTTCATTAGATTCCACATATGAGTGAGCTCATGTGATATTTATATTTCTCTGACCGCTTTTTTTGCTTAGCATACTACTCTCCGTGTGGTAAGAGTTCCTTCTTTTTTACACCCATGTACTATTTCATTGAGTAACTGTACCATAGCTTTTTTATCCACTCATATGCTCACATTTGGAATATATTCTAAGAAACCTGAAACACTAAGGAATACTATACACACCCCTATATTCCTAGCGGCACAATTTCCAATAGCTAAGATTTGGAAACAGCCCAAGTGTCTATCATCAGAAGAGTGGATAAAAAGCAAATTATTTTTCATATATTAATTGGGACTGCATTTTACTTCCATATCAAATTATTCTGATATGAACAAAAAGCATGACACAAAACATTATTATTTTCTAGTTATCTACTGAGTAACTTTGACTATAGTTTTGACAAATGTATCCAAATGATTTAATAGATTAAAATTATAATCCCAAGTGAATAAAATAGCTAATCGATATAGAAGGGAATAAGGATATGGCACAAAATCTGTGTGATAACAGTTTCAACAACAGAAATAGAAAAAGCTCTGAGGTTTCTGAACATTAGTCCACTGACAGCATAAAAATGTCATCATTGTCAATATTTCACATTTACTACTTGAAGTAGAATTAATAATGATAAAATACCTTCTCTATGCTACTAATAAGACTGAACCGTTTGAATACCCTATGTGTAACATAAGCCAAAGGTTCTATTGAATAGTGCTGCCCAATAGATTTTTCTGTCATGGTGGAAATTTTCTGTATCTGTGCTTTCCAATATTGAAGTCACCATCACTAGCCACATATGGCTATTGATCACTTGAAAAAGTGACCTGAGACTGAATTTTTAATTTTATGTAAATGTTATTAATTTAATTATATGTAGCCGCATGTGGCTATTGGCTACCATATGGGACAGAGCAGTGAGACTGTAGAGATTTACAAACCACCCTTAAGATGGTAACTCACACAAGGGTAGGCCACCTTGTGATTCTTAGACCAGTGTAAACACAAATCTTATATGTAACACAGCCAAGAAATATACAATCAAATAAAACATTGAAAGACAATTTGATATTTATTACTTTTTGGAAAAGTGGTCAAAATATTTAGGATCCCTTTCTTCATCCCTTCCCTTAATTACCTCTCACATGCTTCAGTGCTTTCTTCTCTCTTCCCATCAGAACACTCCCCCAAACCAATACTTTCATATCATCCATCCTTCCCCTCTCTCACTGGCCCCCTCATTCCACCTCCTCTCTAGTTCCGTTCTCTCTCTGTAACCATTATCTCAACCAACTCATCAACAGGCCCCTGAGCTAAAAAATTAAACACAAAGTCCTTATCCCCAGAGAGAATGGGGCAGGTTGTAATTGCAAGTTCAAACTTTGCTATCTGCCATAACAATGAATATTTGTAAGGTCTAACTTTGTGTTATATATTAGAATCATTTGTAGATGTCACCCCTTTTCTACCCTCTAGGCAAGATTATTTCTCATCTGAATTTCATGAGGCCTCTAGAGTTTTAAGAAAAGCTAGTGTTTACTGAATGTTTTGAGTAGTAGCAGTACCCCAAGGCAAGAATAACATCTCAAGGTCACTTCCACCTCTTTGTTCTGGTGGGAAATGGAGTGATAAATGCACTGGATATGTTTGAAATCTATGTGCACATTACTTTGAAAATGAAAGTAATTAGCGGGTATAAGGGCCACACACAAAAAAACAGATGTCCTCCATCTTCCCTGAATTGACAGTCCTTTAGAATTTAGGTTTTATTCATTTGGGATTAATTCAACAAATATTTGTTGACCCTTGACTATGTGTAAGGTTCTGTTTTTAAAATAATATGCATGCATTGATAATAAATAAATGAAAGTGGTTCTTGCCCACAAAAAGTCTGGAAGGTATAAGGGAGGCAGAGAGAAACCAGCAAAACCTATAATATCCTCTTATATATAAAAGACTAATATGCTAAATATCTGACTGTTCTACTGGTCGCTATGATGCGCACTGACCACCAAGGGACAGACACTCAACGTGGGACTTGCCATGAAGCACACTGGTCATTTACAGACAAATGTCACCACGGACCTGGCACATACAAAGCAACACCTGACTTCCCCCAAGTGGGACACAGGCCCGGCCACCACCCTGGAGCAACAGCCCACCAAATATCAGCCAAGGTTGCCAAACTCTTGGCCCACAGCCAAACCCAGCCTGGAAACAGTCACTGTGGGCACCAGGTAATGACATCACATAACAACAGCTGGCTTCCTCTTCCTAGCAAATAGCCTCCTTAGAGTTTCTTCAGCCCAGGAACACAACTTACTTTATAGCCAGGTGCAAACATTTCACACTTTAACCAAATATCTCTGAAGGGTTTTCCCCTGCCTCATCTCATTTGATCCTCACAGAAATCCTGGAGTAGATAGGAGACTCGATAGAATCCTACTTTCTTTGCATTAGTTGGAAAATGGAGATTTAGGAAGTTTAGAAACTTGACCTGACTGAAAAGAAGTAAGAAATTGTGGAACTTGAAAATGACTTCAGGTTTTCTCACTGCACAGAATATAGTCAAACACTGCTGCAGTTAAATATTTTACCCCTTGTTCTCCCTGCGTGATCTACAACAATAATTTGCTTCATGTTGATATTTACTGCTGTTTGGCTGGCAATTACCTGAAAGAGAAGTTGGGGTGCTTCACTGGGCTGGAAAAAGTTTAGCTAAATCAGAAAGCAGGGCTAATTAAGCAAATATGTATAATCTCTCAATGGCGCCAGTCACACAGGTGTGTTTCATTCTGTGATTGTGGATCATGACTTTGGTTGACACTTATAAAGAAAGGGCATATAGAAATATTAAAATATTTATTCCAATTAATTTCCTTTCAATGTGAGCAAATCCATGCACTGGGCCACTAATGTAGAATTTTCAACTGTGATCACTGTGATGGTATTGAATGATAGAGTTCAGCAGGATAGGGATGTTATACTAATGTATGGCCATTAGAAAATATGTCCTCTATGAAATACAGAGTGACATATGCACAGAGATTTTCCTTACTGTGTTATATACTTCTCTTTTGTATAATCTATGATTTTTATATACATTGCCATTCATATATGGCCTTTGATAAACCCACAGTCTGACCTTTAGAATAAATATAAAATGAAGACCTCAGATTATTCTATGAAAGTTCTGAATGCCACTCAATAGTTGAATTTGAGTAACATTTCTCTCTCTGCCTAAGGAGCAATTATTTGTATATTAAAAGGTATCTGCTTATTTTTTGAAAATCAGTAGCAGTTGAAAAATGAAATTCTTATATTGATCCTATAGATACATGAAAGTCATGCATGTAATATTAACCTCATATGGTTCTAAGCATATTAGACATACATTGGTAGATAGTAGTGCGCTCCATTGAGAAAAATAGTAACAAATTCAAAACATACTTACAACCTGTGAATATCACATCATCTTCAGAGTACCTCCATATTAAGACCTAATTGAGTATTTTTAAAATACATGCTGTGTCTTATGGAACAGAAATATGCTTTTTATCATGTGAGTGTATTAAACTTTTGCACAAAATCCATTGTGTAGCAATTAAATGGAGTGGTTCTCATAATGCTGTCTTCCCATTTTATATTTTATAAAATGCAGGTTAAGTAACTTGAGGAACATATATATCAGACTCAAATTCAGAATGATCTGGCCTCAAAGTCCATAATTCTTTCTAATGGATGGCTTATTTTTAAATATTTATCAGGGATTTTAGTTAAATTATCAAGAAATTTTGATTTTTTCTGTAACTTGTATAGACAAGAATGAAGAGAGAAATTGCAAGGGACAAAAGTGTCATTGAAATATACTAATTTTTCTTGCTGTTGTCAAGGAGAGGGGAGCTTTAGTTTCTGTTTCTTTTTAAAATCCAACTTGCTTTCCTGCACAAAAATGCACCCATTTGCATGTTTATAAATTTACTGAAATCTTATATGGCTAATCCTGAGAGGAGGGTTGTTTTCTTTGTGTTATGTATAGCCAATTGGTGTGTTGGGAAGTAAAGTGCAAACTTGTATTAAATACTTAGTGATTTGAATTTATGAGCAGAAGAGCCACTCTGTGATGTATTTGCACCTTGATATACATGCAGTGTTCCATTTCAACTTTTAGACCCTAACTTTAAATTGTCACTGATACTTGAAGAAATATTAGCTTATTCAAACTTTAGGATCCGTCTAGCCATCACTCCGGATGCACATATACAGAGTACCTCCTTTGTGAATTTTATTTTGAAAAATTGCCTGTGATTAGTTCCTTACCCTTAGGAAAAGCGTGGCTTTTTCTACAAGTCTGAAAAGCCACACAGGAATGTTGTTTTGGAGAATATTCCAGAGATTACTGAGTGTAATGTAGCTGTAAAGTTAGTTTATACAGTAGTTTGCTTTGCTGAAAACACATACCTATCAGAGACTCAGTTCTCCAAGTTGTGTGGGGAAATTACACTGGCTGCTTTCAGAAGTTACCGAGGGAATACATTTTAGAATATTTCTGTTTCTCAAAGCAGAAACATGGATGCTTTGTTCTTCTTGAAATATCAAAAATAAAAATTCATTAAATTCTGACATCCCACCTGCTCCCTTATTTGGGCTAAATGCTGCTGTAAACTTTTCTTCAGGTTGAAATATTTGAAAATAAAATCAATATGCATACACAATTTATTTACTTGAACAGTGCTGTTGAATCCTAATTACTAACTAATATACTGCTTCTTCCCAGGGCATATAGAATATTATTGTTTGTGACACATTTTTCCTCACTGGCTACTTTACCCTTCTCTTGTCAACTCTTCTTGGTGGCTCTTGGATTAAAACAGAGGAGCAGACGTCTTACATAGAAGTAATATGTTGACAAATGGTGGTTTTTATCTTGATAATTTCACCAAATGTATGAACTGATTTTGTCACTTACTGGAATAAGTGCAGTGAATGCCCTCTGTGTGTGTTTCAGGACAAGTGGTCTAATCAAGTTCAACTGTTCTGTGTCTATTTGGCTCAGCTTAATTAAAATTCAGCCCTGCTTTTGAGCAAGCCACAGTGGTTTGGCAGACCTTCAAAGGGATATAGGGCAGCAAACAATAAAAGTGATAAAGGCACACAACAACAATCAATACAATGCAAAACCCTCCTTACTTTTACTCAGGTAGAAAGTGGTCCCTTAAAGCAATCTCATATACTTCTGGTGATGCAATTAGAATTTTTGAAACACTTCCTTTGTAAGTTTGTCTGCACATTCCTCGTCAACGGGCTTCCTTTTTTCGTGTATTTACTACTAACGAAGCAAAAGAAGATGCTAGTAAATCAGCCCAATACAAATCCTTCTTAAAATGTTTATTATTTTGTTTTATTTGTTGCACTCGGATGAAAAATTGCATGAAGGATTTTCACTTTTATGAGGAAGAGGAGCCATAATTCATCTTCCATTCATTTGTGGTAGTTGGGGAGAGGGCATATTCTTGGTGATCATCCTTTTTATTCAGTCTCCTGTCTTTGGCTGCCTGCCCTTGTCCCAGATTTTCTCACAAATCGCCATCTGGCATTCTCACTGTCCCTCACATATAGCTCCTTCAGGACCTCCTGCAAGCAGGCTGGAGAATTTCACAGCTTGGGGACATGGGAGTATACATGAAGTTGCAGCCACTTCAAGGTGTATTTCTCGCCTACAACCTTCATATATGTTATTGCTAGATGGTTAGTGGAAAGAGGAGTTAATCAAGAGACCTGGGAGGAAGTCCCAGAATACATGTGGTTAGCTGTATTTTTAACTACACGGCATTTGAAGATTGGAGATTGGAAAAGCCAAATCTCTGTATTTCACAAATTCATCTTGGAGCACTAGTGTGTATAAATTCATATGGAGATGAACTTAAAACTTCAGAGATATTATCACTCTTAATGTATAAGGGATTATAGTATTTCACATTTATCAATGAGTGCTTTTGTCTGGGTGGGCTGCATATGTAAATATTACATTGTAATAGATATTATAAAAGAAAGTTTCACGAGGCATCCCTAAAATGTACACAAAGACAACCATTATTCAAGATATCTGCAAGTGTGTTATTATAGTTTTCACGCCAAAGAAAGCCTATCTCTTCTGTGTGTATGCTTTAGGTTTGATTTTGGCTTCTTGATTTATTTAACCACTGAGATAATTGTTGCAAAGGCATATCTCACTATCCTTTTAGCATTATCACTGACATCTATAGTGGAAAGAGATGCACAACATTCACAAAATTATGGCCAGTGGAACGGCTGGTCGTAAGGCCGAGATTTTATGGACTATTTCTATGGCTCCATCCTAGTATATCTCTTATCAACTGTAAAGGACGTTGTGTACTTTTCACTTTCTTTTTAAAATATATATTTTTATTGATTTCAGAGAGGAAGGAGAGGGAGAGTGAGATAGAAACATCAGTGACGAGAGAATCATTGATTGGCTGCCTCCTGCATGCCTCACACTAGGCATTGAGCCCACAAGCCAGGCCTGTGCCCTGACTGGGAATTGAACCATGGCTGCCTGGTTCATAGGTCTACGCTCAACCACTGCACCATGCCAGCCCGTCTTCACTTTCTTTATATTATGTTCATTACCTACTCATTGCTCTTAAATTCACCAAAAGATTTCATTGTTTTCTTGTCCTAATAAGGTCACAAATGGCAAAAAAAAAAAAAGGAAATGTAATTTAATTATTAACATAAGAAGTTGCCTTAACACATGGAAACAAATCAGAGTTTTGAATTTGAAAATCCAGGTCAGGTGTTAATTTGTGTTCAAGATGCCATATTAAGATACCTTAATCATTTTTGTACAATATTATACTTGTACCGATCCTAATACACATAAAAAATCAATGAAATTCTTGTTGTAGTGTATTGGCTATGACATTTCAATTTTGTATCAAAACAGTTATATAGACTCAAATGTCCATAATTCAAAGTTGTAAACACAACTAATATTATTTCTTTTCTCAGGTAATTTAGTCAGTGTTTCCATGAGAACACAAAGTAAGAATATCCCATGTTTATTCCTTATAAAATTTTCCATTATTTCTTTGTGTAGTAAATATTTTGGGAATAAAATTTATGCTTGTCGAAGCTGACATTTTCTTAAAGTGGGTCATGATTGTTATAGTTTTGTATATATTGTATTGCTTAACTCTATTCTAATAAAGTTTATGCTAGAAAGAAATTAATTCCTAAGCAATGATGTTAAACAGTTATGACAGAAAAAACAGGTAAAACAAATCAAGTTTACAATATTTTTAAGACACTTATTGATGTGGTAAATTCCTCTGTTTTAACAAGCAGATGTCTTTTCTGATGTTTATGTTCGGAATTATAATGTGTTGAACCTACATCCAAGCAAGCAAACAAAGTTAAAAATATCAGAGTGATTACCCAGAGTCAAACCAAATTAAAAATTGTATGGATCAGTAGACGCTAAGTCTGCACTCTCACTCTCCAATTGATCAGTTCTTTCATTCCTGAGAGGACATAACCTTAATCTGCTTTGGGTATTATATCGAAACTTTCTCTGTCTTTGTTTCATTCTGTCTCATTTCTAAGCCAAATCCTTCTGCTTCCCTTTGAGATCATATCTAGGATAAGCTTATCTTGTTGTATTAGATCTCAGAAGTTTCTTAAAGCTAAATCGTGAAGTAGAATCATTGGCAAGTAAAGTTTCATAGATGTGGATAGGTGATATCTGCACCAAATGAGAATTAATCGAAAATCTTTTGACATATTAGTTTTCTATTTTAGTGAAATAGACAAGTTTTCACTGTTTCTTTTTAGCCCGTTATCTCAAGCTTAAGTTTCCCCACTATCCCCTCCACGCTCATTCCTCACTTCTGACCCAAGTAGCTGCTAGAGGAAAAAAAAATGGGTGAAATTCATTCTGCCAGTGAACATTCATTGAAGTCTTTCCATATGCAGGGTCCACTAGCAGTGAAATTATGTGACACCAGAAAGATCAAGGATGAGAAATAATATTGCATATTTGTGGCTGTATTTACCATGCAGTGATAAGTGCTATGTTGAAAATAAATCAGGGAAACTACTTTAGATGGTCAGAAAGTCTTTTCCAAATGAACTTGAGTGACTGAAAGAGCCAGTCATGCCAAGATGTGTGGAAGCAATTGTGAGACAGAGTGAATCACTAATACAATGGCCAGGAAGCTGGGATGAGCTTGATGTGGTCAAATATCCAAGATAAATAACATGTGACTAGAGTAGTAATTCTCAAAGTGTGTGATTTGAAAATGTGATTGTGGTTAAATAAGACCTTGACATTTGGATAAACTGAATGTAGAGTATATGGTAGGATTTCTTTTTCTGTATTTGTAGTTTTTCTATAAATCTGAAAATATTTGCAAATGGAAGTTTTAAGAAGTAACTAGAGCTACTATAAAAGCAAAGTGGAATAAGTGGAATGTTGTAATCTGGTCTGCATTTAAGCAAAATGTTCTTGCTATGGTATTGGAAATGGCTTAGAAGAAACAACTAATGTGTTTGCGGTGACCGCTGGCTGGGAGTGGTATGATGGTAGTGGTGGCAAGAACTGTGGGCAGATTCATGATAGTAGATATTAAAGTTGTAATTGACAAGGCTTGCTGATGGATTGTTTGCATGAAGGACTAGCAGAAATAGGAAGTCACAGATGAGTTAAATTTCAAGCCAGAGCCATTGGATGGATTTATTGAGAAGGCAAAGGTTGAAGTAGCAGGTTGACAAATAATGACACTTTATTAATTTTATAAGAAGATTATTAAAGAAAATATAGTCAATTTACAGTATTTTCATGAGTACTTAAAACCATTAGGCCTAGTGACAAATCTAGCTTCATGATATTGGCTATAAATAAATTAACTCATTTGGGTATTCTAACATTTATCCTGAGATTCTTTTTAATTGAATGCATTTTTTAAAATATGAAATTCTAGAGTTTATTAAACAAGACAACTAACAAAATCAACAGATATTCTTAATTTCCTCTTATGAATTTTTGCATCCATTTATAACTTATTTTTAACAGATATTTTTGGAGTGGCTGCTTTGTACTTGGCACTTTTCTGACCAGTGGGTGTATACCACTGAACAAAGCAGACCAAAATGTATGCCCTGATTAGGTTTATATCCCAGTAGAGGTGAGCCAGACAATTTAAGAGAAATAAGTTAAATGAATGGTATGTTGGTGAAATGTACAGTTTAAACAATAGGTAAGAAGCCAGATGATAATGAGTATATGAACAAAAATAAAGCACAAAAGGAGGATTGGAAATATGAGGGAAGGAAGACGTTGTGGTGTGGATGGAATTTTAGTTTAAAATAAAACCCTTAGGAAATAACTTGTTGATTAGGAATTGAGGGAAGAAGCCATGAGGATAACTGTCAAAAGAACATTCCAGGCAGAAGAGTAAGTGGTGGACATAGTGATGGATGGGCAGATTGGTAAGAAGTCAGTGAAATAGCTGAAACCGTTTTTGGCTCAGTGGATAGAGCATAGGCCTGCGGACTGAAGGGTCCCAGGTTCAATTCTGGTGAAGGGCATGTACCTTGGTTGCAGGCACATCCCCGGTGAGGGGTGTGCAAGAGGCGGCTGATCAATGATTCTCTCTCATAGATGTTTCTGACTTTCTATCCTTCTATCTTCCTCTCTGTAAAAAATCAATAAAAATATATTTTAAAAAAGAAGTCAATGAAATAGGCAAATAGGCAGATAGAAGGGTATTTATATGCATCTCTGTGAGGACTTTGCCTTTTATTCTGAGTGACTTGAAAGGTTTTGAGAAGAATATTACATGATTGGCCTGACTTAAAACTAATACTCTAAACCAGGAATGGGAACCTTTTCTCTGCCAAGGCTCATTTGGATATTTATAACATTACTAGAGGCCTGATGCATAAAATTCGTGCGGGGTGGGTATCCAGCCTTCATCCTCTCCAATCCAGGTCCCCTTGGGGGATCTCTGACACCGGTTTAGTCCTATTATTGGGGATCAAGCCTAAACTGACAGTTGGACATCCCTCTCACAGTGGGACTATTGGCTCCTAACTGATCACCTGCCTGCCTGATCATCCCTAACTGCCCCCACACACACCAGTCTGATCACTCTTTATAGCCTCTGCCTGCTGCCCTGATCTCTGCTAACTGTCCCCATGCTGGCCTGGTCACCACCAACTGCCCCATCCCCACTGGCCAGGTCAACCCCTACTGCCCCCTCCCGCTGGCCTGGTCACCCCACACAGCCTGCTTTTCAGTCATTTAGTCATCTGTCACTAGCCCCCCTGCTGGCCTTGTTGCCCCATGCAGCCTGCTGTTCAGTCATTACTGACCAATTTGCATATTAACCTTTTATTAGTATAGATTTTCACATCATACACAATTATCAACTTAAAAATTAGCCTGCTATATTTGGTCAAACATTTAATTAACTCACCCCTAATGCCTTAACAGAACCAGACCAAATGATTTTCTAGATGTTCCTCACCCCTGCTCTAGAACACTGGGGGTCACGGGGTAAAGTGGAGAGGATAGTTAGTTGCTAGGCTATTCTAGTAGTTTAGGTCACAGACATTATTATCTAAGCTAGGGTGGTATTAATTGAGGGCAGTATGAAATTTTTGGATTCTGTGCATATTTTGAAGGTAGAGCTAGTATGATTTGCTGATGGATTGAACATAAGGTATCAGAGAAAGGAAGGTTTCAAAGATGACCTTATAGTTGTCCTCAATGACTAGAAAGATGACATTACCATCTATTGGTATGGAGAAGATGACAGGAAGAGTAGGTCTCAATTGTGGGCATGGATAGGGGGTTATTTTGGACTTCATAAGTTTATTATGCTTATTAAACTTCCAAGTGAAGATGCCAGTGGGCGATAGACTGTAAGTAATTAGCAAACAAGTGAGGGGACAAGATCTTTGAATAATATTTCAAGTGGACTTTTTTTTAAAATCTGTTGCCAAAAATTTAATATATAAGAATAAAGTCTTGCCAAAACCAGTTTGGCTCAGTGGATAGAGCATTGGCCTGCAGATTATAGGGTCCCGGGTTCAATTCCAGTCAAGGGCATATACCTTGGTGGCAGGCACATCACAAGTAGGGGGTGTGCAGGAGGCAGCTGATCAATGTTTCTCTCTCATTGATGATTCTAGCTCTCCTTCCTTCCTCTCTGTAAAAAAATCAATAAAATGTTTTTTTGTTTGTTTGTTTGTTTGTTTTAAAGAATAATGTCTTGTTAGGCTTAAATGCACTGAAGAGTGATTTTTTTTCAACTCATTAAATTTTTGTTCAGAATAATTTTATTTCAATAAGGAATCTGGAAGATCAAACATAGTTTAATTACATTGATATTATTAAAAGATTAGAGACTTAAGCATGTAGTAAATTTAATAAAATGTTACTTTTTTATAGGAGAGTGATCATAGCAGGGGGCTTTTTTTCTTAAATCAAATTGTATGTCTTTATCAGCACATTTTTAATAGAATGTGGAAAACTAAAATTAAGATCTCTTCTACTTTATAGTTTTAAGCACTGAAATAGGAAATATATGAAACCATGTAATGCTAACTTGGATTATCTTTGAAGCCTTTGATTGGAAAATTTTCACTAAACACTGTAAATGGTATAAGAACTGAATTTTGCATGTTAATGTGACCAGAGAGAGTCTTCAAGCTTCTCTGTGCCCTCTGTTTTACTATTGAATGCATGGAGGCAATAACACCAACTCTCATATATTTATTAGTTATTTTAAAAACAAAAATATACCTATGCAATTTCCTCCTACTTTGCTCTTTTGTTCTTTGAACAGGCCTACTATAACATGAAAAGTATGTAGTGGCAAAAAAAAAGACTCTCAACTAGAGGAGAAATATAGAATACTAACTTTGGGGAATATCAATATAGCACTTGCATCCCCCAAAAAACTTCTTTTATGTTGACACAAGCTCCCACATAACACTTATTCTATGAACCAGAAGGGACTAATTCTCTTTTTTTTTTAAAAAAAATAACTTTAATTGACACATATTCCACATACCATACAATTCACCCATTAAAAATATAAAATTCAATTGTTTTTATATGTGCACAAGATTTGTGCAACCATGACTACAATCAATTTTAATTAAAAATATAAAATTCAATTGTTTTTATATGTGCACAAGATTTGTGCAACCATGACTACAATCAATTTTAATTATCCCAAAAAGAAATTCCATAGCCATTAACAGGAACTCCCAATTTCACCTGAAACACTGCCCCCAACCCCCAGCCCTATGCAACTGCCTATCTTCTTTCTGCTTCTGTGGGTGTGCCTATTCTGGACTTAGTATAAATGGAATCATGCAACATGCTGTCCTTTGGGACTGGATTCATTCACTTAATGTCAGGTTTTTAAGATTCATGTATAATAAAGCATGTATCAGTACTTATTTCAATTGTTTTCCTTGCCAGCTAATAGTCCATTGTATGCATATACTACATGTTGTTTATCTGTTCATCACTTGATGTTCATGTCAGTTGTTTCTAATTCAGGCTGAGTAATGCTGCTGCGAACATTTAGGACAAGTTTTTGTGTGGATGTATGATTTCATTTCTCTTTGGCATACTCCTAGGAATGAAATTGCTGGGTCACATGATAACTATTTGTTTAGCCTTTATAGTACTGCAACAGCTGTTCCCCAAAGTGACTGTATTATTTTATATTACCAACACCTATGTATTATCATTCTGAATTGTATGTATTCTCACCAACAATTGTTATTTCTTTTTTTTTTCTGTGTGGTAAAATACATGTAACATAAAAGTTACCATTTTAAAACAAATAATTCAGTGGCACTAAGTACACTCTTACATTGTGTAATCATCACCATTTTCTAGTCATAGAACTTTTCCATTATTTTATTACAGATCTCATGGGGGTATGAAATGGTATCACATTTTGGTTTTGATTTTCATTTCCTTGATTTGTAGCTATTTTGATAATCTTTTCATGAGATTATTGGTCATTTGTATATCCTCCATAGAGAAATGTGTATTCAAAAATTTTGCCCATTTTAAATTTGTGTTATTTGAATTTTCATTTATTGGATTATGACATTTGAAATATTCACTCATAAGTTATTTATGACTGTAACATTAAAATCTCAAGGAACTTATGCTATCAGTTTAAACATAACTGTCGGCCATGCAGGGCTTACCCAATATGCATATAGGACATCGTTTTGACATCAGAACATTGAGGTTGGGTGTCTATATGTTAAGGAGAGTGTGGAAAAAGTTGCACAATAAGCAAACACTTTCACAACCTTCTCTTTGAGAACTTCCATCTCTGAAAAACACACATGGGGGAATGTATTAAACAATAGAAGCATTTGTGGTGTGATAGTAATTTATAGAATATGAATTACTTTTGTTGTAAATGCCTAGAGAGTACTTTGAAGAGGATCTTTCTTGAATTATGATCTTAAGGAAAGTGTTTGAATGTGAGGTATTATTACACATTTGTTCACATGGATGTGCTTACCCTAAGATGTCCCATATTTGATATGTTGATATTTGGTTTATAATTTTTCAGAGCTAAATTGAACTTTCTGTTCCCACAGTTTAAATGGGATGTGTTTCAAGATGAGACTTAGGGTATGTAATGGAGATTTTGCCCCATGTTCCAATGATTATTTATTTCGGTGTGCTTTAAAAAGAAGCCATTATCTTATTGGCATACTGTCATACCGAATGTATGTGACATGCTAAATAAATGGTAACAAGTGGGCTGAGCCAAGCTAGAGAGGGAGACAGCTAAATTTATTTGCAAATGGGCAACTACAGATTTGTACAGTTATTACTAAGCTGCAAAGGAAGTGATAGCAAAACTAAGATCTAGATTACGCTAACCATTTTCGGGCTCTAAAGTCTAATTTTGAAACATTTGAGTCTCTTCCAAGATCTCAAGGAACTCCATCTTCCCACCATTTGAAGCAGATCTCTCCCGGGCAATAGTAAATACACCTGGGGTGCAAACGAAAATATTCCCTCTTAAAGCCAGTTTTGAAGGGTCTCCAAGACATTGACGGGAAACAGATGGTGTGCAGACCATTCTATGGAGCTGATGATTACTTTGGCGCAAGCAGCTGGTCTGCAGTGAAAAAAGTTGTCATGGCAGGAAAGCCCCCCTCTCCCCCGTGCAGCTGGGCTTCGTGAAGGAAGGCTTTTCCCAGGCGAGTGTCCTCTCTTCACTGGGCGTTTGCAAATCTGTTGTACTTCAAGATGTTAAACCAATTCTGTTGAACCAAGTTGATAAAAAAAAAAAAGGCACAGATGAGCCAATGTTAATTTTTTTTTAATCGCAGTATGGCTTAATTGCCTTTAAAATATTTTCACCTCTTAGCATGTCTTTCCTGTCCAGTAGCAGAAATAACAACTGAGACTATTCAGGGGGAAAAAATATGGCATTCTTCCAGAAGAGAAAGAGAACTTCAGCACAATTCTTGAATTCATAAAGATTGTAAAGGAGAATTATTTCTGCCAGCTTCAGGCATTTGACAGCTACAATTCTCCTTCTGCAACAATATGTCATCTCAAATCTCCTTCAACTTACTAATGAGAATCCCGAATTTAATTCTTTGAGGTTTACTCTGTGTGTGTGTGTGTGTGTGTGTGTGTGTGTGTGTGTGTGTGAGAGAGAGAGAGAGAGAGAGAGAGAGAGAGAGAGAGAGAGACAAACATAGAAGTTTTACGTTGTTTATGTGATAAGTTTGAATGTAATTAACAGTCATGCTTTTGCCTTTAAGGTGTTATTTTTGCATTCCCACCATATTGGACTTTAATGACACTCAATGTTTGTTGCAAAATGATCCTGCACTTGTAAAATAATAGGCTTTATTGGAGATATCAGCATATTTATCTGAACAAATACATAACTGTTTCTGTAAAGAATTGGTCTATTTGACCTTATCAGCAACTAAGGGAAAAGTTAATGGCTATGATGTATCTTTTCTGTTGTGTGTGAAACACACAGTGCTCTGTGCTGTTGAGATTTATAGTGTGGAAGACAAAGCAGGTGCTAGTCCAAACCTTCCTTTAACAGCAGATTGTAAACTCCAGCTTGAATTTATCTGACAAAAAGTAAGTAAAAATAATGTTATGGAAAGCCTAGAATTTCACACTTTTCCATACTTTCCTGTCTCCAGCTCAGGAATTTGGCCAGCGTGATTAATGACCATTGTTATTTGTCAGCTTTCCAAGTCGCTGCCGACATAATGAACTTGACTCTTCAGCCAAGTAGAAGGAAGCAGACTGTTAGAGCTGTATAGCACAACATACTCATAATTATGAGCTCTCTGCAGTTCGAAAGAGGAAAAATAATCTCCCTACATTACACAGATGTACGTTAAAACATTGCTAAATCCTCTCTTTTTCTATTCCTCCCCCCTTCCCTCCTCCTCTTTGTGGATGTCTGT
The DNA here is from genome assembly GCA_963924515.1 of Vespertilio murinus. Classification (NCBI taxonomy): domain Eukaryota; kingdom Metazoa; phylum Chordata; class Mammalia; order Chiroptera; family Vespertilionidae; genus Vespertilio; species Vespertilio murinus. The sequence continues at coordinate 16,178,891 of OZ004710.1, forward strand.
GTATATGTGCAGACACATACACATACATGGACACCTACACAGATTTATTTGTCTATATTTTTTTATAATCCAGAATAAAAATCTAACTCTAAATAGCATGGCGAGATCTGGAGAATATTATACTAAGCCCATGGTGGTCGGCAAACTGAGGCTCACAAGCCACATGCGGCTCTTTTGCCCCTTGAGTGTGGCTCTTCCACAAAATACCACGGCCTGCACAAGTCAATTTTGAAGAAGTGGCATTAGAAGAAGTTTAAGTTTTAAAAAATGTGGCTCTCAAAAGAAATTTCAATTGTTGTACTGTTGACATTTGGCTCTGTTGACTAATGAGTTTGCTGACCACTGTGTGAGCAAAATAAGTCACTCAGAGGAAGACAAACATCACATGATCTCACTCATACATGGCATATAATAAAAAAATCAACTGATGAACAAAAATAGATCCAGAAATATAGACACATGGAATAGACAACATGGAATAGACACATAGAAGGATGGGGCAGAGGAGGGTGGGTGGAAAGAGATTAACCAATGAACTTGTATACATACTACTAAATGCATAACCCATGGACACAGACAATGCCTAGGGTGGGGGGCAGGGGTTGGCTAGAATGGGTCAATGGGAGGAAAAGGGGAACTTATGTAATTCTTTCACTAAGAAAGTTTTTTTTTTTAAAAAAAGCTAACTATTTACTCTTGCCTCATATTTTTCTTTATACAAAGTCATTCAATTATGTCTCCTGGGTCCTTTGTCAGGATATTATATAGATTTTTCCTCACTCTTATATTCTTCCTACCAGCTCAGGTGTATTTTACTTCATTCTCTGAGGCCCCAAAGGCTCTTTCCGCTGTAAGATCATTCAACGTCTTTATTTAATCTGAGCAGTTCATGTTCTTATGGCATCTCTCTTCTGATCTCTCATTCAGGCTTATAGATCTTTGCTCTTTTTGCCCTCTCTAATATGGAAATATCTTCTCTCTCAAACTCAAAATTTATTTCCATACAGTTATACTTTCTGGTCAAGGGCATGTACCTTGGTTGTGGGCACATCCCCAGTGGGGGGTGTGCAAGAGGCAGCTAATCGATGATTCTCTCACCTTGATGTTTCTAACTCTCTATCCCTCTCTCTTCCTCTCTGTAAAAAATCAATAGAATATATTTTAAAATATATATTAATTGATTTCAGAGATGAGGAGAGAGGGAGAAAGATAGCAACATCAATGCTGAGAGAGAATCGTTGATTGGCTGCCTCCAGCACACCCGCTACTGGCTATCAAGCCCCCAATCAGGGCATGTGCCCTGACAGGAAGCCCGGACCTCCTATTTAATTGGTCTATGCTCAATCACTGAGCCCTGCCAGCTGGGCAAAATGTAATTTTAAAAACATTTTTTCACAATCCTCTTCACACCAGCCTCACCCACTAACTCTAAACTTTCAGGAATCACATAGCAGCCTCAGGTTCCTTCAGAGTACTTGTGGAAATGAGATTGCTTACAAGTAATTGCAAGTTTTGAGCCTGTTGATTATTACTCTAAGAAGATTATATTTAGGAATTAGTCTGTTTGTTTTTATTGGTTCTGAAAACTTTGCATTGGCCAACGAACAAGAACATTTCCTGAATCTTCCAATAATATGATCCAGACTTGGGGAATTTAGTCTCCTTCCCTCACCATTGTTTGTGCAGGATTCTGCTTAGCATCCTTCCCATTCTGGAGCGTTGTTTTGACTAATACAAGGATTAGGTATCACCTTTGTAAAAAAAGGCACAGTCTAGTGAAGTTAATAGGGATTTTTACTTATAACTCTTTTTTTTTTTCAACTTGCAAATTGTTTTTTTTAAATATATTTTTCTTGATTTCAGAGAGCAAAGAAGAGGGAGAAAGAGAAACACCAATGATGAGAGAGAATCATTGACAGGCTGCCTCCTGCATGCCCTTTACTGATGAATGGAGCCCGTAACCCAGGCATATGCCCTTGACCGAATCGAACCCGGAACACTTCAGTCCATGGACATATACTATACCCATGGAGACAAACTGACAAACTGGCTAATGCTTGCAAAATGGTTTTTATCTTGCAAATTACAATTATTTTTCTCTTGTTCTCACCCTAGAAGCTCTATAGATATCTGGCACACATATGACCATATCTCTCTTCTTTTCCATTGCTTAGTGATTCTCTTCTACAAAAATTTGAGCATAGGTATTATGTGCCTACATTTATTTCTGTGCCTTACACACACCAGGTATTTAATAACTGTTTGCTGAACAGAATTGTTTCAATTTTGAAAACTAATCAATATTATTGACTGTTGGTTTCCTTTTATTCTAACAAAAAGATTTTCTATCCTGATTTTTCTTGCCAGTGTCATACCACTCATACTATAGCATGTTATTACATCAGGACAGAAAATTCATGTGAACATAACTGCTCAGGTATTCACTCATTAAATCTGTTCATCATTTTTTCTTTGAACTAATCTTAAATACATTTATTATATTTCTATTATGTAGAACCATAATCCTAGTTTATGGTAGTTCCCTTTTAAAGAGTTTGTCTTCTTAGTAGACTGGCATTTTTTTTTCAAAATGGGCACTATTTCCTGGTATTCCCATGACCTAGCATGATGGTCAATAAATAGTTGTTGCTCAGTTCTTTTGTATAGAGGTTGACCTCAGTGGTGTCTTTTCATGAGCTTTCTATCCTCTTTTCAAAATGTCTTTCGCTGTCTTAGGATCTGTGCATTATGGTGCCCTTGCCTCTTAGCCTCCTGCACCCTTTTATCAACTCCACTTTATTTCCTCATTTCTCAAGTGAGACATACATTTATCTTTGTTTACTTCAGATGGCTTTCTCCTTAAGAACAGTGTCACATGGGCCATAATGTGCATTGCATGCTCTTGAAAAATAAAGTATAACATATGCAGGGATAATCCCATAAATCATATTGTAATCGAAAAGAATTTTTTGAAAATCCTTCTTTCAATAAGTTTTCAGTTATTTTTGCTTCCTAAGATGCCCTTACTTAATAAGGGAAGAAATAGAATCTTTGAATATGAGCTATAGAAAGTGCCTCAGGGAGATTACTTGGCATATAACTAAGATTCATAGTAGGTAAGAAATTACTCCATTTTCTCACACGTAGTAGTAGGCAGTGGTTATATATTTAAGAACTTGTGGTATAATTAAAAGGCCACGATTAGTCATAGTGAGTCATGTCTTTTTGCACATTGAACGTGACTTTAATTGTGTGACTTGTCATCGAAAAAAAATGGTGGCATTTGAACAGCTTATATGAGTGAATACTTTCTGGTGCATACATATCTTTTTCGCACTTACATATGACTTGGGGTGGTGAATATGCAAGACAATATGCAGATGTGTATTATAGAATTGTACACTTGAAGCCTATATAATTTTGTTAACCGATGTCACCCTAATAAGTTAAAAAATTAAAACAAATAAATTTAATGTACTTAATTTTTTTAAAAAACTGCCGAGAAAATAAGCTTACATAATGTATTTTAAAAGATCTTTAAAAGTTCAGCTAAAAGACAGAAATATTTTGTTAATTGATAGAAAATTAGCAAATTTGTTCAAAGTGATATTAATTGCAAATTCTTTCTGATATCATCAGTTATTAAAACAATGCATTTGGCACTATTGTTCTTCATATTACCAAACTTAAACAAATTCAATGTGCATTTAGAGTAAAATGAATAAGAAATTGTGGTAAATTCACATAATAGATAACTATTTGAAAATTAAAATGATAGAACTACCACTACATGCTATAATATGGATAAACTTTAAAACATAATCAAAACAACTTTGAGTCAAAGGAGTACATATTGTATGATTTCATTTATATAGAGTTCAGATCTATGTGGTTAGAAGTCATGATAGTGATTATTACTGGAAACAGGGAGTGGATAGTGATTGGGAGGGGCATGATTTACTAAATAGTTTGGGCTTAATTTACTTAGAAAATTAGATATCCCAGGGGACTTGAATCAGACATCAAGGTGGCAAGTAGCCAAAAACAGAAAGAATTTTCAAGAAGAATTTAAACAAGGAAGGGTTATATAGCTGTAGTGATCAGAACAAATCTGAGACACTGAGACAATAAAATTGGTGTAACTTGTATTTTGATAGGGTATGGATGAAAGGGAGCATCAAAGCCACTGAGGGTGATTTCTGAGGTTTTATTTTCTAGGACTTGGTACATGGTATGTCACAAACATAATGGGGAAATGCTTTTAAATGTTTCTCAGTTCTTATCAAATTTTACTCAAAATGTTTATATTAATTCTAATATAGACTAAAACTATAGTGATTTTATTTAATTCTACAGTATTAGTACATTTCATTGTGTTCACTTAATTGAAAATGAAAATATACCTGACAGTATGGTAATTTATATCATAGGTCTCATCATACCTAGTAATTTGGGATATGGGAAAAAGAAAACTGTGTACCATGAAAGAAGTCCCTATGTCACTTATGTAAGGTATAATCTATACAAATAAAAGGCTAATTAGACTAGGTTGACCTGACATCTTCCAGACATATGGCTTCCTTCCAGGCAAAGCCACCATGGCGGTGGCCGAGGAATAGGTGGTTAAAGGTGATTAGGACAGCAGTGGAGCAAGCAGTTAGAGGCAAGATCAGGCCAGCAGGAGAGAGTACTTAGTGGGCAATCAGGCCAGCAGGGGAACGTAGTTGGGGGGATCAGGCTGGTAGGAGAGCAAATAGATGGCAATCAGGCCAGCATGGGAGAGGTTAGGGGGCGATCAGGCCAGCAGGCAGAGGTGGTTAGGGGCGATCAGGCAGGCGGGCAGACGAGTAGTTAGGAGCCAACAGTCCCAGATTGTGAGAGGGATTTCCAACTGCTGGTTTAGGCCTGATTCTTCAGGGATCCTGGATTAGAGAGAGTGCATGCCAGGCTGAGGGACACCGCCCCCCTCCCCCATGCACAAATTCCATGAACTGGGCCTCTAGTCTATAATAATAAAAGCGTAATATGATAATTAGAACAGATGTCCTCCCAGATGAACTTGCAGACGAAGCTAGGGTTGCAAGGGAAAACCAGGTCTCAGGTACCTGCTGGTAGCTGGAGAGAAGCCCGGGTCCCAGGTGCCAGAGGGAAGCTGGTGTCGTCAACCAAGGGAAGGAAGGCCTACTCTTGCATGAATTTTATGCATTGGGCCTCTAGTTGGTTTAATAAATGCATATGACTAATGCACATTACCATGCTTAAAAATGAAGATGCATATGTTCATTAATTTAAGAGGGTTTTAAATTAATATCAGATCTTAGAAATCAAAGTTTTTATAGATCTGCTAGAGGTCTGGTAAACAAAAATTCTTGTCCTCTGGGGAAGAGCGGCGGAATCCCTCAGACTGGCCGGAACCCTCTCATAGTCTGGGACCTCTTGGGGGATGTCTGAATGATGCTTAGCTCTGCTCCTTGGGGAATCCAGCCTAAGTTGGCAGTCAGACATCCCTCTAGAAACCTGGGAGTCCTCAGGGGATGTCCAGCTAACAGCTTAGCACTGCTGCGGAGGCTGAAGAGACTCCCACCATGGCTGATGTGCTGGCAAGCCATGATCCAGCTTCTGGATGAGGGGTGCTCTCCCTTTGGGAGTGCACTTACCACCAAGGGCAGCTCCTGATTTGCTCCTCTGCCCCCTCATGGTTAGAGTGTGTCATAGTGACCAGTAGTTCTGCCTTTAGGGTCAATTTTCATATTACTCTTTTACTATATAGGATTGGTTTTATGTGTACACTTGAATAAAGTAGAAAGAGAAAAAAATGTGCTTTTGGATATTCTTCAAGTGCTAAAAATTAACCAGAGAAGGTACAGCACTTGACATGTAAAATACACTTGCAATCTTACAACGAATTTATCTGTTTAAACATTTTTCTTTTTCAATAAAATAATTACATATGTTTACTTATTCTTATTCAATAAAATAATGTAATTTTCTTACACAGTGAACACATAATGAATGTGATTCAAATCATACCAGAGTGAGCATTAATAGAAAATAAATTAACGCAAGTGTTTGGTAGAAACAGAGGAAAGAAAGGCTTTATAGAGGGAGTAAATAATCCATAAAGCATTACTAACAAAAACATCTTCAATTTTAGTTGATAACTATGGCAAAATTGATATAAATCTCATAAAATATATACCAAACCTTAAGAGAAAATTCCTAGGTAACTTCTGTTTTGGCTGCTGCTTGTGGTGTGACAGATACAGTCTTGTTGAAACAGTGAAACATTGTAGTGAGCTAGATCATGTTGTTTAATGCATTCCAGTTGGCATTTTGAACTTGTTTAAGGACATAGCAACTAGAGCTATGAAAGTGTATTGAACTATGAATTAATATCATCCGTCTAAAATCAAATGAGTTTTTGACCTCTTCCCATTAAAATGGAGAACACCGACTTAAAAATTATGACTAGCATGCCCTTGAAAACTTTGGTACATTAACCAACATTAGAATTAATTATACAAAAATGAAGCCTTGACTCACATGATCTATTTAATAATGTATTATTGGCGTTTTACATGGCCTTTTTATAAACAATGATCTCTTTCCACAGGTTTGCCATGATTAGGAGTGTTGTAAAACAAATGTGATAAAATGCCAACGTTATAATGTGTGAGAGTATAAAAAGTATTCCTTGAAGTGAAGCTAAATGTATACTGTATACATTATTAAAGAGTATATGATATTGGAATGTAGATATTTTTTTCTCGCACTTAAAATTTCCGCAAACCTAGTGCTGTTGAGTATGAGTATATTTTCCTTAAAGGCCTTTTAAAATGAGTATTTTGTGTCATGTTTTATCAGTTCTTTTAAAAAGAGTAAACTTAGGGTGTTGAGAATTCCATAAAAGCAATTGCAGAAAGCAATTCTATAACTCTCGAGTTTTCATTATAGATACAGAGTAGTAAAATCGACATTCTTGTAGCAGCAAGGAAGATGTTGGAACATTATTATAGTAGCTACTGCTTTAAAAATGAAATGCTTAGGGGAATAAAAATGGTCCACATTTTTTCCCATTGGATTGGTCCATTTTTATGAATAAAGACATATCTGAATTAAAATGTTTAAAATATACGACTAAATTAAATGTGGGAAAATAAAAATGAAGGGCCAAAAATATTCTTTAGTATGTTTCTTAATAATCATACTTTCCATTCTGGTTCCTAATATAAGGCGGGTGGGAGTTGGTGGGTGGGAAGAGATCAACCAAAGACCTTATATGCATATATACAAAACCTGAGGACACAGACAGCAGGGTGACGAAGCCTGGGATGGGGTTAGGGATGTGCCAGAAGGGGTCAATGTCAGGAAGAGTGGGGCATATATAATACTTTCAACAGTAAAGGTTAAAAATATAAAATAAAAAATATACTCACAAGGTTAAAACATAAACATTAATATTCAGTCATATGTCCTGACATTAGCCTTTTAGAAAATCTAATTTACTAAAATGAAATCTTGTAAATGGACTGTAATTTAACAAGTGAAATCATAACAATATACTCTTAAATATATCTTACTCGTAAACATGTATGCGTTAAAAAGAGAGGATAGTCATGTTTCAGCTGTAAACTCACAGGGGATATCTTGGATATTTTCAGAGTGTCCCAGGCCCATTCCCACCCTTCCCCAACATGCTATGTACCCTAGGAGGAGGGCCTATCAGGAGTACACCAGGGGCTCCCTGTCCTCTTTCAATGAGGGATAGCCAGTAAAGAGCAACAGAAGATGAGTGAAGGGACTAGAGTGTGAGATAATTTGCTTTCCTGGCTCCCTTTCTACCAAGTGTTGTTGTTGTTGTTTTTTTCTTTTAAACTATGTTTCAATTTTTTAAAAGTATATCTTATTGATTTTCCACAGAGAAGAAGGGAGGAGTTAGAAACATCGATGAGAGAGAAACATCAACCAGCTGCCTCCTGCATACCTCCTACGGAGGATGTGCCCACAACCAAGGTACATGCCCTTGCCTGGAATTGAACCTGGGACCCTTGAGTTTGCAGGCCAACACTGTATACACTGAGCCAAATCAGTTAGGTCTACCAAGTGGTTTTTGCAGTGTATCAGTGACCATATTAAAAATCACATCTTGCCTGGTCGCAGTCGCTTAGTGGTTGACCATTGACCTATGAACCAGGAGGTCATGGTTCAATTCCTGGTCAGTGCACATGCCTGGGAAATGGGCTTGGTCCTCAGTGGGGAGCATTCAGGAGGCAGCCAATCAATGATTCTCTCTCATCATTGATGTCTCTCTCTCCTGCAAGACACTGGGGGGTGAGGATATATATGGGAGGTGGGTGGGGAGGGAAAGGGAGAATATGGACACATATGTAATACCTTAATCATTAAAAAAAAAAATGAAAAAAACCCTGCTAAACAGTCTGAAGTCTTTGTTCATAATTTTTCACATGTAAAGAGAAAATAAGTCATATAACTCTCATTTAGTATTAATGGTAGCAGAAAAAAATCCTGCCATATAACCCAGCCATTTTATTCCTTGGTGTTTGCCCATGAGAAATGAAAGCACCTATCCATGCACAGTTGTACACACGAGGAAGCAGCTTAATTTGCAATTGCTAAAATTGGAAACAATCCAAATATTTATGAACAGGTGAGTTGATTTTTTTAAAATGTTGATTTATCTAAACAATGGAAAACAACCCAGTGACAAAAAGGAATGAATTATTGATTTTTGTAACAACTTGGGTGAATCTCAAAATGGCCATGCTGAGGGAAAGAAGCCACGCAAGAAGTAGACATTGTATATTTCCATTTAGATGAAATTCTAGAAAATGCAAACTAATCTATAGAGAAAGACAACAGATCAGTGGCAACTTAGAGATAGTGGAGATGGGATAGAAAGAGAGAGATTACAGAGGTGCTAGAGGAAACTTTTGGGTATGAGAGATATTTTTAAAAAATATATATTTTATTGATATTTTACAGAGAGGAAGGGAGAGAGATAGATAGCCAGAAATGTCGATGAGAGAGAAACATCGATCAGCTGCCTCTTGCACACCCCCTACCGGGGATGTGCCAGCAACCAATGTACATGCCCTTGCCGGAATCGAACCCGGGACCCTTCAGTCCACAGACCGAAGCTCTACCACTGAGCCAAAAAGACCTTGGCGAGAGATATTTTTTATTGTTGTGATGGCTTCCTGGGTACACACACACACTAAAACTTATCAAATTCTACCAATTTCATATGTATGTCATTTATATTACATGTTAATTATAACTCACCAAAGCTATTTTCAAAAATACATTTCATCCATAAACTAGATTAATGTAGAAAGCTAACACTTTCTTGTGTTTTTGATTGCTTGCATTTGATTTTGAATTCAATAGGAATTTCCTCACTAAAAACTAATTGTCATATTAGAATTCTACAATCTGCAAAACATTGTTTTTACCCCATAATAAGCTGTAACATAGAGGAAGTGATATTTTATATGGTATATCTTAGTTTGGTGTGTTGTGTCGGGTTTGTACAGACTTCAGCAAGCTCTGTGCAGGGATATAATTATTTCTTTGTGTGTGTATACCTATACTACCACATGTACATCTATACTGTACTTCTGTGGAGAGTGGAATACTTTATGAAAGCATTTTGTAAAAGGGATTGAAGTACCCTTGGTTTTATCTATAGTTATCCAGTCATAAAATTTCAATTTATGTATGCAATCACAGGGAAAGTCAATTCATTCAAAGAGAGACATATGCACACAATTATTGTAAGGAACTATTTCTTGTTCTACTTACCAATTTTCAGGGAAAATTGGTTAATAATCTAAGCAACCTTTGGCAAGATGTTTTAACAGAATTTTAAGTATTATATATTTTAGTTTCTTACATATTAACTTGACAGGAATGTAATGCTTTATCATTATGCTGACTTATTTATGTAAAATAAAATGCATTTATTCCATAGTGAAAATTACTTTGAAATTTCTAGGGCTTAGATATTTAAATGTTGTGATTATGCTATAATGAATATTTAAATCTTTGGAGTCAGACATAGTTGTTGCTAATGCCAATCAAATCTAGGGTGACCAAAGAAACCTTACTTACATGAATAACTATTCTTTCTCCCCACGCGTTTTCTGAACATTCTAAGAACTCATGAGTGAATAGGGAAAACACTTTGAATGACATTTCATCTAAAAAAAATGGAACAACCATAGAAGCAGATGTGGTATATTAGAGTCTGCTTGACCTATTCGTGAGGCTTTGTGAGTTTTGAACTCTAAATAAAATGCTTTCTTTGATTCTAGACTCTTGCTAACAATGTCAGATTGTTGTCTGAATTTCTAAAGTGTATATTAGTCTCAGGAATTACATATTGGTAGGTCAATATGAATTCTAAAAAAAATTAATGGTTGCTATTATTTCAACTTTATATGGTGATGTTCTTTTACAAATAATCCTCCAAAGTGTCAGAGGTTAATATGACATTGGAACTTTGACACCGTGAAATTCTTTTCTGATCATATCACTTCGCTTTAAAACATTTTCTAAATATCACAGTTAATAGTATAAAAGGCTATTTAAAATGTGAACTGTATTATAGAAGAATTTTAAAGATATTAGATGCCACAATGGTTCAGTTGAAAGTTGTAATATTAGAAGAAAATGTCTCAACAGGATAATTAAAGGCAAAGACTAAGAAAGATTTTATATTACATTTAAATCTCTACTGATACCAAAGGACTTGTAATCTATTTGGGGAATATTCCCAATGTTTCAAAATAGAGCCATATCCAGTATATCCGTAAGGGCTCTCAAATCCATTTCCCAAAGAAAGGACAGGAGGTATTATCTTCAGTAAGAAGCTCATCTTGGGAACTAGAGCCAAGTGTATCAAAAGCCTAATACTTTTCAGGGGCAAAATTTCTCCATTGTAACTTAGAAAAAAACCAAAAAAACAAAACAGACAAAAGGGTAGTTGCGACTGTCTAAAGAAATTCATGTAACAACAATAGGGCATTCTGTGGTTCCTACTTTTACTACTCCTATACTTAACATAGCACTAATTAAAATTTAATATTCACCAAACACCTACCTAGTTAATGTGCCAAGCAGAAAGTATACAAATATGTTAAGTACAATTTTGCAGTTCCCAAACATGTTACTATTTAGTGGTCATTAGACATGTACTATTGATACTAATACAAAGGGAATTGTGGTAAGTGTTATTTTTAGTACTATTTATTATTTCAATACATATTTACAGCCAAGCTGTACTGGGAAGATCAAAAATGCCTAAAGCATGGTCCCTGGTCTCACAGAGCTTACACTGTAAAGTGGAAGATAAACATGTATACTAGAAGGTTGTTTGTTTTTTTTTTAAATATTTTATTGATTTTTTACAGAAAGGAAGAGAAAGGTATAGAGAGTTAGAAACATCGATGAGAGAGAATCATCGATCAGCTGCCTCTTGCACACCTCCTACTGGGGATGTGCCTGCAACCAAGATACATGCTCTTGACTGGAATCGAACCTAGGACCTTTGGTTCCACAGGCTGACGCTCTATCCATTGAGCCAAACCGGTTTCAGCTATACTAGAAGGTTCACAGGGAATATAGAGGCAGAAGTATTCCATTCCCTTTATGAAGAGGATGCAAGTTCCTGGGGAATTTCTAGTGGCTTTGGCTATTATATAGGGCATATCTGCAAAGTAAGAAGTACAATAGAAGGGATGTTCTAATATATGGCACACTAGAGGCCTGATGCATGAATTCCGCGCAAGAATAGGCTGTCCTTTCCCTTGCTGCCAGCACCGGCTTCCCTCTAGCACCCGGGACCTGGGCTACCCTCCCGGAGCGAGGCCCTGCCCACCTGCCTCAGCCTGCTGGCCTGTGGACTGGGCTTCCCTCTGTAGGGCAATCATGAGGCAATGACCAGGCCCCCGACAAATCACATTGGAACCGCCTTGGCTGGCCTGTTGCCAGTGGGTGTCATAGTGTGGTCCCGGATGGTAGTCCAGATGGTCATTCCACTGTTTGGCCATTTGGTTGATTTGCATATTATGCTTTTATTTTATAGGATTATTATATTGTACTTCCTATCTCAAGAAAGCATATGTAAATATTTTTTAGTCCAATGGAGTCACATGGGTAAAAACACCATAAATGAATTTTATGTATTTCCTTTTTAAATTTGCCAATATTTGTTACTCTAGAGTAGCCCTTATACACTCTTCAAAATAATTAAAAAATAAAAAATGTTATTGTAAATATCATTGTAAGTTGTATTTCTAGGCAACATCAGAAGTTTCATGTGTATATTTATACGAAAAGAAACAAAATGTACAGTTTCAGAAATGATAGGTCCTTTCAGCATGCCAATGTACCATTTGCTATGGAAGGTTTTAAATATCAGTTATTCAGAAAACATTCTATGTGTGTGTGTTACTATGGCATCAGTATAATTTAGGCAGAGTTTTGAACAATTTGTTGTGATTTTTTAAATGTATTTTAAACAGAATAACACAAACACACACACACACACACACACACACACACACACACACACATATATATATATATATATATATATATATATATATATAGAGAGAGAGAGAGAGAGAGAGAGAGAGAGATAACAAATGAGTAACCAAATAACTATTGGAAATTATATAAATTTCCAATAGTTATTTGAAAGATGTATATTACCTAGAGTCGTGTGTTTATTTTTTATGCAAGACTCAATGATGAAATGGAAATAAGCAACAGTATTATTTTTACTTTTTAAAAAATAATTGGGGTTGTAAATTATATTTGATAGTAAATCAGTGCTGCACTTTTTCCTGTATTTTTAGTGTTTTTACCAAATTAATATGAATCTTCTATTTCATTATTACCAAATGATGTGATCCAGTGTAAATATGTTAGACTCAGATAGAATAATGAAAAAAAAAGATGTGTTTAGTTCCACAAAGACATTTTAAGAAATAAATTATAGAAGGAGCATTCTGAAGGAGTGGTTAAATAGTACCACACATTTCATATTGCCTCAATCAGTGTGGATTTTTTGTGCTCACAATCTGCTTCTATAGACTAAAAAGTATGTGGAGTCCTTACCTGCTTATAGCAAATGCTTACCTCTCAAAAACCTCCAATCATCTAAATATCACTGAAATGTGGGGTTCAGTGTACAGGCTTCTTCTCGTGGGTTCTTGTTCGTCGAAGATGAAGAATAAATTTGTGGACTATCAGATTTATTTAATAAAAATGTAGACATTTATTAGAAGCATATACAAACTCCATTGGGACAGAGGTATCCCCAAATGGGTTTTCTGGGAAGGGGAGTCCTCAAAGGAAAAATATGTTCTCTCTCTAAGAGGAAATTTTTTTAAAAAATTCTGCCTCGTATCCCTTTGTCTCCGGTTTATATATGCTGTAGTTCTTTCTAATTGTACCTTTCATTAATTTAGGACTCTCATGCTTTCCTCCTTGGTTATTTTGTTACAAACTGGTAGTATCAGTTTCAAAGGCCAACCAAATGGTGTTCCCTCTTTCTCTTCCCCTATCTTGCAACATTCCTCTGTTCTCTTTGAAAATATCTTTCCTTCTTTCTGTTATCCTATGGCTTTTCTTTATCCTCTGTGAATGTACGTATTCTTCCCTCCTTATCATGTGACCTTTTTCTATCCTTTGTACACGTAAAATAAGCATTTTGGCATATCCAGGCCTCCATCTATGCATCCCTCTCCCATGGACCCTCTTTATTTCTGAGACTTCCTAGACCTGCATATTTTGTTTCTAGAATTCCTTTAATCAGCAATGCAAAAACAGGACCCAGGTGAATCAGAGAAAATAGTTTGTTTTTCCCCCAAGAGCATTTAGGAACTAGACATTACCATAGCAACAAAGGACTTCCTTTTTTAAGGTTTTAATACAGAGGTTTACAAGCCAGGTTCGAAGGCTTTGTTAGGATTTTTTTTAGAGTGTTAGCATAGCCATGGTGGATGTTGTTCAAGTGAAGGCACCTTTAATATATGCAGGGGAGGGGAAAGAATATAAGTGAAACAAAAAAGCCAAACTTTAAAGGTAATCTTAATCGGTTTATAAGGATGACTACCATTAGATGCATATAATGAAAAATATTTAATGGTTGAAGACATGTTTTATTCATAGAGGATTGCAGTTTTTTCTGACATACAACTTGGAAGATTTATCCTATTATATCAATGGTGGTAGGTATGTTGCTTATTTAAAAAAATAATTGATATGCTTTAACAATATGTTAGACCTCTTCCCTTCTAATTATGACCCAGTTGATTGTTCAAGTTAGTAATTTGCTTGGCTGTTCATTAAATTAAAAAATGTCTGTATCTATGTGGACATGTAATTTATTGTTTTATAATAAAGTAATAGGATCCTAATTTGCATGATTATGGAAATCATTGACTCTGACTCAGTTCTCAGTATAATTTTCACCATTAACAGTCTCTAATACATGATTACCCTTGCATTGAAATTTTCTGATTAAAGAGAATTCACAGTGTGTTGATTTCCAAATAATTCTTTTCCAGCAATTGATCTATGTCTTTTCTTTTAATGCTTCATGGACCAGACCAGCTTTTTATAGTTAAGCCAGTAATGTTTAAGTTTAGTCAATGAATTACTCCTCAGTTGAGATATAATATGAATGTATTGATCCACTCATTTATTCATACATTTGCAAATACATTCGGAAGGGCTATTGTATTCTAAGAGTTCTACAGAGAACTTGGGAAATAGAGATGACTCTGTGGTCATGTCAACTCAGAGACCTCACAGTATTATGAGAACAAGAAACAGGCAGTAAACTATAAAATAAAGTGATAAATGCATCCACATGCATCTTCAAGAATATTCTGAAAGCATTCAGGAGGAACATATAACCCTAGGGTATCAGGAAAAGGTTCTTGAATAATAAAAGACTGAGTCTTAAAGGACAAATGATCATTGACCAGGTGAGAACATTCTGCAATGAAGGGAACTGAGTAAAGGGAAAGAGGGGAGGAGCAGGGCTGGGCAAACTATGGCCAGCGGGCCAGATCCGGTGAATAAAACTATTGAATTAAAAACAAAAAACAAAAAGACCCTTTTATGTAATGATGTTTACTTTGAATTTATATTAGTTCACACAAACACTCCATCCATGCTTTTGTGCTGGCCCTCCAGTCCAGTTTAAGAACCCATTGTGGCCCTCGAGTCAAAAAGTTTGCCCACCCCTGGGGAAAGAGCAACATTATACTTGTAGAAAACTCAGTAATGTGGTGTTGGCAGAGCTTAAATCACGAAGCATTTAATGTCAAGAGAGACTCAAGAGTACTAGGTAGAGCCAGATCATGGAGTGAATTTTATGCCATATTAAAGATATCTGATTTCATCTGTGATAATTGTTAACCACTTAGAATATTTAAAGCAGGGAAGTAATCTGGTCAGATTTATGCTTTAGATAAATCTACTGGCTATATGTCACAGAGATGTGATAGGGTATCATAACAGTCCAGACAAGCAGTGAGAGAAAAGAAAATTTGACTCTAGAAATTGCTATGTTTCAACAGGACAAAGTCAGACACAAGAGACCCTATTTGCCCAAAATTTATAGAGACAGAAAGTAGATTAGTGGTTGTGAAGTGCTTTGGATAGAGGGGAATGCAGAGTGACTTGTAATATGTACAGGTGATGAAGATGTTCTAGAATTTGATAATATATTCATAAAAAAGCTAATGAATTGCAAACTTCAAAATAGTGAATTTTATAGTGTGTGGTTCATATTCCCCAAAGCCTCTAATTAATTTTAAAAAAGGGCTTATTAATGAATGAAAAATAGATAGAGACGGAGATATTTGAAATGCCAACGTTTATTACTTTGGTGACTGAGTAGATGATTATGTTACTAACGTGATGGAAGGCACTGAAAATAAGAAATTGTGGGGTGGACATGGGGGTGAAATTGGCGGTGAGATATATGTATATTTCAGTTTTAGAGAGTCTGAGGTCTGTGTAAAATCAACTTGTACTAGAACTGATATTTGTCCTACTTGATAGATGTAAATTTGGTAGCACCTCTCTTAGATTTTCAGTGGCTCCCCCAACTTCTCTGCCCCAACATATTCCAGAAGTACAACAAAATTGTATTAGTAGCATTCTTCTTTGCATGTCACTGGCTCTCATTCTAGGTGTGGGATAACTGGAATCTATCATAGAGGATTATAGTCTTTAAAGGCCAACCTACTAGAAATGCTAACATGTTCCATAGGGAATACTTTTCTATGCTTCCTATGTACTCCATGGGAAATTATTTGTGTCAGTATGGCTAAAACCATGATGTTAGATGCGATCAAGTAGAGTTTTATGTTCAATGAGATCATTTAAGGGATAAAATAAGGAGGAACAGTACTAAAATGCTCAAGTAGAGAGCAACTATAAGAGAGATTCTTTGTAAATCACACTTTTAAAATCACTATTTATGTAGTGAATGAATAAAGAAGCGAATGAGTGTGATTTCAAGGAAACCAAATGGACAGACTCTAGGGAAGATAGAATGGTCAGGTAATTCAAAGTATGTATACTTCCAGCCCCCCTTCCCTCTGGAAAGCACCATATTCTTATCTGTATCTGTGAGTTTTGTTTGTTTGTTTTCTTTGTTCGTTTGCTGCTTTCAGTTTTATATGCCACACATCAGTGAAATCATATGGTTATTTGTGTAATTTAGAAGTAGCAATGAGATTATCCCTTCAAAATGTAATCCTTCTCCCTATTTTATTAAACATATAAAATCACATATCAGTGTTTGGATAAAATTTTCTGTTAAAAGTTTGGGATTTAGTGGTGTCATGTCTGTGAGAGACTTGTCATAAGTTGATGACATTTTCATTAGTAAATTTGCAGCTGTTTTATTCATCTCATTTGTTATTCTTGTTAAGTCTCTGCTTTAAATCATAGAAATAAGTTCCACATGTATTTGTTTTAATAGTTATAGATGCTTACATTTTAAGCCATTTCAGTATGCATTATTTATGCACACATTTTAATCAGCTTTTCTGTTAGAGTTGCCTCTTTTCATTTTCCTACTTTGTCCTTTCATCTCATTTGATTCTTCCCAGGACCCTTCCTTTTATTCTATTTAAAATTTTATAATCTATTTTCCTCAGTATCTTCCTTGTCTGTGACTAAAAGCAGAGGATTGACTTTCTGCTTTGTGCAACAATAGCAACACGTTTTATCTGAACTTTTTATATTCCCAGTTTCCCTCTTCTTCCCTTCAAGATGGAGAATCCCAGAATTATGTGTACAAGTGTTGCTCCATTTTGTTTCAGTATGTAGTCACTCCTTAACTCATTGATTGCAAGAATTCATTAAACTGTACTTTTTTTGTCCTTATGATTCTTCTTTTTGTCAAGTACATTTTTATTGATTTCAGAGAGGAAGGGAGAGGGAGAGAGGTAGAAACATCAGTGATGAGAGAGAACCATTGATCAGTTGCCTCCTGCATGCCCCCTACAGGGGCTTGAACCCACAACCTGGGCATGTGCCCTTGACTGGAATTGAACCCAGGACTCTTTAGTCCACAGGCTGGTCCTCTATCCACTGAGCCATACTGGCTAGGGCTCTTTTTTATTGTTTAAAATATTGCATATGTCTCCTTTTTCCCCAATTGGCCCTTCCCTACCCTGCCTCGCAGGATGAGCCTCCACTTCCCCAGTGTCCATGTCCTTTGGTTATCATCCTAATATGCATGTATACAAGTCCTTTGGTTGATCACTAACCCCCCTCCCCTGCCTTCTCTCTGATGTTGGATGGTCTGTTCAGTGTTTCTTTGTCTATGTATCTATTTTTATTAATAAATCTATGATCATTATATCCCACACTAGAGGCCCAGTGCATGAATTCATGCATGGGTAGGGTCCATCTAGCCCTCCCTGATGGGGGCCGACCAGGGCCAGGCCTTCAGGATGGGGAGGTTCGTGGGGGGTTGGCTGGCCAACCCTTCTCCCGATCAGGGTGAGAGGGCCAGTCATGGCCCTGATTGGGCTGGTTGGCTGCCACAGAACACATCATAGTGACCAGTCATTCCAGTCCTTCTGTTGTTCCTGTCACTTGGCTTTTATATATATATATATATAGATATGACTGAGATCATGTGATATTTATCTTTCTTCGACTGGCTTATTTCGCTTAGCATAATGCTCTACTTTTGAAATACTGTGACCTCTTTATTATCCATCTAGTGGCATTTTATAGATCTCTATTCTCCTTGAAATTCAGGGGGGAAAAGTAGAGAAGGTTAATCACCCCATTCTTCATATCGTGGACTGGTTTTTAGAATTTCTTAGCTGTTTGATCTCCTGTTGTTACTGTTTTTTGTTGTTATTGTTAATCCTCACCCAAGGGTATTTTTCCATTGACTTTTTAGGGTGAGTGAAGAGAGAAGGAAGAACAGAGAGAAACATCAATGTGAGAGAAACACATTGATTGGTTGCCTCCAGGGCCCAGCCAGGGAGAAATCTGTAACCTAGCTACGTGCCTTTGACCAAAATCAAACCAGGAACCCTTTGGTCTGCAGGCCAACACTCTAGCCATTGACCCAAACCAACTAGGTCACCTGATTCTTTATTTGCATTTGATGAGAATCTGTGCCAGCTCACTCAATGGTTCTCTTCATTCTTCCTTCTCTTCTCGTCTATGTATACAAAGGTATAACTTGTATTTACCTTCTCCACTTTTCTCCCTGTTCAGGCCCCTTCAGTCTCAAGGCACTTCTCACCACCTCTGTGTCACCAGTTTTGCAATGTTTTTCCCCCTTTTGAATCCTGTATAGTTTCTCTTATTTTTGCCTAAATACTGTGACTAATCATTCCTACTGAAACTTTAATCTTTGCATACCTAAAACTGTTTTATAGATAAGTAGATTTCTTCCTTGCTAAAGAGATTGCTTCAACACAAGTTATAATGTACACCAGAAAAATATTACTTCAAATACAGAATTTAATTGATCAGGTCATAGAAAAGCAGAATAAAAAGCAGACATTGAGAAAATGAAGATTTTTAAGAAATTCTTATTTTCAGTTTCAAATATTTCTTAAATTGTCTTGAAATGCAAATATACCACATGGTATTAAACATTTAGAGATCAGCCAAAGAAATTGAATGCATATTTGTATAACCCATGGCCATAGATAATAGTGTGCTGAAGGCCTGAGGCAGGGGTGGGCAGACTAGAAGAGATCAATGGGAGGGAAAGGGATATATATATATATATATATATATATATATATATATATATATATATTTCATTTAACAATAAAGATGTTTTTTAAAAGTTTGTCATTGATTATTTTAAGTTTTCAGTTCTAATATCCTTTTAAAACTAAACAAAACAAAACAAAACCAAAAACACCAAAAAGCACAAAATACAAAGATCCTCTTTAAGTGACCGCTTCTGCTTAAAGGTACTACTATTCTTTCTCGCCTAGCATCCAAAACTCCTCTTCATTTGATTACTTGATTCCTTATTGAGCAATAATTTCACGCAACAAGCATACTGGAACAAGTATTACAAAAGGGACTAGGTTATCTTTAACTATCACAAATCTTTAGGCTTTATAGGAATATTACACAAGTATTGATTTTACTGTATAACATTGCCATCCTTCTTCTGATTTAGAAAACAGATGCAATCTCCAGCAAACCACTCACTGCAGCCCACACTTGTTAGCATAATCAATTTGTCACGCTCATTTTATAAACTTGTAAGAGAACCCCTCAGAAGGGTTTTACTAAAAATTACCGCTGATGTAAGCTTTTCACATCATGCCAAAGGAAGGGCATTTGACACCACCAAGAAATAAACTCGACTGCAGCCTCTTTAATCATTTGTCAGGATGTATTATGTCCTTGTCAATATCAAGGAGAAACACTGTCATTAATCTGCAAGTGAGGAAATAAGTAACCACATCAATGTTCAAGTGACTGGCTGTTAATGGAAATTCGTCTTTATTGCATCTTGCTCCCTTTTTAATTTTCTCCTATTGTTCCTTTTATAAAATGTGTAACTACATGTAATGTTTGGAGAAGATATAATGCATTATTACAAGGTTGGCCGTTGTGAAATTTGCTGGGTGTGCTTAGCAATACAGGCACTGACAATCCAGTAGTTAAGCCAGCATAGATTAGTCTAAATGAGGACAGACCAGCTATAAATTTAACAGAGTGTTCATTTTCTAAAGTGATTGCTTTATGCATGTGCAAATAGGAAATAACAGAACATTCAACTCATTTTTTTTCCAAGACAAATAAAAACTTGGATCTTGAGAGGCTTTCTTTATGAACCTTTAAACAGTTATTTTAATTTTAGATGCTGTCACTGATGTGTTATGCAAAAGAGCAATATTACTTACATTGGATGTGAAATGGAATTGCATTTATAGCATCTTTTATTTGACTTAAATTGCCACTTATGTCTTGGAACCTCCTATGGAGAATCTATGACATCTATATTAATTAGGTGAATATTTACATTTAAGCTGGAAAGAAAAGTAGTTTTTGTCCACCAGATTATGTTAGAAAATCTAGTAGCATTACATTTCTCCTTTATAGGATTTTTTGTTAAAGCTAATACGTAAGAAATAAACCCGGTTTACCTAGCACTTGAGTTACAGTTATCCCCAGAGAATTAGCACATCAGAAGCTAAACCATGAAAATAGTTATACTCCAGGAAATACAAAAACTGATGCCCACATGGTAATAAGTCACTGTTATTGAGTTTTTTACTATGTCAGATACTATATGTTATCTCATATCAAAATAGTGTGAGGTATATATTATCGTACAGATAGATCAGATATCCTTCTCAAGACCACACGGCTGATAAGTCCTAGAACATGGATTTGAACCTTAGTGTGTCTAGCTTGGAAATCTCAGCTCTTATGCAGGGTTGCACTGCATCTCTGAATGTTTTCTCAAGGAACATCTTCGATTTTACTTTGAAAGATAGCAAGTGTGTTCGCCTAAGCACTAACACACCTTAATTAGGGATGAGAGATCTACTTTTGTGGAATCGCTTTTATTTAATCTTTAGAGACGTGATAGGCATTTATTTTATACAGAACATGATAGGTTGAATTGCAGTGATTAATAGCACAGGTTGTAGACACCGACTGGCTGCCTTAGTTGAAATTATGACTCTGACGCTTTCTAGGTATGTGACCATAGGAAAAGTACTTAACTGCTCTGTGCCTCAGTTTAATGATCTGTAAAAGTGCTAAAATTATATTGGATTATTGTGACCATTAAATGTGGTAAGACTATAAGGTAATTGAAACAAGGCCTGCAATTTAATAACTGCTTAGTAAATAGCACCCATATCTTTCCATTTTAAGAAATTTGCCCAGCTCATACATTTCTTAAAGAAAATGGGAATAAATCTCCCATTTAGCTCCATAATATCCTTCACTTAAGAAACGACTTTCCATTCCTTATCCATCCCTACCATTCTGGCCTTGATTCCTTCTCTCTTTATTGGGGTTTATCAACAATGAAAACAAGATCTTTGCTACCCTGTAGGCCCCACTCTATAGAGGGCCCTTTAAGTTATATCATCATTTCACATCATTGTTTTTACCATTTTGTCACTTGCTATCTCCATTCCAGCTACACCTTTGTCCTTTTTTTTTTCCTATATTCAATGATAACACCTCCACCTTTTTCAAAATTCAACTGAAATATTCCTTGCTATGAGAAATCTTCTTGGACACAGACCCCTTCCTTCAAGCCTCATCCCCTTTAGAAATAGATTTATCTTCTTAACCAGCCCATCACATTCTTCAACCACATACCATAGCCCACAACATATTCCATTATAGTGGATGAATTGTTTGTCTTCGTATCTAGACTGTGAGCACCTAAGGCAACATCCTTAACTTACTTTATGGTGTGTGTTGCCAGAACAGGAAGCTAATCATCCCTGATAGACTGAATTGAAAGCATAGTGACTCACATTAGAAATACCGGGCAATTACAAGTAGCGCCATCATGTATCACCCTTAAAATCAGGCTGCATTAGAATAAATCAATACTAAAATTAAAATTTTGTATGTGCTTTGATAATAAAAATGCACTTCTACTTTAGATTTCACCACATATGGTGCCTAGGAATAAAGATAAACATGAAAGGATACTCATATCACTTTTCAAGTAGCATTGTTGATATATTATTCTGAGTCTCCTTACACGATGCTTATTTTATTTAAACTTTCCAAAATCCTTGTGAAATGGGCATGGCATATTACTCATTTCTATCTTGCATGCAGAAATTTTGAGACTTAAGAAGTAACCAGAGCATAACACTTGCTCTTGTAAACATTGTGTCTGTTGAAATTAGTTTTCCAGTATATCTTTTAGTTTATGGAGATATTTTGTCTGTTATTGCATTCTCATATTTTACTCCAATTGAAGTGAGATAGAATAAATGGAGAAAAAATTGTTTGTCTTGAATATTTATTTCTAGATCAGAATAATTTATTCTTCTCTGATAACTTTTTTCTCTCTCCAACACCTGCTACACCAGGTTATAGGATCTTCATAATGTTTTATCCTCTCTCATCATTTTCGTTTAAACGCTCTAATGTATTTAAAGCTGTATTGCTTTAATTTTAAACCTATAATAATAAAAGTATAATATGCTAATTAGACCATATAGCCGAACAACCTTTCAGATATCATTCCAGATGAAGCCGCAGTTGTGGGGGCTGAGGGAGAGGTGGTTAGGGGCAAACAATCAGGCAGGTAAAGTGGTAGGGGCCATCAGGCAGATGAGCAGTTAGAGGTGATGAGGCAGGCATGCACAGTGGTTAGGGGCAATCAGGCAAGCCAGTGGTTAGGAGCCAGCAGTCCTGAATTGTGAAAGGTTGCAGGTTGGCCTAAGGGACACTCTTCTTCCTGTGCATGAATTTTCTGCACTGGGCCTTTAATTAAGTATATTGAATTGAGTGATAGTATGGCTAGTGAAATAATTTGATTATCAGAAGATATTTTTTTCTGTATCGACTTTGAAAATCATTAATCTCCAGCAATTCTTGTTTTCTAATGCTTGTATAAAATTATATTACAATTTTATTCATGTAACTGTAATTATTTTGGGTTACAAATTTCATCAAATACCTTGTATTTTTCAGAGTACTTTGACCATATATGAATATATGATTGTATTCAAGACTTACTTTGGTGAAATAATGGTATAGTGGTTATGTTTAAAATGGCCTCTTTATATTTTTAGATATATAAGTAGAAATAGTTTTTGGATCACAGATGTGTTTAGGGACTTACAGCAAAATAATATAGGAGAAGGTGAATGGTAATGGAGGGGAAACAAAATTGTCTATGCATTATTTTTAAAACTGTGTAATAGGTACATGCACATTTATTTTATACCTTTCTCTATTTTTGAATATGTCTAACTTTTCCATAATGAAGGATTAAGATACGTTTTATTTTTTACTGCATTTTTTTTGGCAAGAACTCAGCAAAAAGGTCAGAAATAAATTGATATTTTGAATTTTCAATTTCAAAACTCCTACTAGGAGAGTGGAATATAAATGTTGCATATGGTAGTTTGGTGATAAAGAGCTTTGAATAAGAGACCAGATTGAATGCAATGATAATTCCATTGAGACCTTGAAATGCTGCTATTTGAGGAGCAAAAATGTGATTCCCAAGTGTTCAGAAGTAGGGCCAAGTTTGTGTGAATACCAATGACAAGTTGGATATTATAACAAAGTATTGATGAGGTGAAAGGGACACTCTAGTGTTTCTGGGTGACTGTTTCAAATTCTCACTCCATCATATCATCATAATTTCTTCTCTTTTTTATCATCTTGCATAACTTTTTGCTAAGTGGTAGCTTTTCAAATAATGTATTTAAAGCTGGTAATTATTTTACTCTGGTTTTGCATTAATAATAATTCCTCAATTGTTTTTTGAGCTCATAGAATATTTACATGTACTTTTTAATCTTCTGATTATAAATGGTTTACTTTTAAGAGGATACTAGTATATTCTTTATGAAAACAGGAAAACAATATAAAGTTTATAAAGGTAAAGCAGAAATAAGCTTTCTTATTTTTATGCTAATGTCCCTTGGATGTAAGAATGAAATTACTTGTTTCCCCTTTATAATTTTACTAACCATTTCAGATAAGTGGTTTAGCACAATAATTGCCAGTTGTATTCCAAATCAAGAAAAATTTTAAGTATACTTAAAAGCAACCATAATAAGCCCGTGGCAATGTGTGTCTTTGAAAGATATTTTTCTATTTTTGTGGGGTATTGTGTTTACTTAGTGATGTAAAGAATAAGTGGAAGAGAGGGCAAGCAACATCTTCTCCCTGGAAGATGGAGAATAGTGGCCACTGTGGATCAGTTAGGTTTATTTATTTTATTTTTTTGTAAAAATGAACATTTTATTGGCCTTAGGATTTTTAAAAAATATATTTTATTGATTTTTTTACAGAGAGGAACAGAGAGGGATAGAGAGTTAGAAACATCAATGAGAGAAAATCATCCATCAGCTGCCTCCTGCACACCTCCCACTGGGGATGTGCCCGCAACTAAGGTACATGCCCTTGACCAGAATCGAACCCGGAACCTTTCAGTCCACAGGCTGATGCTCTATCCACTGAGCCAAACCAGTTTCAGCTGGCCTTAGGATTTTTATGAAACCATTTACATGTCTGTCCTAATATACAAGTGGGGTCTTTTGAAGTTTCCTAAAAAATACAGAGCTCTTTCTTTTTTTTAAAGTATATTTTTATTGATGTCAGTGAGGAAGAGAAAGAGATACAGAGATGGAAATAATGATGAGAGAGAATCACCTATCAGTTGGTCCCTGAAAGGTCCCTAATAGGGATTGAGCTTGCAACCCACGCTTGTGCCCTTGACCACAATCAAAGCTCTCCTTCAGTCTGCAGGCAGGTGCTCTAGCCACTGAACAAAACTAGCTAGGGCCAGAGCTCTTTCCTTTTATCCTTACTAGGGGTTTGGCACACAGTTTCCTCAGTGATGGTGTGTTTAATGTATTGAAATGATATATGATAACTATATTGGTCATTGCTGCAAGAAGATGATATTTATGGTGAGACAGTAATATAATACATTCATATGGATCCTTTTATCATGCTCCTGGATATAATATCAGCATAAAGTACCACCTGATTACAGGTGACTTACTCAACCTAGCCTGTATGATAAAGTGGTAATATGCAAATTGACCACCACACCTTCACACAAGATGGCTGTCCCCATGTGATCATAAGATGGGCACTCCCATGTGGTCACAAGTTGGCCACCATAAGATGTCTGGCAGGGGAGGACAGTTGTGGGCAATCAGGCCAGCAGGGGAGGGCAGTTAGGGGTGACCAGGCCAGCAGGAGAGGGTAGTTGGGGGTGACTAAGCTGGCAGGGGAGAGCAATTGGGGCAAATCAGGCCAGCAGGGGAGGGCATTTGGGTGGAATCAGGCCTGCAGGGGAGGGAGGGTTGTTGGGGGGAGACCAGGCCTGCAGGGAGGGAGGGCGGTTAGGGGCCACCAGGCCTGCAGAGAAAGGCAATTGGGTGTTACCAGGCCGTCAGGAGAGGGAATTTAGGGGTGACCAAGCCAGCAGTGAAGGTCAGTTGGGGGCAATCATGCTGGCACGGGAGTACAGTTTGAAGGACCAGGCCTGTAGGGGAGGGCAATTGGGGGTGACCAGGCCTGTGGGGGAAGGCAGTTGGGGGAGATCGTGCTGGCAGGTGAGGGCAGCTGGGGGGAATCAGACCAGCAGGAGAGCAGTTATATGTTGAACAGGCTGGCAGGGGAGTGATTAGGGGGTGATGAGGCTGGCAGGCAGAAGTGGTTAGGGGCAATCAGACAGGCAGGCAGGGGAGTGGTTGGGAGCCAGCAGTCCTGGATTGTGAGAGGAATGTTCTACTGTCAATTTAGGAGGGATTGGGCCTAAACTGGCAGTCAGACATCCCCCGAGGGATTCCAGAATGGAGAGGGTGCAGGCTGGGTTGAGGGACATCCCCCCAGTGAATGAATTTTGTGTACCAGGCCTCTAGTATTCCATAAAGAGCAAAATATCTTCCAATAATATTACTCCTTTAATAATTTTTCCAATTATTTTATTTTAGTTCCCTTAGTGCCAAGTATACAATAAATATTGGTTGCTCTTTATTAATAGAATGAATAAGGAAATTATTTATAGTAGTGCTATGTGGAATATGTTATTAAAATTCTATGAATATAAGGTTCTTCATATGTACAATGGAATTGATAATACCTTAATTTTAATGATGTTGATAAAATTGATTATAATTTATATAACTTCTATATATGTCTATCTTTCAATAATCCATTTATCAAAAGTAGCATAGCAACTGGGAAATTGCAGGCATTGTGGAAATGTTAGTCCTCCCTTCTTCCATCATACCATGTACTTTAATAGTGATGGTACTCCCCATCTGTACTGGTTGTGCATTGAACAACTTCACAATGTGACATTCTGATAGCTAATAATACAAATGGCACCACTAGAGCTGTGTAGCATGTGATCTGAAAAATTAAATATAATGGCTCTACAGTCTTAACCCTCTATTCCAGTGATTCTCAAAATGGAAGGTGTTAAACTCCTGCATCAGAATTACCTATAAGTGATTTCCACAAAGGCTGATTTTCCTGTTCCTCCCCAGATCCCTAAACAGAATCCCTTGAAGTAAAACATACAGATATGTATTAAAAAATATATACATCCTACCTAATAAAAGAGTAATATGCAAATTAACCATCACTCTGCTCCATAAGCCACCCCCACCAGCCATTCAGAGAAAGTATGCAAATAAACCCAACCAAGATGGCTACAGGCACAGAGAGCAGAAGGGAGGCATTTTCCTGGCAATGGAGGAAGCCAAGCTTCCCGCCTGCCCTTGCCTGCTTAAGCCTCCACTTAAGGCTACAAAGTGTTAATTATAGAAGGTAAACAAATCCAAACAGAAATGGCTGCCACCACTGAGCAAGCAGGAGGCTTGGCTCCACTCCAGGCTACAAAGTTTCAATTGTAGAAAGTAAATATATCCCAGATACCAGGGCCTCCACTTAGGTCGCTGGTGGGTGTGGCTAGCCTACAAAACACCAAAGGCCCCTCACTCAGGCTACCTCATGCCCCAAGGGAACTCCCACCCTGATCTGGGACACCCGTCAGGGAAAACCAGCTGCCCCCCCAACCCGTGCATCAGATATCTAATCTATCTAATAAAAGAGTAATATGCAAATTGACCATCACTCCAACACACAATATAGCTGCCCCCAGGTGGTCAAAGACCAGAAATGGGCTAACATAGATTAGCCACCTTGTTGTCAGACTTTGAGCTTCAGAAGGACAGACTGTAGACTCTACTCTCCCCTTTCCATGTTACATTTGTAGCTCCCAGTTGCATGTACCTATCTTCTCCCTCGTGTGTGTATATAACCAGCCAACCAGCAAGCGAGGTTAGAGCAGATTTTTGTGGATGACCTGATGCTCTCCCATACTGCCGGCAGTATTGTTATAAACGCTCATATATGATTCAACCCTGTCTCCGCTTAATTGGCTCAAGTAGTGACAGCAGCCTGGACCCCTTGGTTGTCTGTTTACAACCTCCTGGTTCTTAAGGTCAGTGTTCAACCACTGAGCAATGCCAACTGGGTGAGGAGAAAGAATTTAAATTTCAGATAGGGCTGGGGTCCTATTTTCACAGAGAAGGCAGGTGGAATTTGGTCTTGGGTTTTAAGAATAGTTAGAATGTGCCGAGACTGGTTTGGCTCAATAGATAGAGCGTCGGCCTGTGGACTGGAAGGACCGAGGTTCGATTCCAGTCAAGGGCATGTACCTTGGTTGTGGGCACATCCAAGTGGGGAGTGTGCAAGAGGCAGCTGATCGATGATTCTCTCTTATCGATGTTTCTAACTCTCTACTTCTCTCTCTTCCTCTCTGTAAAAAAATCAATAAAATATATATATATATATATATATATATATATATATATATATATATATATATTTTTTTTAAATAATACTTAGAATGTGGTTATAGGTGATTAAAATGTATCATCTTAGTATAACACTTGTACTATTTTCACAAAATAAGTTGCGAGTTCATTTGTTTAGTGCTTCTCAAGAATTTCATTGGCTTTAGAATATTTTGGTTCTGGAAACCCTTCAATATGTCAAAATGATCAAAAGCCAAACTTTTACTTGGAGAACGTTTTTACTAGTGATTCCCAAGATCTAGTAAAAAATACTTTATGAGAGTAAATCCTCATAAAGTGTTCATTTTTAAAGAAATAAATGGTTAATTTTACATTTTAATATTAAAAAACATATTAAAGCTACAATGAGTTGTTTAAGGTATTGCTGTAGGGATAGGCAGGCACATCAGATGCAACTATCAATCAGAGCAATGAGTACACTAACTGCAAATGTTTAAAGACAAATGTAGCATTTTGTACAGATTTTATTTCAAATGGTAAAAAATAGTTTATTTTTCAAATGGCATTTTGGACATATATTACCATTTGGAAAGAAAAAAAAATGTTGGGTCTCTTCTATATAGCATATACCAACTTTAACTTCAGGTAGATTAAAGATGTAAATATAAAATTAAATCTACAGATGTACTAGAGAAAACTTTAGATGAATATTAATATAAAATTGGGATGAAAGATGCTTTTAAAAACATAACCACAAAGGAAGTAAGTCATTCTGGAGAATGACAGATGGGTTTATCTATATCATAAACTTTCAAGTTTGTTCTTTTAAAAAATATATATATTTCTTTATTGATTTCAGAGAAGAAAGGAGAGGGAGAGAGAGATTGAAACATGAATGATGAGAGAGAATCATTGATAGGCTACCTCCTGCATGCCCCCTACTGGGAATCGAGACCACAACCAGGGCATGTGGTCTTGGCCAGAATCAAACCAAACCCCTTCAGTCTGCAGGCCGGTTCTCTACTCACTGAGCAAAACTGGCTAGGGTTCAAGTTTATTATTAAATATTTGAACTACTGATATTAATTCCAAAATTGCCAACACTCCATGGTGGAAATCGTAATCTTTATTGTTATAGACATCCCATATTTTAATGATAGGTTTTTGTTTTAGCAATTCAAAATTCCGTTCCTTCATCTGCCTTTGATTGCTTTCTGTAGAATTTAACGCCAGCTGCCAGGCCAAATTTCTTACCAAGATTCAGGGATTCTTGTCACCTATTCAATAGGGCATCAATGCTGCCAAGTTGGCATCGAATCTCTTGTTAGCTACAAGAAGACTTGAGACAGAAGCTGTCAACACTTTATCTTTGGCATCTAAGTGCCTGTGAAAGAGGATCACTATTTAGTCAAAAGACGTACTCTTGTCCAGTGTGTAACTAAAGATCTGATGCTGTTTTCCTTTCCTGTTTTTACACAGTGTTCCCAGCATAAGAATGCTTACTATCGTTCTATACTCTTTCTGCTTGTAAAATTAAAAAGGAACCTACAGCCTGGCCATTTTCACTCAGTGGTTGACTTAGTGGTTGAATCAAGAGGATTTCAGGTCAGAGCACACCCCTGGATTGCCTGCTGAATCCCCAGTAGGGGGGGTGAGGAGGTGCTGGAGGCAGCAGATTGATGATGTTTCTCTCTCATATATGTTTCTATCTCCTTTTCCCTCTAAAATTAATAAAAAATATTTTAAAATAAACAATATAAAAGGAACCTGCAGAAATTATGAAAAGGCAAAACACCAATTTTTGAGATAACTGAAAATATTTAAGAATCTGCAGCCAATCGCTGATTTTGCAAACCAGCGATTTGAATCCATTTACTATCAATACAGATAGAAAACAAAATCTTAAAATTATCTTGTGTTTAGCCGAAATCAGTTTGGCTCAGTGGATAGTGCTTCGGCCTGTGGACTGAAAGGTCCCAGGTTCAATTCTGGTCAAGGGCATGTGCCTTGGTTGTGGGCACATCCCCAGTGGGGGGTGTGCAGGAGATGGCTGATCGATGTCTCTCTCTCATGGATGTTTCTAACTCTCTATCCCTCTACCTTCCTCTCTGTAAAAAACAAATCAATAAAATATATTTTAAAATTATCTTTTGTTTAAATAAGAGTTATTTAAAATGTTTTGGTTACTTCTAAATATTCTTAAATATTTTAATATTGCTAGGAAACATTGTTAGATTTGAAAAGTCTTTCTAAATAAAGTCTAGCATAGTAAACTTTGGAGTTTGTATAGGTAGAAACACAGTAATTACCTTTTTTTAATCTTTGAGTAAGCATTGATAACTTCCTTATTCACCATTGTACATGTAATTAATAAGTAATGTCTGATTATATTTCAGTGTCTTTCATATTAATATGTTTTGATTTTTCCTGCTTTCAAAATTTGATGTGGGAAAGGTGAGTCCCTAGATAGCACAGAAGTTTTCTCCTATTGATTAATTTATTTATAACTTCTTATGAGTTCCTTTTATATTAATATCACTGCAATGGAAATATCAGGGAAAATACATTTATAAAATATTTCCTTCCCTATTTCATAATCAATTCATTTTTGAATGAAATCACAATTTCTATAATTTGCAAAGTACTTACCATGTTTTTGAATTATGTTTTATATGTGTTCAAATTTAATGATAATATTCACCTTACAATAATTAATATGGCACATCACTACAAGTAAGGAGTGTACAAATTAAGATTGGTTAACCTTGAGAATTGTGGGATGAAAGGCATAGTACTTCTTTTTAAAAAATATATTTTATTGATATTTTACAGAGAGGAAGGAGAGAGATAGAGAGCTAGAAATGTCGATGAGAAAGAAACATCAACCAGCTGCCTCTTGCACACCCCCTACTGGGGATGTGCCCGCAACCAATATACATGCCCTTGACCGGAATCGAACCCGGGACCTTTCAGTCCACAGACCGATGCTCTACCACTGAGCCAAACCGGTTTCAGCAAGGCATAGTACTTCTAAGACAGGATTATGCATCAACTGACAGGAAGAACTAGAAATGGTAGCTCAGTCTGATTGGGACATAACATGAGCTCAAGTGACCCTTGTTCTCACTGTTCATCTATCTCTAATACTTTTCCATTCTGAAGACGTGATGGGATCAGTTTTCTGTGTTTCAATTTGTAACACCTCTGATAAACAAGGTTGCAGCGTGGCCAGCATTGCTCAGTGGTGGAGGTTTGACCTATGAGCTAGGAGGTCATGTGCCCATATTGTGGGCTCCATCCCCAGTGTGGGGTGTGCAGGAGGCAGTGGATCAGTGATTCTCTCTCAACATTGATGTTTCCCTCTCCCTTCCCCTCTGAAATAAATAAAATATATATTTTTAAAAACAAATTTTCAAATCAATGTATTTTAAAAAGGCAATTGGCATCCTAGTGCAATATCTTCCCTTTGGCTTGTGCCCAGGTCTAGGCAGGTCAGGACAGCCCCTGGGATAGCTCTGTCTGTTCCCATTGAACAAGATCCAGGCACAGCTGCTCTGCACAGAGATTTTCACACGGTGCCTTTTTTCTCAGAGGGAATGTTTCAGATACTTGGAGACTTCATGGCCTGTCAAGTACACACGTGTCAAAGAGATTCTTTTGACAGTTTGTGGAGAGTAACATTTTAATCTAGAACTCTATGTTTGTGGGCAGTATGACGCAAGTGTAGATTAAAACCTTTTTGATTTATATTTACTAGTTGTAGATTTTTGTAATTTGCTAGATCAGTCCTCATAAATAGGCCACTGGTGCCAGTGAGTAGGGTAGACGGAGTTTGAAAATATCTTCTTAAAGCTTTTCCCAGAGAGGTGTTGACTTACCTCATATACTTGAGACCAATGGTTCTTAGGCTAAAGCAGGAAATCGTAAAAATAGATTGTACATGTGAAATAAATACCTTGCTTAATAAAATATACTAATAAATTTGTTATTCATTTTTATGTATGGCCACGACTTTTTCCTAAAACATTTCATGTTGATGTTCTAAGTCGTCTTCTTTTTCTTCTTCTCTTCCTCCTTCTCTTCCTCTTCTTCTTTGCAAAATCCTATTTTTAAATATATATTTTATTGATTTTTTTCAGAGAGTAAGAGAGAGGGATAAAGAGTTAGAAACATCGATGAGAGAGAAACTGATCAGCCTTCCTCCTGCACACCCGCTACTGAGGATGTGCCGCAACCAAGGTAGATGCCCTTGACCGGAATAGAACCTGGGATCCTTCAGTCTACAGGCCATAGCTCTATCCATTGATCCAAACCGGTTATTGCAAAAACCCTATTCTAAATGCATCATCTATAGCTTCCAATGTCAAGGTTTTGGCTTTTTTTTTAATGGAGGAAAACATAAATGTGCTACACTCTTAGGAATATTATTTTGCAATCACACTTCTGGGAATTATCCAAAGGAACTTAAATCAGAATCTTGAAGTGATACCTTTACTCTCATGTTAATTTTAGCATTATTCACACTAGCCAAGACATGAAAACAATGTAAATGCCTATAAACAGGTGAATGGTTAAAGAAATTGTTATATATACATATCGTGGAATATTATTCAACCTTAAAAATAAAGGAAATCCTGTCACTTGTGACAACATGGATGAGAATGGAAGACATTATACTCTGTGAAATAAGCCAGTCATAGAAAGGAAAACATTGTATGATCTCATTTATATGTAATGACTTACTTGAATCATGTCTTTTCAAACTTTCAACTTAGTTTTCATAAAAACAACCTTTTCACTCATATTTTCTCCTTTTGCTGAATTTATAATTGTATAGTTACATTGTATAATAAACTAGTAAATAAAGGTCTGGAACAAACACAGCAAACAGTTCTTTAGTAGATAATTCTCTGGTTAGGGAAGCATGCAAAACATTAATGTATTAGAGAGATCCTTTAATCTATCAAGTTTATTGCCAAAACACGCTACTACTCTCAAAACCTCCTTACAATTCATGATAGGTCCTTCTAGTTTCATAGTTCCCTGTCCTCTGTTCTGTTTTCTACTCAACTGCTTTCTTGAGAACCAGCACATTAAATCACTCAGTACCATCTGTTGGATACTGCCTCTTCTTGAATGAATGGAGCTCTTCTTCTTATAAAAATAGAATCCATGGGTATATTTAGCTCCCTGGTATGTCCTATTTATTAAGACAGAGGATCATTTCGTGA
Organism: Vespertilio murinus; assembly: GCA_963924515.1. Classification (NCBI taxonomy): domain Eukaryota; kingdom Metazoa; phylum Chordata; class Mammalia; order Chiroptera; family Vespertilionidae; genus Vespertilio; species Vespertilio murinus. The sequence continues at coordinate 16,212,177 of OZ004710.1, forward strand.
TTTTCCATGAATTTATAGGCCTGCCATGGTCCAAGCAACACCAAGGAAGAAACAAGAAACTCACTTCAGTGTTGTAGCTCTCCTTCACCCACCTTTCTGATTTAGCTTTGGGGGTCCTCCAAGGTTCATTGCTGTTCCCCCTCAACACAAAGTAGTGTTCTTGCTTGAACCATCTGCTTCTCATTGGTTCACCTGAGGTGGGGGTGCGAGGAGTCGGTTAAATGTAGGTGCTGATTCAGTATGTTGATGTGGGGCCCGAGACTGTGCATTTGAGCTTCCTGGTGATACTCTTGCTGATCCTGGGATCACACTCTGTAACCAAGATTTAAGCAATAGAAATCCACACGTTTTCAACAGCTCTGTCTTCTCGGTATCCAGAATCCAGGTCTGCATTGTCTAATATCTGTTTTCTATTTACACCTGTTCACATGTATCTATCAGCCAATAACTAATTCCCTAAGAAAGGAAAATTAACAAAATAATCGTAAACCCTTTGATCACTTTAAAGGGAGAGATGAAGTTTGAGATGTATTTAGACTGGACCATTAAACGTGTCAGGTCTCTGCCTGTGAACAACAAGAACTGGGTCAGCTTTTTGTGATCAAGGTCAGATAAGCTAATTTGCAAACAGAACAAACCACCTGCAAACACTCTACCTACCAGGCTCACTTCACTAAATTCCAGGGACTCATTTCAGTGTTACCTGCTAAGTATAGACATTATAGGTGATTGGTTAGTATGAATGTAAAAACATGGTATGCCTAATGGGGACGGTTTGCTTTACTTTTACTATATCATCTGTCTGGTGCAGCATTTCTAATGTGATAGAATTTTCCTCTTGTTAAAGTGAAGTGTGAGTTTTAGATTGAATTCTAACTCAGTGCATGGGTCCCTCTTAGAGTTAACTGTGGTTCCATTGTTGCTCATAGAGAATACATATGTTAATAACTGCTGTCACTGTGTTTGTCTTTATGCAGCCCAGTGAATGTCTGCGCCCTTGACTATTGAAGGAAAAACTCTTTTTCACTTATAAAAAAGCATATAATGTAATGAACGTTGAAAACCTTCCACAAATCCTAATCTCTTTTCCCCGTGACCCCCTGGGGAATGTACATTGGAGAGAATTGATTCTCATCTTCATTGCTTCTATCTGTTTTTCATTTGCAGGTAGATTTCAACTTTATTTATCAATATTTTCCGGGCTCTACTTATACTGGGCAATGTGTTTACCTACTGATACCACCTTAAAGACTCTAGAAAGACGCAGTGCCCCCAAAGGGCTTAGAGTCTAGTTTGTCTCAATTTACACAAGCAACTGAGCATAAAATTATCCAGTTAAAAGATAATAATATGTGTTGTTTGAATTTACTTCCTAGATTCATTGTCACTTTTGTCCTCATTATCGTTTCTGGAAAAAAGAATTAAATAGTATAGATTAGGCAATTAGTAAGAGAGAGTGTGCTAAAGGGTAAGATAAACCACACTGGGGTAGAGGTGATGGGAATTCTAATTAACCCCACACAGTGTATCAGTTCTTCATTTCTTCCACAGACATGTATTGAGCACACACTAGGTTCAACCCTGAAGATCATAGTTTTACGATAATGGTATGTTTCTGGTACAGCTTGGGAATATCATCTCAAGCAGTTCACTGAAACACTGACATTCTGTTTTTACTTTTGTATTCCATCTGTAGGCTGTCAAAAGGCAATAAGCTGAAACAACTGGTTTCTGGTTTTCCTTCAATTCAATCATATCTAAAAAGTGGACAAAAAGGAAATGGGAAAAACTATTATCTGGAACTTAACATTACTTTTTGGAAGAGTGTCAGAAGTGAAATCCAACTTGTAGTTTCAGTGAATAGGCAATACATGCCCCCCCAATTCAACCCCACAAAAGATAACTATTTTCATTTTGACATTTAACCAGTAATAGCTAGGGCTTGCATATAACCTAGACCCACATGCCCATTTCTGCCACAAGAAGAAAAATATATTTTGATGGTTCAGCTTGTTCTCACCCCATCAAAGCCCACCATAGGGAACTCGTGTCTTAAAGATTCCTTCCACTTGTTCCTCTAGTAAGACAGCTACTAGCTGTTCACACAAATGTTCTAGCCGTTACTAGACAATGTTCTCTAATCCCCATTGCAACTTCCATGGTAGGAATTACTCTAAGGAGCATTGAAGGCAATTTCCCACTGACTCTGAAGCTAAGCATACATGTGTTCGATGACTTTGTAACTTTGATAAAGATTTCTAAACTATATTTTCACAGATTCTAATTTATAACATGGGAATAGATCCATTTCAGGATTTAATGTGCTTGTGTATATAAAGTGCCTAGTAAAGTGATTGGTACTAATTTTCAGCCCTTATTATATTTGTAATGATGATATTATTGCTTTTATTTATAGTAAAGATTTTACTGAACTGGGGAACAACAGATGAGACATAAGACTTTTTTTTCTTTTTTTCTTTCTAGATTTGTATATATTACAGAAGACACTAAAAATTGATATTTTCTGCAGGTTATCTTACTGTTGGTATAATAAATTCAATCAATTTGGGGGAAATCATAATTACTTGAACTGTCTATGAATACTTAGGGAAATTATATGTTTTAATTGGGGTTTGTGTTCCAAGCAAAATGAAAAAATCTCTGAGGAGTCATTTAATTAAAAGCTAACAATTGCTTTAGGATATACTTCCTACCTGGTGGAAGGAGGCAAATTGATAAAACTGTTCTTATGGGTATCAGACACCTGTTCTTCTCCTTAAAGCAGTTTAGTAGGAGGCATGATATTAAAAAGAAACAGAGGTGATCACAAAGTCCTTTCACAACCCTTGTCCTGGGAAACCAGATCTGTTGGTAATGATGTATAAAATACCCTTCTTTGTGGCTACCAAGGCACATTATATTGGCATAAGATGTTTTTCCCCTGTGATCTGTTTCTCTAGGTTCAATCAATTTACTTGGCCTTATTCTGAAAATTCATTTTCTATATTTCATTTTCAAATTGCATTCTTTTTCCTTGTCAAAGTAATCTCTCTCTCTCTCTCTCTCTCTCTCTCTCTCTCTCTCTCTCTCTCTCTCTCTCTCTCTTTCTCCCTCCCCCTCCTCCATCTCCAAGGGTATACCCAGGTATGCTTTTTTATATCATGTCCTTACACCCAGCAAATTATATCTTGAAAGGCCAACACATCATGTTGCTTCTTAGTTATTTTCCTAGTCCATCTTGGGAGTTTTCATCTGCTTAATAAAGCGTTTTAAGCCCTGACCGGAAGTCATCCCGGGAGATGCTGAAGTTCATCACTACTTCAGAAAACTTTCTTCTTTCCATGACATCTCTTCATTTGGGCATGAATAGAAGACTCACCCCAAGTGTTCTCCTTTACTTAATGGAAATATGACTGGGCCGGAACACCAGTGGCCTTCATTAGCCTGGCTAATCTATGAATCTGAACCCTCCTGAAATTCATTAAAGAAAAAATAGCTTATTCAGATGACTATCAAGATACCCACTGGGATCTTAAAACCTAGTCTTTCAAAGTGTTAGGCTTTGGGCTTAATAGGGCTTGTATTTAATTTAAGCTTTCCGTGTGTGTGTGTGTGTGTGTGTGTGTGTGTGTGTGTGTGTGTGTGTGTCAGGGTTGGTAGAGGAAACAAACCCAAATGTCTTGTAAGCTGTCAAGCTGGATGCTCATCTCAGGAGAGCTCAGAGAGTATCATGTTTCAAGTGTTATCTTTCTCAAGTTTGGAATATGTCTTCTGACAGCTCCTGGGTTATGGCGGTGCAACGCCATAAGTTGAATTGGACAAAGCATTTTTATTAAAATAACAGCCAGATGGAACTTTGAAAGAACTTTCTTGCTATTTTAAGGAATCTGAAGTTTTCTTACAGAAACCGCTTAAAAGATATTAATGATAACTTTTCCTATTTCAAGTTAAAAACCAGAAATAACTCATTGCTTTCTTTTAACACTCAGAATTTAATATGGAGCCAATAAGAGGGCATCTTTCAGTCAAACCATGGCACAGGCAAATTAATAACCTTATATTGTATTTGCAGATCTTATTCTTCACAGTAATGGGAAAATACTGCCCAGCATTGTCTTATTAATCTTCATAATGAATGTGAGGGCATTAGGTAGGCAGTGTTTGGGATATTCACAGGTAACATTTTTAAAATATATTTTTATTGATTTTCCACAGAGAGGAAGAGAGAGGGATAGAGAGCTAGAAACGTTGATGAGACAGAAACATCGACCAGCTGCCTGGATGTGCCTGCAATCAATGTACATGCCCTTTACTGCAATCGAACCTGGGACCTTTCAGTCCGCAGACCGATGCTCTATCCACTGAGCCAAACCGATTTCAGCCATTTTTTTTTTAAATGGGACAGTGGAAACAAATAAGTCTAGAAACGATAATATAGTGGAAGTTTAGCAGTGGCAGTGAACTAATATCATCAGAAACCCTCTTACTGTCTATCCCTTTCCCTAATGATTAGCAAGGGCATTTATTATTTTTTTCTCAAGACTGACAAGATGGCCTATACCATAGTTGACACCTGGTGGTCTTCCAATTTGTAACACACTGTGTGCTTCGATTTGTGTATGTGATGCATAAAACACTTGGGTATTTGATAGATTGGGATTATTTTGCCCTCTAGAGGCAGCTCAATAGAAGAGGCAACTCAATAGAAGAGGCAGAAACTATTATTCAGTTATTCTTAATGTTAAGAAATGAAAGATGGCAGATAAGACGTGGGCATGGGAACCTGAATGGTTCATGGCACCTCACTTCATTACCACTCTCATGTGGACCACATTGCAATTGGACAGGCCTTAGTCAAAGGCTTTGCCCTAGCAACATACAGTGGACAGCAATAAAAACAGAATCTAAAGCTTTAACTTCAATACCATTTTTTATTGGATTGTTTGGTTTTTTTCATATTTCACAAGTTTAGAACAAACACTACAAAATTTTTTGTGAAACCTAAAATGACCCTAAATAGCTGCCACGATCTTGAGAAACAAGGACAACGTCACAGGGATCATAATACTGGGTATCAAGGTGTAGTACAAAGCCACTGTTATCAAATAGCCTGGAACTCGCATAAGAACAGGCATATAGATCAATGGAACAGAAGAGAGACCAGCCAAAACCGGTTTGGCTCAGTGGATAGAGCATCGGCCTGTGGACTCAAGGGTCACAGGTTTGATTCTGGTCAAGGGCATGCACCTTATTTGCGGGCACATCCTCAGTAGGGGGTGTGCAGGAGGCAGCTGATTGATGATTCTCTCTCATGGATGTTTCTAACTCTCTATCCCTCTCTCTTCCTCTCTGTAAAAAAATGAATAAAATATGTTAAAACAAAGAAGTCTTAAAAAAAAAAAGAAGAGAAACCACATAAATCGATCCAAGCCATTATGCTCAATTAATATTTGACAATTAAGGCATGAACTTACAATGGGGTAAAAACAATGTCTTCAATAAATTGTGTTGGGAAAATTGGGCAGATACATGCAAAAAATGAAACTAGACCACTAAATTATACCATGCACACGAATAAACTCAAATGGTTAAAAGGCTTTAATGTAAGTCATGTAAGCATAAAATCCTAGAAGAAAACATAGGCAGCAAAGTATCACGCATCTCACATAGTAGAATTTTCACAGACTCATCTCCTAGGACAAGAGAAACAAAAGAAATGATAAGCAAATGGAACTATATCAAACTAAAAAACTTCTGCATATCAAAGGAAACCAGCATAAAAATGAAAAGGGAACCTACTGTATGGGAAAACATGTTTGCTAATGATACATCTAATAAGGGGTTAATTTCTAAACTATATAAAATATTCATACAACTCAACAAAAGGAATACAAACAATCCAGTAAATAAATGAGCAGAATATCTGAATAGACACTTCTCTAAAGAGGATATTTATGAAATTTTATGTGTATGTGTGTGTTATAAGCCTCTAGCATGTATGACTATCACATACTAATGCGCTTGTCTCGTATTAGTGTCTCATGAGATGAATAAAGAAAATAATTAAGTCATTAATTAAATGGGTAATGTAGTTTAACGTACTACATGGAATCAAGTGAAGTAGGTCATGCAAGCTAAGTTTTATAATTTGAATAAAAACCACCATCCTACTAAAATATATGGATTGTTTTGCATAGGGTGCTGGGATTCTTAGCATAATGTTTTGTTAGCATCTCATGCCCAAACTTGCACTCATCAATGATTCATTCCAATGATAATTACCCCAAATCTCAGAGTTTAGGTATCAGATGGTGAATATTAGTTTCCTAGTACTCAGGGAGTCTTTCCCAGGCTTTTACATATGCTTCCCAATGTGATTCCAATTTTGTATACAAATCTTTTATTTACTACCAATCTAATCCTATAGCCTATTTCTTAAGAAAATAGTGTGTTTATTGTATTTCTTCAATGTTCTACAAAATAACTTAACCAAATCCAACTTTTCTGGTTTATTAACTGTAAGGTAGAGAGAAAAATTAGGGAAGGATGCCAATCCATGTGGAAGTCATTCACAAGTATAATTTGTTTTAATCATTTTTTCCTGAGTGGTTCTGTATTAGTGCTAAATGCAACAGTACCAACTTACATATGAACAGAATGAAGAATTGGTTACCCGTTTTTTTTTTCAAGTGTAAAGTACCATCATTTTCAAAATGCACCACGATTTTATGAACCACGAAGGAAAAAAAAAACACTGCCATGTTAAAAATTGTTTAGTGTAAGCTATATTTTGATTTCAAAGACATTAAAATGGATTAAGTGTGTGGGTCTTTGCACAGATGAAATCTGGTGTTTTAGAAGTTCCTTTTTAGTGCATATTTAATTATCTATACTTCAAACATTGATATCCTTCTTTGTTGAAGGGTAGAGATATACAGGGTGTTCATGACACAGTCTTCTAGAAAGCTGAGTAAATCCTAGTGTGCTTTGCAAGAACTGTCACTGCAACTCTGATTTATAAACGTGTGAAGATCTGTTCACTATCTCAGTTTCTTATATACACACTCAAAGTATGTGCTGCCACAGCTTTCCAGAAAGTAACGGCTCTCCCACAAAGTTTGCAAACTTTTGGGGGCATTTTTATAGCATTCATTGGTGTATCCTGTGATAGACTAACTCAAAACAGTTTGCTCTCCAAAGACAGTTAAATATCTTAAACATACAAAACACTTAGCAACATTAAGATAATGTTTTCTCCTCTTTTTTTCCTAACAAATCTCAACTTTACCTTATTAGTTTCTCCACTGTCTAGAGTTTTAAAGCATTTGACTTTCAATGAGCTAGCAACAAAACAAGTAATTTTACAATGCCTCTAAGCTTTTTTTAAAGGTATATTTTTATTGATTTCAGAGTGGAAGGGAGAGGGAGAAAGAGATAGAAGCATTAATAATGAGAATCATTGATCAGCCGCCTCCTGCATGCCCTCACTGGGGATCAAGCCTGCAACTGAGGCATGCACCCTAATCGGGAATTGAACCATGACCTCCTGGTTCATAGGTCAATGCTCAACCACCGAGCTATGCTATCTGGGCAATACCCCTAATATTTTATTGCAGTCTAATAGAGTATGGCAATTAGATAATCTCAACAGACAATTTGAGTAAGAAGGATGCAGTGCAATAATAGTGATTCTATGTATTAGTGAAGATGGGGATCCTAGATCCTGCCTCTTGCTGTTCTATGTGTAATTGACCTGCATTCCTTCAGTTGCAGGACAGCAAACTGTCCGGGCTTCCTCTGGTGATCCTTTGTAATTATTTTCTTGTCTCCTTTCTCCCAATGTTTGCTAGCCACTGCTATGGGTGCAGTGTCTAGCACATAACACTCATAACACTACTGATTCTAAGAACTAATATTTATTTAGCATTCATTACGTGCCTGGCACTAATCTGCCTCACATATGCTAATAAATTAAACTGATTTGCTTTAAAAATGTATTTATATTTTGGATTCATTTTAGCTTTACAGCAAAGTTGAACATAGAGAGTTCTCATATACCCATCCTCCAGTTTCTCCAAGTGTTAATATCTTACACAACTGTCATACATTTGTCAAAACTAAAAAGTTAACTTTGGTATATTATTATGTAAACTCCAGGCTTCATTTGTATTTCAGCAGTCGATTCACTAATGACTTTTTTTATTTTATTCTGGAACCAATCCAGAATTTAGTTATCATATCTCTTTTGCATCAGTCTTTCTTTGTTTCCCATGCCTATGACACTTTTGAAGAGGACTTGTCGGTTATTTGCAGATCGTTCTTTCATTTAGGTTTGCATGGTGTTCTTCCCATAACTAGAGTAGGGTTATAAGTAACATTAAATAACTTTTCTAGACCTATAAGATTTATTATTATTTTATTTTTAAGATTGGGTAACTGGGATATAGGACACTTTTGAGCAAGGTGAGGAACGGGGTTTGGACCCAGAAAGTCTGGTAATAAACCCTGCACTCATAACTACTATGGTATATTGAGTCAGAATTTTGACATTTGAATCTTGGCTTGCCATTCTAATGGTAATAATTATATTCTAATATTTTTGCTTCTTATTAGTCATCTGTAAAACAGTATTAATAATTTTGCTTACCTAATATGGCAATGCTAACTCAATATGGATATAGTACTATGTTTCTGGAATGTATTTGTTGAGTATTGCCCTTATTTTTGGAGAGCCAGCTATACCAGGTTTGTCAGGGGCACAAGCTTAGTTCTGTGAACCCGAAGGAGATATGAAATTATAGATTTTGTTGATTCTTCCCTTTATTTCATTTCTCAAAAGAGGTGTGTTGGCACTCTGTTTAGGTGCCTTATTGGTATGAAGAAAGTATTCTGTTAAATCTGCAATGAAGTCTGTGTCTACAGAAAGAAAAGTTGGATACCCTAAAAGTTCCTGAAAGCTTGGGGACAGATGAAAAAAGAAAGCCACTTTCCAAATGAACTTTTAGAATTTCTAAGAATAAGCTATAGGAAAAAAATAACATTGAAGAAAATTTTTATTTTGGGTAAATTAGAGTAAAGCCACTTGAGTAATTAATTTATATGTTTCAAGGAGTTCATTCTTTTCATATAAATAATAACTTTGCCTCAAGGAATCATTTAATGCTTTGTATTGCCATTTGACCTAGATTTTTTTCTTTATCAAAAAGAAAATCTTTTGATAAGCTATTTTTCATTCTTTATAGTTTAGCAAGGCCTTTAGGATATTGGGTACTATAGAAGAGTTTTTAGAAAATGATGCTTCAATATGAATATACGCTCATTAAAAATGGGATTTTGATAAGTATCCAATTAGAATCACAGATCTTAGCAGAGGATAATTAGTATTGAATGTTTGTATCAATTTACAACGTATCTTATATGATGGAGTGATTTAAAGGAAATTATTTTGTAATATATATTCATACATATTCTATATGATAAAAGCCTAATATTCTAAGTGTCCTGATGTCTGGTTGTACTGTGGTCCATTCCACCAATCAAAGTATAATATTCTAATGATATGCTAAAGCTGTTCAACTGTTTGCTATGAGGTGCACTGAACACCATGGGGCAGACACTCCGACCAATAGGTTAGCTTGCTACTGGTGTCCAGCTGGTGGGGACTAAGTGAGATGAGTTGCACACACCCTGGATCCCTCCCATGGTCCCTTCCTGGCTTGCCAAACTCCTAGTCTCCAATCATGCACTGGTGGGGTCCCTCAGCCTGGCCTGTGCCCTCTCAAAATATGGGACCCCTTAGGGGATGTTGGAGAGCTGGTTTCATCCTGATCCCACTCAATGGAGGAGTTTCCCCCTGGTAATTAGTGTGCTTCCACAGGGGGAGGGGGCATCACTCAGCCGGAAGCTGGGCTAAGCCGTCAATGGGACATCCCCTCAGGGCCCCATACTGCGAGAGGGTGCAGGCCGGGCTGAGTGACCCCCTCTTCCCCACAGTGCACAAATTTTGTGCACCGGGCCTCAAGTATAATATTAGTAAGAGATTTGTGTATTGACATATGCATTCTTCTACAGCTTGCAGTTAGTTACCATAACAATGCTTAAAGACAATAAAATACTATTGCTCATTTGGTTTATCTCTCTAATATAAGTGTTTGTTACATTTCTTTGAGTAATGCTGGGTACTAATATAAGCAGAAGAGTAACTACTTATATCACCTCTTAATAGAATACACATTACTGCCACTAACTAATTTTTCTTGTCTTCATTTGTGAACCTGTTATTCATTATCATGCATGGGGGAACTTTACTTAGCAGTCATGACAGTTTAATCATTTTGAAGCTTAGAAATAATCCATTACTTTTTAGGCTGAAAGAGTAATTCAAAATCCCATGCACATGAACACTAAGTTTTATTTTTAAAAGTAAACCAGGTGAAATTATTATGTCAACTCTTTTAGGCAAGGAGGATTCATTTTCATAAATGACCATGTTAGTATGAAAGTGTTACCCTACCGATCTGAAAATGTTAATTGAAGTTTCAAAATAATACTCAGGGGGTATTTTCCATCCTGGCAGCTGTGTGCACATTAGGACAATTAAAGTGCCAAAGGATTCTCATTTCTGGTTATTATATGTAAATAAATTGATGGCACATTATTGAGATCTGTTCAGGATCCAACAATTAAAATAAAAAATGATCTCATCATGGTATTCACATAGCACATTTACCCATTTATTTTTTTAATTTATAGCTTATTTTTACCTAATGCAGTTAGTCAAGTCTCCTGGATATATATATATATATATATATATATATATATATATATATATATAATTTGTCTTTGATAATTTGTACTAATGGACTGCAAGGGTAGTGAAATGGCTACCTCAGAATCTTGGGAATAAACTGTGATAGCTCAAAGTAGATCATGTTTGTTTAGCCTAATTTTATGACTGATTCATTTTTATTAAGCATGTCCCACTGGATGGGTAGTTCACAGTGACTTAGATTTGAGTAGAGTTAGGGAGCTATGAATAGAGGTAGAAGCCAGAAAAAGCATTAAAGTTAACACTGAGAGTCTACACTTCATGTTACTTATAATTCTCAAAACCCTAATCTCTGTTGAGCTTTGATACAATTATATATAAGTTTATCTGGCTTACTATGTATATATGACTAGGAGTTTTACTTTATGTTTATTATCTGCCTTGAGGTAATTATTAAGAGTAATCTATCCATGAAAATGATCAAAATATTAACAATAAAACATGAAGGAAAGGTACATTCACATTATTCCATGGTAAAATGTCACAGCTCTAATTGAAACACCTATTTGGATAAAAGCATTATGAATTGCAATTCTGTATATGCATTTCTGAATATGAAAAACTTTAAAAAAAAACACCATTGTTTCCATTGTTTTCTATATGTAGTAGGAGCAGAAAGTGATTTCTGACTATTAGAGCATTCAAGTAAATCTACCCTTTTCTCAGGGCATTGCAGGTACTATGCAGCCTGTCCCATTCATTAGAACATTTTGTACTGATCTGCACTGACTATCCCCAGAAGAGAATCTGCTGAATTTCTGCATCTTTTCCAGCATCTATCACTTTGATTAGGGTCTCACTCCATGAACCAGGCAGCTTCTCTTCCACAGCAGCTCCATATGTCTCCTACAGCCGTTCCACTATCTAGGCGGCATGTGACTCTTTGACTTATAGTTTGTGTCCCTGTCAAAAAGATAGTCGATAGCTCCTTTATTACTTTGATTTGCACCAACTCTCTTAGGGCTTGCAATATAACTTGTGGCCAGTCTTGAATCCGGGAGCAGTAGAATATAGAAATGGTGTCCATGACTGTTTTGATAAGTGAAATAACTACATCAGTGATCATGCTAAGGAATTATTTGAAAAGCACAAACAGGGCAAGAACTTTGCTTATGAAAAAATGTCTACTGGGAAATTTTTATGGTGCAGCCCAGTGATGAAAGGCTACCATCATTTTCTTTTATGTTTATAGGGATTAGATTGACTCTTTCCCTCTGTGGTTGATTGATGGTCTATAGATTTAATATTGGACAATGTATTTTCCCAGTTTAATATACTTGGGTATTATACCATGGAAGACCAGAACAAATATTTTAAACTGTAACTCCATAGCCAACATAATTTTCTGTAATTTTTAGAACCTCCTCAGCACCCAACATGTTAGCTGCAATAATTTTACTGAATGAAAAAAGTAGAATAAATAAAATGGGAGAAAACGGATTCAGAATAAAAAATAATAATATACTAACCTGATTCATAGCTATGTAAAAGTTGGTTTCATGGAACTTAATGTAAAATATTAAACAAATAAATAATTTATTGAGAAGACACTGACGTGTTATCTCAAGCTTCTTGAACAAACATTTTCAGGGAAAGACATAAAAGGTTTAGAATTTGAACTTATGGGATTTCCACTGAAAGATCAAACATAAAGGAACTTAATTATCCTGTTGAAAGAATGCCTTTGGCATGTCTTTGCATAATTTGGTAGGACTTTTAGTATTGACCTTATATCTTTAATAATAGTTACCAAAATCAAAAGACACTAGTTACCACACTATGAATGGCCCAAATAAAATGTAAATGTACCTATTTGTGGATTTGGGAAGGTTATATGGATATTTATTATTACCAGTATAATCTATGGTCCTTAAAAAATCTAACAGGGCAAACAAATGGTTAATTGATTCCTGATTTTAGTGTGTTATACCCTTGAGTTTCAAATGGCTCTTTTGGTAGCAACTTAACTTGTTTGTGGAAATCTAGAAGTGGTTTAAATATTACTTGATAATGTTTTATCTAAAAGACAAAACCACTAAAATACTTCAACTTCCCATACAAAATTATACATTGAAACTAATGTCTAGTTGTTAAAATGGAAAAATAAAGAAGAGGCATATGAATAAATATTATAGACTTGATAAAAATTACAAATGAATAAGCAGTTGGCAATTTGAGTAGTTAATAATGACTTTACATTTTATAATATATGTGATATTTTTTCAGTTCATGAAGCCATATTCATGTAGGAACACACACACATGCAATTATTTTTAGTAAGTATAGCAGTCAAAGTAAGTCATTCCATGACTCACGGCTGATCTTCACAATCCCATAAACTATCTAATTCTGTTAATTCAGGTCACTTCTATCAACTGAAGTACTCCAGGCACCAAATCTTCTATTTTTCTGTTCAAAATATGCATGTCTACAATTTAGCTCATCAGTTAAATGTAGCAGGAAGGTTTTGGTTAGAAATCTCACTCTAATTTATACTAATAAAAACCTAGGTCAGTGATTTGCCAACCACTGCCTTAGGGGAAAACATTTAAAAAAACATTTTATTAGTGTACTAACGTCTTTAACCTGAAGTCAAAACTTCTGGGTAAAGGTAATGCCTTACGCAGTGGTCAGCAAGCTCATTAGTCAACAGAGTGGCAAACCTGGGCTTGCGAGCCACATGTGGCTTTCCAACCACAGTTTGCAGACCACTGGCCTAGGTGGTCGTCACGTCCTCACGCCATGATCTCCTGATGCCATCACAATCCATCACCCGGAGGCTGCGTGCACAGTGGGCACATGCGGTTGGGTAGGGCTGCATGTGCAGAGAGGCATGTGCAGGTGGGTGGCGACTTGATGCTGTGTGAATGGCTGGGAGGAGGCAGGCCCAACAGTTCTGCACAGCGAGGCCTGGGGGTCAGCAGTTCTAGCCTACCTCTTCGGGGCAATCCATGGAGGTGCCCTGGATGGATGCGTGGGTGGGGCCTACCTCTTTGGGGTGATTAACCATGGGGCTCCCACACTGTGAGAGGGCACACGCCAGACAGAGGGATCCCCCCCAGCTGCACGAATTTCATAAACTAAGCCTCTAGTCTATACTAATAAAAGGCCTGTGGCTGTGAAGCCATAATGCTGTCACTACCAAATGAGCAGTGGCTCTCACGGAGGGCAGGGCAGGGCATGAGCTACTAGAGGTGGAGAGCTAGTAGCAGAGAAGAGATATGGGGGGTGGAGGGTGGGGCATGAACTAAAACTGGCAGTGGGCGGGGTTGCCAGCTGAGATAAGCAGAAGTGAGCTACTTCTTCATGATTTTGTGTGCCCTGGACCTCTAGTAAAATAATAATTAGAAATGTTCAAATTGAGTGAAAGGTTATTGGCATATTTTAATATATTTTTATTAATTTTAGAAAGGAAGGGAGAGGGAGAGAGAGAAAAATACCAATGATGAGAGGGAATCATTAATGGCAATTCCTGCAAGCCCCCTACTGGTGATTAAGCCCATAACCCAGGCATGTGCCCTTGACTGGAATTGAACCTGGGCCCCTTCATTTCTCTAGCTGATGCTCTATCCACAGAGTCTAACCGGCTAGTCCAGTGGTTGGCAAACTGCAGCTCTCGAGCTGTGGCTTGCCACTCTATTGACTAATGAGTTTGCAGACCACTGGATAAGGGCTTAATCACAAGGAACAAAAACAGCCTGTAATTACTGGAATAGAGAGTCTGGGTCAGTGGTTGACAAACTCATTAGTCAACAGATCCACATGTGGCTCATGAGCCACAGTTTGCCAACCACTGGGCTAGACTATTGGCACATTTTTAAACAAGCTAGTAAAATATCTCACTGAGATATAAAGTATTACATGACAATCAGAATTTGTTTGAAGTGAAATGCATTGATGTATTAATTTACAAATGATTGAACTTATTTGCACATACTGCTTATAAAAACTATTCTATAAATATCCTATCTAATGAAAGTAGTATGCAGATTGACTGTCACTCCAACACACAGGATGGCTGCTCATGTGGACACAAGACCAGCACAAGATGGCCAGCAGGGGAGGGCATTTGGGAGGGATCAGGCCTGCAAGGGAGGGCAGTTGTGGGGGATCAGGCCAGCAGGGGAGGGCAGTTGGGAGGGACCAAGCCTGCAAGGGAGGGCAGTTGTGGGGGGGACGACCCAGGTCTCCAGGGGAGGGCAGTTAGGGGGTGATTAGGACTTAAGGGGAGGGCAGTTAGGGGTGACCAAGCTTGCAGGAGAGGGCAGTTAGGGGCAATCAGGCTGGCAAGGGAGCAGTTAGGCATCAATCAGGCTGGCAGGGGAGCAGTTAGGGGATGAGTAGGCTAGCAGGCAGAAGTGGTTAGGGGCAATCAGGAAGGCAGTCAGGTGAGCAGTTGGGAGCCAGCAGTCTTGGATTGTGAGAGGGATGTCCTAGATTGGAGAGAGTGCAGGCTGGGCTGAGGGACCCACACCCCCGTACAGGAATTTCATGCACTCTCCTCTAGTAAATACTATGACCTATAAAGAAAAGGAATTAAGAGGCAGTTCCCAGTTTAAAAAAAAAGAAAAGAAAAGAAATATGACTTTAGTAATTTTGAAAGCCTTCTCAGTAATTTTGAAAGCCCAACTATCAAAAGAAAAAAGGATGCCAAAACTTTCTAGTAATTAGATTTATCTTACATATATTTAGCAAACAGACATTGAAAAGTACAGTGAAAGATTCCAAACTTATTCACACTTCCTTTTTTTGAAAGGCTTCTAGTTTGGTGAAGGAGAGGCAGACATTTACTCAGTCAACTGTTTAACAAGTGCTTCCTGACAGTAACAGATACCCAAAGATATAAAGTTCCATAATACCTGAACCTTACAATTAAAAAGTTTTCAGTCTCACCAAAACCGGTTTGGCTCAGTGGATAGAGCGTTTGTCTGTGGACTGAAAGGTCCCAGGTTCGATTCCAGCCAAGGGCATGTACATTGGTTGCAGGCACATCCCCAGTAGGGGGTGTGTAGGAGGCAGCTGGTCAATGTTTCTCTCTCATTGGCGTTTCTAGCTCTCTATCCTTCTCCCTTCCTCTCTGTAGAAAATCAATAAAATATATTTTTTAAAGAAGTTTTCAGTCTCAATAACCCTGGGTATATTTTAGAGAGTCAGGAAGGGAGGGAGTGGGAGGGTGACAGAGAGGGAGAGAGAAAGAAATATTCACCAGTTATTGATCAAACTGCAGCCCAGGTATGTGCCCTAAGCTGGGATTGAATCCTTGACCTTCAGATGCACAGATGATGCTCCAACCAAATCAGCTACAAAGTCCAGGCCTGGGCATGTTTTAATACTCTCTATACCGTCATTCTTTCTTATTTTTCTACTTTTGACATCTTTAGATGGGTACCAAATCTTATTATTCCATTTCCTCATTTATTTTCATAATTTGTTGCATTCACTTATTTATTCATATGTTTGCATTACTATGCTACTTCTTGATCACTAATATTCCACAATGGTGTGAGATATTTGCACTTAGTTGTCTGCTAAATTAAAGAGCAAATGAATGTATGCAAAAACACAAAAGTAAAGATTTGTGAATATGTGGTACTAGTGGAAACTTTGTGATTGATATGAGCTAACTCATAAACTATTAGAGTCAGAAATTTTGAATATGAGGGGTTGGGATATTTCAATAATTTGGGTGAAATGAATATTTTGAAATCCATCTGCAGATTTAAGGATTTAATCTGTACTTTTTCTAAACACAAGTGCTAGTATTAACAGAAATGAAAATTTCAATGTAATTATTTTTCACAGCAAGTTTATACTCCTTTTGCATTGTGGGAAATGCAGCAAAACATAAGGTGACATTTTCGGATTATCATTTTCTTTGTAAAAATAAAATGTGTTTGAATAACAGCTAGTGGATGGGCATTCCATTTGCAGAGTAATATTTTTATAGATTTATGGCTAAGCACTTACCAAGGTAATTTTGTAATGTTCTGCCATTCATATTAAATTCTACTAATCCGGAAACACTGGAGTAGTAATCTTTCCCATTATCTCACTTACCAACTAAACAGTACCTATTGATATACTAGTTGTTCATACCTCCAAAATGTATATGGAATTTCAGTCACCTTTTATTTCTAACATTTCCTCTACTATTTTTCTTATTTCTGTTATAGCATACACACTGCTGTTTACTTGTTCGTTTATTTATTGATTTAGAAAAGCACCTTTATTTTTAGTACAGATCAAACATCAAATAACATAAAGAACTGATCCTATTGCACCAATGTTTTTTTTGTTGTCAGAATCATGAATAACAGTGGTCCAACTAACTTATACATGAATTAAGACATAGCACATCCGGTTATATGATTACTGATGCTTAAACTTTTTTTTTTTAATGATTTCCATCACCTGGAGAATAAGAGCTTCCTGAAAAGGCACTGAAAAATCATACATTTTGTTTCACTCATGTTCACCTTCTTCTCTCTTCTTCCCCTTTGTATCCTCTGCAGTGTTGTTTAGCCCAAAAAATCCCTAGGCTTCATGAGACCCAGTCTTTGAGTTATATCAAGATCCAGGAAGCAGTGTCATACCAGAAGGGTAAATAAAGTATTTTGAATTAATTTAATCTGTCTCACAATGAAGCACCAAGGTAGCAAGGGGAAGTATCCACATTCCACAGCTAACATCTTAAATATTCTTGCCATCATTAGTGTCTCCCCAGTGGCCTATATTGATTGAAGGGCCAGTCTCTCATCGTCTTCCACAACAACCCTTTCTTCTCTCAGAAACACTGTAATCATTGCTTTATGTTGTACTCAGTCCCCCCTCAACATTTTAGTGTTCATAATCGTAGCCTGTTTATTTCCTTCAGTATTTTGTCTGCTTCACTAATTACTCGGGGTTTTGTTTTGTTTACAATAAAGGAAAGCTCAGGAGCTGATGCTAAAAGCCAGAGCTCTTTTCTGCCAATGTCAAGGGAATGAAGGTTTGTCCTCCTTACAAATCTTTCCTGTAGCACAGTTATCCAGCATGTGCTACTGATCAGTTCCCCTTCCCCCCTTTTCCTTCTCATTATTCAAAAGTGTGAATTGTCAGCTTAGATGCCTCAGTTACTCAAGTCACAGTTGTCTGTACCCTTCCCTTTGTTCCCGCACTTTTGGCCCGTTTTTCTGATTCACTGTGTGCCTTTAATAAATGTGTCTTGGCGGTTTACTCTCCCATACTGGGAAATACGTGATGGCATGGACAGTGGTCTTATTGACATTGTTATCCCCAGTGCTAACCACAGTGCCATTTACAAGGGAGAGACTCTATAAATGCTTGTCAAATTGATTTACATCTAAGAACTATGTTCAGGGGTAGGCTTAAATAAATTCACAAATAGTTACATTTTACACTGACAATAAAGGCTATGTTATTTTTTAAAAAATATTATTGAAAGATGTCCTTCCCCCCCCATTGACCCATTGTTAACTACCTAATAATATTTATCACTGATTTCAATATAAAATACAATCATAGTGATGGCATAAAACACAATATTATAACCAATGTATTTGGGCAAAATAAGTTCCTCTTAGTTTTTCTACTTTTGTTAGAAACTTTTTCCCTCTGTGGTTGATTTATGGTCTATAGATTTAATATTGGACAATGTATTTTCCCAGTTTAATATACTTGTGTATTATACCATGGGAAAACAGGACAAATATTTTAAACTGTAACTCCATAGCCAACATAATTTTCTATAATTTTTAGAACCTGCTCAGCACCCAAAATGTTAGCTTCAATAATTTTACTGCATGGAAAAAGTAGAATAAATAAAATGGGAGAAAACAGATTCAGAATAAAAAAATATTAATATACTAACCTGATTCATAGCTATCTATGGAACTTAATGTAAAAAGTTAAACAAATAAATAATTTATTGAAAAGACACTGAAGTGTTATCTCAAGCTTGTTGAACAAACATTTTCGGGGAAAGACATAAAAGGTTTAAAATTTGAACTTATGGGATTTTCACTGAAAGATCAAACATAAAGGAACTTAATTATCCTATTGAAAGAATGCCTTTGGGATGTCTTTGCATAATTTGGTAAGACTTTTAGTATTGTAGTTGATTTCCAGTTTTATGCCAATGTGATCTGAGAAGATGCTTGATATGATTTCTATCTTCTTGAATTTGAAGAGACTTTGCCTATGTCCCAACATATGGTCTGTCTTTGAAAATGACCCATGTGCACTTGAGAAGAATGTATATTTCGTGGCTTTCGGTTGAAATGTTCTGAAGATGTCAATTAATTCCATCTGGTCTAGTGAGTCATTTAGGATTGATGTTTCTTTGCTGACTTTTTGTTTAGAGGATTTGTCCAATGATGATAGTTGGATATTAAAGTCTCCTACTCTGAGTGTATTGCTGTCAGTCTCTCCCTTGATATCTTCCAGGAGTATTTTTTTATGTTTTTACGTGCTCCTGTATTGGGTGTGTATATGTTTACCAGAGTTATTTATTCTTCTTGGATTGCTCCCTTTAGTATTATGAAGTGGCCTTCCTCATCTCTTGTTATGTCCTTCAGTTTGAGATCTAATATGTCCGATATAACTATTGCTACCCCAGCTTTTTTTTTTCTTTCTCCTGAAAAACCTTCCATAACAGTAGCAAAATTACAGTTGTGAAGTAGCAACAAAAATAATGTTATGTTTGGGATCACCACAACAAGAGGAGCTGTATTAAAGGGTCACAGCATTAGAAAGGTTGAGAACCACTTCTCTAACAAGTCAAAGAAAACAGAAGCTGTAAGATGTTTTTGTTCTCCATTTCTTCCACAGACCTATACACTCATTCAACATTATCACTCCCCTCTAATGTACTTTCTCCAGGCGAAGCTCAGGTATTCTCTGGGGTATGGAACCCATCTCCAAATCTTCCCTCTTGATTAAAAAACAAAAACAAAGAAGAAACTTTTTATTAAATTCATTGGGATGGCATTGTTAAATATAGTTTTCAAGTGTACAATTCTATAATACATCATCTGTATTGCATTGTGTGTTTGCCTCCAAAGTCATGTCTCGTTCCATCACCATATATTTGATCTCCTTAACACTTTATTACCCCAGTACCCCCCTTCCTTCTGGCAAGCACCATACTGTTGTCTGTGAGTTTATGTTTATCTGGTTCTTTTTTGTCAGTACCTAAATATGTTCAAATATCTCCCACCTATTAGAAGGAAAATAACAAGAATTATATATTTTCTTCATCATCATTGCATTGTCCTTTGACTTAAACAGACCCTCTTGTTCAAGTCTCTGACCTCACCTTTTAGTTCATTTTATTTTATCCTTTTTCTCTATATGACCCTTAAATTTACCTTAGCTCTCTATTCTAATTACTCTTCTCATTCTAAAAATGTCAGTGGACAGAACATTGGCCTGCGGACTAAAAGACCCCTGGTTTAATTCTGGTCAAGGACACATACCCAGGTTGTGGGATTAGTACCTAGAAGGAGGCATGCAGGAGGCAGCTCATCAATGATTCTCTCTCATTATTTATGTTTATATCTCTCTTGCCCTCTCCCATCCTCTCTAAAATCAATAAAAATATATTAAAAAAAATAAAGATGCAAGAAAGCCATCACACCTTATGGTGAAAAAAATTCTCAATATATAATAGGAGATTGAATGAAATAATGAAATAATGCATTTTTTTGCTCCTTCAAACCCCCTAGTTTTTTAGCATACGTTTTTCTTCATTTTTGAGAGATAAGAAGGGAGAGGAAGAGCTAGGGGAACATTGATGAGAGAGAACCATCCATCAGTTGCCTCCTGTATACCGCCAACCCCCTATTAGGGATTTAGCCCACAACCCAGGCATGTGCTCTGACCTGTAATCACACCACCAACCTTTGGTACACAGGATGACACTCAAACAACTGAGCTACATGGTGCAGGGCTAAAGTCCCTAATTTTATTCTTTCATATTCTGCAAATCCAAATGTGATGGTCACATTTGAAAGTTATCTCCCAGAATTCTTCTTCATTGAACACCTTCATATTTAACTCTAATCAAATTCATATATACCTCCTCTATTAATTTCCTCAGATCGTCGAGATGATTTAGTAAGAAACTACAAGATGTTAAAATATTTTAACATTTAGTATAGCTATGTTTCACAGTTATCAATATCTCTCCATTAAATATTAATGTTAAACCATTTTCCTTAGTAGTTATTTATAAACATGAACTATTTTTAATAGACAGGTATTATATAAAACTACTTTCACTTAGGATGAAATGAAAGAAAGACTGGCTCATTTTTGAGTGTTTTTAGATTTTTATAATGGAGTTAAATGTCTTTATATTGTATATATGAAATGTTTTACTATGGCAACACATTTTAATAAATATAGGTTTAGTGCCCTCTCTTGAGAAAGCTAACTCATATTTTAAATTATATCCATTATTACGATGTTATTATATAATACTTAAAAGCAGTAGGTAGCCTGGCCAGCATGGCTTAGTGGTTGAGCATCAACCTATGAACCAAGAGTTTACGGTTCAATTACTAGTTGTGGCATATGCCCAGGTTGTAGGCTTGATCCCCTGCTTTTTATTTTTTAAAGCAATAGTTAAAATGTCTATTTGTGCTAACTAACCCATTGAATAAAAGTTCTGAAAGTGCTTTCCAAACTATAAAACAATATATTAAACTATAAAGTGCTTTTACTAATCAATTTGGAAATCATAACACCTGGTCTGATGAGCATGCTCGTTTTAAATGGAACAGATGCAGTGTAATGATACACCACATTAAAGTTATGAGTGAATAGATTTCCTTGCAATTACAAGTCATATAATGAAGATAGCTAAGCTCTATATATTTCTGCCAATGAAGGAACTGTACGATTTTAACTATTTAAAATTATATTTATAGACTAGCCTTTGAAAAATGGGTAAGGCACCATTGTGCTTTTTGTTGGCAGCATTTTGTGGTGCTTCACTGGTCATCTTTTAAAAATATTTTTTTATTGATTTCAGAGAGGAAGGGAGAGGGAGCAATAGAAACCTCAACTTTGAGAGAGAGTCATTGACTGGCTGCCTCTTACATATACCCCCACCTTCACTGGGGATTGAGCCCTCAACCCTGGCATGCACCCTGACTGGAAATCAAACCGTGACCTCTGGGTTTATAGCTTGACATTCTACCACTGAGCAACCTCAGCCATGTTCTTCACTTGTCATTTAAAAACTGAAGGTAAATTGTATTATAGAAAATTAAAAAAAACATATTAGTCTGTGCACAAAACTTAGAATTTTATGGATTTAGATAAAGCTAAGTACTGCAACTTTTTTTTCAGTTTTAAAATAAGCCCCTTTGAAGTTTAGATATATAATAGCAGTGACTCAATACAAAGGTATAAGATGTGATAAGAAAACTATTTTCATTCCATAATCTGTGTCATGTTTGTTTTCTGAGAAAAGAATGGTATTATATCAGAGTTAGTTGAAGGCAATGATATGGAACTGAATTTCAAGTACAAAAGGAAACTTCAACATACTTATTGGTTACAGGTAATTTGAATAATTTTTGCTATACTATTAAAAGTGCATAATCAAACACAGGTATATTCTTCCTGAAAATCAAATAATTAATGAGTGGAATTTTGAGTGACATAGATGTGCTTGCATTTTATTTTCCTGAAAAAGCCTTGTTT
The DNA here is from genome assembly GCA_963924515.1 of Vespertilio murinus. NCBI lineage: Eukaryota > Metazoa > Chordata > Mammalia > Chiroptera > Vespertilionidae > Vespertilio > Vespertilio murinus. The sequence goes on from OZ004710.1 coordinate 16,234,717, forward strand.
CTAGTTTTTGATACTTTTTCTTAACACTGAAGAATGTCATAATGAAATATTAATTTAATGAAATTTGCTCTCATAAACTTTATATATAATAAAACACATACATCAGTTAAAGAAACACAAGATAGTATGTAATTAAGCACTAATGTATGAGACCAGATAATGGTTACCTCAGTGATTTGATTATGAGATGGTGAAATTCTAGTATAGGGATATTGAAATGGAAATTAAAAGCAAAATATATGGAGAATTTTATTAAAGTAATGATGAATGGTCCTTGGAGGTATACTTAATGTGAAGAAGTAATAAAAGCAATAACATTTGAAACAATAAAATATTATACTGATGTGATTCTATGTTGCATAAATTCTCTTTAACAACTCTATTGTGTATTTTCATCAATCTATTACATTTTGGAATTTTACCACATTCTTATTTAATTCAGTTTTCCTTTTAAGTTTTAACTTCTTTTTGTCCTTATCTCTTAGTATGAGTACCCTGATCCCAGATTCTTTTTTTTTAAATGTTTAATTTTTTAAAAAAATTATTAAGATGTTACATAGTGTCCTTATTCTCCCATTACCCTCCATCCACCCCCACTCATGCCCTCACTGCCCTGTTGTCTGTGTCCATTGGTTTTGCTTATATACATGCATACAAGTCCTTTGGTTGATCTCTCTCCATTAACCCCATCCTCCTCTACCTTCCCTCTGTGGTTTGATTCTTTTGCCAAGTCTGTGCATTTTAGTATTTCATCAATTGTATCAGGACATTTTCTAAAATTCTCTCTGGCTTCTGTGGAAAAAAAAATTCAAGTACCGGTACTTGTTATCTTTCTAAGCTTTTAGATTACTGTATTCATGTGGATTCAGAAAATTTGTATAAGCACCTCTTGTTCGGTTCCCTGAGCTTTGAATTTGAAGAGCTGTGTGTAGGCCCAGTGTTCGGTAACAGTGTGAGCAGTATGCTGGGTAGAGTCTGTAGATGTTGTTCTTCTTAGCTTACCTCCCCTAGAATGGAACCTCTGCCCTCTGAATGAGATGGGATGAGCGTGGTCAGGGACCAGTTCCAATGATCTTCGGATGTCACACCTAACACTACAGCCTCTGCCTTGTGAGTGGAAGCCGAGTGGAGAAAGAAGATCTTCAGTCTCTTAGCCGCACTTACCATGGCTTTAGCCTCTGTAACACTGCAACAGAGAACTATAGGGGATAAGAAATACTGGTGTTCTGCACATATTGAAAAGATAACATAGCCCAGGACTGGGAGCTGGAGAGAGCGGGAGATCTACCATCATGCTAAGATGTGGAAGTGGTGGGAGGGAGGGAGGGAGCATGTGGTGAGTCACTGGCCACACACTCTCCCTGTTCTTACTGGAATTTAAAATTTTCTATGTATATATAATTTTTCTATATATAATTTTCTAATTATACATATATAATTTTATTGTTTAAAGTATTATATAAAGTAATACATATATCTCCTTTTTCACCCATTGACCTTTCCTCAGCATCCCCTGCCCTCTGTGACATTGATTTTGTAAAGAAAAGGAGAGGAGAGGGAGAGATAGAAACATCAATGATGAGAGAGAATCATTGATTGGCTATCTCCCTCCCCAATGGGATGGAACCCATAACCCCTGCATGTTCCCTAACAGGGAATTGAACAGTGACTTCCTGGTTCATAGGTTAATGCTCAACCACTGAGCAATGCCAGCTGGGCTAGAAGAGTTTCTTGTATATATAGTTGTTGTTTTTTTTTTTTTTTTATTTGCTTTATCTGTTTAGGATAGTTTTCATCCTGCCCTCATGACAGTGGTTGGCAAACTGGCTTGCAAGCTACATGAGGCTCTTTGGCCCCTTGAGTGTGGCTCTTCCACAAAATGCCAAGGCCTAGGCGAGTCTATTATGAAGAAGTGGCGTTAGGAGAAGTTTTAAGTTTAAAAACTTCAGCTCTCAAAATAAATTTCAATCATTGTACTGTTGATATTTGGCTCTGTTGACTAATGAGTTTGCCGACCACTTCCTTAGGATAACCTACAAGGTTAGTTTTTTGCATGTGTTTTAATAATTTTCACCAGTTAGGGTTGTTTCCCTGGGGAAGGACGGGATGAGAAAAGATAGATCCTCATATGGCCATTCCAGAAATTGGAAGTCTGCCATGCTGGATTTGAAAGGCATTCTAGAATCCTCATTGCATTAATAATAAAAGCACTATTTAAAAAAAAACTTTAATTTTATATATTTATGTATGTTTCATGCTGCTAGTAAGAAAAATAACAAGATTTTTCAAACATCCTTGACTCAGATTAAGAAATAGCATACACTCCAAACAAAACATTAATGTTTTAGTGAAATGAGAAAATGCTAGCTTCTCAATCACCATTGCATGTGGGCTTCCTTGTGAAGTGTAAGGAAATATTCCCTTGTTGTTAAGCTGAAACACTTTCATCACTGAAATGTTCCACCAAACAGCTTGTTTCATACCAGTTAAGAGCCTTGCTTCAATTTAAGATGAATGCAAATAACAGTGTTTATAATGCAGATGGCACGGTGGGAGGGACAACTGTTTATATAATTTTCTCCCCTTCATCAACTTTCACTCTTAAAGCTTAGCATAATTTTGAAATCAGACTGCTTGGGTTTGAATCCTGGTTTCAACACTATGTGTTGTGCCCTTTGAAACAATTACTTTAAACTTCAGTTTCCAATTTAAAAAATGGAGTAATAATTGAACATACTTTTAGGGTTATTTTGAGGATTATAGTTAATCGATCATTTGTATAAAGTGCTAAGCAAGTACTCATGTATAATAATACATATGTGTAATAATAATCTCTAATGTAAAACAGTAAGTTTAATATGGTAATAAAATGAGAAATCATAAAATTATTATTATCCCCTTAGCAGCTTGACATAATCAACAGAAAATTGAAATCTACAAACCTTATTGTTTAATGAGGTATAGATTTGACTAATACACAAGAATTTTCTAACTGTTCTTAATTGTCTAACTGGTTTCAGTTTATTGGGTTTTCTTTAACCTTATGCATTTCTAATAATCTCTTCTCTACAAGAATACATAATACTTTTATTAAATATTATTCCACATAAGTTTATTTTTTTCAATGTAGATAAACTAAGCAATGAAACTATTGGTGCTGGATGCCTTTGTATCTTTCACTTCTTTGTTTAAATTGAGAGATAGAAAGACAGAGAGATAGAGATGAGATGAGATGAGATGAGTTGAGATGAGATGAGATGAGAGAGAGAAAGAGAGATATTGAGATTTATTTTTCTACTTGTTTATGCATTTATTGATTGATTCTTTACATGTCTTGACCAGGGATCAAATGCACAACCTTAGTGTATCAGTATCACGATGATGCTCTCACCAATTGAGCTACTTCTATCAGTCACATACTCTAAGAACTCAAATTGTTTTGTGTGTATACCCACCATGTAGTACCTGGAATGAGACACATATTTACATGAGGCTTTCTTCAATCTGCTTTTTATTGAGTGACTTTACCCAATTTCCTTATATTGTGCCAGGCATTCATTGGGCATTTGGAATGTAGACATGAGTGAGAGCTGGTGGGTTTTTGTTTTGTTTTGTTTTTGCAGCTGAAAGGGGGAGAAACATGAAAGCAAACCCCTGGGATACATTTTGAAAGGTGCTGTTGGAGAGATACCTCTAATGCAGTGATTTTCAACCCGTATGTTGCAAGGTTGTTTTTAAACATGCAAGCCCTGACTATGTATTCAGGGGCACTGACCTCTTATTCATTAGCTTGTCCAATTTTTAAAAAATGACAACAGTCAAAAAAAAAAAACCACGACAATAGCCTACACAAGAGTAGTGGTACAGTGTGAATGAATTAGCATTATACCTATTTTTCATCAGAGTGGCAAAAATATATAATATACATTTTGGTTTGCTATATAATTTTAGTTTATTTGTTCCAGGAAATAAAAAAGATTCAAAATCACTGCTCTAAATTATTGTAGCAACACAAAAAACAAAGACTCCCTGGAAAAGCATAAAAGAGGACAGGAAGGAGAAGTCATCGATGGTGTTTATGAAAGCCAGTAAATAATTTTGTACATTAGACACAAAAAATGTCATTTCTGCCACAGAGAACAACACATACAAAGGCACAAAGTAGTTAAGGAACTTGTTGTTCAAGAGATGCTGACAAGTTGGGTATTTGGAAAGCCCATTGCATGGATGAGGAAGGAGAATAGCATAGGATCTATGGGGCGTGTCAAAGGCAGGGTGTTAAGAACTTTTATGCTTTTCTTTTTCAAATGTTTTGGACATCATTCTGCAGGCAAAGAGGAGCCAGAGAGGATTTTGACCAGTTAGAATGCCATGGCCAGCTGGGTTTCTAGAATAGTAACTCTGGTTGCATTATGAATGATTGAGGTGCATGGTACTTGCCTATCTTTTGTGATGGTCTAGGTCAGGGTAGGTAAGAGCTGGATAAAAATAGCTAGATACAAGATAGCTTTTGTGTTCCATGCAATGGAGACTATCCTACTTACCCCTCCTCGTCCCCAGAAAATACATTTAGTCTGATTTTATGAAATTGGTAAACCTCTTAAGATTCTACCACCCAGTTTTCTTTGCTTAGCCAGCTCAAGTGCATTACTTTAATGCCCATATTGTAAGGGAAGCATATTCCAACTTGGGAAATGTATATCAGATGCCATTGAAATTGTGCATTTTAGTGCATTGATGAAAATGAAGTAGATAGGGAAATGTACTGATATGTTACTAATGATATAATCTTCTAATTTCATGATGTAATGTATATTTAGAAGAAATAATGTTAATTTTATGTTTATAATAATGCCATAATAGTTAGAGGGAAATGGTAAATATTTGGAAACTAAAACATATATGAAGGTTATTTTAAAGCAAGATCTTCCCAAGATTTTTAATGAGAAAAATATTGATTCATGTTTATATGGTAATCACTTGATTTGGTAATGGGATTTATGTATCTTTCATATATGATTTCCTAATCCATTCTAGTGTTATTTTTGGCCACAGATTGGTGCCGAGATCAGTAAATGACACACTAAACGCATTCACCCAACATGCCCTACTTTGTTCATGTTTTTCCAGAACACACACACACACACACACACACACACACACACCTCCTTGGCATTGATGATATTTTTCAGAGAAACCACTGATATTCTGTCATGCATTTCTATCATGACATATACATTTCACAACTAATTTTTGTTTCTTACCTTTGTTCCTATGCTGGTGGGCACTTTTGAAGTTGTTCTGTTTTCCTGAACATTACCAATAGCAGCTCCTCTAGCCATTGTGGATGTTGCCATCAAATTAACACATGGGGTGTGTAAATTTACAGTAAGAAGGAAATTTTATTAGGGATAATAGGCCTTAGCATTGCTCAAGAACAGATCACCCCATGACCATCTGGCCCCATATCAGTTAATTTCTCTCATAATTTAGGAATTAGTGTTTTTGAAGTACATGGTGTGTGAACCATGCCTAGAAGCTTTGTCATATGTAATTTGGACATCCTGTTTTTAACTGTCAATAGCACTAAAATGATACAGATTTATTCCAGAATGAATGTGCTGTTGTGTTGCTTATACTGTAACTCTCAAGTTATACTTTTGTTTTTGCTATATGAGCCTTAGAGTGTTTATACTTTTATTGGAAACAGCAAATATCAGCACCCTCATTAACACCTTCCACCTTCCTCTTCTGTACTTGAGAAGTTGGCAGCTCTACAAATGGAACAGAGGCTAAGGTACCAAACGTGGATCTGACACAGATGGACATGAATTGTGTTGCATCATTTTGGGGTTCTTCCAAATTTATTTTGTGCAATAATTCACCTAGATCCTTATTCCTATCTCCAAGGGCCATGCTTTCACATGGCCATTGCTCAAACCTGAGATATAATGCACCAAAATTAGCAAGTAGTCATGTAAGTTTGGCCCTTATGATACATTTATTGTAGATGAAGTTGTAATTGGTAGAAAGAAGTATGACAGGTATATGACTGCTTCAGAGTTATTAATATTTTTGGCTGTATACTTTGTTCACTCTGGAAAATAGGTGGTTGATAATTTGTGAAATTATGGAAAACACTATAAATGGTTTTAATGTAGAAAAATATTAAAATATTGACTCATGAAGTTATTAACTTAATCTAAGCTTTTGCTTGTATCTTCAGTTATATATCAACTACATTTCACAAAAACTCAGGGCCCTGAAGTTTTATAGAAAATACTAGAGGCTGGGTGTATGGAATTCATGCAGGGTGTGTGTGTGTGTGTGTGTGTGTGTGTGTGTGTGTGTGTGTGTGTGACCCTCAGCCCATCCTGCACCCTCTTCAATCTTGGACCCATCTAGGGATACCCAACTGCCTGTTGGGAAGTCAGACATCCCTCTCACAAGCCAGAACTGCTGGCTCCCAACCATTCGCCTGCTTGCCTGCCTAATTGCCCCTAACCACTTCTGCCTGCCAGCCTGATCACCCTCTAGCCAATCCCCTGCCAGCCTGATTGATGCCTAACTGCTCCACTGCTGTCCTGGTCACCCCCAACTGCTCTCCCCTGCTGGCCCAGTTACCCGTAACTCCCCTCCCCTGGGGCCATCTTGTGTCGGCCATCTTGTGTCTACATTGGGGAAGCCATCTTTAATCACATGGGAGAGGGCATCTTGTGTGTTGGAGTTATGGTCAATTTGCATATTACTATTTTACTAAATAGGATTATTATATCATATAAAATCACACATCAATACCAGTCCATATAGTATACTTTATATTAAATAAATCATGAAATTAAAATCATATCATCATGTATTGAACAGATTTGAGGTGCATAAAGATTGTTAAAAGAAGTACTAAAACTTTTCAGATCTTGAGAACTCCTATAAGATAATTATGTAAAGTTTTCATCATTATTGAGTTCTCCATTTGTTTGATGAATTCTGGTATTTGGGTTTTATGAAAAAGAACTACACTCTGCCTACCTTAATGAAGATAGAATATAAGAAGATAGACATTGGGTTAAGCACCAAAGTGTTTGCAGCCCATCACATACTTAAAGGATAGGTAGGAAAATGATATTTCTAGGAAGTATAAAAATAGTTAGGGGGAGAGATCGATCAAACGACTTGTATGCATAAATATAAACATAACCAATGGATACAGACACCGGAGGGGGGGGTGATGGCATGAGCGGTGGTGTGTGTGTGTGTGTGTGTGTGTGTGTGTGTGTGTGTGTGTATGTGTAATGGGGGGATAAGGACACATATCTAATACCTTAATCAATAAAGAAAGGGGAAAAATAGAGTCCTATGAACAGCTCTCTAGAATATTCAAATAAAGATAAACCTGTTCCAACAATTCCCCTCCGGATTTTCAGAGGAGTATTTGATTGGCTTACTTCAGTTCTTATGCACAACCCCGGCCCTAACTTGAGAACACAAGGTTGATAGTACCACTCAGATTCCATTAATTGAGAAGTGGTGTCGCTTGTCATTGTTTACTTGCTGGTTTGATTTTTAAATTGCTGAACAATATTCCTCCCTTAGTCTCTTCTTTCTGTGTCCTTAAGTAGTTCTCTATTTGCCCTCAAGTGAAGCAGGATACAGAACTCCTTCCCTGCTGAGATGAACACTTAATCCTTTTGTATTTTTAATAATTTCTAAACTGAAACAAATGATCATAAACAATCAAATATCGCTAATGGCTTTGTCACCACAGTTCCCTCTGTTTTGTTATTCCTACTGCAATTGCTAGTTTTTGTCCTAGGAATCTATTTTTATTTAGGTGAGATAAATCTAAATAATTTGGTTAGAGGTAGGTTTGGGTTGGTATCAAGGTTAGAAAGAATTACTAGTAGATATTTGTATTTCTGCATCTGATTTCTAGCCCTCTTTAAGAATTCCTTTTCATGCACCCTCCCATTTCTATTTCTGGGCCTGTGCAGCATTTCAATTCAATAAACGTTTATTTTGGCCTACTATGTGTCAGTCTAGAAATGGCAAATGCCTTTTATTACAAGTGCCAACACTGATAAAACAGTAGATGGTGTGTGGTGCTGAGACTTATGAGGGAAAGAACACTAGGATCTTTTAACAGCGTCATTAATAAAGAAAGGGAATATGGCCCTAGTTTGGTTTGGCTCAGGGGATAGAGCATCATCCTGCAGACCAAAGGGTCCTGGGTTCTATTTCAGTCAAGGGCATATACCTCAGTTGCAGGCTCCCGGCCCTGGTTGTGGGGCATGCTGGCATGCTGGAGGCAACCAATGGATGTGTCTTTCTCACATAGTTGTTTCTCTCTGCCTCTCCCTCTCCCTTCTACTATCTCTAAACATCAATGGAAAAAAATATTATCGGGCAAGGATTAAATAAAAAAAGGGGGTATGGGCACAGCTCACACACACTTTGTTTTGGTTTTTGTTCTGGACACTATAGGGGATAAGGCAAGAAACCTAATTTGGTCCTGCCCTTGTGAAAATCATTAGAATAAAATTGGAAAGACTTGAGCTTGGTATCCCAGTTAGGAAGTTTCCTTAATACTTTAGGTGAGTGGGATGAAGACCTAGATAGGGCATTGATACCGGAAATGGAAATAATGGCATGGATAAAGTTGATAATTTAGTTGTCATGACTAAAAAGTTGCTATAGCCCAAAATGGTTTGGTTCAGCGGATAGAGCATTGGCCTCCAGACTGAAGGGAGCCAGGTTCGATTCCCTTCAAGGATTTGTACCATGTTTGCAGGCAAGAAGCAGCTGATCGATGATTCTCTCTCATTGATGTTTCTAACTCTCTACCCTTCTCTCTTCCTCTCTTCCTCTCTGTCAAAAAAAATCAAGAAAATATATTTTAAAATAAATAAATAAATAAATAAATAAATAAATAAATAAATAAAATAGAATAAAAAGATGCTATAGATACCTTAGCACTCTAGGCACATTCTGTGCTAACTAGAATACCAGAGAAGGGAAGTTGTATCTTTTTTTTTTTCTTTTGCTCTTTTATCTGCCTTAAGTACTTTCACCAGATTTTCTTGTTCTATCTTTAGGAGATACTCCCCCTTTCTTTACATTTTATTCAGTGTAGTCTTACCAGATATGAAGGCTTGGCCGCACCAACCTGAAATTCTGTTTTCTTTATAGTCCAACCATCTTTGTTTAAATGTTTGACTCCCATTCAGTGACCAAATTAGGCAATATGGAGAAAAATGATAGAACTTTACCTGGATCAGGGACCCATGTTTCCCACTTACATGAATTCTCCGAGTTCTACAGACTAATCATTGTTGGTTTATGATATCAGTATGCCTTAACTATAAAATGGCAGTTACAATTTTAGTAATAGAATTTCACATTACTGCCACTTCAGTAATACTTGAGAAGAGTAATGTAGACTCCTTTATTCTCAGTAACTGTTCTGATGTGCCCATCCTACTGGATATGAGGTAAACTAATTTTGATTTCATCTGATATAAACTCATTCAGATCCTATAATGTAATCAGTCGCTTCAGCTTTAACTGTTTCATTTGAAGATTGCTTTCTAGTTGAGATTTCTCTACCTCTCTCTAAAATAGCACCTGAGGTATGAAGAAGTGGCTGTCATGGCTTTGTGCCGTTGAAAGGAAATGGATCGCCTCATCTCATGCTAGATTTTTGGGGGAATAATGGCAGAATCCATCTACTGGGTGTTTTGCTGGTAGCTGCTGATTGAAATTGACAGTTGGAAAAATTCATAGTTCAGAATCTCTCAGCTCAGTTCGGCCTGTTAAAGATCCCTGGCTTACTCAGCCACTTTAAACCGTCCCTGAAATTGCCTGGTTTGTCTTCCTTCTTTTTCCAGAAAAGGCAATTTCACTATTTTAAGGTTACCAAGCACTCGTTAAAATATGCCCAGTGGCTGGACTACAAAAACTGAGGAAGGCCTAAGAGGGCAAACTAAGTGATCTCTGTGCCTAGGCACATCAGCCTGCTTTGTAAGCTGAGTTAAAAGCTCTAATGTTTATTTTTAAATTTTATTTATTTATTTGTTTTACTTTTTGTTAACCCTCACCCGAGGAGGATATTTTCCAGTGATTTTTATTTATTTTAAAAATATATATTTTATTGATTTTTTACAGAGAGGAAGAGAAAGGGATAGAGAGGTAGAAACATCTATGAGAGAGAGAGACATTGATCAGCTGCCTCTTTCTCACCCCCTACTGGGGATGTGCCCGCAACCAAGGTACATGCCCTTGACCGGGATCCAGCCCAGGACCTTTGAGTCCGCAGGCCGACACTCTATCCATTGAGCCAAACCAGTTTCAGCTCCAGTGATTGTTAGAGAGAGTAAAGGGATGGGGAGAGGGTCAGAGAGAGAAGTGTCAATATGAAAGAGACCCATGGATTGGTCCCCTCCAGCACTTGACCCTGGTCAAGGCCCCTGGTGGAGCCTGAAACCTAGGCATGTGCCCTTTACCAGAATCAACTCAGGACTCTTCAGTCTGCAGGCCAGCACTCTATCCACTGAACCAACCCGGCTAGGGCAGCCCTTATGTTTCTATAGTCCCCCTGAACAGCTATTTCTTCCCAGTGTTCAAAATGGAGACAGAAATGTCCTCACTGCTTTTCACAACTTATGGGGCATACTTCTCTTCACTGAAATATAAGAAGGGAAAAGAGAGATATGCATGTTCCTCTCCTCTATCTGTTTCCTGTCCTTTTCCCACAAGACTCCAGTAAAAAGAAATAAAAAAACACATTCATAGTTTTGAATTTTTTTTATCTTATCACATTATCAGTACATAAGAGAAATTAAAGAAATTTTATTAGGATTTTTATTTCTGTTATCTATCAACTTTATCACTTACTCTCACAAAGACTTCAGTCTTTTCTCTTTGATTAATTGAAATAATTTTCAATGCCTCTTGCCTTTTTTTTTTCTTACCACACCAAGCTATTTTGTATTCTGTTGGCAGATTATTCTTCTGATTGCTCTGCTTTGATTATATCATTTTTTACCTTTAAGACACTGTAGAATTATGTCTCATCATTTATCTACTATCCTCTTTCAATTCTATGCCTGCTGAGTCTAAAACTCTTTTCTTGTCATTGTAATTTCTTTATGACAAATGCTTACATTTCTTCCTTCCTCCTTCCTCTGTTTATTACATCGCCCCTTATGATAAGTAGCCATCACTGACTATCTTTGGAAGCTAGTCTTAGACCTAGGGGTATGAAACCGACTCCCTCCATAACGATACTTTCTTCTAAGGGGTCAGCAGAGAATTCAGTCTGTAAAACATATGGAAGTTATAAAATAACTTTTGGTACCCACTCTTTTCTGTGTATATACATCTTTCCTCCAAACTTAATTAGAAGCATCTTAAACAACAAACACAAAAAAATAGTATTTACTCCTTTTCTTCAGCTTTCAGTGTCTAATGGGCAGCATTGAACACTAAATATTTTTTTCCAACAAAATTGAATAGGGACTGAACAATAAAAGCACATGTAGAAAAACATGGTTTTGAATGATAGGACTATTGCTTTTTTATGCTGTGCTTTAGATTTATTTTTCATATTTTCATTAATACTGTGTACTAGTCTTATATTTTAAAGTTGTATTAACAGTACTGTAATTTAATTGCAGTGTGATTCAATCATACTGTGCAAAGTTTTATTTACAAAACACCAGTAAGTATGTAGTTAATCATAAAGTAGTTCTTGGGTGTTTATTCCCAAACATTTTATCTACAATATTTGAAGCATGCTGCTCCTCAACTGTGACTATGATTATCTAGTCATGTTTATATCATATCATTGAATAAAACTTCTCAATTTCTTAATATTCGCTTTTAAACTAAATCAACCTGACATGAATCTAATAAAATTAGTTGTTTAGAACAGATGGTTCATCAGTTATTTGAACCCATGTATACATGATGTGGTCGATTCTGTACATTATTAAGGATTCTTATTTCAATTAATGGCCACATTATAGTTCTCTTACAAAAATTTAAGGATTTACATAGAACACTACCTTTATATTCTATACATATAACATTAAAGGATTGATTTTGATGATGCTTGTGACTTTCCAGTTATTACATCTAGTTGTTATATTCTGTGTTTATATGATCCGAACATTTGTAAGTCCCACTACCTTTAGTACAGGGATTTCCCTAAGGAGAAATATACCTATTTGATTGAAGGGATTAACTAACTACTGTACTCAAAAATTACTTTGGTTGAAAAGAGCAATGATGCATTCCTTATGAAGGAATATTTCATTGTCCACTCTTGTAATAAGATGTTCTTTAGCTCTAAACTATCCCAAAGACTCTGCAAAAGGTATCGGGGGCAAAAAGGCACTTTAATAAATGTTCAGTGTATGGCATGGACTTGGAATTTTCTTATCAAATTTAGACCAGTCTTGACAATATTATAAGGGTAATGTTTTTGCAAGGATGAAATGTTCTTGTTCAGTTTCTACATGGTAGATGTGTATTAATTAGTCTATTGTCTTTGTATTTGGATAGCAGGTCATCTTTGAAATATGTTCCATTGTTGTTATAAGTTAGAAGAAATAAATAAGAGTACTTAGTGGACAATAGCCAGCACTCTTTCAGAAGAAAAAAATGTATCTTATATGTATACTAGTATATTTCAGGGCCTTTTCTCTTTAGGTATACCTCTAATAAAAAAGTCATGGTCCCTATTACCTTGCTTTTTAAAAAATATTTTAACTGGATTGTTGTTAAAGCTGTACATCTCATATAATTTAATAAGTGTATCTGATTACTAAAATTGATAAATAATTCACTGAAAAACATATCATGCTTCTATAAGAAATAAGTAGATGGTACAATTTAAGAGCCATACCATTTCACTATATGTGGGATACAAAACAAAGCAGCAAATAAACAAACAGGACACATAAATATGGACTCATAGACACAGAAAACAGTACGGTGGTTATCAGAGTGAAATTTAAGGCAATGAGGGCAATATAGAAGAGGTTCAAAGGGGTCAATATATGCTGATAGAAGGAATTTTGACTTTGGTTGGTGAATACACAATAGAATATACAGCTGGTATATTATAGTATTTTACACTTGAAAACTACAAAATCGTACTAATCATTGTCATACCAATACATTTTAAAATAAAAAGAAACATTTTCCTCAAAAGTACCTAACATAATAAAGTTTGAGTCAAGTGGAAAAATTTCTTAAAAATCATTTTTAAATGATTAAAAGTAATATTCTTCTTTTCCTAATTTTGTTTTCTTTTTACTTTAGTTGGCATACAATATTATGTTAATTTCGGGCTTACAATATAGTGATTCAACATTTATATACCTTACTGATGATTACTTCACTATGTCTAGTAATCACTTATCACCTTGTTATATTTATCACAGTGTTATTGACTACATGCCTCTTCACCTTTTTCACACATACTCTCACATCCCTCCCACCTTGAAAACATCACTTCCTAATTTTCAAAAGACAACACCTTATCTTCTCTGATATCCATTGTTTCCAACTCTTTATAACTTCAATTTAATAATCAACATTAACTGTATATTGCCCATAAATTTTTATTAATTTATCTTCTTCCATATACCCTTATTTTAAAAAGTGTTTACCTTGATGCCCGAGAGAAAAGGTCAGAAAAAGAGAATTTCTGTGTATACCTAACTTATTATTATTACTAGAGGCCTGGTGTACCACATGCATGCACTGGGGATAGGGGTGCCTTCAGCCAGGCCTGCACCCTTTTGCACACCAGGAGGCCTCGGGGATGTCTGACTGATGGCTTAGGCCCTAAGCTGCAGTTGGAAATCCTTACCCAGACATCTTTAGGACTGCTGCAGAGGCGGGCCGCTGTGCTTGCCAGCTGTCAGCCTGGCTTGTGGCTGAGTGATCCCCCCCCACCGCCAGTGGGAGCACACTGACCACCAGGGGGCAGCTCCTGCATTGAGCATCTGCCCCTGGTGGTCAGTGAATGTCATAGTAACCAGTTGTGACGGTTAATTTGCATATTACTTTTTTATTATATAGGATTACTAGAGGTCTGTTGCACAACATCCATGTACTGGCTGGGGGGAGGGGGGAGGAGAGTGTTCCTTCAGCACTGCCTGCACGCTCTTGCAGGTGAACATCACCCGAGGGGTCATTAATGCTGCATGGAGGCAAGAGAGGCTCTAGCCACTGCCTCTGCCCTTGCCAGCTGTGAACTATGCTTCTGGCTGAGCAGAGCTCCCCCCGTGGGAGCACACTGACCACCAGGGTCAGCTTCTGCATTGAACTTCTGCTCCCCGGTTGTCATTGCATGTAGGGTTTTATTAATATATTATTATTATTATTATTATTATTATTATTATTATTTCTAAACTTTTTAAAAAATCCTCACCTGAGGAACATTCTTTTATTTATTTTATAGACAAGGGAAAGGAGAGGAAGGCATGGAGGGAGGGAGGGAGAGAGAGAAAAGAAGGAGAGGAGAGGAGAGGAGAGGAGAGGAGAGGAAAGGAGAGGAGAGAGAGAGAGAGAGAGAGAGAGAGAGAGAGAGAGAGAGAGATCAGGGTTTGAACTCACAACCTAGGTATGCTGGGTATGTGCTCTGACTGGGAAAGGAACTTTTTTATTTTATTTATTTTGGAATATCATCTTAATAGTTGGATACCTCACTCTTATCCTATGTGTGTGTGTTTTTCTGATGCGCTTTCACTTCATCCATTAGTTCATTAAGCATTAATGCTCACATACCATAGGTTATAAACTTCATTAGTCATGGGGAATATAAAAATTCATAGCATTCACTCTCCCTTTGAGCAGGATTTCAATAGAAGACAGAGGCATATATATTTAAACTACTATGTGATAAATTAGATATTCTGAGCATGTGAAAGCGGAATGAAAAGAACAAAAAAAGAAGAGGTAACTTCATTGTGGATTTGGAAAGACTTCTTGGGTGAAGTGACCCTGAGGGATTGGTGAGGGTATCTCATTAAGCTAATGTTGGAGGGGCAGGGGCAGGCAGGAATAGTCCAGGTAATGTAAAAAAAATTCTCAAAGCTGTAATACGTTCTGGGTGTGAAAAGACTTTTCAGGACATCTTAACTCCAGAAAGGGGAAGTGTTGAGATAAGTGAGTAAAATGGTAAATATGGAAATGATAATGAATGGTCTGGAAAGTCGCTTTCAGGAATTTGGACTGTATCCTAACAGATTATGGAGAGCTATTGGAGGATGTCGAACAGCTGCACAATTAGGCTATTCTACCGGGACTGTGCAGATTTGGCTGAGTGCAAAATACTAATGGATAAAAAGGCCAGTTTGAAATCTGTTGCAATAGTCCAATGAGAAATGATAAGAAAAGCTACCTAGTGAATGGGGATGAAATAGAGGGTGAGAAGCAAACCAGGATATATTGAAAATCCTTACTAGCCATTTTGGTGGCTGAGGGAAACAACAGAAAATATTGGAGAAATCACAAGAGAGGATAGATCTAGGGAGGAATACTGTTTACTCTGAGGCATGCTGCATTTCAAATGCCTCAGTAAAGAAGTATTGAGCATTTAGAAATAGAGGGTTAGTGATCATAAATCTGAGAATCACTGAGTTATAGACTAATCCATGGGAGAGTCTGAGCTGGGAATGAGAGGAGAGTAAGCATCTATATAATAAAAGCCTAAGCAACCATTACAACAGAAAGGCCAGAAGGACCAGTCACTGTGATGCACACTGATCACCAGGGGGCACTCAATGCAGGAGCTTCCCCTGGTGGTCAGTGTGTTCCCACAGGGGAGCACCACAAAACCAGAAGCCAGGCTCACAACTGGCGAGTGCAGCAGCAGTAGCAGGAGCCTCTCCTGTCTCTGTGGCAGCTCTAAGGAAAGAGCAGTGAGCCTAGCGGTAAGGAGCAAGAGGTCTCAGACTGGGAGAGGGATGTCTGATTGCAGGCTTAGGCCTGATTCCCCTGGGGAGCGGGCCTAAACCAGCAGGCGGACATCCCCCAAGGAGTCCCGGACTATGAGATGGTGCAGGCTGGGATGAGGGGAACCCCCCTACCTCCAGTGCATGAATTTTGTGCATGAGGACTCTAATATAGATAAATAAGAAAAGCCATCCCAGGATAAGAACCTGTAGAACTCCAACATAAGGAACAGCAAGCAGAGACAGAGGTTTGCCAATCAATGGTGGTTTTAAAGAGTTAAGATAACTGAGGATAAGTAACTAATGCTTTGTCCATTTGAGTGTGGCCCTGTCTCTTTATACACTTACAGATAGAATCCTAATCACACATGGTTACAACCACAAAGTTAGTAGATAGATTTGAAGCCCAATCAGTGTCCCATACATTTCCTGTTTTCTAGTTGGAAGCACATTTTGCTCCATGACTTTCAAAATTCTGTTATTTTCCTCATGATCACAATTTACTTTCTACCAAAATTCCATGGAAGATAATAGGCCATTATTTATTTTATACTGAGGATGGACCATAAAGATTTTTAAAAGCTCATGAATAAAGTAATAGAAACTCTCTATGTGGGATTTTGTGTAATTATGGCAATAATTCCTTGAAAATATTTGGTCTGTTATGTAAATATATGTAATTATTATCTTTTCCAAACCATATTATTACTCAGTAGTTTTAACAGCTCTTTCACAAAATAGTCACTTTTAGAACTCAGGAGTATAGCAATACTTCCCCCCCGAAATGAGGGTGAAATCCACACCTCAAGTAAATTTAAAATGTATTTTAGAAGAAATACTTCCAAATTTAAAGATATATTTCCCTATTTTTACTTTCATACAAAGAAGTACGGCTGTGGCATAGATCATCATTACCTAAGAGCAGGTATGACATAAATGGCTGACTGTTGTTGATAAATGGTCAGAAAGAATATGTGGTATTCTAATATTTTTTCTGAAACAGAGTTCTTTTTTTCCCTTCTGTGTTTCAAGTATCCGTTATGGGAGGAATATGAGTGCTATAATCAAAAATATTAAATTGTAGAAGGAAGAAACGCATCATCTACTTATTCATGCAATGAATATTCAAATGTTGGGGCCACTAAGATAAATGAAGTATATATTCTGCCATCATATGCCATCTGATGGGCGGATAACTAAGTAATTAAAATAAATTATAGAGGTCACTATATTATACTCTTTCAGGGGAAATCATTCACATTGTTATAAAAATAAAGGGGCATATTTTGATATGAGTGGTTAGGGCAAAGATCACTTGGGGTAAGCAAAGTTTTAATGTGTTGATTAGGCACCAGAGTGATAGTTGAATGTGTATAGGAATATCTGTGTATGTGTGTATGTGTGTGCCTGTGCATATGTGTGTACATATATGTGAAGGGTGCATCATTCTAGAAAGAGGGAACAGTGTGAGTACAGGCTGCAAGGTTTGAATCTTCTTGGTATAAAAGAAATAATATTAGCCAAAACTGTTTTTGGCTCAGTGGATAGAGCACTGGTTTGTGGACTGAAAGGTCCTAGGTTCAATCCTGGTCAGGGGCATGTATCTTGGTTGCGAGCACATCCTCAGTGGGGGGTGTGCAAGAGGCAGTTGATCAATGTTTCTCTCTCATCAGTGTTTCTTACTCTATATCCCTCTTCCTTCCTCTCTGTAAATAAATCAATGAAATATATATTTTAAAAAGAAATAATATTTGTTCAAACAGTTACAAAGATCAGGGCCAAACACAAATGACTAATAATCAAAAACATTTTTGTCTTTTTAAAGATTTTGTATAAGTACTAGAAGGCTATTAAACGTGTATGCCATAAGAAGGTGATGTAACTGTTTAGTTTGGAAAGAATACTCTCGCAGTCATGTGAAAGAAAAACCAAAATCAATGCATTAATAAGTTACTAATAACCAACACACACTGGACATGTTCTCTGTGTTGCACTTTCTGCTAAGGATTACATGTATTATTCCATTTAGTGTCTACAGCATGCCTAGGCAATAGTATTATTACATGACCTTAGATTGAAATGTAAGTATTGATTTTATTGACATCAGTAATTATAATACCAAAAGACAAATATTTGAGATGGGAAAGTCAAGGAGCCAATGAACAACCTGAAAAAAAAGATGACCAATTTTTGTCCCCTTCTCATTTGTATCTTTAATGTGGCTATCCATTTTATATATATAAGAGAAAAGGAGAAACAGTAGTAAAGGATGGTTCCCAGCTTGTTAGCTTAGATGTAGTGTGTGTGTGTGTGTGTGTGTGTGTGTGTGTGTGTGTGTGTTTGTTTTCTGTTTTTTAATTCACTGAGAAAGTAGGGGGAAGGGGTTCATTTGGAGAGAAGATAATAAATTAAGTTGGGATATTTGATTGTGAGGTGTCTGAGAGCACTTCACTGAAAATATTTACTAGTAAGAGGAAGTAGGATACTGAAGCTTGCAGGGAAGGGTGAGTTGGGCACTTGGATTTGGGGATTATCAACTATAGCCAGGAGTGAACTGATTAGTTGTCTATGGATGATATCTTTATTTTTTATTTTTAAAATACATTTTATTGATTTTTTACAGAGAGGAAGCGAGAGGGATAGAGAGTTAGAAACATCGATGAGAGTGAATCATCGATCAGCTGCCTCTTGCACAACCCCCACTGGGGATGTGCCCACAACCAAGGTACATGCCCTTGACCGGAATCGAATCCAGGACGTTTCAGTCCACAGGCCGACGCTCTATCCACTGAGCAAAACCTGTTTCGGCTGGATGATATCTTTAGAGAAGACAGAGATTAAGAAGAAAAAAAACATGCATCATCATTCATACTAATATTTAGGGGGCCACTGGCAGAAAAGGCCCATAAGAGAAGAATTAGAAGTAATAGTTAAGGCAGACAAGGAATCAAGCAAAAGCATGTCCTCTTGCTAACTGTAAAGGTGAGATTCAAGAAAGGCCAAGTGTTCCACGGAATTCAAGTAAGGTGAGAGTGAAAGAGTCCATTGGATGTAAATATTAAATCATCAATAATCTTGCTGAGAGTATGTTCAGTTAACAACTTTTTAAAAATATATTTTATTGATATTTTACAGAGAGGAAAGGAGAGAGATAGAGAGCTAGAAACCTCGATGAGAGAGAAACATCAACCAGCTGCCTCTTGCACACCCCCTACCAGGGAATGTGCCCACAACCAAGGTACATGCCCTTGACCGGAATCGAACCTGGGACATTTCAGTCCACAGACTAAAGCTCTACCGCTGAGCCAAACCAGTTTTGGCAAGTTCACATCTTTATAAAAGCACCATTGGCAAACCTGTCTCTGCTTGCTGTTCATTATGTTGGAGTTCTACAGGTTCTTATCCTGGGTGGCTTTTTTTTAAAAAAAATTATCTACACTAGAGGCCTGGTGCAAATAAATGAAAGCCACCCTGAGGAGGTGATGAGGCCAATAAAATGATTATGAGAAATTCTTCCAGGAACCCTCAGAGTGAAGGGAAGAGAGGGTATATTCAGGATTTTTATATTTTACTTTAGATTTGTGTTTGTTTGTTTTTCAGATGTCCCCCCTCTCATATGTCCCCAATTACCCTCATTCACCCAGGTAGTGCCCTGCCCTAGGCCTTCCCCCCCTACTGTCTGTGTCCATGGGTAATGCATATATGCATATAAGGTCTTTGATTAATCTCTAACTGCCCTCCACCTCCTTTCCTCTGAGATTCCTCAGTCTATTCCATATTTCCATGCCTCTAGTTCTATTTTATCGATCAGTTTATTTTTAAGTAGATTATTTTTTTTCATTTATTTTGATTTTTAGATTAAATTTATATATATATATATATATATATATATATATATATATATATATATATATGTGTGTGTGTGTGTGTGTGTGTGTGTGTATGTGTGTGTATTTTTACCATTTATTCATATTTTTATTTTATTTTTCTTCTTCTTAAAAATGCTTCAACATGTCATGTAATACTGGTTTGGTAGTGATGAACTACTTTAGCTTTTTCTTGTCTGGGAAGATCTTTATCTGACCTTCAATTCTAAATGATAGTTTTACTGGATAGAGTAATCTTGGTTGTAGACTCTTGCTTTCCATCACTGGGAATGTTTCTTGCTACTCCATTCTGGCCTGAAAAGTTTCTGTTGAGAAACCAGCTAACAGTCCTATAGATACTCTAAGTAACTAGCTGCTTTTCTCTAGTTGCTTTTAAGGTTTTCTCCTTGTCTTAGCATTTGGCATTTTAATTATTATGTGTCCTGGTGTGGCTTCTTTGGGTACATCTCATTTGGGGCTCTCAGTGCTTTCTGGACGGGTGTGTCTATTTCTTTCACCAGGCAGTGGGAGTTTTCTGTCATTATTTCTTCAAATAGGTTTTTCAATTGCTTGCTCCGTCTCTTCTCCTCCTGGGACCCCCATGATGCAAATATTGGAATGCTTGAAGTTTTCCCAGAGGCTCCTTACACTATCTTCATATTTTTGAATTCTTTTTATTTTCTTTTTGGCTCTTCTGATTGGATGTTTTTTACTTCCTCATATTTCAAATCACTGATTTTATTCTCAGCATCCTCTAATTTACTGGTGATTCCCTGTAAATGATTCTTCATTTCAGTTAGTGTAAGCTTCCTTTCTGACTGATTCTTTTTCATGCCTTTAATGTTCTAAGAGCCTTAAAATGCTCACTTCCTTGCAACTCTTATTAAGATATTTGAGCATCATTATAACCATTATTTTGCACTCTGTGCCTATTAGTTTGCTTGCTTCCATTTAATTTAGTCCTTTTTCTGGAGATTTCTGTGTGTGTGTGTGTGTGTGTGTGTGTGTGTTTGTGTGTGTGTGTGTGTTTGTGTGTGTGTGTGTGTGTGTGTGTGTGTGTGTGTGTTTCATTTGTAATATGATTCTTTGTCTCCATATTTTGGCTGCTTCCCTGTGCTTGTTTCTTTGTATTATGTAGAGCTGTTATGTCTCCTGGAATTGGTACTGTGGCCTTTTGTAGCAGGTGTCCTGTAGGGCCCAGTGGCTCAGTCTCCTCAGTCACCTCAGCTGGGCCCTCTAGGTGAGCCTCTGTGTGGGCCATGTGTGCAGTCTTATTGTAGTTGAGCCTTGATTGCAGTTGGCATCGCTGGGAGGAATTGATTCCCAGGCCAATTGGCTTTGAGCTCCAGCTGCAACTACAATGATAGCATTGCTGTGCAGGAGACACCCCTATGGAGCAGGACTTGCTTCAGTGGGGCTTTGGTGCCCCCTGTGTGTGTCACTCCTAGATGTGGTAGAATTGTAGTCTGGAATGGTCTGAAGTTGTTCACTAGGTGCAGTGGCTCTGGGGTCTCCTGGGAGGTTCAAAGTCAGCCACTGCCTGTGCCCTGCCTTTATATGACTGCTACTTGTATTGGGCTTCCAGGTGCCCAGGAAAGGTCAAGCTTTGAACCTTGGCAAGCTGCTGCTAGTGCCAGGACTGGGCCACTTATGGAGAGTTACAGTGCATGCTGAGTCCAGCTGCTGCTTGTTTGAGAGATTTTAGGAAAGTCTGAATCCTGAGCCAGAAAAGTCAATTCATATGGGGGGGGGGGAATCACTACAAACATCTTGGGTGAGCTGCAAATTGAGTAGGCTGGGATCTCTGAGAATCACCAGGGCTGGGCAAATAGAACAATGTGGGCCAGTTTGAGGGAGACTGAGATATGGCACCTGCCAGTCAGTTCTGGGAGAGCTGGAGAGAAGTCTCAGCAGAGGTACAATGATTTCTGCCAGCACTTTTGTCTGGTAGAAATCTGCTGGCCCCCAGTTCTTGCTGTGATGCCAGACAGTTTAGTTTCTCCTGGCATGGCCCTGTATCCTTTTAAGTTGCTGCCTCAGCTCTGGAGCTCAGAGGAAGTGAATCCAAGTAGTTCAACTGTGGGCCCTTTTGGAGGAACTGCTCAGGTTTACGCCTGTCCCCATGTCACTGGACCATAATCCCCATTGATTTTTTACAGTTTGAGGATTTGGAACCTTTTCCTCCTGGTCTTCTGAACCATGCGCTGATAGTTCTGGTGTGGGGCTGGGACCTTTTCCTCCTCCTATAAACTGATTGTGTGCATTGAAAAATTGGTGGATGGAATCTCAGGGAATCACCAGGTTCTGGGGGAATCACTGGAAGCCTCCTCAGCGGAGATGCCGCTCCTAATTAAATAAGACACCACATGTGTGTCAGACTGGACTGTTCTGCCCTTCTACCCCCATGTCAATGTGTTGGGTTTTTTTTTTAATTTTCTGGTTGTAGGGCTTCTATTTAGGCAGATCTCAAGTGGTTCTGAATTATGGTTGTTCTGTATTTCAGTTGTAACTTTGAAGTCTGCTTTAGATATTTTATTGTGTAGCTTTAATTTTTGTTTCCAGTGCTAACTGTGGAGGGAAGACTGCTTGTATATATTAGAAACCTCACCAGAAAACAAATAGAAAAATCATATTAAGAACAACGAAGGAGTTAAGAAGTGGATTCAATTTATGAATGAGATAAGGGTCCATTCTTTTTAAAAAATAGATTTTTAATAATTCATAGGTTGACAGTCAAGCACTGAGCCATACTTCCTGAGCAAGACTCCATTCTTATCTGAAGCAGGTTGGAGAGAAGCATGGGTTCTAATATAAATGCAAGCAGAAGAAGTTGTTAACATTATTTTTCACTTAAAAGCACAAAAAATACATTTAACACAATGTCACTAAACATAAACCAGCAATTATAGTGCGTTGCACTCAAAGGAAACTCTGATTTGCCTCAATTATTCTTCTTCAGAGCAAATACTTTCTGACATGAATGTCCTGCCTAATTTGAATAAGAGTTCATCTATATTGTCCAAGGGACCAGAAGGCTTTTGCTCCACAGGAAAGGACATTAGAAGGAACATGTTAGGTTTCTCTGATCAATATAGCTCAATTTTTAAGAGGAAGTTGCTAATTTCTTTGAGTCATTGATTGTCTTTGTGCTATTTCAGATAATGTGCAATGGTGCTGCAATTAGCAATGACACATTACTGAAAAGAGTATTGCTCAGCTATTGAATTATTTAGTTCTAATTTTAGATGGTTCATCTGCCTCCCTCTATACTGTTACCATGTAATAAGTGGATCTAATATGCCATTGACTTCTTCTCTTGGCAGTGCTATGGCTTAACTTTGGTTTGAGCAATCCAAGTAGGAGGCAAAAGATCTGTTGGAAATATTCAGGGAATATTCAGAGTGAAGACTACTTATTCATAATAAACTTTCTTCGAAATTATATCTTTATAAGAGCTCACATAACAGATATCTTATTATTTTTAAATATAATTTATTGATTTTTACAGAGAGGAAGGGATAGAGAGTTAGAAACATCGATGAGAGAAATATCAATCAGCTGCCTCCTGCACACCTAATACTGGGATGTGCCTGCAACCATGGTGCATTCCCATGACTGGAGTTGAACCCTGGACTATCCACTGAGCCAAACCGGTCAGGGATACTTTATTTTTTAATATATTTTTTATTTATTTCATAAAGAAAGGAGAGGGAGAAAGAGATAGAAACATCAATGATGAGAGAGAATTATGGATGGGCTGCCTCCTTCAAGCCCCACTCTGTGGATGAAGCTCACAACCCAGACATGTACCCTGACTGGGAATTGAACTGTGACCTCCTGGTTCATAGATCGATGCTCAACCACTGAGCCATGCTGGCTGGGCTCATAACACATAGTTTAAAGGAGAGAATCAGAAATAGAATACTTATAACAAGATTTGCCAAACATTAAATTATTGACTGTGTTTATAATAGCATGTTGCTAACAATTTATTAACTTGACCTTCTGAAAATAAAATGTTGCTTTCTCACCATCACTGTCATACACATAATTTTGAATTTGAGTCCTTTTATGAACACATTTTTAATAGTTTATAAGAAGATTACTTGGAAGTGTAGTATGGATACCAACCTTTGATTTTTACTATAGTCCCGTATTTGCTGGCGTATAAGACGATTTTTTGGCCCTGAAAAATACGTATTTGCCGGTGTATAAAACAACTGGGCGTATAAGACGACCCCCTAACATTTCCACCCAAAATACAGAGTTTGTTATATACTCGCCGTATAAGACTACCCCCCACTTGGAGGCATATTTTTCAGGGCCAAAAAATCATCTTATACGCCGGCAAATATGGTATTTCAGCTATGTATAATGCCCTCATGCATCAAGGGTGATTGCATAATTATTTGTGTGTGTTTGAATATTACCAGATTTGGATTCTGAGCAAATGTTTTTTCTTTCATAAACTGAGAACATTTACAATGATGTTACAGTAGCTTTTGCTGAGTTTAATGTAGTAAAATATAAAACCAATAGACTTTTAAAGGATAGGGTTAAAGTATACACTGTTAATAAAGATACTTTGGGGAAAACCAACCATATGGCAATTGTTACCTGTCACTCAACTGAAACAAAATCATTGCCTGACTCAGGGCAACCCTACACCATAATTGACAATTCTGCAAGCCATTCCATGGCATACTTCTGAAGGGCTCTAGAATTTGTCTAGTTCAAAGCAAATACCCAAAGAACAGTCATTTGGTCAGTTTGCTCTTGTCTATTCCTAAATCCTGTCCTGTCATGTGTAGAAATTGTGGCAGGGCCGAGACCGGTTTGGCTCAGTGGATAGAGCATCAGCCTCTGGACTGAAGGCTCTCAGGTTTGATTCCAGTTATGGGCATGTACATTGCTTGCTGATGCATCCTTGGTGAGGAATGTGCAAGAGGCAGCTCGTCGATGTTTCTCTCTCATCGATGTTTCTAGCTCTCTATCCCTCTCCCTTCCTCTCTGTAAAAAATAAATAAAATATATGTTTTTAAAATTGTGGCAGGTATCATGAATCAGTACCTAACCATCAACAAAGCTGTGTGATTGTCTACCTGCTGCTCTCACAAATATCTGAATATTTAGAACTTTAGCCCAATTTATCTGATACTAAATTAAATCCAAAGAGAATGTAACATATGTTTTTTTTTTCTTTATATTGTTGATACATACACATATTCTTTGGACAGTTATGTATTAAGCTTTCTCTATGTGTCTAACAGAGCACTAAATCTTCTCTGGATTAGGAGGAATATTACTATTTTATAATCATTTTTGTTGTATTTATGAATCATGGTGTGTCATTTCCTTCAGAAGGGTTTGGGGTTTGAATCTGTTTCGTTTACATGGAAATCGATTTAAGGAAACTGGAAAATATATAAAGGGTGGAAACAATGTTTTGGAAATGATGTAAATATTATTGGCAAAGCTTATACTTGTTTCTATGTGTACCAGTGATGCATATATCCAAATTTAACTTGATGAAAATCACAGGAAATACAACTCTAAATACCAGAAGAAGCACTTTCCTTAACAAGTAGAGCTTGCTGATGCAAGCCTGATAATACAAGTGCCAGCCCATCCCATCTTGGTTGACCAAATTAGAAACTCATTTAGTACGCAGGAGATTATCGTGCTCTAATAAATCCCTAAACGTATTCCTCACCTGCATCAAAGGGATTGCCCAAGTTAAATATAGAAGCATGTATCTGGAGAGACAGAATTGTGTTGCTTGGCATGTTTTGATTCAGCACTGCATATTTATGTGGTAGTGGCCAGTATGGGGTGCTATGAAGTTTGAACACTTTCCTTGCCACCAATTAGCCAAGGCAACTTGGAGGGCCTCTTAGTCTCCCCTGTTACTACAGTAATTATAAGAAGAGTGACTTGTACTAAATGCTTTCTAATCTTCTTAGTGGATAAAAGTTTGGTTAGTTTAATACCAGTTAATAGTAAGGGAAATAAAAACCCTGTCCTGCGTCGTGGTGTATATAGAGTTTAGCTAATGATTCAGATAAAGGTTATATAAAACATACACACACACACACACACACACACACACACACACACACACACCAAAAAAAAAAAACAACACGCCTTCTAATGTGTTTTTCACCCCAGAAATAATTGACAAAACTTAAATGGAAGCAAAAAGAGATAGGATGAAACCTTTCAGGGTAGTGCTTGTGTCTTTAGAGAGAAAGAGAGAGATCAGATGGACTCAGATTATTGGGAAAATGGTAGCCAAGCAACTGCTTGCAAAGCGACCAAAGGGAGCCTTCTTCAAAGGGATGGGCGCATTGCTGCGATAATCCATGGTTTAGCCTTTGACAGGCTTGCATCTCAGCACTCACTCCTGTTTGAGCTATTATGTGCTGACTTCAGCCCGGGAGCACTGAAATTGGGGCATGACTGCACATTTCATTATCAATGCTGCCCTTCCGAGCGCTAGGAAAATAAAACTTAAAAAAAAACAACCACCTTTACCTACCAATCTAATAATAGGAGGGATACAAAGATACTAAAGTTGCTTTGTTAAATTATTCATTGATAGAACAAAATCAAGAAATGCAAGATTCCTTAGATGAACAAATAGTGGTATGATTTTTTTTTCAATGAAATAACACTGCTCTAACTATTAAACTAGCTTAGCAACCAGTGAGAGACCTTGTTCGGCTAAGTAAAACTGAGTAGTCACATTTTATAGAAATGACTGGACCTGGGTCTGAAATAAAGAAATCTGTTTTGGAAAATATGCCATTACAGGAAACAAAAATATCAGACCATCTTATTCATATAAGGCTTTTAAATCAATAGAATGTTATTTTCGGATATTCATACATGAGAATTTTTACTTTTGTGTTAGCTTGAAAAACACATAAGGAGTCCTGATAGTTACATTTATAAAATTAAAAGAAATACAGACAATGAGGGCCTATTTTCGTATTATACAACATTATCTGTTATTCCGATGAAAACCAGTGATCATTTTTTCCAATAAGCATATACTGTGCTTCCACTTACACTAAAGAGATATATAAAAAAATAAGGACCCTGTACTTGAGAAGCTTAATGCTAGTAGCAAAGTAATAGAATTCTATTAGAATAGAGAAATAACATTGTATGGGACTATAAAGTGATGATATCTATTAATATATAATGAAACTATATAACATACATAGGTATAATATTGCATTCTACAGAATGTAGAAGCATTTCAGAATTTATGTAGATAAGCCAGATGCGTTTTGGTTGATGACGCAAAAGGATGGAGCTAGATGTGGGCAGCTGGAAATTGTGCATATTAAAGAGTTGTGGCAGTAGTGGTGAGTATGATGAGAATGGCAATATTGAGAAGAAAGAGAAGGAGATTATTAGATAATACCATAGAGCTTGCTATATGCTAGATATTTTTTCTAAAACTTTTTGCATATATGAATTAAGTTAATCCTCACAAAAATCCTTTGAAATATGCACTACTTTTAGCTGAGTTCTACAGTTAGGGAAATCCTTTGACAGAGGAGTTAGCCTGCTCAAGGTCACAGCAGGTGAGTGTATGGTTGATGTTAAAATTGAGGCAAGCCTATGGAATGTGAATGTGAATTTTTCATGGAAATACTGATAAGTATTGTTTTTCACATCACTCAAACATCTAGTATGGCAAACAGAAATGTCTATGTAATATGGTGCATGGCAAGGGTGGGTGTACAATATGGCAAACTGAAGAAGATGGATGACCAACTGGAGAACTTACAGCTCATCTCCATGTGCCAAGTGTACCCCACCTGATATGAACCCCTAGCAAGCCTACCCAAAGTTATCACATCATCCAACTTTGCAAGGAATCTGAAATCAGGCCTAACTGGCATGGCTCAAGTGGTTGAACATTGACCTAGAAGGTCATGGTTCAATTCCCAGTCAGGGCACATGCCTGGGTTGTAGGCTCAATCCTCAGTGTGGGGAATGCAGGAGGAAGCCTATCTATGATTTTCATCATTTATCTCTCTCTCACTCTCTCTCTTTCCCCTCTTTTCCTCCCCCTCCCTCCCTCCTCCATCTCTTCCTCCCTCCCTCTCTTTGTCTCCATTTCTCCCTTCCTCTCAGAAATCAATAAAAACATGTTGCAAAAAAGAATCTGAAATCTGGATTCATAAGTGAAACCTCCACATTATCAAATAATTGGCATTTAATTTAAAAATATAAGATAAATTATTAGGTAGGCTCCAGAGAACATATCAGTCATTGATCCCAATGAGGCCTGGAAGCCACTAGGGTACCATTCCATCATTCTAGAGGCATTTACTGTCTTTTCCAAGTTTCTTGTAATTTGAACTCAGAATAAAGTACACAGTAGTTAAAAGTCACTTCTACTCTATATTAATATTGCTAATTGCTTAGTGAGTTGATGTCAGTGCTAAAATGTTTGCTTTAAGAATAAACACAGAAGCATGTGAAGATCAAAGTTCAGCGACATGTTTATAGTTTGTTGCCTTAGCTTTTATGTCCAACTTTGTTAGCGTTCCTAGGTTTCCTCTGATTAACTCTTCTGAGCTCTGGTTGTCTCAGTCCATCTCTCTTACAACAGATTATGAAGGTCACTGGAAAAAAAGAAATATCTTATTTCCAAAATATAAGTTATAAAGTCCTGTTAGGAACGCACATGACAATACTAAAGTCAAATGCCATGAAATGCCACAACAAAAAATTGATACATGCACTCATATTTCATTTGCAAAGCACTATGCATTAGTTGATAGTTATTTCAAATCCACTGCCTCACTTGTCTTCCTTGCTTTGTTCTTCCATCCTCTTTTCCTTCTTTTCTCTCTTATTTCCACCCAATTTGTTCATATTCTGTGCTTTCTGTCTCTTAATATCATTATCGGTGATCTCTAATCAAATCATGACTTGATTATTTTGACACCAGATGCTCCTTTATAAAATAAGGAAGTAAAATTATAAAAAGTTTGATATGATGCAGAATGTCCTGGGTAGAGAGATATAAGTGGTGATAAGTCTTGGTACCACACCATGTGAGGAGTAGTTAAAGAAACCAGGTAAAGAAAGAAATTATATTTAGGGGAAATATTATAGCTGTGCTGAAATATTCAGAAGGTCACCAATGAACAAGCTCTAGTGTTTAGATAGTTTAAAATAATATTCTGTTTTGAAAGTGTAGAAGCTATGGGAGGCATATTTTAGTTTAATAATAAGTGAAATGCCTATGCATGAAGAGGGCTGCCTATACATGGCTCAGTGGTTGAGCTTACAATATAGTGTAAGCTCAAAAGTAATTAAGCGTAATATGAAGGCCGAGACCGGTTTGGCTTAGTGGATAGAGCATCGGCCTGCGGACTGAAAGGTCCCAGGTTCGATTCTGGTCAAGGGCATGTACCTTGGTTGTGGGCACATCCTCAGTAGGGGGTGTGCAAGAGGCAGCTGATCGATGATTCTCTCTCATCAATGTTTCTAACTCTCTATCCCTCTCTCTTCCTCTCTGTAAAAAATCAATAAAAATATATTTTAAAAAAAGAGTGATATGAAGTCCTTGAATTGCCACAAAGAGCAAGTTGACCTCTAAAGAAGTCTAGAGAGAATATATATATATATATATATATATATATATATATATATATATATAAAGCCTAAGCAACCTTTCAACTGTTTGATGTTTGACCAGTAGTTATGATACACACTGGCCATCAGGGGGAAGACCCTCCAAACAGTAGGTTAGCTTGTTGCTGGGGTCTGGCCAATTGGGGCTGGGCAAGATGGGCCAGAATCACTATGAGGCCCTCCCACAGCCCCTCCCCTGCCCTGATCATGGACCAATGGGGTCTCTTGGCCTGGACTGCATCCTCTCGCAATCTGGTAACCCTTGGGTGATGTTTGCAGGCCAGGCTGAGGGACCCTACCAGCACATGAATCTGTGCACAAAAACTCTAGTATTAATATGAAGTAATGTCATCATGTAAAATACTTTCTGCAATATTATAGAGGAAACCATGTTATCTAAACTAACCATAAACACTCAGATTACATCATAAGTCAACATTAATAGAGACCAAGGATCCATTAGTATATAAAGTATTAATAGGTATCACATTCACTTGTGATATTGAGTTTGTTTTCTCAGTGTGTTGAACATCAAGTTGACAACTGACATATCTAGGGAAACATGTAACGAAACCTCAAATGTTTCCTTAAGTTTTCCCCTCTATAACATATTTATACATATTATAAATTGAACAGTTAGATAGTTTTATTTTTAAGTTCAAGAAGGTTTCATATCACTTTCTTCTTGCTTGCATTTTCCATAAAGCTTTTAAAAAGCATGCACATTATTTCTGCTTTTCATTACTCTATACATAACAATAGTTTGTCCAAAGTATTTTGATCTCACTATTGTAACTGATGTTTTCAAATGGTTGTTGATGATTTTCTAGGAAAATCAGACAGTTTAAGAGTACTCAGGATCCAGCTGGCATGGCTCAGTTGTTGAGCATGGACTTAGAAACTAGGAGGTCGTGGTTTGATTCCTGATCTGGTCACATGTCCATGTTATGGGCTCTGTTTCAAGTAGGGGGCATGTGGGAGACAGACAATCAATGATTCTCTGTCATCAAAGATGTTTCTATCTCTTTCTCCCTCTTTCTTCCTCTCTGAAACCAATAAAAGTACTTTTTAAAAAAGGAGAAGAAAAATGTTTTTAATTCAAATCAGATGGTTAATGTTCCAGTCATTTCTTTGCTTTCACAATTTCATTCTGTCTTGGAGTGTATTACAAAGTTAGTATGAGGTAAATATTGGAGGTAAATATCCCCGAATGTTGGTATTGAGTGGTGTTTGTCACCTTTACTTTAAGAACATACCAGGCTATGGTAGAAAATTCTAGTTGTTATCAGAGGAAGTGCATTTTAAATAACTACCTACTAATAGTGCTTTGCAAATGAAATAAAAACAATTCCCTAAACGATTATGTTGAATATAACCAAGGTTTATAGAATATCCTTATGAAAAAACAACACAGACTGCATTGTTATCTCAGCCTGTGGCCCTGAAAATTTTACTCGCTACTATTATTCTCCACAGGTTTCAGCATGTCATGCTTCACTGTCCACCAGTTGTCAGGGAAAAATGTTTGTACCCTGGAGAAAATGAGATCAGTCTTCCCACTAAGCAAATTGATATTGATGCCTTTTGTCCTGGAAATGCACCTGCAATTTTATTAATGTTCTTATTTGGATCATTTTGTTTTAACTGGTTAATTTTTTCAGGTTATTGTTCATGGGGAGGGATCCGCAGAGAGGGGGGCATAGGAAAGGGAAGAGCAACACACAGCTGGATTTGGGGTGGGAATGTATAGCTTGGATCACTCAAACTTATATTTTAATTTAAGTTTGAAATATTTTTTATAGATTAGTCAGGTGATCTCATCTCTGCAGCATTTGATAACATTTGGGGTACATATCTCAACTCCCTTTTTCCCTCTGTGTGTGTTTTTCTGTGTCTGTTTCATCTCTTTTACTATTCAGTAATACCTCCTAATAATCAGACCAGTATAAAAATTTCTTAAAGCTCATTTGAAAGGTTTGAATAAATATGGGGGTGAGAAGGAATTGTTAAACAGACATTTTTATTTCCATATATATTTCTTCATATTTTGTTTGTTTTCCACTATTCTGTATTCTTTAAAATTGCACCACCAGCTTATATCCATAGAAAGAAAACAATTTAAGTAGGAGAAGCCCTTCAATGTTGTTTTTTATTAAACTCAAACAAAAGGAAAACTTCTGCATTTATTTCATTGAGAATTCAACCCTTTAAAAGTTTTATGAATTGTGAAACATAATCTGATTCCATATCTAGGGAGGGAAAAGGACATTTTACTTTCATTAAAGAAAAAATGCCTAAAAATTTAGACAGTAGATTTGCAATTAAAGATAACCATATGTATCCCTATCTGGTTTGGCTCAGTTGATAGATCTCCACCTGCAGACCAAGGGGTCCTGGGTTCGAATCCCATTAAGAGCACATGCCAAGATTGCTGGCTGGTTTGATCCCCGGTGAGAGTGTGCAGGAGGCAGCAGATGAGTGATTCTCTCTCATCATTAATATTTTTATTTCTCTCTCCCTCTCCCTTCCTCTCTGAAATCAATAAAAATATATTTTTAAAAAGATAACTGTACGTAATTCCACAGAAATGGGTTTTTCACTGAAACTAAATGACCTGCAGCATTATAGAGTTGACGGCCATTCATTTAATCAGAAACCAGAGTAAGGGAAGCCAGGATTTTCCTCTACATCTAGTACCAATATTGTGCTTAGGGTTTAAATAAAATGAAAATAATAAGGTGGAAAATTAGAGTATGTTTGTTGAATGTTGACTGATTTGAACCTGTGACTTTTATATAACTTAGGAAAGAAATAACCCAGGTTTTTTCCTGTACTTTTAGTGGGAAGGCATGTCAAAACCATTGAGGCTGAGAACTTTCTCTAAAAGGGATTTCAAACAATTTATAAAAAGATGTTTGGGAACTTTACGAAGAACTGGCTAATGTTGGAAAATCTTGTGTTCAAGGCAGGACAGAGCCACCTGATGCAAAGTTGCTGTCTGTTGGCTTCCAAAGAATGTCATTGACCGTGGCTTGCTTGGAATGTCAGTTAATTGGAGAGTTTTGCAGTTTGTAACATACAAATAGAAGCTCATTGAAAAAAACATATGCTATTTCTCATGTGCTTTGTTCTTGAGTGAGGAACTATATATTATGCATATGCTATAACACATATGAATGTAATGTACATGGATATGCTTGTAGACATTAATAATCTACTTTATTCTAGATGATGACCTTTTTATATTTTTATAATAGCCATGGTTTTTTTGTATATGGACTAGTAGTGGCATACAAGATGATTTGTTTCTCTCATAAAAGACACCACTCTCTTTATTCAGTGTGTTTGTTATGTCTTAATTTCTCAATGTTCCCTATCCCAATAGTTGTATGATTCCTAGGCAGACTTAGAATAGAAAAAAAAAAACATACAGGGCAGGGACTTGTCTCAGTACTGCTTAAATCAGTTCTATATCCAGATATAATAACCCAGTATGTGAAAGAGAAAATTTTCACTGCTTTGAGTAAAGAATAAAACATTTGATTGTAGCTGTCCTAGTTTCTTTGTATGCCTTTAAGATTCATTAAAATATGTGTTCTATAAAGCTACTTGTAAAACTTTGTGATTATTTTAAAGAAAAAAAAACCTAGATTATAAAGTAATATTTACCTGTGATTCAGAAAATATACAGGGAGGACACATTATTTTAAATAATATTAATACTAAGGGTCTCAAAAGTGCAATAACTTAAAAACAATAAAGATACCAAAGTTATCCATCAAAAATGGAACTAAGAGTCAATTAAGTAGTTTCCAGTACCTTTGTTCTTAAATATTAAGAAAGTGCAAAACAATAAGCATCCTGACATGCAGTAAATTGAGAAACATTGTTTTCTAGATTTCCTCAAAGATTGTGAAAATACACATAACAAAATATTTATTCAAGGAATTTTCATGTTTGTGCACTGGTGGGTTCCCTCAGATTGGCCTGTGCCCTCTTGCTATCTGGAACCCCTTGGGCGTTATCAGAGAGGTGGTTTTGGACCAATCCCACAGGCCAGGCTGAGGGATCCCACTGGTGCATGAATTAGTGCATAAGGCCTCAAATATAAATATAAATATAAATATAAATATAAATATAAATATAAATATAAATATAAATATAAATATAAATAAATAATATAAATGTCAGGAAGACATATTCTCCAGATATTGGTTGGGATAATGTAGAATGATACATATTAGAAGGGAACATATGTATCAGGCACTGTGTTAAATGCTAGTTATCATCTCATTTAACTCTCACTACATTCCTATGGGTACTATTATTGCTCCTACTAGAGGCCAAGTATACAAAATGCATCCATTCTGGGGGGTTGTCCCTTAGCCTGACCTGTGCCTTCTCACAGTCTGGGAGACCTTGGAGGATGTCTTACTGATTATGTAGGCCCCCTCTCTGCAGGGAGAGTCATGAGCCCAGCTCAGGGCTTCTGGCTGAGCAGTGCTCCCCCCTGTGGGAGCACACTGACCACCAGTGTGCACTCCTGTGTTGAGTGTCTGCCCCCTGGTAGTCAGTGCACATCACAGCAACCGATTTTATAGCTGTTTGGTCAATTAGCATATTAGCCTTTTATTATATAGGATTTTGTAGCTAACAAGCTGAAGACCAGAGAGATGAAGTGATTTTTCTAATGTCTCTTAGATACATTTTCTGCCTTAATGAGCAATGACATAATATTGCGCACAAATTCTGCCTCATACCCAAAGGACCGGGTCTCTGATTCCAGGCTTGGCCTGGGGGTCCTCCTTAGGAACCAGAATTCAGGCTAGCCCCGCCCTGAAGGTTTGTTCTCAAGTATCCACTCAACCTTTCCCATACAGCCCTTCCCCGAAAGACAGTAGCAGTGAATCTGATCAAGGACATGTAAGTGTGAACCAGGAAAAGAAAGAAATTTAGTCTTTCCCCAATTCTTGTGGATGCCTATTCCACCTGGTCCAATCTTCCCCTTTGCCAGACTCTCACATCGAAGTACCTACACTTCAGTCTGGATAGCTTTGAAAATTATTTCCTTACCATGAGTATACAAATTCACTTCAAGGAAACTGACCAGTAAAGTCAGTTCCAAATTTACCAGTCTGCTGCAAAATATTTTATTTTTCTCATAAATGCAGCGATTTTTTAAAATATATTTCTGCGTATATATGCCTATTTTAAATATATATTAGAAATGAGTTTTCTAAAAATATTAGATATGTAATGTGTTTCTGGGAATTATAATGAATCCATTTAACTTGGCATTACTGTTTTATTGAGTGTTTTCTTAGTTGACAACTTCTTGGTTTTATTTCACATTTCTAGATTGTTTTCTATTTATGAGAAATGCCTACTTAAGAAATTTTAGAAAATACACTTAAGTTAAAAAATTACTATTAATCTCACTGCCTAGATAGAGATAATCATTTATTAGATTTTTGTGTATATTTTTCTCCATTTACATTGATTTTTAATTTCAGTGAAAGGAGACCTCAATTTCTTTCTTATAGCTTTTGCTTTAAGTGATGAATTTTCTTTACCTTTGTTGAGAATATCATAGCCACTCCTTAAAAAGTCCTTGTTTTTTATGGGTCAAATTATTTTTTTATATTTATAATATACAGATATCATTGTTATCCAAGGAAGGTATGAAAAGCATGTATTTGAACAAAATATGATGCTATGTTTCATGCAATAGATGTAAATGTCTTCTTGTATTTCTTTGTCCTTAAAGACCTGTTGATCTTTATACTTACTATGAATTTTAGGAGGGTGCTGTGTTTTTTTGTTTTTCCTTCCTTGCTAGGCTGCTCTTATTAACAGCTAGAGTCATAGTAATGAAGGCTATTCTCACCATATCCTTCACTTGAAGGTAGTCTTTGCAAATCCAGAGGCCTTTTCTTCGTAAATCCGCATTGGTGTAATTTAGTGGTTTTCAAATTTGAATGCATAACTGAATCACTAATATGTTTGGAACTTTAAAGACAACAAATGTTGAAGTTCCACCTCAATCACAGACCACAAGATATTCCCACTGCTTCATGGTTGAGAACCCCTCATTGAACCAATTCCACTAACCCACATTCTATCATAGTAACTGGCATGGGGTAAATCCAATAAATATATGTTTTTTGCCCAACTGACACAGCTCAGAGGTTGAGTGTCGCCTTATGAACCAGATCATCACAGTTTGATTTCCAGTCAGAAAGGGCGCATGCCTGCATGGCTGACTAGATCCCCAATGGGGACATGCAGGGGATAGCTGATCAGTTATTCTCTCTCATCATTGATATTTGTACCCCTCTCTCCCTCTCACTTCTCTCACTTCCTCTCTTAAATATATATATGACACATGATTTTACATAAATAGAATTCTGGCAAGATATGCCCATGTAAATCATAGAGTGTTGTTACTCGGTGACCTTAATATATATTTTTAAATATGTTTTATTATTTTTTTACAGAGAGGAAGGGAGAGGGTCAGAAAGTCAGAAACATCGATGAGAGTGAAACATCTATCAGCCGCCTCCTGCACAACCCCCTCTGGGGATGTTCCCGCAGCTAATATACATGCCCTTGACCTGAACCAAACCTGGGACCACTAAGTCCGCAGGCCAAAGCTCTATCCACTGAGCCAAACCGGTTTCGGCGACCCTAATATTTTTGTAGGGAAATAAATTATATATTTCTCATAATTTTCTTAAATGACAATAGTCCCCTTCCAAAGAAACATTTTTATGCTGTGAGCTTCTAAATGTAATTTGAATTCATGGCAATACTGCATTTGTCATTTCTTTTAGCATCTTTTGGGAAGCCTGCTTGGAGATAAGAATTTAATTGGTATGTTTTGTACTTTTGCTAGTACCTTGAGAGCAATTTTGTTTTGCTTTTAATGACAATACAGATTAAATAAATCCAAATATCCTGGACACAGCTGATAAAAGTTTGGTTGTTTATTTGGCAGGTAAATACCTCAAGCTGGCATTCATTGTTTGTAGCACTTTGAAATGCAATTGATTGATTGATTGATTGATTGATTAAGACACACTTTAATTCTTTTACACTGAAAGGTATCTGTGCTCTTTGAATGTTTAATTTCCCTTGATTATCACCATGACCGTTTTTAGGATTCACTTGAAAAATATTTAACTCTATTCCAAACTAGAATGCCAATGTTTATTGGTATACTCCTCAGTGCAGTAATCTATAATAATAATGAAATGGTAATTTGCTAATTAGGCTGGGCATCTTCTGGACGCCATTCCAGATGTCCTTCCTGAGGGAAGCCAGTCCAGGTCCCGGATGCATGCAGGAGGCCCTATGGAAGCCAGCCTGGGTCCTGGGTAGCTGCAGGTGGCTGGAGGAGGGAAGCAGCCCAGATTCTGGGTGCCTGCCAGCCGCCAGAGGAGGGAAGCCTGGGTCCCAGGTGCCGGAGGGAAGCTGGTGCCAGCAGCAGGGGGAAGGAAGGCATGCTCTTGCACGGATTTTTGTGCATCTGGACTCTCTCTATATAAAATCACAATCCTCTCCCCCGAAACAATCAGTTCTGTGGTCGCCTTAGTTGTGCTCTATTAAAGGATTGTTTGAAGTTGAAAAACATAAAAGGTTTAATGAAACACTTTCAAATATAGTCATTGTCCTTACAATCCAATTGCGTGTGTAAGTGTTCTGCCAGAAGAAGAATATTGGTGCAGCCAAGGTCATTATAAAATAAGTCTACATATATTGATGTGAATATGCACTATAGATAATGCCTACCCACGAATCTAATTTTTAAAGATATATGTTATTGATTTTTTACAGAGTAGAAGAGAGAGGGATAGAGAGTTAGAAACATCTTTCAGAGAGAAGCATCGATCGACTGCCTCTTACACACACTGGAGATGTGCCGGCAATCAAGGTACATGCCCTAGACCAGAATCGAACCTGGGACCTTTCAGTCCACAGGCCAACATCCACTGAGCCAAAC
Source organism: Vespertilio murinus (assembly GCA_963924515.1). Lineage (NCBI taxonomy): Eukaryota > Metazoa > Chordata > Mammalia > Chiroptera > Vespertilionidae > Vespertilio > Vespertilio murinus. The sequence continues at coordinate 16,272,213 of OZ004710.1, forward strand.
CGGTTTCGGCAATAATCTAATTTTTATGTTATATTTTCCTCAAACACTGGCCAATCTTTGGGAGAAAATACCTGTATTGTAGGGACAGTTGCCAACTATAATAAGCATTATTTAATGGAAGCTCAGAGTGTTCACCCACTGTGGTTATTGCATGCACTTACCCAATGACATTTGAACAAGTTGCTTTTTAATAATTTATTCAGGTGCTAATATCCAATTCAAAATATTCGTTCCCTGGAAATACCTCCTTGAAACAAGTAAATTATTTAAACAAGAAAAGCATGTAAGCAATCTATACTAATAAAAGAGTAACATGCTAATTAGACCTGGAGACCTTCCAGAGACCTTCTGGACAAAGCTGGGGGCTTGGCCAGCTTGCAGACCACCGCCAAAGGGCCCTCAGCCCCTTGCCCAGGCCCACCCTGCCCCCAGTGGGCACTCTCACCCTGATGGGGGCGTGACCAGCCTGCAAAAGGTCCTCATCCCCTAGCCCAGGCTGGCCATGCTGAGCATCAGGGACCCCCACCCCGATGTGGGTGTGGCCAGCCTGCAAACCACCCCAGCCCCTCGCCCAGGCTGGCACCACCCATGCACCAGTCTCTATCTATACTAATAAAAGGGTAATATACTAATTAGACTGGGAGACCTTTGGGACATTCAAGCTGGCAGGAGGCAGTTGGGGGTAAGAAGGCTGGTAGGGGGGCAGTTGGGGGCAAGTAGGCCAGCATGCAGAGTGGTTAAAGGATATCAGGCAGGTAGGCAGGTGTGTGGTTAAGAGTCAGTGGTCTCGGCTTGCAAGAGGGATGTCTGACTGCCAGTTTAGGGTTTGCCAGTTAGAGTGCAGGCTGGGCTGAGGGAACCCCCCTCCCATGCCTGAATTTCATGCACCGGACCACTAGTATATATATAAAGTGTTTACAGGTAATAATTATATTACATGCATACTATATGTTGTAACATAGAATATTAGGGGCCCAGTTCATGAATTCATGCATCTTGAAAGGAACTGTGGGGCCCGAGGCTGCAGTAGGCACATGAGCAGGTCTCCTCCCATCCTCCACGCCCCAGGCTGGCCCCTCCCACCATAGCCCCCAGTTCCCTGCCTGCCAACAGCCCTGCTGCTGCCACTCCCACACGCTGATGGTGCCAGCCCCACTCACATCTGCTGATGGTGCAGAGCCATTGGGGCCAGTGCCAGCAGCTGGTGTGAGTGGCATCTGCTGCCTTGATCACCTCTCAGGAGCAGGGGGTGATAGAGAAGCCCTGAGTAGTGATCGGGGCCAGCAACTGCGGCTTACACCTGCTGATGGCACTGAGAAATCGGGGCCGGGCACTGGCCACAGGTGCCAGTGGGGCCAGTGCTGGAAGTAGATTTGAGCCCTGAGTGGGACCACAGCATGCAGAACCCATGAATTTTCAGTAACTACCAGAGGCTTGCCCCAGTGACAACAACTGGTGCCCCACCTTGGTCTGCGCCCCCAACTCACCTGCTCTACCATCCTGCCATGGCCAAAGCATGCCATGTCCATGTGTGCCCTCTGGTGGTCAGCGCATGTCATAGTGACCAATTGTTGGGTTGTTTGGTTATTCCACCTTTCGGTCTATTTGAATATTAGCTTTTTATTATATAAGAAGCATACATTTTCAAGATGTTAGGGTAAAAGAGATTAATCAAATCAAATCAATCAAATCAAATTCATTAAATCAAATAAAAAAGAGATTGAAGGGGTAAGTTATTTCAGTATTAAACTTCAAAAAGTATGCACTTTGCTTATCCCAGAATTGTTTGAGGTCATTCAGAGATCATGTAGAAAAATGTAACATGGTGAGAAAAATTCAGATCTAATTCTGGTTCTGCAAAAACAACAACCAAAAACAACAACAACAAAACACAAATAAGGCATACCTTTCCGTCCAAAATTTTCATATCAGGTGGGATCAGTATTACATAAATATGAAACACTCATTTGAGCTATAAACTTAGTCACTATGCACATTGCTAAATGTAACTTATTGTTACTTTATTAATTTATTCAATCCGTGTTAGTTTATTCAATCAGAATGTCAGTAATAGACTTTATAACTTCCCCTTAAGACTGAGAAGGCAGTGGGACACATACACTTTGACTGTTTTTTCACTTTCACTAATTATTGTACATGCGTCATGGGAAGCAGAAGAGGGATACAAAATTAACCTGCAAAAGTGTCTGTTGCTTTTGCTTTTGTTGTTTTTACATCCACTTTGATTGGTCTTTCATAGCATTTTTAGTCGGACTTGTGGAACTAAAAGGAAGGTTCTCATTTTTATATTCTAATGACTGTACACACATTTGAATGCCTAAATACACACATAAGATAAAGTCTCTTTTCTAAGAGTGCAGAGCCAATAGTGAAGCTGTCCCCCTTAAGAACAAGACAAAGATATATTATTAAGGCCATTACTTTTCTTTAAATCTTTTTAAAATATAGTTTTATTGTCGAAACCGGTTTGGCTCAGTGGTAGAGCATCAGTCTGCGGACTGAGAGGTCCCGGGTTCGATTCCGGCCAAGGGCATGTACATTGGTTGTGGCCACAACCCCGGTAGGGGGTGTGCAGGAGGCAGCTAGTTGATTTTTCTCTCTCATCGATGTTTCTAGCTCTCTATCTCTCTCCCTTCCTCTCTGTAAAATATCAATAAAATACATTATATATATATATATATATATATATATATATATATATATATATATATAGTTTTATTGATTTCAGAGAGAAAGGAAGAGGGAGAGATAGAAACTTCAGCAATGAAATTGATTCATTGATTGGACTACCTCCTGCACGCCTCCTACTGGAGATCAAGCCTGCAACCAGGGCATGTGCCCTGACAGAGAATTAAACCATGAAGTCCTGGTCCATAGGTAGACACTCAACCACTGAGCCATGCCAGCTGGGCAAGGCCATTTCTTCATACTCCTAAGGTATCCAATGAGTTGTTTTAAGCATTCAGCCCATTTTCAAATATCAGTTTGTATCGGTCATTCCAATAGTTAAGATCAGTCTTCCCCATTTCTTACCTTCTGATCTGTACTTTACTAGGTGTGCATTTCCAGGACATTTTTATCTACATGGAAAATCACTTGGTTGAATTCAGCATCCCATCCCACAACACTCAGAGGCTAATTCCAGCAATTATTGTGAGGGTAAACATACACATGCTTCAGCTTATCTTTTAAATTGGTGTTGCACAAATTGAATAGACCTTGAACTTGCAGATTGCAACAGAAGTATCGGGGAAAGCACATTCACCAAAAGACTAGGTCTGTAGCAATTGTGTGTTTTTTTTTTGTTTGTTTTTTTTTTTTCCTACAGCAGTTGCTTTTGAGGTGATCAGATGTGATAGACTTCATCAAGTCTTTAAAGTATCTCACACCTGAGATCATAGGCTCAGCAAATCTGCCAGAGTTGAATGGCCACAGTTTCAATGACCTTATTGACTTCTAAACTCTTCTTTTGATTATGCCCAGAGTCGCTATGCTTTTGCTCTTGGATATAAGTATGTATGATTTTGTAAAAGTTTGTCAAATTAAAGCTGAAACCTCTCTATCCAATTTACCAGAAAGGACACCAATTTTCTGGTCAATTATATTGTGTTAGAAAGGCTTCAAAGATGTGATAACACTTCAAAATGGTCCAACTCATACTGAATGAGAAACTTGTCATCTCTGGGTAAGAGTTAATTCTATAGTTCTTTAATTTGTCCCTTCTTTTGGGTTCTCCTAAGCCAAGTAAATCAGATTCTAGAGCTTAAGTTTGTAAACTTTTTGTTATATTGCCTCCCTTAATGGATAAGGTACAATTTGGTATATCAGTTGAACTAGCAATACAATAATTACAGCATAATAGCAGCAATTTATAGGCATCAGTAAAGTGTTTTAAATGAAAGGTTGGTATTTTCTCAGTAATCACAATAGAGTCAATAATGTCCCTTTAGTCTTTTTACATGAGGCACAATACTTTAAAACTGTCAAAAAAATGTCAATCACATTATTTACACATTACTATATTTTATAGCTTTTTAAGTATTTGTGTATTAGTTTCTCTCCTTTCTAGTATAACATGGTTGCTAGACCCTTAGCTTGGAGTCCAACTCTTTGTTCTTATCTGGCTTCCAGTATTTTCAATTTATATAACTTCATGAAAATTAGTCTTCTCTGCTTCAGAGATCTCACCTTTAAAATGGGGATATGAGCCAAGTCGGTGTGGTTCAGTGGTTAAGCGTGGGCCTAAGAACCAGGAGGTCAGGGTTCGGTTCCTATTTGGGGCATAAAACTGGGTTGCAAGCTTGATCCCCAGTGTGGGGCATGCAGGAAGCAGCTGATCAATGATTCTCATTTCTATCTCTTCCTCTCCCTTCCCCTCTGAAATCAATAAAATATTTAAAAATGAATAAATAAAATAGGAGAAATAGAGCATCTGTCTCACAGTTTTGCTTGAGATTTATGTTAGGTAATTTGCAGAAGTGGTTTAACATATTGCTGTACAAAAATGTAAGTACACAATACATAGTACCTATTAATATTGTTAGATTTTCATATCTTGAGAATATATATATATATATATATATATATATATATATATATATATTCTCTCTCTCTCTCTCTCTCTCTCTCTCTCTCTCTCTATATATATATATATATATATATATACCACTTCTGGTATATTATGGGTAATTTCAGGAATGTATTTAGCTATCAGTATCAGAAAGCCTTATCAGTAGCTTAAACAGATAAAGGAATATGTTTTCTCATATAAAAACAATACCACAAGCTAGCATTTGGGCACTGGTGCCATGAAAAATTCAAGTTTCTTCACTCTTTCTGTGCCACCATTTTTTAGCTTGTGGATTTTCACCTGGTGCTCACAGAATTGTTGGCAATAAACCAGAATTTATGTTCACATTCTAGAAAGATATGACTAAAAGGGCTAAAGGGTAAGCAAAAAGGCTGGGGTGATGCTAGGGGATGCTGGTTGAGTCTATCCATGTTAACAATCCTTCCTGGTATTCTATCAAAAGATTTCTGCTTGCATCTTTTTGGCAAGAAATTGAATCTGTAGCTGCCCTTAGCTGCAAGAATGTCGAAGAAGGTAAATATGTTAGCCTTCTCGCTTCTCTATAAAGGATAACAATGTAAAAGATTTTTTTCCAAATGCCTCTAGGTTATCTGATCCAAAATACCAACTGTAGTACTCATTAATCAGTCATTCAGTAAACCACAGGAAAAAAAGTCAACATGAAACCCTTTAAATAGAATGCATGAAGTCTTTTTATATAAAATGAAATCCCTAAATATTTAAATATGACGATTCCCTTTATCCTTTATTTTGCCACTAGAATGTTTGAAGGAAAGAATCAAACTCTACACAGATAATTTATTTTGGCAGTGTTGCCATGGTGACAGGGGGAAAAAATTGTCCCTAGAACAAACCCTGAAAAATCTGCTCTTAGCAAATACTCAGAGGTATTTCTGCTGCTACAGATAATCAGAGGAATTGCCAGAAATTAAAATGTGCAAAGGACAAATACAAATCTGCCCCCTTTGCCATGTTGGAGACATCATACCTTTTTAAAACTTTCGTAGTCTTGTCATCACATTAAAAAAAAAAATCTTTCTTTGCAATAAATCTGTGGCAGCTCAGCAATCACTATTTTTATCTCAGTAACCACTCAAAACTTTTGTCAGTTGCAGATGTGTGATCTCAGGAAATGCTTACCTGATATTGTTGTCTTTGCCGGTCCTCCTCAAACGCATCTACTCACAACTCTTTGTACCCTGGGCTTAGTTACATTCTGTGGATTTTTAATCCTGAAAGCCATCTACAGGCTGTACTCAATGCAGCGTGATCTTACTGGTCTTCCCCTTTCCACATCCTGGTATCCTCACATTGATGAATGGAGTCTTTTTATCTATCCCCACAAATACCCTCCTCATTCTCCTTTGAAAGAGATAGCCTTGAACTAGAATCTGTTTTAGTAAAACAAGATGACCTGAACTAAACTGACTCCAGGCTAAGTGACGCGGTGCATTCTTGCTTCCTTATCAATATGTTTCCTAGCTTTATTCACTGATTCACTTTTTGAGTATCAAGTGTGTGCCAGGCACTGTGATAAACATAGACTTGATGGAAATGTAGAACTTAGGGTATGTTCTCAAGGGGGTTACAATCTATTGTGGAAGAATGATTTTGCACTACTGTTAGGATAGCCTTTAATTTGGGGGGGGGGATTCTGGAGCTATAGTTGGTCACCCCTTTAGTCTCCCCTTCTATCAATACCACTTCTAGTTAAATATACACACATACACATTGACGTAAGAATTTCTTAAGGGCAGGAGAGATTCATTCTACCTCTTTTTTGCATTCTATTCTCTACCATAAGCACACAATAGGATCCTAATAAAAATTAGTTTTTCTAAAATATTATGGGAAATTAATATTTTAAAAAATAGAGAGTGGGGATAGAGAAGAAGGATGTTCTTGTAAAAATATCACAACAAAATAGCATATGTGACTCAGTGAAAAATACAGATTAAAGATATAGACTTAAGAATATATCTCTGTGTACGTATATATGTAGTGTGATGTTGTTATGCTATTTGGCAGCAGAGTATAAATTTGGGCATAATCTAAGTAGAGATAAAAGATTGTAATTCCTAGTTCTATGCATTTTCAGTATCCCATGTTCATCAAAATCTATCGAAAAATATAAATAAGTAGCCGAAACCAGACTGAAAGGTCCAGGGTTCGATTCCAGTCAAGGGCATGTACCTTGGTTGCGGGCACATCCCCGGTAGGGCGTGTGCAGGAGGCAGCTGGTTGATGTTTCTCTCTCATTGACATTTCTAGCTCTCTATCTCTCTACCTTCCTCTCTGTAAAATATCAATAAAATATATTTAAAAATATAAATAAGTAACAGTTGATAGTTTCTATTTGTACAGAATTTTATTCCATATTTACTTGTTGTTCTTTCAACATCTGCCTTTGACTTTTTTCTTTAAAATACCTATTTGACATTGTTCAGTTGTTATGCCTATTATTGCTTTTTGCTCATGGAGGAATATTAGATTAAAAGAATATAACTCAATATCTTAGTTCATGCTCAAAAGCACATACCTTCTTTTATACCTTTGGGTGAAAACCAAATGCTCATAGTGTATTCTTTTATGTGAACATCTAGTTATACACACCAACCTCTGATTTTTTTCCATCCTACTTAAGAGTAAGTAGGGCTTGTTTTTATTCCATAGTAAGGCAATCTTTTTCAGTAATATTTCCCAAGAAGTCAGAATCTTTGCAAGTGTTTATATCTGAAATTATGATTCCTTCTCTGTTGGCTCAAAGATCTCACTCATTGGGTTTACAAAACCCTTTCTCTTATTGCTAAAAGCATTTAATGTATGCAAACTCACATTTGCCTTGAGAGCATTTTTTAAAAATAAACTTTTCAAGTTGGAATGTTCTTACTGGATTCAAGCTTTTATGATGCTGTTTGGCTTGGCATATGTTCCTTGTGACATCTGCATTGAAAACACTTTGCATTTGAGAGACTTTCCCTGCCGTATTGGGATATTTCAACTCAAGTTATAGTCATCAGTAGGAACAGAAAGCAAGAATTTCCATCCAAAAGCGGTTTCAGTAGGATATAGCATAAGCACTTTAAAAAGAACAACATCTTCTGATAGGCATGTAGGGCTGTTTCCAAATCTTAGCTATTGTAAATAACTCTGCTATGAACATTTAGCCCATGGGCGTGGGAATTAGGGTAGGGAAGACCTAGGAGTGTGGGTAGGGGTTGAAAAGAAGGGGTGCAAGAGAAGTGGGGAAGAGGAGATTTCTGTCATACTATCAACAATAAAACTATATTAAAAATAAAAAGAACAGCATCCCCCTTCAACCTTTGCCAAATTATTTCAAACAAAGAAACATTATGAGGTTATCTCTTCCAAAATTCTTTTAAGGATCCACAGAAGGTGGTTCTTCTTATCTAAATGGAAAAGCAGTTTTCCTCAAGAAACTTTTCTTTCTGTCTTACCAGATCCACTTAATACCCAGAGTAAAAGTGAATTGATTCACTGTTACCTTTAATGCTGAAGTGTTGGTCAGTGTTTGAATACTCGGGTCTTTCCCAGAAAGTGATTATCAGAATACATTTGGCTTCATATTATAGTCAATACCTAGAGGTTTAGACTGGTTAAATAGTAACCAAGAGGATGGTTATCATTTCCTTAAAATAAACATGTGTGTAGGTGTTTCCACAGCTAGAAGGTACACATCATAAGTGGACTGTTCTTTGATTCTTCACAATGGAACACAGTTGGACAGTTAGCATGTAACCCAAGAAACAATGTTAACCACCCAAATCCCTTACTCTGCCTTCCACAGGCAGCCACTGTTGAGACTTCTGGCAGCATAGCTTTTTTTTTTCATGTATGTACTTTTTATACATGGGATCTTGATATAATTTTGTGTCAGGCTTCTTCTGTTTAACAATATGGTGTGATATATAGCCATACTCTCGCATGTAATTTATGATTGTACTCATTACTATGTAGTATTACAATGTGTGAGATATGGTGATACACATACAGATGAGTTTAAAGTAAAGCTTATAACCAATAAAAAGTAGCTTAACTGAAACATTATAGCTGAGAATTCACACAAGAAGCCACAAAGAGACTTGTAAGAAGGGCTGCACCCAATTGCAGCAGCTAAGAAGCCTGAGGGTTGTCTAAGCTATAAAACCTCACCCGCTGGCTCCTGAGCATGAGGTCTTGCCTACACACTGGAATCCCCAACCCGGAGCAACAGAGGTGGGGAAAAAAGCCTGCTTCTGATGTTGAGAATCAGTGAGTATTCCATCTGCCTGGGGGAAGAATGGATGTGTGATTACACCACCCTATTGTTACAGCACAAGCAAGCGGAGTGTTTGAGTCCTGAAGAGCAGTCTGCTGGCTATATCAGTGTGGACCTGGGAGGTGCTCTTTTTAAGGAGAAGCTCTTGGTGGTGACATAGACAGTGACTGAAATGTGTAGCTTAAGAAGGAGGACATACGCTATTACATCATATAATACATCATGATATATATATGATGCCTGGTGCATGAATTCATGCATGGTTGGGTTCTGGCCAGCCTGACCAAGGGAAGGGGACATGGACAGTTGGCCAGCCTGTCTGCTGGTCAAACTTCTGGTCGAAGGGATAATTTGCATATTAGCCTTTTATTATATAGAATATATACTGAGTGGCCAGATTATTATGCATTCAGAGATCACAATAATCTGGCCACTTAGTGTATATCACATAGATACAGACAACAGTTTGGTGATAGCAAGAGGGAAATGGGGGTGATGGTAAGGAGAGGTTGGCAAAGGGGTTTTCAATGGGGACAGAAAAAGACTTTTGCTTTGGGTGTTTTTTACACCACGCAGTGTGAGGATGATGTTTTGGTGAGCTGTACACTTGAAATCTGTATGGTTTTGTGAACCAATGTCACCCCAATAAATTCAATTAAAAATGATGTTACCATAAGCATTCACTGTATAACTACTTAAATTTTGTATTTTAGTAAGCATTGTTATGCAGTGTTATTTTATATACTGTATATGTAACATAGGAATTACATAGTTATAAGGCACACATACATATGTTGAGCTTGAATAGAACTGAGAACGAGTTTTCCCAAGAAAGACATGCATGTGTATTTTTTTTTTCATTCTAAGGATGATATTTTGAATTTTGTAAATATATTTTTCAGTCATGTAGAAACATATAACTAAAACATATGTACATTGGGTTGCATTTAAATTAAAATGAATATGTGAAAACTAAGGATTTGGAAGAATATATTTATATTAAGTCATAAAAGAATATATTCAAAAGAGGAAAGAATTGTGCCTTGAGTGTATTAGAGAGTTAAAAAGTACAAAACCGTGTTTTTGAAAAGTGACCTAGTTTTCTTGCCCCCTTTTAAAGAATGTGATAGGTCATTGAGGGTGAAATAAATTCTTGTCATTTCAGAAAGTGTATCTTTTTTTGTAGAAAGTAAAATCCACCTATAAAACACAAATATTAATATTGGAATAGATCATGGAAGATAACTCTAGCCACCTAAACACTGGCTTTATTTTAGAAATAATTTTTCTAAAATAAAATTATATCATTAACTTGATACATATATATTGATATTCAAGTTTTCTATATTTTACTTTTTAATGATATTTAATTATTTTAGGATATCTAATATTATCTTAAGAGACATTACATATTTTGATATACTTTTGGATAGATTTTGAATGAACAAAATCAGGTTTGTTTTAAGTAACAGAATAGCACTTTTTTCTTGCATACCATCCTGGGGCTGTGGGAGATATTTGAGTACAAAGTGGTAGTTAGTACTTAAATTGAATTAGTTTAAAATTAAAAAAAAAAAGCTCAATGTATTCTTTTAATTTATCTCTCAATGTGAAAAAGTCTCTTTCAATGTTATTTTAAGAGAGAAAGTCACTGGTATTTTGAAACGTTGGGTTGAAGAAAACTTCAGTTCAGTTTACTTTGATGAGAAGCAAAAATAATTTCCAATATTAGATTAAGACTGAAAAGGAACATAATAAAGAGTTTTTACCGGAAGATCTTTGCCTTTTTATCCTTTTAAAGTTTCTTGGAACTGTTGTAAGAGTATTCCATTTTGCATCAGATGTTACTTTAAACAACTTTCTAAACCTTGAGGCGTTTATCTTAAGGCATTGCAGTCTTTAGCTATACAGCCATAAGTCTTTTGTTTAAAAAGCCTTTGGTAAAATTCTTTGTATTTGAATTTAGGCTTGAGTAACAACAACAAAAAGTACTTAATAGTTGCTTCCTTTCTTTATGTAAAGATAAACTCCTATGCTCATCTTTATACTGGTGAGCCATTTTCTTAAATCCTTTTCTAAAATGTGGTTAAAGAATAATGTGACATAAATCTTATATGGATGCTCTGATTTTCAAAGAGTCTTTATTTTTACTTTTGTTGGCCCAAACATAAAAAATTATCTCCTCCCATTCCCCACTCCTCAATTAGCTGCCAATGGCCCGGAACTTAACGATTTTACCTCCTGTGATTCTATTTGTTTGTAATCCTATATTCAACATTGTACTGAAGTCTGTTAAACATTGATAAGCCAGTTTTTATGCAGCAGGTCCTCAGAGAGCAGTGTACTAAAATGCTGTAAAGACTGGATTAGGTTTAGGTATTGTAATGTGGTCGCGAGACATTTTCCTAGTGTCTGTTCTTCCAAAGTTGCCAAATCAACTTGGCCTTGATTTAATACTGCAAAAATTGTAATGCTGAGCTGACTTGGAGCTTCATATGCCTCAAAATTAGTTTTCCTGGGGATGATTTAACGAATAGTTCTATTTCTTAAGTACTGCTATGGAATGCAATGCACATGGGACATTGTTGTATAGTTTCTGTGAGACACTTGAGTTCTTTGCCAAAATGTTAAGTTCCTTTCATTACTGCTAGGTGTATCAATAAACAATGAGGACTTTGTAATCAAAGGAGACACGATAATTTCAAGAAAAACATCAAAAGTGCTTTATTGAAAGTAATGTCCATCACTAGTTACACATTTTCCCCATCTTTCAGGTAATTTGTGGATATCTTCCCAATAGAACTTTTTCTGTTTTGAGGCAAACCACTCAGAGACCCAACTGTCCACTTCATATGTTTTGAAGTGCTTCTCAAAAAGTGTATGCGCTATTGATAAGAACAAGTGGTAATCTGAAGGAGCAAGATCTGTTGAATACCTCAAATGGCTTTATATTTCCTAGTCAAGTTCTTTTAACGTTTCTTTAACTTGTTTTGAAGTGTGTGATGGTGCGTCATTATGAAGCAAAATTACTTTGCCTTACTGTGTCTTCTGGAACATTCTGGTCATTTTATAATCAAAGCATGGTTCAAATCAATGATTTGTACTTGGTAGCGATCAGTATTAATAGATTCACCTGGTTTTAGAAGTTCATATACACCACACCTCCCTGATCTCACTAAACACGGAGCATTGTCTTCTTTCTGAAGCAATTTGGACTTGCAGTTGATGTTGATGCTTGACCTGGATCAAACTATAATTTTGTACATTTTGGATTCTCAAAATAAATCCACTTTTCATCGCCAGTCACAATTGCATACAAAAAAAGACTATCTTTCATGCTGTTGAAGCAACATTTTACTGATTACTTTTCATTTTCCATTTGTCCTTTGTTCAGTTGATGTGGCACCCTTTTTCCTTCCTTTAGAATCTTTTACATTGTTTGTAAGTGATCGGAAATTGTTTGCTGAGCAACATTTAATCTTTCTGAAGGTTGTTTTTGAGTTTGACACACATCTTCATCTAATAATGCTTGTAATTTTTTGGTCTTCAAACTTTTTCAGTTGACCTGGACGTTCTTTGTCTTTCACACTGAAATCATCACTTTTAAAGCATTTAAATTTTTTAATATATATTTTATTGATTTTTTACAGAGAGGAAATGATAGGGATAGAGAGAGAAACATTGACCAGATGCCTCCTGCACATCCCCTATCGGATGTGCCCGCAACCAAGATGCATGCCCCTGACTGGAATCAAACCTGGGACCTTTCAGTCCTCAGGCTGACGCTCTATCCATAGATCCAAACCAGCTTTAGCACTTTTAAAACATTTAAACCAGCATTCACAAGTATCTTGTGATGGAGCATGTTCACTGTAAGCTTCCCAAAGTATACAATGACTTTCTATAGCACTTTTATTCAAAATAAAGTATTGAATTAAAACGTCCTGTGAATGTTCTTTCTCTGGCACGAAATTTGACATTTGTAAGCATAAAAATAACTATGACATTAACACCTTCAGCAAATATGACATATGAAGTTTTGAAGCTTGCTGTCAATACAACAAAATAGCATACATATCAAATCACAAATATATCAACATATGTACAACTGTCTATTGAAAAAAATCCACATTATTAACTGCTACACCTAGTATTCTAGCTGTACCTTCTTCTGTTATCTCTTGCCACGATTCTGTCCTCATCTGATAATGTTTTTATTAAGGAAGAAGACTTGTATTGTGTTTAGTTTCTTCTGAATTGTAAAGTTAAAATCATCCTGCATTCCATAGATAGTTACCATTAACAATTCAGAATATATCCTTCCTATATATGTTTTCCATACATAGATGTACATTTTGAAAATTAAAATGGCATTGTGACTTATTGATTGTTTATGTGATTTAAAATATTTTACTATATATTACATACACAAAATAATACATATTAATGTATAAAATAGAAAGAATAATAAAATAAACATCCCTGTAATGACCACCTAATTTATAAATTGGTATGGATACTTTGAAGTCCCACATGTACATATGAAATGTTAATCCTTTCCTTGTCTTGCAAATATAACAGTTCTTAATTTTGTATTTGTCATTTTTATTTTTTAAAAATATTATTTTAAGATGTACATACATCTCCACAAATAGTTTTGTGTTTTTGAACTCTATGTAAATGCTATAATACTTGCACTATTTTACTTTTATTTACAATTTAGCATTTTCTTTGAAGTTCCCACACACAAAAAAATACAGCTGTCATTCCATCATTTTGACTGCTGTTTAGTATTCTATAATGTAAACATGTTATACTTTTTAGTTAGGGTCTCACTGATGGAGAGTGGATTCATGTCATGCTTTGCTCTAATATGTAATACTCCTATGAAGATTGTTATGTTTCCTGGTGCACTGAAGAAGAAATTCTTCAGAGTCATTGACTAGGAGTAAGACTGATGGGTCATCACATATGGGCACAGTAAAAGTTGATTATGATGCAAAATTATTTTCCAAAATGGCTTACAAATATCCCTAAAAACCATTAGTGTGTAAAATTTCACATATTTCCACAATTAACCTTACCATTAGTATTGTCTAAAGCCTTAATAAAATGGTGTCTCAATTAATTAAAATTTTCCCAGTTAATAGTGATGTTGTATGTTCTTATATGTAACACCTCTGCCTTCTTTGTATTAGGCAACTGGCTACACCTCATATTCTGTGAAACAATGTTTTATTATCTTTGTGTTGATAAATACATTATCCCTTTTTGTAGATTTTATTTTCTCTAATTAATAGTATGTTTTGAAAATAGAAGCTCCTAATTTTAAAGTAGTCAAATTTATTAATATTTTCATTATGCTTTGTACTTGAATATTTTTAAAATATATTTTATTGATATTTTTTTTACAGAGAGGAAAGGAGAGAGATAGAGAGCTAGAAATGTCAATGAGAGAGAAACATCGACCAGCCGCCTCCTGCACACCCCCTACCGGGGAATGTGCCCGCAACCAAAGCACATGCCCTTGACCGGAATCGAACCCGGGACCCTTCAGTCCGCAGACCCACGCTCTACCGCTGAGCCAAACCGGTTTCGGCTATACTTGAATATTTTTAAAGATTTATTCTCTGCCATAAAATCAGCAGGATATCAAAAGTGTAAACACAAATTAAAGGCAATTTTAACAATCCAGCTATTTGAAACTGTTCTGAACTGAACTGGAGGTATGGTTAAAGAGAAAGAGAGTAATAACCAGAAATAAAATCACTGTGAAAGAATACATAGTATTTAACATCTAATTTTGTGTGAAGTGGTGAAGAAAGCAAAATGATCATAAGGAATTTTAACACAATTTATTAAAAGTTTGGCAGAAATATTAGTAAGTCAATGAGAAGAGCCATTTTGAAGAGAAAGATAATGCAATTCCTATGGTGCATACTCATGATATATTCATCACAGTAACAAATACAACTGAGTACTTGGGAGAGAAATTGTGATCAGGGAAATAAACATACATATAGTTGAATGTACACATGTAATAAATGCAGGCAGATATGGAGAGGGTGAATGTGCCTAATGAAAGTGCTTTATGCACTTTATCTTGGAGGAGAACCAAATGGTGGTATAGGTAAAAAAGGTATTTGCTGCCTCCCATAACCACATCAAAATTACAACTAAAATACAGAACAACCATCATTCAGAACCACTTGAAACCTGGCTGAATGGAAGTCCCACAACTAGAGAGGTAAAGAAGAAAGCACATTGAGACATGTAGGAAAGGTGGAGGCCTGGAACAGGCTGGCTGGTCCAACACCTAGGTGTAGTATGTTTTTATTTTTTTAAAATATATTTTATTGATTTTACACAGAGATGAATTGAGAGGGATAGATAGTTAGAAACGTCGATGAGAGAGATACATCGACCAGCTGCCTCTTGCACACTCCCCACCGGGGATGTACCCACAACCAAGGTACGTGCCCTTGACCGGAATCAAACCCGGGACCTTTCAGTGCACAGGCCGACGCTCTATCCACTGAGCCAAACCGGTTTTGGCTGTAGTATGTTTTTAATCTAGAGGGATATTTGGGATGCGGAAGCCTTCCAAGACGAGCAAGGAGACCCAGTCTCACACCATGACCTGAGCCCAGTGTTCCAGTGCTGGAAAGAGAAGTCCTTGTAACTTCCAGCTGTAAAAACCAGCTGAGATTGTTACTGAGCGATATAGAGGCTCATGGAGACCCAGCACTTCCTCTTAAAAGGAAAACACATGGACTTATTTAGACCCACTCCTCTGAGCTTTAGTACTGGGGAAGGAGCTTAAGGGAATCCAGGGATATATGAGGAGCAACTAATTGTCTGGAATCAGAGCAAGAACTCAGGGGCTGGCTTTGTCTCAGACAGGAGTGCTTAAAGGGCCATTGTTCCTATACAGAGACTTCTGCTCACAGAGCTGACTGGCAGGGTACATATCTGAGTCAGCATCAACCTGGCACACACTGCTCACTCCTCCCTGGTGATTTACTGATACCTCTCTCCACCGAATTTGCAGACTATTTAAGCTGGTTGCAGTGGCTTTTCCATATGAATGGCATATTCTGGATCAGGTTTCAGAGTTTCCTAAAATATATCAAATAAGTAACAGCATGACCCATACTTGTCAATAAGAGGCCCGAGGCTCAGCACTAGCTGCAGCCTGCCTTGTTTTACAGCTTAGCCTCACCTGGGAACTTCCAAGCCCAACACAAGTAGCAGCCATCTGCATATCACTCTATAGCTCCTACCTGGTAGACCCAGGCAGTGGCTGACTTTGACTTCCAGGTATACCACAGGGCCAGTGCAACAGGTGGACAGCTTCAGACCATACCAGATTACAGTTCTACACATCCATGTTTGACACATTGAAGGAACAGACTTGGTTAACACCAAAGCCCCACTAAAGCAAATCCTGTTCCATAGTGGTGTCTCCTGCACAGCAGTTCTTCAACAGTAGTCGCAGCTGGTCCTCACAGCCAATTGTCCTGGAGGTCAACTCCTCCCACTGAAACTGACAGAAATCAAAGCTCAAATACAATAAGACTGTGCACACAGCCCACACAGCAGCTCACCTAGAGTTATCATCACCAGTGATTGGGAAAGCTGAGCCACTGGGCCCTACAGAACACCTACTACTCCAGGTCACGCTACCAATTACAGGAGACATAGCAGCTCCTAATACATAGAAACAAACACAAGGATGCAGCCAAAATGTGGAGATAAAAACACTTGTCAAGAATGAAAAAAAAAAAAAAACCCAGAATATTTCTCCAGAAAAAATAACAAAATGAAATGGAAGTAAACAAACTACTAGATAGAATTTAAAACAATGGTTATAAGGATGCTCAAAGATCTTAATGAGAGCTTTAATTATCTTAGTGAGAATTTCAAAGACATAAAAAAGGACAAGAAAGAAATGAAGCTTATACTAACTGAAATAAAGAATAACTTATAGGGAGCCAAAGCTGGTTTGGCTCTGTCACTCTGCGGATTGAAAAGTTCCAGGTTCAATTCCGGTCAAGGGCATGTACAGTGGTTGCAGGCACATCCCAGATAGGGGATGTGCAGGAGGCAGCTGGTCGATGTTTCTCTCTCATCGATGTTTCTAGCTCTCTATCCCTATCCTTTCCTTTCTGTAAAAAATCAATAAAATATATTTAAAGAAGAATAACTTAAAGGGAATCAGTAGTAGAGTAGAGTATGATTGCTGAGAATCAGAACAGCAATTTGGAATATGAGGAAGCAAAACATACCCAATCAGAAGAGCAAACATAATTATTTTTTTTTAAATGTAGATACTGTAAAGAGCCTCTGGGACAACTTCTAGCATGCCAACATTTGTGTTATGGGGTGACAGAAAGAGAAGAGTGAAAGATATTGAAAACCTATTTGAAGAAATGATGACAGAAAACTTTCCCTACCTGGTGAAAGAAATAGACTTATAAATCCAGGAAGTGCAGAGTCCCAAACAAGTAGAACTCAAAGAAGCCCAGACCAAGACACATCGTGATTAAAATGACAAAGTTTAAAGACAATGAGAGAATCTTAAAGCAATTACTGTATTTTCTGTGTATGAGAAACTACTTTTTTCTAAAATAATTAGAATGAAAATTGAGGGTTATTTTATACACGGAAGTCTGCCTACAAGGGAGCCAAGCAGATGCATAGGTGCCCATACCTTGTCAAACAGGCTTCCTCCAATCACGAGCCTTATTGTTACTGACATCAGCTAATGCTATAATTAAAAATGGAGGTGGAGAGAACGCAGATGCAACAGAGACAACAGCATTCTGACCCCAAAAAGATGTCAAAAAATAAAAGTATAAATAACAGTTAGTGATTGTCTTACTCTGCAAAATTCAAACTAATTGTAATCAGCTATGCAAAAGAGCATGGAAAAAGAATTGCAGAAAAACAATTTGGACCTCTTCCCGCTGAGTGTATGATCAGAAAGTGGAGAAAACAGGAAGAACAACTCCTGAAGATGTTAAAAAAGAAGATGGCCTTAAGAGAAAAATCTGAAAAATATTTAAAATATTGATTTATTAATTTCAGGTTCAAAAAGTGGGGGGTGGGCATTTTATACATGGGATCATCTTATACATAGAAACATATGGTAATTACCTACAAGGGAGCGCTCATAAGGCTGTCAGCTAATTTCTCAACAGAAAATTTACAGGCCAGAAGGGAGTGGCAAGAAATATTCAAAGTGATGAACATCAAGGACTTAAAACAAAAATCTCTCTACCTAACAAAGCTATCATTTAGAATGGAAGGTCAGATAAAGAGCTTCACAGAGAAGAAAAAGCTAAGGAGTTCATTACCACCAAACCAGTATTACATGAAATGTTGAAGGGAGTTCTTTAAGAAGAGGAAGGAGAAGAAGAGGAAGGGGGAAAAAGATAAAAAAGATAAAAATGCGAAAAATAAAATGGCAATCTATGCACATCTATCAACAATTGAATCTAAAAATCAAAATAAACTAAGAAAGAATCTAATAAAGAAAACAAAGTGATGAGTAAAATAGAACCAGAGGCATGGAAACGTGGAAAAGACTGATGAATTTCAGAGGGACGGGGAGCAGGATGGTGGGAAGAGTTTAACCAAAGAATTTATATGCATGCTAGAGGCCCAATGCACGGGATTTGTGCACTGGTGGTGGTGTGGCCTGCGGGGATTGGTCTGCTGTGGGAGTGCGGCTCATCCTGGTCAGCTGTGGTTGTGGACCTGTCCTCTGAGCAGCCACTCCCACTGTGGGAGCACCACTCATCCCTGTCACCTGTGCAGCACCCCCTCTGTGGGAGTGCACTGACTACCAGGGGGCAGCTCCTGCTTTGGGTGTCAGCCCCCTGGTGGTCGTGCACATCATAGCGACTGGTTGACCAGTTGTTTTGATAGTCCAGCCATTCAGTTGCTGGGCTTTTATTATATAGGATGTGTATTACCTCTGGAGACAGACAATAGGTGTTGAAGGTATGAGCTGGTGTGGGAAATGAGTTGAAGAGGGCAATGGAGGTAAAGGCAGGACATCTTTAATACACTGAACAATAAGAATTTATTTTAAGTTTTTTTCGTGTGTGTAAGACTGATAATACCATGTTTCCCCGAAAATAAGACATCCTCCGAAAATAAGATCTGCTTCATGGATACATAATACATCCCCTGAAAATAAGACCTAGCTCATCTTTGGGAACAAAAAATTAATATAAGACACTGTCTTATTTTCTGGAAACAAGGTAGATATACCCCAAAGAATATTTTCACATTTGGAACGCCCAAGAGGAACCGGCACTATGTATATAAAATTTAGTAAAGAAAATTTCTTCTTGTATAATATAACCTGTAGGTGGTACTGGAGAGAGGTATTTCACAGGTATACTAAAATCTAACTATTTAATGAGGTGGTGGTATGATATCAATTGAGGAGAATGTTTTAAACAGAGCAAGATGTTCAAAAGTGTCAAATGATGCAGAAACAATAAGAAGAGAATTAGAATGAAAGAAGAGGGCTTGTATCATTAGAATGTAATTGACGAGTTTTGTAGAGAATAAGTTCCAATTAAGAGAGATAGAAGCAAGACTGTGAAGATGACATGAGAATGAATCTTATGCCAGTGAGCACTGAAATGCAAACAAGTTTTAATAATTCAGTGGTGAGAGATTGTAGCAAGTCTAAGACAAGGTGTTTCTGATTTAAGGTAGAAAAAAATGAACTATGTGATAAGAATGCTATCTATACATAATAGGCACTCAACAACTTTTTAAAATGAAAAAGTACATGTTTGGAGATGGAAAAATAGGATCCAGAGGGAAGGACAGATAAGCAATTGAAAGATACTGAGTTTGTAAGTTCTATGCTTTTACATTTCCAACAATATTTATAAGAAACGCTACTTTGTGTCATTGCACAGATAAAGCATACGTTTTGAACGTTTTGTGATTTTTGTGTGCATGTATTTAAATGCACAGCAAGCATAGGAAAACAAAACAAGCACCGATAAAACATTACTTGAGAAATGGCAACTTGCTCTCCATAACAACTGGCATTTGTCATTTAAAAGGCCAAAGAGAGATGGGTTTTGAGAAAAGATAGGTTCTTACTTGAAAACATGAGTATATATGTAAGTAGAAAAGGTGTTCTTATAATAGCACTTTATAATTCATCTCCAGTGTTAGTAGCATCTTATTATCTTTGGCTTTCAAAACACATCTTTCCCAAATGTAATATCAAAGAATTGCAGATCCAACATGACTGTTATTTGTTCACTCAAACTTGGTTATTACTCATAAATTTTAAAGGCCCCAAAGAAGTTTTGTACAGGTTGGGTTTTTTTTTTTTCTGTATCTCAGCATTGCATTAATGACTTAAAGTGATTTTAATAGCAAGATAAAATTTTGTTGACATGCAAATAGCTTATTCTCAAACAAGGAATTGACTCATATATCAACAACTGTAAGATGGGCTATCAAGCCAAAATTTATCCTGTTTTTCACATTTTAAACTAAAGTTTAAAATTTGTGCTACAAAATGTTTTTCTTTTTCAGTATAATATATTTGCATGCATACTTATTTCCTGTGTAAGTAATCAGTGATTATAATGTGTTTTGTGTGTGATTACATAAATGTAGAAGTAGTAAGGTACAATGTAAACATTTATTGATTGCTTACCCAGTGCCAAGCTCTTATCAAAATACCATACAGGTTGGCAAAACTGGTTTGGCTCAGTGTTAGAGCGTCGGTCTGCGGACTGAAAGGTCCCGGGTTCGATTCCAGTCAAGGGCATGTACATTGGCTGCGGGCACATCCCCGGAAGGGGGTGTGCAAGAGGCAGCTGGTCAATGTTTCTCTCTCATTGACGTTTCTAGCTCTCTATCTCTCTCCCTTCCTCTCTGTAAAATATCAATAAAAATATTAAAAAATACCATACAGGCCTTAGTCAGTTTGGCTTAGCCAGTTTGACTTAGTGGATAGAGCGTCAGCCTGCAGACTGAAGAGTCTCGTGTTTGGTTCTGGTCAAGGACACATTCCTGGGTTGTGGGCTCAATCCCAAGTGTGGGGCATGCAGGTGACAGCCTATCAATGATTCTCTCTAATCATTGATGTTTCTATCTCTCCTTCTCCCTTCCTCTCTGAAATCAATAAAAATATTTTAAATACTTTACAGGTATCATTGTATGAAACACAAATTACTTTATTTGAAAGCTATTGTTATTCCAATTTTGCAAGAAAGAAGTGAACAAAGAGGAAGGGAAAAGTTCAAATAATTTGCTCATGAATACAGAGCCACGATGTCCTGGAAGTAAAATTCTAATTCATGCATATTGACCCCAACAACACTCTTTAATCAATAGAATCTATTAATGGTGTTTATGTAAGTAAAAATTAAGAGATGCAGAACTTTCTAGAACAGTTCCTATCTCTATCCATTTATTTTCTGGAATAAAAACAAATCCACAAATTGTCTTTTCTATTGTGCAAACATTATGCTTATATCATAAAAAAATAGCCATGTAAGCAAAGAGTATATATCACAATATATTGCTAAGTTGTTAAAACAAGTTACACTTATACAGTTTGGAATAATATGCTTATGTAACAAAATTTATTATGCCCAGTTTATAGTAGCATTATTGAGAGGTTATATGTTTATGTGGAATTTCAATTTTTTAAAAATGGGTTAGTTTTTAAGAAAAACATAAAATTCTCAATAGATTGTTATGTAAATTGCCCTGGGTATACAGCAGAACAAAGTAAGTAAAGTTAACTTTTATTATGCACACATATATCTTAGCATGTATAAAACAATATTTCATAATTAGTTCACAATGGGTTATTTTAAAAACAGATAAGAGTCTATGAAGATTATATTTAAGTATTAAAGAGTACATATGTTGATCAGAACAAATAAGAAAATAATTTTTATAAGAACTCAAATCTGTGTCCTCAAAAACATTCTTTTATCATTATTATTGAAAGTATTACAGAGGTCCTCTTTTTTTTAAAAAAAAATATCTTTTATTGATTTTTTACAGAGTGGAAGAGAGAGGGATAGAGAGTTAGAAACATCGATAAGAGAGAATCATCGACCAGCTGCCTGTTGTACACCCCCTGCAGGGGATGTACCCGCAACCAAAGTACATGCCCTTGACCGGAATCAAACCTGGGACCTTTCAGTCTACAGGTCTGGGCTCTATCTACTGAGCCAAACTGGTTTCGGCAGAGGTCCTCTTTTTTAACCATTTAAAATGTGTAATATTTATTCATAAATGTAGGTAAATATGTTAAATATAACTTAAATGCAATTAATATATGTATGGAATAATGGGTAAATATGTATTTAACATATTTAAATGAAAAAGAACTGACAGACAGACATTATGTGTATATTTATTTTATTTATATTCTATAACTGTTCAGAGATTGAAAGCATCATCTTTTCAAGATGACTTTTAGATCACAATTCTCCCAAATTAAAAATTATTTCATAGGAACACTAACAAGAGACTTAGCCAACAGCTCCTTGGACTTCCAGGTTCTGGTCTAGTAAAAAAGGAATTAAGCTGAACAAATTGAAAAATAAATCTAGAAATGTCAGAAAACTAAAGTCACAGGGCAAAACACTACCCCAGAGTTCTAAAATACAAGTTCCACATTAATAATTAGAGACTTCTGTACCACATTCACAATAATGGATAGAACAACCCAACATAAAATAAGTGAACAGAGGACTTAAACAACACAATAAATCACTAAATTTAACTGACATAAACAGAACACTCTACTCAATAACACACTACCGATTATTCTTAAGTATACCTGGAATATTTTCTGAAATATACCACATATTAAGCCACAAACTCTGTCTAAACATATTTGAAAAAATAGATATACAAAATATCTTCCCTAACCAAAAAGAGATGAGATTAGAAATTAATAACAAAAGGAAAATTGGAAAATTAACAAATCGTGGAAATTAAGTAACAACTTTTAAACAACCAATGGATCAATGAAGGAGTCACAAGAGATATTGAAAAGTACTTTGATACACATGAAAATACAACATACTAAAACTTATGGAATGCAGCAAACTGGTCATAGAGGAATGTATAGTTTATAAATGCTTAAATTACAAATAAGCGGTATCTCGAATCAGCAACATAACTTTACAACTTAGGGCAAGAAAAAGTGGAATAAACTGAACCCGCAGCTAAAATTTAGAAGGAAATAATAAAAATTAGAGCAGAGATAAATGAAAAAGATAATATAAAAACAGCGGAAAGTATCAGTGAAACCAAAAATTGGATCTTTGCAAAATCAGAATTAGGATATGAACTTCTGTGGTTCTGCCTACCACTTTCATTCAGTTACTTGCAGTCTAAAAACTGATTTATAGAACACTTAATAATTTTCAGAATGGATTATATTTAATAATTTAAAATATTATGTGAAATTAGTTATATAAGCATCAAGAGAGAGAGAGAGAGAGAGAGAGAGAGAGAGAGAGAGAGAGAGAGAGAGATTACCAGTCATTTCACTGAAATAAATTAACTCTGTATTTCTAAATAATTATTTGTCAGGATTAAGGTGAACTTGATGCAGCATCATTGGAAGACACTATGGACTTCAGAGCTTCCTTCAGAGCTTCCTAGTGCTTGATATTACTCTATTTTGATGCTTGGAATCATTTCTGACATTATACTGAAGGACATGCTCAGAAAGAGCTTTCTTTTCTTATGCCTAGCCATGCCCTGAGAGAAGTACTAGAAATTTGGAAAGGGCAATGTAAAATAAGAGGATAGACAGTATTGGGGGTATATATGTATATAGTTTTACATTTTAGGTTTGTGAGTGCAAATATATAATGTTACATTTTAGAGTGGTTTATGTTCAGGAAGCATAAAAATTAAAAGAAAAGTCCTTGAAATTTTAACTAGTTTATAGGGACACTTTGTAAAGATATTTGATAATAGAATATCCAGCTGCTACATATGAAAATATTCAACAGTAAAACATGCTTAAGACTTATCTCTATTAAATGCTGTCATCTCACATTCTTGTAATGTGGGCAATGTGTATGGATGTGATTTTCAAATCACAAGTATCTTAATGGCTGTGCCTTTAGACCATTATTTTTCCTTATACTTTTCAAATGAACAACTGTATCAAGCAAGAAAGAAAAAAAGGTGGTGCTTTATAAAGTGACATAACTAATAAATTTTAATTTACTTAAGGCTTGCCTTGGCCAGGTAGCTCAGTTGGTTAGCTTCGCAGTGTTTCCCAAAGTGTGGTACTCATACTCCCAGGGGTACAGGAAGAGTTTGGTGGGGATATGCACTGCACTGTGCTTAGCTGCGCCTAATTCTACGTTCTCATGAGTCAAGTCAAGACAGTCTTGTGAGGCGTGAGATAGTCCGGTGTGCAAATAAATGTTATTTATAATATAACTTTTATTTATATTTTATTATGAACACTTATTTTTCATTTATTATTATTTTGTGTATGTACCAAAAAATAAAAAAATAATAAATATATTTTGATTGTTATTAAAATACATCCTTTTTTTTGACTAGTGGTACTCAGCATTACGAAAATTATACAAGGGGTACACATATGTCAAAAGTTTGGGAAACACTGGGTTAGAGCATCATCCCAATATGCCAACTCAGTATGCCAAGATTGCAGTTCAATCCCCAGTCATGGTACATATAAAGGCAGCCAATGAATGTATAAATATGTAGAAAACAAATTGATGTTTCTTCCCCTTTTCCTCTCTCTCTCTCTCTCTCTCTCTCTCTCTCTCTCTCCCTATCTTTATCTCTCTCTCAAGATCAATGAATAAAAAATAAAATTATCTTCTAAAATTAAGGCTTATTTTGGTGCTGTGTTGTCCAGTATTGTAGCCACTGGCCATATGTAGTGATAGAAGGCTTAAAATGTGGCAAGACCAAACCAAACATGCTATAAATGTGAACACTCATTGAATTTCAAAGACTAATGTAGAAAAGAATTAAAATATTTTTGTTGATTATACTTTGAAATGGTAATATTTTATATGTTGCAGTGTTGCATTAAATATATAGATATATTATTTTCCAACATTTCTTGCCCCAATATCACTACTAGAACATTTAAAAATTTTATATATGGCTCATATTTGTGATTTGCATAATATTTGTGATAGTGTTGTCCCAGAATTTCATGATTACTGAGGTATTTTCCCCATTCTTTTTGGGGAAGAAATTTTCATTTATGAGTTAATAAACATATAAAGTAAAAATATGCTTATATGGTGTGGTAAAATATTAATATTAGCATTACAAAATTTCTCAATGACTTTTAATTAAATTTGTTGTGGTGACATTGGCTAATAGGATTATATAGGTGTCAAGTATTCAAGTATATAATCATCTGTATATTGTATTGTGTGCCCACCACCTAAAATCAAATCAACTTCTGTTATCATATATTTCATCCACTTTATTCTTTGCTAGCATCATATTCCCTTTCCCTCTGATAACCACCATACTATTGTCTATGTGTATAAGTATTTGTTTGCTTTTCTTTTTGTTCATTTGTAGATTTCAGTATTATATCCCACATATAAGTGAAATCACATACTTAACTTTTTCATTGGACTTATTGCACTTAGCATGATATCTTCAAAGTCCATCCATGTTGCAAATGACAATATTTCAAATGTCCTTTGGGTCAATTCTCTTCTATACCTTTACTCAAGAATAAAATTAAATAGGATAAAGTATGGAATACTACACTGAGTTTTATTCTTGAGTCAAGACACAAAAGGGAATTGGCCCAAAGGATATTTACCAATCTGTCCACCAATCAAAAATGAGCGAGTAATAGAATATACTTGAGCTCTGCATGTTAGGTCCTGCCCTCCAGCCCATTTATTCTACTTGCAAAACCCTATATCATTAATAAATAATATTTATTTATAGGGTATAGGAAATAATTTGCTATATTAAAGTCCTGTGTGGAAAATTAAATTGCATAAATCATATTTAGCAAGGAATTCAGTAGCTAATATTTAGAATATATTCTATTTATTTCAGACAGGAAGGGTGAAGAAGAGAGAGATAGAGATATCAATGATGAGAGCAAATCATTGATCAGATGCTTCCTGCATATCCCCTACTGGGGATCTAGCCCACAACCTAGGCATGTGCCCTTGACCGGAATTGAGCCTGGGTTTCTTCAGAATGCAGTTTGACGATCTATCCAATGAAAACTAACTTACTGTAATTACTCTATGGCCACAAAACAAATTCGGTTTCTAGCCCACATAATTGAAATCCAAAAAGAATTCTTATTGAAAAAGATTGGTGAAATGGCAGCGGGTTCTCGGAAAGGTTTTGTAGGTTGGCCCACAAATTGGCATCTGAAATTGTTTGTCTTACAGAATGAATCATTGAGATTGGAATGTCAGTGGAATTGACAAGCCACACGTCATCTATTTTATTGTGTGAACAAAGATCATTTTTTTTAAAAAAAGCACAGAGACTATAAAAGAATAAGAAAGCTATTATAAAACAAAAATTAGGATAAAATTCAGGGGGAAGGACAATTGGGAAAAAGGAGATATATGTACTAATATATGCAATATTTTAAAGAATAAAAAATTAGGAAAAATTCAATAGATAGGTATTGATGGTAATGAATTTGGTACTGAGAGGTAATTAGGCATAAAGTGTGTTTTGCTCACAAGTGGTACATTGGTGCAGGAGTAGTGTACTGTACACTGATGTATCTCTAAACCCTAACCAAATGCTCAGTATTTTGTGTAAGGAAAAAGTAAATCAGTAGCTAGTATTATATATGTAAACTAAATGTCAACAGATAAAATGGGGAATAGAGAAGACAGAAAAAGAGGGCATAGTTCTAATGTTCCTCTAAAAGTGACCATAATTTATTCTTCATGCCTTTTAACTTTTTCCAACACAAATTCCTGTAGCTTCCCCTTGTCTTCTTAAACCAGCCTTATTTTCATAGTGTGCCATTTCTAAGGGTCATAGGTCAAATTAGTCAGACTGCTGTCTTAACACTGAAAATTACATAAACCCTTATCAAAAATCTAGAGTTGATTGATAGAATTTAGGGTTTTGCAGCTTTCGTTTATAACATGCATCATATAGAGAAAGTACAAAGGCCATCCTCAGTAATTAACTCTTAAAATTAACTTTTAAGAACCTTTTCTTTCCCCAGAAAGAGGCATGGTCATCTTCCAATATATTACTGGTTTTGTTCAGCATTATCATATTACACATTCCTCTAGAAACTGCAGATGATAAAGGTATTATTTATGTCAAATACTGTGTGAGGCATGCTGCATTTTGAAAGCATTTAATGGCGCTGCTGGATGAATGTGGATGAGAACTATATGTGAATAGTTTCAAAAGATAGCTCCTTTCTCTAGTCTCTTATTTACCATTTGCTGTTTGGAATTAGGTTTGGTCTCTGTAACACATGATCATTTTACTCTACATAACAGAACATCAGAGTTCAGAGACATGTTTTTTTGTTTTTCTTCTGACTTCCATCATTTTGATGTGTATCACTTGATAAAGAAAGAAACAGGAGACAGGCATTTGAGCAAGCAAAGAGGTACTCAGTAAGAAATACTTCCTGAATATATATGGAATTCCTTTTTAAAATATACATTTTTATTGATTTCCAAGAGGAAGAGAGAAGGAGTGAGATGGAAACATCAATCATGAGAGAAATCCATTGATCAAATGCCTCCTAAACAACCCACACTGGGTATGAAGCCCGCAGCCAGAGCCTGTGCCCTGACAGGGAATTGAACTGTGACCTCCTGGTTCATAGCTCTACACTCAACCACTTAGCCACCTAGGCTGGGTTGGAATTCCTTTTAAATAAAATTTTTGAACATTTTTTAAAAAGGTGAGGGCAGAAATTAATTGAGATAGGTAAAGCAAGGTGGTTGAGGGTTTGGGTGGGTGGCACAACATAAACTTTTATGACTCAACTTTGCCATCTGTGCAATGTTCACAATTCTTTGTACATGTTGGTGTTATTGCAAGAACTAAAGGGCATAATGTAGTTAGTTCACTTAATAGAGTGCCTAGAATTTACTAAATGTTCAATTTGCAGTTAGAGTATCTGCTTCTAGGGACAGCTAATTTCACAATGCGATAATATGGACACAGACTCTCATAAGTAATTGGAATGGTTTCAAATTTTTTCACATATGGCTTTGTGATCTGAGTGCCCATTTTAGTCGAAAATGTGTTTTTGCAGAAAGATAATTTTAGAGGTGATTAAAAGTTTGATTATAACCACCTTTGGGTTTCATAATTTAAAAACATTTTCACAAAGTCTGTGATTAATTTTCCCCATTTAAAATTTTATTCTCAATAATGTGCAGCATTAAATATAATTAGAATTTCATAAGGCATCTTGGGAGTTACACTTTCACATATTAAACTATGCAGAAAAAGTTAAATTTCATAGGTGGTCAAGAATTCAAAGCAAAATATAAAACGATAAGAAGATAGTGAAACATGGTTTATGGTTCTTCAAATGCCTTTTAATGTGGTTACTTATTTTCTAATTAATGTGAGTGGCAAATTGAATGTCCACCTATGAACAGAACCTAAATTAACAATTTAGAAATAAAAAAGTGACATAAAATTAAATTAAACTTTTACCTTCACTAGCTTTCACAGGGTCATCTGTTGATTAAATTATCTCATGTGCTTGCTGCTTGTCCTACTACATCAATCACACATGAATTTAAATTAGAGGCAGTTTGAAAATCTAATTAGTCATTCATTGCTGTATCAATTGAGTAGTAAATTTATGTTTTTATAGTACCTCAGATATAGTGTGAACTTTAAATAACTAATTTCTCACATGAAATAGGCAAATGACAAATATCTAGCAAGTTACAATTCTGGATATTGGTGCTTAATGGATGAGAAGCAGTAGTTAAGCCGTACCTTTGGTCATGAAAGTCCACATGTACTAGTGATTATTATTTGTGGTTCCTCAAAATCAACTTAATCTCTGATATGCAATTCAAGTACTTGGTAAAGTCTATAGTATAATACATGGATGATCCAAAAGACTGATCCTATGAGTATATGGTATTTTTATAAGCAGTTTTTTTAAAATAACTTGGAAGTTAGGCTTTTATGCTATAGTGGTGGTAATAGTGTTGTTGGTGGTTTTCTTTTCTCCCCCTCCTCTTTCTTCTTCATTATCATCATCTAAACATTCTAGAAACCTTTTACACAGATTGTCCAATGCAATAGCCCTCAAAACCTCCAGGCATCAGAATCACCCGGATGGCTTGTCAAAACACACAAAGCTTGGCACCACTCCCAGAATTTCTGATTCGGTAGATATGAGATGGGGCTTTGCAAGTACTCAGGTGAGTCCAGTACTGTTAGTTCAGGGACCACATTTTGAGAATCATTCCTCTGGCAAGCGCCTCTTTCCCCATATCTGTCCACTCCTCTGTGTGTTTAATACCCAAAGCTTCAATATTAATGCTCTTTGCCTCACTGTTCACCAAGCTCTATGGACTCCCACATTAAATCACCAGCCCTCATCTCTCTTATGAGTGTCAGACCAATTTAGCAACTGCTGCAGTACCAATACATCTCCACTTGCAGATACCACAAGCTCTGCAAATTTAACATGCCACATTTGGAACTCATAATTCAACTCCTACAAAGATTGTTTCAATCAATATTCATCAAATTTTCATGAAGAGTTTATTTGTATGGTGTCTTAGTTCAGGCTGCTATAACAAAACCCTACAGACTGTGTGGCTTAAATGGCATGCATTTACTTGTCACAGTTCTGGAGGCTATGAAGTCTAAAATCAAGGTTCTAGTAGATTTAATGTTGGGTGAGAGATTGAAGATGTCCTTCTTGCTGTGTCTTGACATGGTTGAGAAGGAGAGAACAAACTCTTTTGTTTCTTCTTTGGCACCAATACCATCATTAGAGTTCCACCCTCATGATGTCATCTAAATTTAATTACCTCCCAAAGTCCTCACCCCCATATCTGAGCACATTAGAGATTAGGAGTTCAACATATGAATTTTGAAGGACACAAACACTCAGTCCATAGCATATGGTCTTAAATGTTTTCCCCACAATTAATTATAGTTGCAAAGGAAAAAATATATATTATAGTAAATATGAGTGGCTCAGTGTATGAAATCTGTACACACTAAAAAGGAATTAATTAGAAGAACTATTTTAATATTGCCATTTGCCCTTTCTCTATAATAGAAGTGTCAGAGATGAAAGAAAATTAGTAAAATGTATATGAAATGTTCCTCCTCCCATATTCTGGGACATGCCATGGGACCCAGTGTCAAGTCCCTACCCACCTGTGGCACCTCAAAATTGCATGAGACCCAGACCCAACTGGCCACACCCCCATTGGATGAGATCCAGACCTGGCTGGCCTCACCCCTGTCAAACCCTGTCAGGGAGGTGATGTGGCCTGAAGGCCCATGGCATAGCACCAGGGTTGGTTGTGCAGTATTAGGTCCCCCAGCTGGGGTAGGGGGCTTCCCTTGAGGTCCCCCATCAAGCCCTACCAGATGAGGCATGCAGCCTGAATCCCCCCTTTCGAGCTCTTTGGGATGGGAGATGTGGCCTGACATCCTCTATCAAGCTCATCTAGGTTGCGGGCACATTCTGAGATTCCCCATCAAGCTGGGTGGGGGGCTCAGCCTCAGGTACCCAGGCACAGTGCTGGGAGGGGGGTTGCAGCCTCAGACCCCCTGTCAAGCCCAAAAGGGTGGTAAGTGCTACCTCATGTCCCCTGTCAAGCCCTGCCAGGTGAGGGACACAGCCTCAGGTCCCCCAGCGCACCCTCAGGTCATTCAGCCCGGTGCTGGAGCCAGGAGCATGGCCTGTGGCCCCCCGTCAAGCCCTGCTAGGTGGAGGTCATGGCCTGAGGTCCCATGGCCCAGCACTGGGCTATACAACCTGAGGATGTGCTGGGGGACAGCTGAGGGTGTGCTTGGTTGCCCTGAGGGTGTGGCCTGAGGTCCCCTGGCCCAGTGCCAGGGCAGGAGGAGCAGCCTGAGGTCTCTAGCTCAGCACCGGGGTGCGGGGTACACCTTGAGGCCTCCTATCAAGCCATGCCAGGCAGGGGTCATGGACTGAGGTCCCCCTGAAGTCCCCTGCCCCATTACAAGGGCAGAGGGCATATCTTGAGGTCCCCTGTCAAGCCCTAACAGGTAGGGGGCACGGCCTCAGGTCCCCCCACCTGACACCAGGGGGAGGGCACAGCCTGAAGTCACCTGTCAAGCCCCATCGGGTGGGGGGCACAGGATCAGGTTCCTGCTGATAGCTTCTTAAGGCTCCTTAATGGAACTCAGCCTCTGCTGTGGGTGCAGTCATCTTGTGTTATGGAAACCCCACCTCTGCTGTGGGCACATCCATCTTTGTGATGGTGTGACTGTCAGTTTGCATATTTTCTCTTTATTAGATAGGATACTTTGGAGAATTTGAACAACCTTTAATGGGGTGATCAAAAATAGCATCACCAAAGAGGGAAACAAATACCATGTACCCATAGATGACATGTCCTGAGAACTCATTACCTCAGCACTCCCTGAACATGCCTCAAACACATCACTCAGCATATAAGACACCTATATTACTTCCTGGCCTAACTTGTCTCTATTTCTCACCTCCCAGTTTGCTTTACTACCTTATTATTTTACTTGAATATTGAGAACATGCCAGATTCTCTCTTGTTTGGAGGTTTTCATTCTTGTTGTTCTCTTTGTTTGACTCACCCTTTCTCATCCATAAGTATCTTCTGTCTCTTTGCCTAGGTAAAACCAACTGGTCCTTCAGGACTAAAATGAATGTTACCCTTTATGAGACTTCCCTGGTGATTCTGATTTCATTGATGGTTTAGCAGCTCTTTTCTACTTAGGGCTATTATAGATCTTATTGCACTGCTATAATTTCCTGCTCTGTTCTCAGTCTCCCTAGTTTGACTGAATTTTTAAAGGATAGGAATTGTTTTATTCAGCTTTGTTTCCTCATTACCTAGAAAAGCATCAGTTAAGAAATAGCAGGTTAGTGAATATGCTGAATATATGAATGGATGTGAAAATGTAAATGCCATAAATCCATGGTTAAAACTCAATTTTTATTTGGTGGAGCACTGATTCAAAAAATTAGCAATAATGGTTATTTTTATACTTGGTACACATTACTGTAGATACACAATGAATCTGTCCCATGTTCATCATTTAATTGCAATTAAAAACCACAACTTGTGGCAATATTTTTCTGCTCTACTATATAAGTTTGTAAAATTTTGGGAAAATATAGTTTGGTTTCATATAGAATATTTTATATGAATGTTTTAGATATGAATAATTATTTACTAATCCATTATTTACACTAATAAAAGAGAAACATGCAAATTGACATACCTCTGCTATGCCCACAAGCTATGCTCACAAGCCAATCAGGGGCAAGCATGAAAATTAACCCAACCAAGGTGACTGCAGCCACAAAGCGAGCAGGAGACTTAGGTTTCCCTGGCACTGGAGGAAGCCAAGTTTCCCGCCCACTCTGATCAGCCCTGGCCTCCGCTCAAGGCTACAAAGGTTCAATTATAGAAGATAAATAAATCCCAGATACCAGGGCCTGTGCTTGGGTCACTTTTGGATGTGGCCGGCCTGCAAACAACCACAGACCCCTTGCCCAGGCCACTTCATGCCCCAAAGGAACCACCACCCTGATCCAGGACACCTTTAGGGCAAACCAGCCAGCTCCCACCCATGCACCAGGCCTCTATTCCACCTAATAAAAGATTAAGATGCAAATTGACTGTCACTCCAACATACAAGATAGCTGCCCCCAGGTGGTCAAAGATCCTGCCCCCATGTGAACACAAGATGGTCAATAGGGGAGGGTATTTGGGAGGGACCAGGACTGCAAGGGAGTGCTATTGGGGGTGATAATGCCTTCAGGGGAAGGCTGTTAGGGGTGACCAGGCCTGCAGGGAAAGGCAGTTATGGGCAAACAGGCTAGCAGGGGGGCAATTAGGCATCAATCAGGCTGTCAGGGGAGTGGTTAGGAGGTGATCAGGCTGGAAGGCAGAAGTGTTTAGGGCAATCAGGGAGGCAGGCAGGTGAGCAGTTGGGAGCCAGCAGTCTTGGATTGGGAGAGGGATGTCTGACTGCCTGACGGGCGGTTGGGCATCCCTCAAGGGGTCCCAAATTGGAGAGGGTGCAGGATGGGCTGAAAGACACCCCCCGGCCCCCGTGCATGAATATTGTGCACCAGGCCTCTAGTATATATAATAAACTTTTATTTCTAGGGTGTAGAATTAATTTTCTCTTTAATTTTTTAATGTTTCTATAATTAATGTAAATTATCATCATGAAGGAATGATGTAATATTTTTAACAGCCACAGTTTAAAGATAATGTTTTTCTAAAGAACCCCCATGCTTTTTTTTTTTTCCTTGAAAGGGAGATTTTGTTCTTTCTTTTTTAGATTAACCGTCATTACATTTGAAAATTGAATTGATTTACAATTCAAATTTGATTGTAAAAATGAATTAATTCACAAAATTGTCATGAAAAAATTTACTAACCACTTGTTCTCTTAGTAAGGATAATTCAGGGGGACTGCCCTTCCAATCATCCCTTGTGCTTGAAAGCATTAAAGGGAAAACAGTGTGTTTAGAAATACTAATGACAGTCATGCACCACTTGAGCGGGACGTGTTCTAAGAAATTCATCACTATGTGATTTCATCATTTTGGGAGCATTGCAGGCTGTATTTACACAAACCTAGATTATAAAGCCTACTGCACACTAGGATATATGATACAACCTATTCCTTCTATTCTGAATGACTCTTTAGCATATTATTATAGCACAAAACAACACAAGATTAAATCAAGCACAATAATGATACCATTAAAAAATGAGGTGAACATGAGATGTATGAGGCTACTACCAGCGTAACAGGGCATACTGTTTTACAACAAACCTTTTTAATAAATGGAAAGAGTACACTCTAAAATAAAGATAAATAGTTTAGTAAATATATAGACCAGAAAAGTAGCAATTCCTTATCATTATCAAGTTTTACATACTGTTCACAAATGTATTACTGGCAGTGAGTAGTTTTTTTTTTTTACAACATCATAACCACAAACAGATTAGTAATGTATTGCACCATGATGTCACTTGGTGACAGTAATTTTTCAGCTTCATTATAACATTATGGGAACATTGTCTTATATGCAGTTTGTTATTGACCACAATATTGCATGAACAAATCCAAAAGAGAGCATTCCTTTGATTTTCGTATATAAATGCTAATACATCACTGTGGGAAGGTGTTGTATCTTTTGTTTTATTAGCTCTTAAAATTTTCTAGACATCATTTATGATTTCATTTTGAAATTCAGTCTGTAATTGGATATTTTATTCTTGAATATATTTGTCCTTTATCCACACTTATCTATGTCAACCCAGTGGCAAAGGACTGTTAATAAGTCAGGAAGTCATGACATTGTCACTTATCAATAACTCACTGAGAAAAGTCAGAATATTATAAATGTTGTATATGACTTAGCATGGAGGTCACTGTTTATCTAGGAGAACATTCTTCAACTTCCTAACTCTAGGCTGTTTTATTGTTTATACAATTGTAAACTGCCCTCCTTTTTAAAATTATATTTATATTGATTTCAGAGAGGAAGGGAGAGGGAGAAAGAGTTAGAAACACCAGTGATGAGAGAGAATCATTGATTGGCTGCCTTCCGCAAGCCCCACACTGAGGATGCAGTCTGCAACCCAGGCATGTGCCCTGACCTGAAATCAAACTGTGACCTCCTGGTTCATAGGTCGGTGCTCAACCACTGAGCCAACACACTGGCCGTCTTTTCCATTTGCCCTTTGGTAGAGCACTGTAGTGAATATTCCACCATTATTATTCATTTTATTGTACTAAGATACAGAATTTCCAGTTACATCTAGTGTTTTGTATCATAAGTGGCCAAAATCAGCTGGACTTTCCCATATTCCCTTGAGATGAGAAAGAGACATATTCAAGAGTAAATCTTCATAGTGTTCATGGATATTAATTTTCCTTCCCCTCTCCCAGTCGACTCTCCTTTCCCTCCCTTTCTGACATAGAGTTAAAAAAGAAAAGATTTAATTGGCTTCCAGTGTACTAAAATACATTTTCTGAAAATGTCAAAGCGTTAAGAACATGAATTTTTAAGTCAAATGTACCACATCTTGGTGGTAATTGGGGATTTTGGCTGATTAGTAAAAATGTACCTTTGCATTGGAGTCCGTGATAATGAAGAACAGAATTTGGCCATTGGTCACGTCAGCCACTGCTGAGAGGAAAGCAGTGTTCTACATGCATATTCAGCTGCTACATGATGTGTTGCTGCATTTCAGGTTACGTGTAGTTGCCCAGCGCCAACTCAGTACAGTAAATCTCAGCGGTAGGCTCTTGTCATTTTTCATAGTAACAGAAGAAATATATGGTTTTCCATTTTTATTGAATGAATTTGAATTCACGGAGGACACCGAATTATGCACACTCTCTAGTTTATGGGCCCGTATATGCTGTCAATATGGATGAGTTCACCATCCTGGGCAGACTAATCAAA
This sequence comes from Vespertilio murinus, assembly GCA_963924515.1. NCBI lineage: Eukaryota > Metazoa > Chordata > Mammalia > Chiroptera > Vespertilionidae > Vespertilio > Vespertilio murinus. The sequence goes on from OZ004710.1 coordinate 16,307,817, forward strand.
GGATATTGTCTATTATTTTGGAAATATGATTATATCTGTGTCTCTCTACCTTGGCTAATGTAATATCTCTTTCTTCCCTCTAAAGTATCATAAGGACATATTTGGTTCATTTTCTCCTTAAAATTTCTCATTTTTTTATGGAGGGAAGAAATAAAACATCTAACGGATGTTTATTTTATCCTTTTGGATTAACCAGTGATGCTGAGTATTAGTGCTTCAGGGAATTTTCTGGCTCAACAGCCTTGAATTCTATCTCTAATCATTAGATTTAGGGGGATATACCTGAGAATATGCAATCTTTACATTCCTCTATATCAGTGGCTCTCAAATTATGTCTGCACCCATCACTTGGAACTTGGGAAAAAATCCAAAGTCCAGAGCTCTTTTACTCCAGGTCAATTCTGAGACATACTCAAGTTTGAAAACCACTGCTCTGGATGTTCAAGCTAAAAGAAACCTATAATACTTGACCAAAATAGAAGCTCAGAGAGCATGAGTTGTCCCATTAGTCTGTTGTACTTGACCTGCAGACAGTGCAATAAAGCTTTACTGGAAGTCCCTGCGGCTTTATGGCTTTAATAGAAGGAGAAGGAACAAGTAATAGCCTTCCTAGTATCTGTAATCCTCAAAACCAAACATATTTCAAAACAATACTTTAAGTTTGATGCCAAAGTTCTTTTGAAGGTAACTTGAGCTAAACTTAATAATTCCCTGAAGTTTCAATATTTATACGATTAAGTGCAAAAATATTTATATGTTTAATTCTAGGGTGCTTCCCCAGAGCCTACTAGGCATTTTTCAGAATATTTGGTACATACAGTGTAATTTCCAAAATCCAAAAATGTCTGCTTTTCAAAACATTTCTTTGTTAAAAAATATTTTATTGATTTTTTTACAGAGAGGAAGGGAGAGGGATAGAGAGTTAGAAACATTGATGAGAAAGAAACATCCTTCAGCTGCCTCCTGCACACCCCCTACTGGGGATGTGCCTGCAACCAAGGTACATGCCCTTGACTGAAATCAAACCTGGGACCCTTGAGTCAGCAGGCCAATGCTCTATCCACTGAGCCAAACTGGTTTCCGTTCAAAACATATCTTGATCCCAAGACTTCATGTGAGAATTATGAACAATGTGCTTAATATTATTGTGCTTATAAAAAACAGGCTTAGGCCTGGCTCAGTAATTGAGCATCGACCTATGAACGAGGAGGTCATGGTTTGATTCCTGGTCAGGGCACAGGCCTGGATGATAGTCTTGATCCCTGTGTCGGGCATACAGAAGGCAACTGATCAATGATAATCTCTGACCATTGATGTTTCTCCCTCTCCCTTCCTCTCTGAAATCAATGAAAATATATTAACAAATAAAAAAAGAACAGGCTTGCCAAAACCGGTTTGGCTCAGTGGTAGAGCGTCGGTCTGTGGACTGAAAGGTCCCGGGTTCGATTCTGGTCAAGGGCATGTACATTGGTTGCGGGCACATCCCCAGTAGGGGGTGTGCAAGAGGCAGCTGGTTGATCTTTCTCTCTCATTGACGTTTCTAGCTCTCTATCTCTCTCCCTTCCTCTCTGTAAAATATCAATAAAGTATTAAAAAAAAAAAAGAACAGGCTTGTTTTTATCACATGAACACTGAAAATGACTTAATTGGCCATGATTCCTGTAAGTTCATTCACTGGAAAGCTCTCAACCACGCCTTGGTGTTCCTTGATTAAGAGTCATATACTGCTGAAACCGGTTTGGCTCAGTGGTAGAGTGTCGTTCTGCAGACTGAAAGGTTCCAGGTTCGATTCTGGTCAAGGGCATGTACCTTGGTTGTGGGCACATCCCCGGTAGGGGGTGTGCAAGAGGCAGCTGGTTGATGTTTCTCTCTCATCGACATTTCTAACTCTCTATCTCTCTCCCTTCCTCTCTGTAAAATATCAATAAAATATATTTTTTTAAAAAGAGTCATATACTGTTATTCTGCCTTTATAACTCTCTGTTTATTCTTTGTCTCGATATCTTCATCTATTACTATTGTCATTATTAATTACTTATAATTAACTTGTTCAATACATTTTATAATATGAAAGTTTAAGATTACTTAGAATGTATATAAATTAATTAGTTTTTTCCTGTAGTTGCATAGACTAAGATAAAACTCTAATTACTGGTCCCGGGTATTCTCTGGGAGAAAATTTGGCAAAAGTGTCCTCATTACCTTCCTCTTTCCCATAACAAATAACCTTTAATTCTGAGGGTAGCTTTTCTGGTGAAATAATGAGCATGCATTTCCTGCTAAGTCAGATTCCTAGGGGGGGGGCAGAGGCAGTATTAGCAATCTCACACCTGCCTTTCCCAATAAATGTCTCGAGGAGCATCTGTCCACTCAAAACACTAAAGCCCTCCAGACTATAGAATTCCGGACTTCTACATTGTGATCCTGATTCAGAAAGTTATTTTTTGCTGTGAATGGTTGGGTGAAAAGTGACACACCCTCAACGGCAATGCCAGCTCCAGTGGGGAGTACAAGGTTCCCAAAGAGAAAATTCAGACAGTGTTGCTTTCCTGCTCCGGATCACTGGCTCAGAGCATGAGGAAGAAGACAAGTAGCAAATCACTGAGTTCTCCCTCAGGTCTTGACTCATCAGTCTGAATAGCAAACAGTTTTGATTGCATATTTCAGTAGTTCCTGTGCTTTCCTTTATAAATGAGTATTATATTTTATTTCCAGAGCAGTTTTGTGTTTATAAAAAAAAATGGCCATTCATTGCAGAGTGTTTTTATATATCCCTTCTCCCTCCACCCCACAGTTTCCCTTATCAATATATGTATAGTCCATTTATCATGATTTATGAACCACTATTGATACATTGTTAACTGAAGCCCATAATTTACATTAGGGTTCACTTTTGTGTTGTACAGATCTATGGATTGTGACAAAGGCATAATGTTTTGTATCTACTATTACTGTCACATAAAGAACATTTTCACAGCCCTAAAAATACCCTTTGCTCCATCTGTTCATCCCCCAACACCTCCACTGCCTCAACTTCTGGCAACCATTGATCTTTTTTACTGTCTCTACAGTTTTGCCTTTTCCAGAATGTTATATAATTGGGATCATATATGTAGCCTTCTCCGATGGGCTCTTTCACTTTATTCTTTTAAATTGCCTTCATATCTTTTCATGGCTCCATAGCTCATTTCCTTTTAGTGCTAAATCCTGCTCTGTTGTCTGGATGCACCATAGTTTACTACCCATTCATCTGTTGAAGGGCATCTTGGTTGCTTCCAACATTGGGCACTTGGGAATAAAGCTGTCCTGAACATTTGTGTGAAGGTTTTGTGTGGATGAAATTTGTCAACTCACTTGGGTAAATATTTTAGGAGCGTGATGGCTGAAAGGCAGTGTAAGATTATGTAACACAATGCCAAACTACATTCCCACAGGCACTGAATGAAGAGTGCCTGTTGTTCCACTTCCTCACCAGCATTTGGTATTGTTGGTTGGGATGGTATCCATTCTAATAGGTGTGCCATGCTTTTTTTTAAAATTTAAGAAGTAGCAAATTTGTATTCACACCATTCTTTCCCTCTTATTTATAATGTATGTTCTTGTGTTTATAGAAGATAATTGTCCTGCTTCTTTTTTGATTTGCTTTAGGCCCCTTACCAAGTATATGGATCACCATGCTTGTATTGCCATTTTACTGCACTCCCACAGTTGACTTCCATCTTGGTATCCACCTCTCTAGTATATAGCATGAGCATCAATACAATGCTTCTTTCCCTTAAGGCTCAAAAGTGGCATTAAGATGTCAGTGAGCCCGGCTGGCATGGTTCAGTGCTTGAACATCAACCTATGAACCAGGAGATCATGGTTTAATTCTCTGTCAGAGTACAAGACAGGATTGTGGGCTCGATTCCCAGTGTGGGGTGTGCAGGAGGCAGCCAATCAGAGATTCTCTATCATCATTGATGTTTCTATCTTTCTATCCCTCTCTCTTCCTCTCTGAAATCAATAAAAATATTTTTAAAAGATATCAGAGAGACATAATCTTACTCTGTTTCCCCAAATTAGTCTCCTTTTTTTAGGCTTCTTTGGTAATAATTTCTAATTCCCTTGATCTGTTACCCATTTTTTGATCATTATGGAGAATATCAAACATACAAAATGTCTAAAAATTATTGAATAAAGAATCATAAACATGTCACATATTCCAAATAATCACCAACCCATGGCCAATCCCACCACACCCTCTCCCCTGCATACTTTTCACATTGTTTTATTATTTTTTTAGCAAATTGTAGACATTATTTTACACAAAAATATGCATATACATGCATTATTCTCTTTCTAGTATAAACATGAAATGAGTATCACACCTAAAAACAGTGATTTCTGTTTATCTTCAAATATCTAGATATTGTTCTTCTTTAACTTAGGCTCTAGTAAGGTACATACAGGGTAATCGGTCAATTTATCTTTTAAGTCTCTTTTAATCTATAGGCTTTTTTCTATTTTTTTTCTATCTTTTGCCTCCTTGAAATCTATTTGTTGAAGAATTACTATAACTTGTCCTATACATTTTTCCATAATCTGATTTTCACTGATTGCCTCCCTGAGATGTAATTTAACATGTTACACTGTACTCTGTATTTTCTGTAAATAGGCTAGAACATTTATATCAGTTGGACTTATTTTGAAATTACTATAATAACTTGGTTTTTTTGCATTGTGTTAATGCCAGTTTATTACTGGTTCTCCTCTAACACAACCCTAGATAAAATGTGAGAACATATCAGATTATGCTAATTCTGGAAACTTTCATAAAGTTTTATATGAACTATGTCAAGAGTATCACAGTGTTGAATACCTAATTCATTATATATAGCTGGACTACAACCCTGGACTCTAGACATTGACATAAAATTCCCTTTCCCTCTAATCATCCAGTTGGCTTTGTGAAAATATCATACCTCTTTATCTGTTGTAAATTTCCCACAGCAGCAATTCAAGGAGTGTGTTTGTAGAACATTCTCTTTACTGTGCCATGTTCTAGTTAAAAACAAAACAAAACACCTTACATTATATGCGTCTTTGAATAACCTAAGTACTGTCACTGTGTAATCACATAGCTCGGTAGTTAAAGCGCTTGGGCTCTTCATTCTGACATCTAAATAGGAATCCTGATTAGGGTATCAGTGTGTGATCTGGAGCAAGTTACTGCACCTAGTTTCTCTGCCTGCCAGATGGGATTTTTATCAGTAATGACTTAATGGAGCTGATTTGATTATTCAATAAAGATAATGTGTGGTAAATGCTTAGTGTAATGCCTGGGGTATAAGAGTAAATGCTCAGTAATGTCGGGGACTATAGAAGAGGGAAGTATTATAGGGAGAAGACTAAAGCAAAGATAGTGTGTTTGGGGGGCAGGGGTTTGGCCTTAAATTACATAACCAGTATGTAATATATTTGTTCTTAACATGAGAGCTTGTCTCTTGTAACAGAGCTGACCCCATTAAATGTCACTAAAGCTGTAAAGGCAAGAAACTTAGGTCTAGGGCAGCCATGGGCAAACTACGGCCTGCAGGCCGGATCCGGCCCCTTCAGCTGTTCTATCCGGCCCACTGAGCCAAAAAAGAGGAGGGTTCTCTTGCTCTCCCCTCCGCTCCTTCACCAGCAGCCCAAGATGTGTGTGCCAGCATGGTCAGGTTGCTTTTGTTCCGGCCCTCCGGTCCAGTTTAAGAACCCATTGTGGCCCTCGAGTCAAAAAGTTTGCCCACCCCTGGTATTGGGGATATGTGGAAGGAGCAGGTGCTTTTGAGTTGAAACTCACTTTAATGACAACACTCACTGTGTCAATTGCACACAACCATAAAATCCTTAGGCTATGCCAGACTGCTTACTGTTTATCTTGGTCTCAGGTTTAGATTGTTTCAATTTTGTTCAAAATTTACACACAGGCACATATACGTCTATGAGGGGGTAATTTTATTGCCAAAACATAAAATTAGTTCTTTTTCCTTCTCTGCACAAATCTTAAAATGTTGATACCTATATTATGCTTAAGGCAAAATTGCTTTGTGGTGCAATTAAAGTAATGGAAATAGCATGCACTACTGTTTGGGTAAGAATTACAAAAGCACTCCACTGAGGTTTGTTTGTGCGTTTTTTTCCCTTTAATGCATGATTGTCAAGTGGTACCATAACTGATTGAATTTTAAATTATCCTAAAAGTTTCTTGAGATTTTCTGCTTTCTTCACTTAAGTTCTCCTGAGTAGGTAGAAGATTCATGTACTTATTTTACTCTTCCTCTACTTGACTCTTCCCTTATTATGTTCTCTATATTTAACTTTAAATGTCTATTCTACTTAATAATTTATTGTTTTTGTTAATTAACCTATCTAAAATTGTAAAATTGTTTGAAAAACAAATAATCTCTTATCCATAGCTTCTGAAATGTATGAATTATTAGCAAAAGCAGCTGCTATTAACTTGTCCAAGCTAAAAGTCAAAATGTATGATAATGTTGATGTAATCTGTGACCTTTTATAAGTCATTTTGCCCTTTGAAATTAAGTGTCTCACAAGCTACAAACATGGAGTATGGGATAGATTACCCTAATGTTTTGTTAACTTTTAACAGGAACTATTTAAAGAAACTTTAATGTGTTATTTTTTTTAGCTTTCAGTTTTTTAAATGAAAATCAGCAAACCAATTTTTATTATGTACCTGACTCTTATTTAAAATGTTCCTTCATGTGCTTTCATACCTTATTTATTCATGTTTTAAACACACACACACACACACACACACCTGAATCCATAAACTATCAGGTTTTCCCTGAGGTAACTAGAATGTGTTAAAACATCCCCTCAACCAGACATCCCTACTAACAAAGTTGATGATTTAGCTCTTTTTAAAATAATCTTTGATTTTCCATTCAGAGAAATTGTCATCCTTCAATATTCATGGTGTCTGAATGATACTAGGGACTTTACTAGAGCAAATGTCAGTGCTGGAATCTTGCTAGTACACAAATAATAACTCTCCAGTTGCTAAATTGTATTTTAACATCACCTGCAAATATTTAGTAGGAGAACTGACAGTTGAAAGCAAGATGGAACTGCATCCATTTCCCACAGTAACTGGATAACACCAGATTAACTTTTTAAAGATATTGAAAAGACGGGGATGATGAAGAAATGTCAACATGTCATCCTGTCATCTTAGTAGTTTTAATATTATAATTTGTTTTGGTGTTTAAATGATGAAAGCTATATTGAATGATAACAATAGGAGTTTTTTTTTCCCTCCAGCAGCATTATGTAAGAGACTTTCAAACATAATGTAAATTTGAGGAGAATAATTTCTCAGTGTGGCACTGGAAAAGGGTCTTGTATATTTTCCGAGAGAACTTGATTGCCCATCTCTTACAGAAGAACAAGCAGCGGTGGTGGATTTCTGTGTCATCTCTGTCCCCAGAGTCTGTTTTCTGTGTGAAGGAGAGGAGAGCAAAGCTGGCCACAAAACCTGGTGTCACAGGGGAAGTCCTTTTTTCAAATACTTTCTTCTTGCCCTCTGAGAAAATGTTATGGAACATGATACTAGCCAAGAGGGAAGAATGACAGGTGGGAAGGGAAGAGAAATAGTCTCCAGAGTTACTAAGGAAACAAATGATAGAAATGGTAAAAATTAGGGCAGACATGCTAAAGAGACTAGTATTTCAATTTGTACTAGAACTCAATAATAGGCAGCTTTGCATACTAGTTTTTTATTCTTTGACTTTATCAAAATCTGGTTTTACCTTTATTCTCCATTAGCTTGACTGCTATTTTTTATTCTTATGCCACTGAAGAGGTTATTGGAAGTGACTTACATTAGTATGGGTTTGCTTAGTTATCCTATCTAATAAAGAGGGGATATACAAATTGACCATCATGCAGTAACAACATGGCTGTGTCCAAGGCGGAGGCAGGGATTCCATAACACAAGATGGCTGTGCCCACAGCAGAGTCAGGGGATCCCATAATATATGATGGCTGTGCCCACAGCAGAGGCCAGCTCCTTAATGAGCCTTAATGAGCAATCAGCAGGGACCTGAGGCTGTGTGGCACTGGGCTGGGGCAGGGGACCTGAGATGGCTCTCCCCACCTGGTGGGGCTTGACAGAGGACCTCAGGCCATGCCCCACCCCAGAGGCAGGCTGGGGGACCTGAGGCTGCTATGTAAAAATCTGTTAGATGGTAATAGTAATAAGAAGCCGGGCTCATGGCTGGCGAGTGTAGCAGCATTGGCAGGAGCCTAAGGAGCAGAAGGCAGGCAGTAAGGAGCAAGGGGTCCCAGACTGCTAGAGGGTGCAGGCTGGGCTGAGGGACCCCTCATGCACAAATTTTGCAAACCAGACTTCTAGTATAGTAACAATAGATGACCTTCCTTAAACATTTACTATGTATCAAGCATTTTGAAAACTTCAGTATACATTCACAATAAATTTTTGACATATGAACAGTTATCACTCTAATTTTACAGGTGAGAATACAAACCATAATATATATGACCTTAAAAGTTTCCATTTTTTCTTGCAATATTGTGAATGTCCCCATAGCCTTAATTCAAAAGACATTTTTCAACAGATGCTATCAAAGGCTACTTGCATCTTTTAACTAGTTTTGAATTCAAACAGTAGCAAAACATAAGTTTTCTCTTAGTTATTTAATAAAATAGCCATTCTTTAAAACGTAAAGCATTCCTAATGGAATACATTCATTTTACTGCTATTCTGCACTCATAATTACTAATTTACTGGCTGCTGTGACTAGTTTAATACTCTAGGTTGTAAGTTCTCAGCTGATAATGCCCTTAAATTACCAAAATTATTTGTTTTTAAATTCAACCCTCAAGTTTAGAAACGGCATCCCTTTATAGAGAAATTCCAGTCCTCTGTAATCATTTTTTTCTATTTTTCTGTTAGAAGAAATAATGATTGAGTTGTAATTTTTGTGATTAAAAAAAAAGGCTATTTGCAAAACAATATCTATAAAACTTACAAGCTTGAGTCCTAAGAGTACAATGAATCGATAAAATGCTACATTTCTTTATAAGAATTATTGAGGAAAATAAAACAGTATGACTGTTTATAAATATGTTAATTGTTACTTTTATTGTTACCATTAAAGTATAGCTCTATTATTATATCCTGTTGAACCCACCACCACTCTTGGCCTATATTTTGTATGTGAAAAGTAGAATTTTGAAGAGAACAAAATGTAAGGAGACAAAGCCTTTAACATAATGCTTCGTTAATGAGCAAAATGTGGTCATTGTGTTTTCTATATGAAAAGTATAATATTCAGGACAAACTTTGGTATAATTACTGTTCATTTATGTATTCATTACCCTAGGGGTCTTTTTGTAAATATCTCATTGTTCTAAAGCAGCACATTCTTATTTAATTTGCAAATGTTACATCTCTGTTGTTTTAAAAGGAACAATGTCTTTCTTTGTAACATATTGTCAATACCAAACCTACATGCATAAAAACAGCAGACAATCAATAGCTAATAAATTGACAAAACCATTAGGGGATATGCTAGTATTTGACAAACTAAAGCTGTGTAGTGAAAGGAGATTAGGATATTATTTCTAGTAACTTTTACAGCAATTTTTGGTCTTTTGTTTAAAAATTAAATCTTAGTAGGTTTTTTTAATCCTCATATAACATATATTTAGTTGTAACAGACATTAAAATAAATAATGTTTTGATAATATATTTAATTTGCCTAACAATCTCGATGAACAGTATTTACTTTGTCCAATTGGATTCGCACTATATAGAGTCTTTAAATGAATTAACGTAATTTACCTAGTAATATTTTCCAATCTTATTCTTTAAAAATAACTTTCATTGAGATAAAAATTAACTGAAAATGGACTGAACACTCTTATATGAAGCAATTAGGACAAATCGTCTCTGTGATTATTGTCTCACAATGGGAAGCTTAAAGGTAGTTGTGAGAATACATCAGACAAACTCAAATTTGTGAATGTGCTATAAAATAACTGTCCTGGACTTTTAAAAGTTTCAAGGTCAAGGAAAACAATAAAATAATGTGGAAATATCACAGATTGGAGGAGACTACAATATGACAACTAATGCAATATGGAATCATTTGGATCTTAGGTCAGAAAATAAACTTAGTAGGAAATCTGGGGAAATTTTAATAAGATCTGTAAGTCAGTGAATTATATTCTATAAACTGTAATTTTCTGGTTTTAATAATTATTTATGTTTATATAAAATGTTAAAATTCGGGGGGAAATGTGTACATGATATACAGGCATTCTCTATTTCTAAAAGTTTTCTGTAAATATGAAATAATTTTAAAATAAAAAGCTAAAGAAATATTTTTAACTTGGGAAATATAAATAAAACTACAACCTCTGAAATCAGAAAAAAAGGAAACCTTGTTTTCACTTGAGGATGTCTACTAGTATACCTTCCATGGATCAGAGTTATGTCTACAAACTGAGTGTATACTACGTAAGACATTCTGTGAGGTGCTGTTTGATGCCTTCCTCTTACTTTTACCTGTCATTTGATCCATAAGAAACTATTGTGTCTATCTTTAAAACATATCCAGAATATAACCACTTCTCACCAGTTCCAATTCAAGCATCTCCCTATACTTCTTGCCTCATTTTCTCCACGGCAATAGTCATTTAGCACCTTCACACTTAATTTAGTTTTTGATTATGTGTATTGTTTTCTCTCTTGCACACACTCATCCAATTAGGATGCAAACCCTATGAAGGTAACAATTGTTGTTATTAGTGGCTCTACACTAAATACCACATTATAAATCAATATTTGTGGAATAAAGTTAATAGGAAATATTACATTGACCCAGCGGCCGTGTGCCCCGGGTGAGCCATGTGTCCCAGGGGAAGCAGTGGGACCTGGGGGGAGGGGCGGTGAGAACCAGAGGAGGAGCAGACTCTACTCGTGTGGTCCTGAGATAGTCACCATAAAACAAGCAAACTGCCAAATGAGGAGAGGATTCTATTCATGTGGTCCTGAGATAGTCACCATAAAACAAGCAGATTGTCAAATGACAGCGGGGAGGGGAAGGAGACCTGGGGGGAGATAAGAGAACAACCGAAGGACTGGTATGCATGAATATAAGTACAACCAATGAACACAGAACTCTGGGGAGGGAGGGCATGAATGGGAGGTGGGGGGGGGGGCAATGGTAAGCTATGTACACATATAACACCTTAATTAAAAAAATAAAAAGAAATTTAAATAAATTTAAAAAAGAAATATTACATTGAGTCAGGCCTGCTTTCCTTATTAATGTGATACTTTAACAAAATGTTTTGAATAACTTTTATGTGATAGGACTTGGACATAATACAATGTATTTTACCATTGCTTATATTCCTGAGGAACAGGCATGAGAAAAAAAATCCCCTTCTTAGTGTTGGATCACTTCTGCAAAAGAAGCTAGGCAACTTCTCTTAGTTGGTCATTTGCTCTACTGTTTCTATAGGGTAGTGTTGGCAGAATGTAAGTAAGATTAAAGGCTTGTTGATAATTTTCTCCTTCAGGCTGAAGTTCTAGCAATTCCTCCACTTAGACAGACTCTGCTAGAGTGTGGGAGATACAGAATGAGAACAAGTTGGAGCAATTGTTTTATCCATTTTATTTTCTTTAGCATCAGTCCACAGACCAAGGAGTCTATAAATTAAAAAAAAAAAAGAAAAAAAAAAGAAAAAGAAAAAGGCTCTTATGGGTTATAGTCAAATTCCCATCTCAACACTGGCAGTTGAAATCTCTTGAGCATTTTAAGGTAGATATTTGCTTTCTTTGTAGCTCAGGAATATTCTGATTAAAATATCTGTAGATATGAAAGGGAAAGGGTAAAAGATGCTCACACACAAATAGAATACCCACTTAAAATGTATGTAGGTATTAATAAAGAAATAGTTGATTTGGGATTCTTGGGCATTTTTTTCTAGAGGACTGAAGCTGGAATTTGTGGGTATATGTATCTTTTGTTGCCAAGATTGAAGTGACATATCCAGTGACCAAAACTATTATGAAATTTCTATTAGTGAGGTAATGGTTGTACTCTGTATACCACAAAAGGGAAACATGCCTTGACAAGTTCATCAATGCTGTGCTTTCTTGACACAGTTTATGCTCTTCTACATTCTATGGAGATCCTTTAGGCCCTGTTGCTTTATCAATAATAAGCTGTTTATTATCTCAGAATCATAAGACTATAGATCATAGGCACATTCAAAAGCCTTTCATATTACTTGAATACATACAGGGAATATTTTTTAAAAGAGGCAAATTAGTGCTTTTATTAATCTCACCAATATGGAAAATATTAAATATTATTGTGGCCATGACAGAAGTCTCTCAATGTATGTGACCATTGCCAAGGTGCAGAACTCTCCAGGGACAATGCAATATTATATTTAATGATGATAAATCAGACAACAAATATAAGGCACATTTTTTTAAATATATAATAGTCCTCCCTTATCTGTGGTTTTGCTTTCCACATAAGGTACATTTTTTAAAAATTATAATAGTCCTCCCTTATCTGTGGTTTTGCTTTCCACAGTCTCATTTACCTGTGCTCAACTGTGGTCCAAAATGCTAAATGGAAAATTGCAGAAAAAATTTCATATGTTTTACATTGTGTGTCATTCTGAATAGCCCAAAGCAATCTCAAACCATCGGGCTTCATCCCACCTGGGATGTGAATCATCTCTTTGTCTCAATGCTGCAGATGCTCCCTACCAGTTAGTCACTTAGTAGCTGTCTAGGTTACCAGACCAATGATCATGGTATTGTAGTGTTGTTTTCAAGTCATCCCTGGTTTACTTAATAATGCCACATTCACTTAATTTTTCTTACAGTATGATCCTTCTATTTTATTATGATTTGTTATTAAAGGTTCAGTGTACAAAATCTGTGCACAGATAGAATCCTTAGGCCTGGCCGGTGATTGGGGCCAATCTGTGGGGTGATTGGCGGGGTGATCAGGGCCCCCACTTGCACCCACCTTGGCCTGGCACTGTCCACTCACCTGCTCCACCATCCTACCTTGGTCCTGCTGTTGTTGGGCCCATTGGGGGCCAGCAGCGTCTCTACTGTTACCCACTGCCAGCGCTGCATTGCCAATGCCTGCCATGATCCGTGCTGCCCCCTGGTGGTCAGCACATGTCTAACTCCTGTCCATGGGGACAATTTGCATATTAGCCTTTTATTATATAGGATTGTTGTTAATCTCTTTCTTTGCCCAATTTATACATTAAATTTTATTATAGGTATGTATATATAGGAAAAATACAAAGTGTATGTAAGATCCAGTACTATCTATGGTTTTAGGCATCCTTGGGAGATTTTAGAATGTATCCCCTGTGATAAAGGAGGGACTGCTGTACCAGATGGTATAATTTTGTAAGATTTAAAAAATAATGTTATTTAATTACTCTATTTGAGATAGTCTCATAGAGAATATATGCATAAACATATATATATATATATATATATAATTTACATGCATACATGTATATCTGTGTTTGATATATGCATCTACTAGTATTAAATGTGTAAAAAGTATATATGCATATGAACATACATATGTACACATGTATATATTCTATATATAATATTTGCATACTGTATACTTTCTAGAAGATAATCAGTTTCCTCCAGATTTTCAAATGAATTTACTTACTTTGGTTATCATTTAGGTTTATTAGTAGAGAAGTTTGAGTTTATGAATCACTAAACATAACTCTCATGAGAAAAAGAGACTATTTTAATCATATGTAGTCACCAAAGCATGATGAACTTACCATTGTCATCTCTGTTACCAAAGTAAAGATACATTCTCTTAGTTAAAGAGGAAGTCAATGAGATCACTTAGTTCAAGTTTAAGAATACATGAGTAATTAAGCAGGGATGTTTTACTTAATATATGATTGGTTTAAAATTGAATTTTCGTGTAACTATCCATTAAAGCACTCAAATATCATTGTTTGTGAATAATATTATTTATAGAGTCCATGAAACCCTCTTATTTCTTAGCAAAATACCTCCTTCTCCACTGAGCAACAAAAACTATGTATGTTTACAGAACTATATTTACTTTTGTCACTCTGAGTCAACTGAAATCTTAGAAATTATCAAACTAAACAACTGAGATAGCAGTTGGATGGTAGATAATGGGATGTCCAAGCTAATGACATTGAAACTTTTGGAGTGGTTATATTTATTATGATAGCTATAAACCTAACTTTCCCATGAAAAGAAAAGGCAGTAGTTCCAGGTATCTGGGTAATTCCAGGATCATTTTGCTATAATCCTTTAATTTCAGATGCTTACAGCTGTCTCATTCCTATCAATAACAGCGTTCTAAAATCGTCCCCTGCTTGACAATCAGTTGTCTCTGTAATTATTTAAATCACTGCTTTACTTAGCAACTGAATAATCTATTTAGACCAGAAGATACCAAATATGATGGCTGTTTTACATGATCAAAATATTTTGTAGACACATCGCAAGATAATTACAATACTTAGCAATAGCTAATGGATAAAAAACGGACAGTGATAAAAATCCATTATGCTTTACTACTACATCATTGTACATTTTAAAAATACTAATGCATGCTGTTTTCTAGTCTGTTTGGATTTTCAGAATATTTTTGATAATGAGGATTCTCTCTCTTAGTTCTCTGTGTTGAAGCATGAGAACCAGTGGTTTGGAATTATTAATATCAGGTGGGTGACATTGGGTGTCCCATGTCCCGTTCTATCTATCTATCTATCTATCTATCTATCATCTATCTATCATCTATCTATCTATTTTATATATATATATATATATATATATATATATATATATATATATATATATTAATGAGCCAGGGTCCATAATGACCAAAAAGATGACAAACACCAGAACTCAGTCCTGCAGTCAGTGCTGGGTCGCCCCACCAGCACTGACTGCCTCAGCTGCAGGCACAGCCACCCAGCACTCACTGCTGAGGGGGCTGTGTAACTGGCCTGGAGAGAGGCCCTGAGAGAGAAGCAGGGTCTGATTCACAGCCCCTGTGGCAGCTGTTGATCAGCTCTTGCCTCTCTTTATCTCCAGGCTTTGCCAGCAGCCCAGGGGGCTCCTGATAAGCCCGGCCTCTCTGATCAGGCCTGGAGATAGGCCTGGAGAAGTTTGACTGGTATAGAAACTGACTAATTAGAACTAAATCGGGGTGAAAGGTGAGGAGCCAATCGCTGCCTAGGAGGTAGAGTTTTTGTCACTTACTGGAATAGAAACTAACCAGTCAGAACCCAATCTGGGTGAACTGTGAAGGCATAACCTAAGGTGGGGGCTGAGGATGGGTTTTAAGAGCAACAGCTGTTTGGTATAAGGTGTAAGAAAGCAGTTCAATTTTTTAATGACCAGTTTGGCAGTATAGTGCATATGGCTGGCTATCAGTCCAGATATATGGATTATGTTTTTTTGTCTTCCAAGATCAGATCATGTCTTCCTTCTGAAAAAAGTCCCTTCCCCCCATTTAAGCAGTCCTATCATATATAATCTATCTAATATAGCTATCTATCTATATCTATCTATCTATATCCTATCCTATATATCTATACTAATAAAAGGGTAATATGATAATTGATAAAATTAGCCATCTTCTGAATGCCTGACTTCATTCTGGACAAAGTCATGGTTGTGGGGGCAGAGGCATTTAGGGGCGATCAGGCCAGCAGGGGAGGGATATTGGGGGCAATCAGTCAGGCAGGAAGAAGCAGTTAGGGGTGATCTGGCAGGCAGGCAGGTGAGCAGTTAGAAGCAAGTGATTCCCTGATTGCAAGAGGGATATCTGAATGCCTAAACCAGCATTCAGACATCCCCCAAGGGGTCCCTAATTGAAGAAGGTGCAGACTAAGCTGAGGGAAACCCTCCCCCCATGCACGAATTTCATGAACCAGGCCACTAGTTTGATATATTTTTCAAATAAATATGATAGAGTGTGAAAATAGGAAAGACATCTTTCACCAATTATCTTGTCACCTAGTTGTAGAATCCTTTGAAGTGGAAATAATGTGAAATGTGTTGCTTCTGCATGGTTTTGACCTGGTTAATTCTTCTAGTAATTGTTTTCAAAGCTCCAAACTGGCAGCCCTGGCTTGCATCCATTAGTTTTCTGGTTCAGCTGTCTTAGTTTGTATCTTTGCAGCATCAGATCAGGATACAAAGTTTTAAGTATCGGTAGTTTATTTGAAATATGATTTCCAGACACATCAGTCAGGGAATGGGGCATAAATCAAAAATAAGTCAGTCAATAAATTCTGTCTTATCAAGGAAGTCACCATGATGCACAACCAGAGTTCCTAATGGGGGACCCTAGGTGCCAGTGTAGGACTTCCACCTCAGTGTTGTTGTATCTGAGAATCATGGGAGTTTCATTCATTGAGCTCTCATCAGTCATTAGTTTAGGGCTACTCCCTAGGGGAATTTTGGCATTTCAAAGAAAAATTATTTTATTGTTGGGAGGACTATAGGTCTCCCAAATTTTCTCACCTTAAACCTCTCCCCCATCTCCCATTCCCCAGAGACTTTCATCTGTCTATTGTGTGTGTATATGCTTATAAGTTATTTGGTTAATCTCTTCCCACCTTCTTCCATCTGAGATCTGCCATGCTCTATGCCTGTGGTCTTATCTTGTTCATTAATTTATTTTATTCATTATATTCCACATATGAGTGAGATCATGTGATATTTGTCTTTCTCTGACTGACATATTTCACGTAGCATAATATACTCCAGGTGCACCCATGCTGTTTCAAAGTCTTCAGCTCTTTTTTCATGTGAAAGAGCCATTCCACTCAGGTAGCCATGGGAAGCCCTCAGGTCTGATAGTTGGAAGTAAAGCATTAGTACTCAGAAAATATACTGGCTAGTAGAATGTGTCTGGGACACTCACTGACCACATCTGTTCTACCAACCTACATATTGTTTCCAAAGTAATTGTAGTGTATATCTCTGCTGAAAGAAGTTACATAATGGTACTCACAGTAAACCATGTGACTTTCAACCTTCATACCTTTTCTCATAACTTTCTTCAGTATTTATTTCACATCTGCACTCCCATATCTGTACAGTCAAATGTTATCTACTTTTCAAGATACATGTTGTAGACATTTGTGATTATACCCTATCTTAATTTACATTATGGCTTCATAGCACCCATTGCCACAGTGTCCTGTGTATTTAAAAAAGGCTTAATGAATGTTTTTGAACTCATAGTCTGAATGCATACCAACGTGGGGACTTTTCATTGTTCAAAAAGAAAACACAGAGAAATTATGCATATGTAACTCTGGAATTAGAGCATACAACCTGTATTATTTTCTAGTAATGAATCTATAGTATCCAGGTATTAATAGCAACCACTTTGGTCATTTATAATATTTTACACATCCAAGTAGATTTCTTTTATGAGGATTTGACAACTGATACAGAGTTAAATAATATTCAGTCTGTGTATCTGTTTCTTACTGCTGCTGTAACAAATTATCACAAATTTAGTGGCTAAATCACACAAATTTATTATAGTTGTGGAAAACACATGTCCAAAATTGATCTCAATGGGCTAAAATAAAGATGCCAGCATTCCTTTCTGGAGGTATCAGGAGAAAAATAAGGAGAAAATCTGTTTTCCTGCCTATTCTAGGTTTCTAGATGCTAAATTTCTTATCTCTTGGTACTCTTTCATCCTCAAAGGCAGCCATGACCTAGGTAAGTCTTTTTCACATTGCATCACTCTGACACTGACTCTTCTGCCTTCCCCTTCCACATCTAACGCCTTTGTGCCAGGCCAGTGTGGTTCAATCGTTGACCATTGACCCATGAATCAAAAGGTCACTGGTTTGATTCCAGGTCAGGGCACATGTCTGGGTTGTGGGTTCAGTCCTCAGGAGCGGGGAGGAGGGAGCACATTTAGGAGACAGCCAATCCATGTTTCTTTCTCATCAATCTCTCTCTCTCTCTCTCTCTCTCTCTCTCTCTCTCTCTCTCTCTCTCTCCCTCCCTCCCTCCCTCCCTCCCTCCCTCCCTCCCTCCCTCCTTTTCTTAAAAAAATAAAAATCCAATAAAGCCTTTGTAATTGCATTGGAACCAACTGCATAATCTGGGTTTATCTTTATATTGTAAAATCAGTTTATTAGCAACCTTAATTTCATCTGCTACCTTAATTCCTCTTTGACATGACAGGAGATTAGGATGTGGACTTCTCTGGGAGGCCATTAATCTGCTTACTACATTTGGGATGTCTCACTTTTTGCCCTAACTCAATAAAATAATCCTATTCATTTGAACTTATCTGGTAAAATGCTATAGATGTAATTCAAAAGCCTTTGATGTCATAAAACAATATGGTTATTTCATTTTGAAAGACAGTAGTTAATTTAGAAAATAACTTCCGTATGTATATATAATTGTTTTGCTTCCCAAGGTTCAGCTATTAGCCTATTTTTCAGCATTTCCAAAGTAAGCTTGTCATTTGTGTCATTATCATAGTTGATTATAAAGTAAATTTCTTATAATGACCATGTAGATAAAAACGTAGGAAATCTGTCATAGAGTATAAGTATTAATTTGTACTTGATTTCAGTAATGGTTAATAAACATGTAAGAAGGAAAGTTCCACTATAGAACGATTGGAAAACTGAAAAACCATCTCCCATAAGTCCTTTGCTTTTCTTGGGAAATAGTTGCTGTTATCAGAAACAGCACTGCTAGGTCTTGCATGTGTGTGATCATATCTGTTAGAGGAGATTGATTTTCTATCATATCTCTTTTCAGTCGCCCTTTCAACAAGGCATTGCACACATTCTATTATAATACACATCCTGTGGTGCCCAACTGAGTCTTCACCACCCAGTCATGTTCTTGATTTGTACATTCCTAACTATCTCAAACAAGAATGGCTAGTTGATGACTTCTTAACCCAGTTGTTCTTTTTTCCCCCATTTCATGGTATTAAAATTGTTACCAGTTACATTGGAAAATTAATCCATGAAAATGTAATAGTCGTCTTGTTCTTTTCTCTAACAAATAATGCATATTATCAGTTGGCTTTCAGAAAAGTGTGGCTGTAACATAAAGAAACTACGTTTTAAACCAAAAAGATTAGGACTCAAACAGAAATGTTATTGTCTTTTCATTTTCAGTGCAGTCATTTTGAGAAGACAAGTTCTTATTCTAGTGATCCATATACTAATGTAACAAATTTACAAGACATTTACCCATTTCATACCAAAATAGTTTTTCCTCATTTTATAAATCCTGTCCACATTTATAGCAATCTAAAATGCTTTCTGTGATGAGGTATGCTATAAAATATATAGGTAAAATAAAATTCACTCTTAGTTGACAAAGATCTCAACATTTTTGTTGAGCTGAATTAGTCATCTCTATACTTGGACATTCCTAATGACTTGGATCCTCTAGAGTGAATGTTCTATTGTTGTCATCAAATAAATCCATTCTTTCAGGACTGGCTAAAAGCACAATTGAATAGAGTCCTCAGATGCATTCATTGTCTTCATTAACTGCCTTTGTTAGAAACACTATTCATATAAAAAATCCACCAAAAATACTCAAAAATGTATGAATTCACTTATGCTGGTTTTTGAATTGTTAAAAAAAAAAAGTGGAGATTTCTTACTAAAATTAGGCCTAGTGGTCCATTTCATGAGTAGTGTTTTCTTTAAATATCAGTTACTCCTTTAAATGTGAAAAATATATTTGAATATAGTAATTACAAATAGTCTGCATTTGAGTGAATTATAAATTTCTTGCAAGCAAGGATTTTGTTATATTCTACCTTTACTCTATCAAATTAGTAGCTACTATTTCAAAACATGTATTATATCTGTAGCCTCTTTATACATCATTATTTTATTTTTGCTTTTATTTTTCTAACATTTATTAGCATTATAATGTAATTATATGAATTATAAGAATTCAGAATTATACGAATTATACGAATTTGTAATTATACAAATCCCTTCATGCACCAGTGGAGTCCCACGGCCTGTCCTGCTTGGATTGGGCAAAAAATGACTCTCTGACCTTCTCCAAAAGGTCCTGGATTGCAAGAGAGCATGGCCAGGCTGAGGGACCCCAACAGTGCACAAATGGGGCAGGGGAGGAATGTGGGAGGTTGGCCAGCCAGGGATGGACCATAGGAGGGCTCCAGGTCATCTCCTGCCTGTCTTGCTCAGCCCCAATCAGCCAGACCCCAGCAGCAAGCTAAACTACAAGTTGGAGCATCTGCCCCCTGGTGGTCAGTGCACGGTATAGCGAGAGGTTGAGCGGCCTTAGCATATTGTTAGCATATTAATTTTTGATTGGTTGAATGGACAACCAGACACTTAGCATATTAGGCTTCTATTATGTGGGATCAATTCTTTTCTGTCTGACTCCAAAGACAGATACAATTTATTTCGGTGTGCTACATTGCTTGTAATTTTCCATGAGCCTAAAATCGTATACCCTGTAGAGTTTAAGCATATTTTGTAGTGCAGATATAACAGTAAATGAGAAAGGAAAGAGAAGATGGAGATTATGACACCCATTGAGGTATCTTTTTTTAACCAAAGACAGACTCAGAAGCCTATTATAGGCCACGATTAGCATTATATTCACTTAGACGGATGTAAAACAGCATCATCAATTGCCCTTGTCCCTTGAGGGTTTATCCACACAGCAGCCTATGTAGTAGTTTCCATAGGCATCTGAGAGTGTTATATTTTAACCAGGGGTTCCCTCACTCTTTGTACCATGGAACAAAAATTACATTAAGCAAGTATGGGAATCACCCAAGCTTAAAAGCCTCAATGCCTTCAGCCATCTGTCTTTTATTAAATCTGTAGTCATTGCCTCTGGGAACGTGCCCAGTTAGAGTCATCACACAGAGGGAAGTCTAAACATAAGACATCCATATTAGGCATTTATAATTCACTTCTAGTTCCTTTCTAGTCCACATGTGTTTTACCATCCAGGACACATTTTTACCATAAGCATCTGGCATTGTAACACTTGATATTCCACCTTTATCTATTTACAGAGGATCAGAACTAGAAAGTTAGCTAAATATCAAATCCTAACGCAGAAAGTCAAAGTGTTTTGGTAACTCTTTACTCCAAATAATCTCAGAGAGGCATTCTCAAGTAAATTTGGGGATTAATTTTTGTCATTAAGGATGACAAGATTTGGCTATGACCTCAAAATTTGATGGCTGATCCCTGGCGCAGTGGCTAGGCTGGAGCACTGTCCCATACACCAAAAGCTTGCAGGCTTAATTCCTGGTCAGGGCACATACTTATAGTTTGCAGTGTAAGAGGCAACTGATCGATGTTTTCTCTTCTCTTCTCTTCTCTCCTCTTCTCTTCTCTTCTCTTCTCTTCTCTTCTCTTCTCTTCTCTTCACTTTTCTTCTCTTCATTCTCTTCTTTCTCATCTCCATTTCTCTCTTTCAAAATAAATAAAAATGTATAGTTGGGTAAGGATTTAAAAAAATGAATGGCTGAGAGTGTCTTCATTTATGTTGAAATAACCAAAATGTGGATGGGTGAATGGGAGAGTGACTCAGGCACTAAAACCCTTACTAAAGAAGAGGACATGACAGGGAGGTCTGCAGAAGACTGTGGCTTTGAGGGAAGGTGGGTGATGCATCTGATAAAATAAGCTTCATAGGAGATGAGTTTTTGGAGGAGGAAGAGTACAATTCGTTTTGAAGTAGCAATTGGGAGCAAGCTTTTGTTCTT
Source organism: Vespertilio murinus (assembly GCA_963924515.1). Lineage (NCBI taxonomy): Eukaryota > Metazoa > Chordata > Mammalia > Chiroptera > Vespertilionidae > Vespertilio > Vespertilio murinus. The sequence continues at coordinate 16,329,674 of OZ004710.1, forward strand.
ATAATTCATTTAAGTCCTCTGAAATAGTAGAGCAAAGCTCTTTGATGGTAAGAAAACAAAAAAAATACAATTGTCATATGCCCTCTAAAAATGTTGCTACCTTTGTGTATGTGTGCCCAATGCCTTCTAAATGTAACTAGGACTTGTAATAAACCAAAATAAGGACCAGCATACTGATTGCAATAATATAGGGAATGATATGTTGGCATATGGAATTCTAATGTGTTAATATAAGGAATAATAGGGTGCACCTTGTTGTTAGAATATTATTGGGGGGGGGTGTCTTTTATTCTTTTTTTTTTACAACATCCAGGTAAAAGAAATGGATCTGAATTTTAAATCGTTCCTTTATTAGCTTCATGATCTTGGGCAAATTAGTTTATTTCACTAAGCTTCAGATTTATCTTCTAAGAAATTAATACACCAATATTGTCTACTCATGGGATTGAAGTCAGGATTAAGTGACCTAATGCACACAAAGAGTTTAGCATATTTGCCTGGTGTAATGAATGCTTAATTAAGGTTCACTATCATTGTTATTATTGAAATAATATTTAATTGCATTTTTAAAGAAAAATCGTTCCCCTGGTAGGTTAATATCAAGAGGTAAAAGAAAGTCAAAAGGCTAATGTGTTCAGTTATTTTCTCAAATGAAAGATATGTAATAATATAATGACCTGAGTCCCATGGAGTAAAAGGGAAAAAAAAGGATTAAAAGCAGAAAATGTGTGCTCTTGACTTTAATTTCTTACTTTGACCCTGCATCCCTTGATTATTTAGCATGGCCCTGGGGGATTCTTTTCTGATTTCATTAATAATACTATACTCTTAAAAGCATTCCTGCCCTCTTCCCCAGACCTACTCTAAAGGATTCTAGAGTATATAGCTTGCAAACACTTGGACTTTCTGTAATTTACAGGAAAACACGAAAGCATATGTTGTGTCTCAATTCAATTCTGAGTCACTGGGAAATGATTCTGATTTCCTAGTACATTAGAGATACACCATCTATCTGTCTATTAGCCAGCATTGATCTTTATTTAGAAAATGTGTACTTTTAATTTGGTAGTGATATTTAACGACACTGCAATCTGTCATTCCAGTGTTTATGGGGGAAGACCTTTAAATGATACATTAAGGGGCCTCCATGCACCTGGCACACGTTTAAATCTGTGTTTTTCTATTGCTCTTTCATCTCAAAGATGCCTTTCTCAGAGAATGAGCACTACCTTCTACTATCTTCGCGGTCTTGGATAAGTCCCATAATCTCTCACTTTGTATTTCACCTGTAACAAGAGGAAAACAAGGTTTGCTTCACAGAACAATCCTCAGACTTTAACTAAGCAATGCACTTTGAAATGATTTCTTCTAGTGTTTATTGCAGAAAAGGTGGTAATCTAGTCCCTCCCAGAAGTTTATCTGTTCTAGTTACTTAATCAGTAAAATCACAATTCAATTGGCATAATCAGTTATATAACATTGCACCAATGATGTGGACATTGCTAGTTTTCACTGGGTTAGTTGATATGTGGCATGCCTTCATTCTATAATTCAATTTATGTGAAAATTATTTTTAACTCTCCTCTGCCAGTACCCCCCCCTACGGCTGTGGCACAGCGCACATAATTTTTGTCAGACAGTGGCTAAGTGCATTATATAAAACATGCATTATTTACCAGATCAAAGGTCAATGTGTTCGTAATTTAATATGCCAAGGGTCAGACAGTCTGGAAATGTCTGCGAATTTCTGAAGTGACGTAGATTTCTGAAATAAAACTGCCATTTTATAATGGATGGCACATCAACTGGGCAGCCAAGCATACTTATAAGATTTACATGTGATAGCTCATCAGTGAAGCCCTCCATAAATCTACTAGGACAAATGTCCAGATTCCATATTTACATCAACATTCTTTTCTAAGTCGTTTCATTAGACTTTATAAAAGAAATGATCACAACATTGCTCTTGGTACCAAATGGTCTTAGGCGGTAGATTATTATATTTTCCAAAAGGCTGCTTATTAATTTGGTAAGTGTGAACAGTGTAGAATGATATTTTTATTTTGGTCTTTGCATGGAGTCATTTTCTATTTTAGTTTTCTTGGTATGTTCATAGCAAGACTGTTCTCATCTTTATAGTGAGATAGAGGTAAAAGTCACTCCACCATTATGTGCACACTGCATTTTTAAAAATAAATGATCTATTAGCATAGTAATTTTTTTTCATTTTTTCATTGCATGTGTCAGTTTTATTCTGATTTAATTATGACAGATGAGTTTTATGTTTCATTTTATTCATTTGGGGGTTTTATGTTTTATTTCATTATCATTTTTGTTTTGTTACAGTATCTTTTACAAAGTATGGATAGTTTTTTTTTAATTTTAGTAAGCTGGAAGTAATAATATATTGATGGCAGTACTCATAATAGTAACTGTCAATTTCTTAATGGTACTATTTTCAAGCATTGAGCTAGAGCTGATTTATATACCTAACTTCATATAATCATCAAAGAATCCTGCATACCAGTATTATCTCATTTTACAGATAAATCTTAAGGCTGAGCTAGGAGACCAAATTTCCATTATAAATCTTGTAATGAATGTGTTCGTTGGTTCATTTATCTTTTCAACAAAAGTGTTTATTGAATGCCTATATAGTGGCCTATGTCATGGCCTATGAATAGTATATTTAACAAGATAGACAAAGCTCTACCTTCAGAGAGATTCTACTACATGAGGAAATTTAAAAATTTGCCAAAACATTAACAAAGAAGTGTGATAAGTAATTTGATAAGGAGAGTGAAGTTGTTATATGAGTGTACAGCAGGGGGACCCAGTCTGGAAGGAGAGGCAGGGACAGCCTCTTAGGAAAGAATCAGGTCAATGAAGGTGTTTAAATGGCAATGGAGTGGGCGATAAGCCAGTCATGATGCAGGAGAGAAGGTCCTGTATAGAGAACTCTATAATTTGTCATGAGAAAAATGTAACCTATATTCCAAGAGAATACTTAATTATAGAAAAGCTTTGTTCCAAATAGGAACCATAATCCAGGAATCAGTCTTAAGTTATAATGTTCCCACTGCTTGGTGATTATTGAAGCTGATATCTTTAGAATAGATGTTTCAATGGTTGGGTTAACATGACTTAGCCGATTGAGCTCTCACAAATATCTTTAGGCTCACCTTGTATATAATAAGTAAATGAACATGCTGATATTTTTGCTAATATTTTGGGACAGGTCTCCCCTAAACTTGGAAAGTTTTATCTGACTATATGAATTAAAAAGTTAAAAATCCTTCTCTGAATCAAATAGTCTTATTCATGATGTAGTCAGCAGGGGTGGGGAACCTTTCTTTTCTGCCAAGGGCCATTTGGATATTTATAACATCATTCATGGGCCACACAAAATTATCAACTTAAAAGTTAGCCTGGTATATTTGGTCAAACATTTAATTACCCCTAATGCCTTGGCAGGACCAAATGATTTAAATCTTATACAGCCCACAGGGTGGACGTTCCCATCCCTGCTAGTGAAACCAATTGCAAAGTTTCATTCCAATTCACAAATATTTGTTTAAGTATGCAGAAAACCATGGACTTGATGTGTCAGATAGTAATGTCCAAACATTCTTGACCATGCTATCATATCAGTCAGGATATTTTTCAACAAGCATCCTAATAAATGCATATTTGTCTGTTAAAGGATTCATAAGCATTTCTGTGTTAATATATAGTGCACATTAAAACCTAGAATGAAAAGGATGACTAAAAATAGTCATTTGAAAAAAGTAGTAACTTTTCTTCTCATGGCCAAGATGAGCAAGTGTTGGATATCACCTGGAGCATGGCAACTGGTTGTGAATATCACATTGGGAGACACAAAGATGAACAATCTGTTAATGTCTACCATCAAAGAGGTAACAAGATGATAATAAGACAACTTTACCAAAGGAGCATGCTGGGCTCTGTGGTATTTGAAGTCAGACCAGTGAGGCTCAAAGTCAGAAAGGGGTTGTCAGAACTAATTTAGTTGGACACTGGGTCTAAAGAAAGCAGATATTGGGCAACAAAGATGGTAAGGCAGCATGGCTGTGCCTTAGAGCAAAATTTCTCAAAATGTAACATGGTTACGAATCAATTAGAGATCTGAGCTGACGCCTGGAGACTGCGTGTACAAAGATGATGCAGTTATTACTGTTGTGTATTACTGTCTGAGTAGCAAGGCTTCAAAGGACTTTCATGCCAAAAGTGAGGAATTTGTACTTAATTTTGTGGGCAGTAGGCAGCTTCTAAAGGTGGAGGTAAACATGATCAAGCTGAACTCCAGGCAAATGTGTATAGCAGCAATTTATAGAATGGGAAGAAGGTGACTCTGAGGGACAGAGATAAATCAATATCTCTGTACAATAGTACAGGTGAGAGGTAATACTGACTTTGAACTAGTGGAAACAGGAAAGAGAAGATAGAATTGAAGGGGACATGGCAGAGGCAGAATCTGAGAAGATAGTTAACAAAGGAACACTGGTATAATATAGAAAACAGATTAAATTGGGGGCTGGAGAAACTGATGAGAAATTTGACCTTTTCTGTTCATCTAGTAATTTGGAAATTTAAATTTTCATAAATTTGAATACATATGCATGCATTTTGTGTTTATCTAACCATGGGAAACTTCCTGGTAGAAAAGATCACAAATAAAATAAAGATGCGGAAAATGGACAACTGCATTTAAATGTGTTTATGTTCTTCTCTGATCTTTATTAAAAAAAAAAAAAAAAACACTTGTCCAAACAGATCTAATAAATCTCAGTTATTATACATCGTGCTTTGTCCATATTGAGCAAATATGTCCTGTCAATCTGCCCACAGGTGGAAAACAATAATAGCCACTTAAAATTTTGGGAGAGGAAGGAAGGAAGGAAGGAAGGAAGGAAGGAAGGAAGGAAGGAAGAAGGAAGGAAGGAAGTTCCAAATGTTACCACTACAAATTGTCTATGAATGAAAATAACTTTAAATCTGCATATTTTACTGTATATTTCAGCATGAGACTTTATCTAAATACACAATTATACTTAATTGTTGTTGGGTATGTGTGTTAGGAAAAACATGAACCTCTGGGGGGCATTTGGTTACTATCCCCATTAATACATGTGAAAATCTTTATCAGTGAACTTAAGCATGGTTCTTTTTGCACTGCGCATGCACAGCCTCTGACTTCTGATTGCGACTGTAGGTTACTTGTGATATAAATTTTTAAACGAACAGCTGACCCGTGGGTTTGGCCGAAAAGCACCTTACATTCAGATTGATTTCTGTGTCCATTCAGTTGTATTGTTTCCAAGCTTTTCAGGAGTCTAGAACATTGTTTCAAATTAATGTTGACTAGTTCTTTAAATGTTTATATCTTGAAGAATTATAAATATGGGCAAGCTTTGGAGACCACCTACTTGAATTCTTTTGTGGTAAGGATGATAAAATAAAAACTTCTATTTGTTAAGTTACTCTGCAACAGACACATACATACTGGTTATTGACAAAAATCAAGCAAAGTGACCCCTCCCAAATCACCAGTACAGTGTTTCTCTTATGCTCCACTACATTGTTAAAGCACTTCATCATTTCCCTAGGGCCAGTAGAGAAGCTATGTTTAAAATTCAGACCTGATCCACAGTTAACATTCATTGGCTCTATTGGAAAACTAGATATGATAAAAGCAAAGGCTATTTTGAAGAACTTCCTATATGACATCATATGCCTTAAATTTGACTAGAATCTTTTTTTTTATCTTCCCAGTTTACTGATGTTCCAAAAAACTTACTGAATTTCTACATTCCTTTTCTAAGCTTCATCCATAAGCGTAATATTTTGTCATGCAACACTTTAGTTCCAAATGTTACCACTACAAATTGTCTATGAATGAAAATAACTTTAAATCTGCATATTTTACTGTATATTTCAGCATGAGAATTTATCCAAATACACAATCAAAAACTGGTTTGCTCTTTGTGCTATCATATGTATTAGTCATAGAAGGCAGCCGTTGGTATATAGAATTTAACTTCTGTTATTACTCATAGTACATGGCATTTCACAGAATAATGATAGCTAATGCAAGGCCAGTGCACCAGGTTCTTTAAATACCTTCATTCTTGTCAGTAACAGATTGAAAGAGGCAACGTTTTTACACAACCTATTTCATTCCATTTTCAAAGAAGGCTATCATGCAATAAATCATTGATTTTCTTTCTACCTACTTATTGTCATAAAGTAATCTCAATGGCTTGAAGAACCCAGAGCCTCTTAAAAATCTCTTTTGAATCCCCACTTCTATATTTTCACTACCAACAACCTACTTCAAACCATCACCTAGACAATTGCAACTGTATCCACTCTTGCCCTTTTCAGTTCATTGTGTACTCAGCATTCAAGCCAGTGCTTTCAAAATACAAATCTGATTCCATCGCTCTCTGGACTAAAATCATTCAGTAACTTCTCATAGCTTCAAAATTCTTACTATGTCCAGTAGAACCTTGCCTGATTTATTCTCTTTCTCCCTTACCCCTATTCATTTCTCCCTCAATCATTCTCAGCTTCTACTCTCCTGAAAAACATATGCCTTCACTTTGTCATCTCTGTACCTTGGTACATGATGTTTTTATTCTTTCTGCAAACTGTTATTCACCAATTTATGAGCACTGCTTCAGCCAGTTATCTCCTTCTCATGCATATCTTCCTATATGACATCATATGCCTTAAATTTGGACTGGAATCTTTTGATATCTTCCTAGTTCAATGATGGCAAATCAGGTGATGCCTTCCCAGATTCATTGTCAACTCCCTTGAAAGCTTTTTCTCACTTCAAAACTAGGTTAGAACTTCCGGTTATGTACCTAGTAATACCATGCAGTTCTGTTTCATAGCAATGGTCATTGATATATTAAGCCACATGCCCAGTGCACAAAATTTGTGCACAGAGGTGGAGGGGAGGTCCCTCAGCCCAGCCTGCAACAGTGCCAGTGTACTGCCCTCCCACCTTCCCTCACTCCTCAGGCCTGGGCACACAGGACACTGGGACTAGTCATTGGGGCAACACCACCACAGTGTCCCACGTGCCCTGGCCTGCCTCTGGCCAGAGGCCTGCCCACCTGCCCTCCCTCCCTTCACTATGGGCGCCACCATTTTTTTTGTGATGGAGTGATGGTTAATTTGCATATTACTCTTTTATTAGATAGGATTAACTGTATAATTGTAAATTGTTATTGAACTTATTTTTTATTTATACACTAAATAAGGCTGTATCCTTTGCTATCCATTGTATTATGAGAACCTGGTATGTTTTGAACATGGTGGGTCCTCCATAATATTTCTTGAGCTATTGTTTATCAAAGCTCAATTTTTCCTACTACACTTGAATAACTTGAGTTTGATAAACACATTGTTAGGAGAGTGATCTTCAAAGTGGTATTTTGCATTTCATGAACCCCCAAATAATTTGTTTAATTTTATTATTTTATTTTCTCTTATTTATATTTCATTTTATATATTGAGAGTTTAGATATATAATCTATATAGAGATAAATGAAGATAAAGAATATGTACTCTCTTTTTGTTTCTTTTTTTCATTTAATACTGTTACATGGTCAAAAGGTCTGGAGACTACTGATGTAAAAGAAGTTGATGTTTTTAAAGTAATAGTATTTACATTCTATTTAATAGACAGATATGGGCATATCTTTTAAATTGCCTCTTGTCCCTAAATTTCTACCCTGTAATGTTTAAAAATTCTATTCAAGTCTGTTGAAAAACATTTATCGCCGAAGTGAAGAGCAGTGAACAAAATAACAGTTTTATATTAAAGATAATAAAGTTGGTAGTGAAATCATGTTACTCTTATTTTTGCTTTTGTGTCTTTGCTAATCTATGCTACAAGTACCAAAAGCTATAAATGTCAACCTTCCCACCTCAACTACATTATCAAGAGTAGAGTAAAATGAAATAGATCAAGAAATTTGCTTCCTGGCAAATATCCAAATGGATTATTAGATGTAATGATACAAATGTATCTAAATATCACATGCACTTCCAATATTTTTAATTGAATTATTTAGCAAAGCTTGGGTACTTTTCTATTCATGTGGTTGTTTTCTATCTTTTTAAATTTTAATGGATTCTGGAGGTACTGCCTTAAACCTATAGTTGTTGCCTCACTATAGAAAATATTTTACTCTTGCTTTTTGGCATCATTGTGTTTTAAACAATAACAAAATGGCATCTGTAAAGACAATAAAGCTTTATTTGTCTGACATCTATGAATTAAAGTTTAAGGACTTTTAAAATTGAAAGGAAAAGTTCATGTGGAAAGACAAAATTTCATCAGAAAAAAATAATAAACCTCAAATGACTTTGAAAGAAAATATGGTCATTTAATTAAAAAAGTAATTTTAGTTTATCCTGAAAGATCTAAGTAAATCAGTCTTACCATGTTCTCTGAAAGTGTATATCATTTTTGCTTCACTTGTGTTAATAAAATAATTATCAAATCTTTCCGATACCTGGAAACTCAGTAAATAAGCTGGACAATTAACTTGAAAACATTAACAGTTATCCCAAAGTTTATTAGTAGAATTTGTACATCTAAATGAAACAATGAAGGTGAAGATGATATGTGATAAAGCATTTATATTTAATTTCTGCATGTGGCTATTGGCAAATCAAATGTCACTGTGAAACTTTGTCCCTATAACAATATCAGTTAAACTATAAAAGAAACAATATAAATTACTTTTGGGAGTCCCTATGTTTATTTACTTACTTATATTTATTCTCTTAACTATTGTTTAATGTACATTTCAGTGGCATTAACTACTTTCATATTGTTGTGTATTTATCACCACTATCTAGCTCCAGAAATCTTTTCAAATATTGCAAAACTGAAACTTTATACCTACTTAACTAATTCTCCTTCTCTACTTCCTTCCAACTCCTAACAACCGCCTTCTACTTTATATGTCTGGATGATTTTTTCCATGCAGTATTATATTAGTTTCAGATGTACAACATAATTATTAGACATTTATATGGCTTACAAAATTATCACCCTTTAAGTCTAATACCTATCTGACACCATACATAGTTATTAGGGTATTATTTTAGGTGTTCTTATGCACCATAGGTTACTGTTTAAATCATGTTTGCCATGTAAACTGAAGAAAAGGAATATGTTGAATTTATATCCTAATATTAGTAATAGAACAAAATTGTGCACACATTGCATATGATTTAACTAATTATTGGATAAAACTAATTCTTAGATAAAAATAAAACGTTTCACCTTGTGGATAATTGTACTTTTTATCTTATCAGTGATAACTTTTGTGTTTCTTTTTCCAGTGAACTTATTGCAGAATTCCTCTTTCTAAACTAATTCTAAACTTCAATTTATATGAAAATAACCTCCCCCTAGAAATATGTATATACCTATATGAAAACAGCCAATATTTCTTTCTTTTAAAAATATATTTGTGTTGATTTCAGATAGGAAGGGAGCAGGAGAGATAGATAGAAACATTAATGATGAGAATTATTGATTGGATGCCTTCTGCATGCCCCCTACTCAGGATCTAGCCCACAACCCCCATGTTCCCTTGACAGGAATAGAACTCAGGACCCTTCAGTCCACAGACTGACACTCTTATCCACTGAGCCAAACTGAGTAAGGCCAGCCAATATTTCTGGAAGTTTTCTCATGCAGTTCCCCACAGTACCTTCTTATCTGGTAAGGAAAATACTAGATATCATCTATGCATCTTTTTATTCATCAGAAAGACAGGGAATAAGTATATTTTCTGGGATTACAATAAGAATTGGACAAAGATTAAATATGAAGGCTATTTGAGCTTACTTGCAACTGCATTTTCTCTTTTTCATTTCATAAGTTTATTATAACCAATAATTGTAGATTATACAAGCTTTTCCATTGTTGCTTGATGAGTAGGCTGAAAGCATCTTTTACTAAAAAGAAAGGGGGGATGTAATTAGGGAAAATGCAACATATATGTAGATTACACAGTGTTTACAGCAATTTAAGAAATCAAATTGAAAAGTAAAATTGTAAGTTATGAAGAATAAATTCATAACATTTCAACTCCTTGATAGAATGTCTTGACTTCAATGTAACTATATAATTACTTTGATCTATATCTATATCTATATCTATATCTATCTATATTCACATAACTAGATAACTTCAGGGAAATGTTGTTATTGAAAAGCATCTTATTCTTCCATCCATTGAATTACTAGATGCTTTAAGGACACAAATATAGGGATGATTATTAAGTCAATGGTGAGAAACTACATTTAATAAAGCATGACCATGACGTGAGTTTTATATAGATGGTGTTTACTTTCTGTTACTAGATGTTGCATCTAATATATTGAAGTCATAGGGTAAAATTGAAAGAGCATGGACCCTGCAATTAAAGTGCAGGTCTAGCCTGGTTCATGTGGCTCACTGGTTGAGCATCAACCTATGAACCAGGAGGTCACAGTTCTGTTCTAAGTCAGGGAACATGCCTGGGTTGTGGGCTCAATCCCCAGTAGGGTCATGCAGGAGACAGCCGATCAATGATTCTCTTCAAAGAGATAGCTCTTTTCCTCGCCCTTCCTCTCTGAAATCAATACAAAATGTCTTTAAAATGGTTTGTGTGAATGACTGGAACTACTCTCTGGGACTTAATTTTCTTTTTCTTTATCTATAAAGTGGATATTAGACTTCCTACTTTCTCATCAAGTGGTAGGGCTGGTCTTATGATTATTTTATAAAGTAAAAAATTAGAAGTGATATACTATAATATCTAGATTATTCAGAATACTAAGTTAAATGAGTTCAGATGTCTTTATGTGAATAAGAATAAAATTAAAAGACAACATTTCATAAGACAAATGAAATTTGAGAAAACCTGGTGAAGATAAAGACTGTGTGAGCTCTATCAAAAATTATGAAATACATACATAAAGGTAAAGTTCATCAAAGTTTGGGAAATACAGTTTTTAATCAGTCATTTATTAGGCATGTACAATTAAGAGTGTAGACATAGAAAAATAATTGCCTAAGAACAAACTAAATACCATGTCTGTGTTTGTAAATGTCAGTTCAAATGGCAAATAGAGAGAAGAAAAGAACATTTATTTTGCTTTCAGCATAGCACAACATTACTTTGAATATTTATCATCAATAAAATAGGGACTTATTAACTGAGAGAATGTGAATTTCCTTTCCAATTGTGTTAATTTTGTCAAGCTGTTTTAATTTTTTACAAATTTAACATGATTCATTTTGCTAATAATAACATCAGGATGTGCTTAATAACTCAAGATTATTTTAACCATCCAAGTGATTTTACTAAATTCAGGTCATGAGTTCCTTTTAGCATCAAGAAAATTATGTTGTTTTTTTCATAAATGTTAACTATATGACTGAAGTTGTTCACCTTTAAAGTTTCTTTATTGGTAGTTTCCTTCACTGTGCAGAAGCTTGTTGGTTTGATGTAGTTCTATTTATTTATTTTGGCTTTTGTTGCCCTCGGTTTTGGAGTCAGATCTAAGAAATAATAGTCAAAACTAATATCGAGGACCTTACTGCCTATGCTTTTCTTCTAGGAGTTTTATGGTTTTAGGTCTTATAAGCATTCAGGTCTTTAACCCATCTTGTGTATGGTATGAGTTAGTGGTCCTGTTTTGTTCTTTTGCATGTGGCTTTCCAGTTTTCCTGACATCATTTATTGAACGGAATAACCTTTCCCTGTGTACATTCTTGCCTCCATTGTCATAAATTAATTGAAAATATATGTGTAGGTTTATTCTTGGCCTCTCTATTCTGTTCCATTTATCTATGTGTTTGTTTTTATAGTAATGCTATACTGCTTTTATTGCTTGCCAGAGGGAATGGGGGATGAGGATGGGAAAAATGAGTGAAGGGGACCAATTGATGGTGATGGGTGATAAATAGATTTGATGTGATTATCAATTTGTAGTGTTTACAGATATTACATTATTAAGTTGTACATCTAACTCCAATCAGACTTGAAAAAGTTTATTTAATATCATATAGGCACTAGAGGCCCGGTGCACAAAATTCTGCACCAGTTAGTTCCCTCAGCCTGGCATGTGATATTGGGCCAAAACCGGCTCTCCCAACATCCCCCAGAGGACCCTGATTCTGAGAGGGCACATACTATATCCATGATTTTGAGGTGGTTGCTTAAAGCAATGTTTCTGATTGTGGTTTCTGGATCAGCAGGAAAAGAATCATCTGGGAACTTATTAGAGATGTAAATTCTTATTCCCCTTCATGTGGTTCTATTGCAGGCAGAAAGAATATCTGGTTCATATCTGGCACTTTAACTCCATATAGTATCATTGATAGCAATACATCTTGTGAGGTGAGCACCTTCTCTGAGAATAGCAATGGGTCTTGTGTAATTGAACAACAAGCCAAGAGTTGAGGAATCATGTTAATAATTATGAGTATTATTGGAAAACTTGCCTTAGGAATTCTAAACAATGGGTCATCACGACTAAGTGCCGGGGCATTAAAAGAGAACCTAGTGCATTTGACGTGTGAACATACATTTGGCTAAAACCTAAGGAAGAAATTGTTGTTTTCCAATTTATTTCATACTAGAGGCCCAATGCATGAAATTCGTGCAAGAGTAGGCCTTCCTTCCCCCTGGCTGCTGGCACTGGCTTCCCTCTATCACCTGGAACCTAGGCTTACCTCCAGTCTCCCGCAGGCACCCAGGACCCGGGCTTCCCTCGCAGCCCAAGCTTCATCTGGAAGGTCATCTGGAAGTATATCTGGTCTAATTAGCATATTATGTTTTTATTATCATAGATTTCTTATAGAGCAGGGAGGTCTTAGACTTGTTGGTTAAATCCTATCAAGGCTTGAGGTTGCTTTTATCCCAATGGAGTGGTGGTCTCAAATGCCATTGTACCGAATAATCCATAGAGTAATTATTTTAAATTCATATTCATGAGCCATTTCTGTAGATATTATGATTTAAGAAGTCTAAGGACAACAGTTTAAAAGCAAACTGTGAAAGAATTGTAGGTAGTTACAGGGTTTTACTCAGATGCCCTGTATAAGTCATTATTATTTCTTATGTTAAAAAACGAATTAAGAGTTGAATAAGAAAGATACTCAAAAATATTCTCAAGAAAGCTCCTTGCTTTGGGAATCCATACAAATATTTTTGTCAGTTTCTAATATGACCCACTTAATGAACTAAATGGAATCAATACCAAAGGATTTTTTATCGCTCTATATAAAAGGATAAGTGTCTATCCATCTGACCAGTAGCTATGATATGCAATGACCACCGGAAGGCAGATTCTCAATGCAGGAGTTGCCATAATGTGCACTGGCAATTTAAAATAAATGGCACCATGGACCTGGTGCAGACAAGCCAATACTTGGCTTCCCCCAAGTGGGACACAGCCTCCCCCCACCTTCCACCCCGGAGTGTCACCTCACCAAAATGCAGCTAATGCTGCCAAGACCCCATGGCACAAAACGTGACCCATAGCCCAGCCCAGCCTGGAAACAGTGGCTGTGGGCACCGGGTTATGACATCAGGTAGCAATGTCCAGGTTCCTCTTCCTAGTGGCTAGCCTCCTTTGAAGTTACTTCAGCCCAGAATCCCTGACTTGCTTTTTAGCCAGGTACAAAATTTCACACTTTAACCAAATATTCATGAAGTGTTCTCCAATGCCTCATCTCATTTGATCCTCACAGAAGTCATAGAGTAGGTTGATAGGAGACTTGGTAGAATCCTATTTTCTTTTCATTAGCCAGAAAACAGAGCTAGAGGAAGTATAGAAAATTGATACAACTGAAAGAAGTAAGAAATTATAGAACATGAAAATGACTTCAGGTTTTCTCACTTTGCAGAATATAGTCAAATACTGCTACTGTTAAATATTTTACCCTTTGTTCTCCCTGCATGATCTACAATAATAATCTGATTTGTGTTGATATTTATTGTCGTGTTTCTGATAAATACCTGAAAGAGAAGTTGGGGTGTTTCACTAGGTTGGAAAAATTTAGCTAAATCAAAAAGTAGGTCTAATTGAACAAATTAGATATATATATCTTGCTGGTGCCAATCCCACATGTGTATTTCAGTCTGTCATTGTGGATCATGAATTTGGTTGACACTTCTGTTATAGAGAACGGGCAAATAGCAATATTAAAATATTTCTTCTAATTAATTTCCTTCCAATGTGCATGAATTTGTTCACTGGGATACTAGTCTATACTAATAAAAGGGTAATATGCTAATTAGACTGGGACAACCTGACACCTTCCTGACATTTGATTTCCTTCTGGACCAAGCCTTGGTGGCGGGGGCCGAGGCAGAGGTGGTTAGGGACAATCTGGCCATCAGACAAGCAAGCAGTTAGGGCTGATTGGAGAGGGTGCATGGGGAACCCCCCCCCATGCATTAATTTGGTGAGTGCATTAATTTCGTGCACCAGACCTCAGGTATTGTTAATAAGAGTGAATGAATAGCTCATGGTTTTCTAGTGCTCGGCTTTATGAAAGGAATGGCAAATTCACACATTTATGGCCCCATAGCTACAATAGGTTAAATATTTCTTGATTGATATGTTTTATTTTTGATTGATCTAATTGCACTTTCCCATCATTTCTAATGGTGATTACAAGTACACACTATTTGTGTAAATTTTTTTCAAGCAGCCTGGAAACTGAGGCTATTTCAGTTATCATTTTCAAACTCTGAGAATTATTTCCTGGTGGAGAGATACACCACAAATTTGGAGCTATAATGAGATATACTGTATTCATTAAATGATTCTTGCCATAGTTGATTGTAACCTGTAACTTATGTTGCAAATCGGACCCAAGGGGTAAAATATGCCAAAAAGGAAATGAAATATATTCAAGTTTTATTTTAAAATTCATGTGATTTTTAGATTAAATTGTCTTGTTTATGAAAACACAGTTAATTTATAGTACACATCAAATGAAAGCTTCTGAGCTATAGTAAGACATAATAACCATCTTTACATGGGAGATGCCAAACACATGATAGTTTTATTTCATATTTTACTATCGTTTAAAACTAAATTCAGTAGATAAAGCTCTATACTAACTGTAAGGAGGTGTAAAAAAATTCCAGGAATCTCAGCTCATGTACCAAGTAAATATCTCGTGTTCAACATTAATATGGGTTGTCGTATTGCGTTTAAAAGGCTCCAGGATAATTAATTTTTTTAAAAAAATGATGGTGATACATTTGTCATAATGACAAGCCACTACTTATTTATGTTTTGAATTCAGGTTTGTTTTTCCAATGCCTTATTGCAAAATACAATATGTCATATAATATATATATATATATATATATATATATATATATATATATATTCAAGTATTTTGAAAAGCTGACCAAATGACTTATGTGTGATCTGAGCTTAATCAGTTTATTATTTCTTGAGCTTATTAGCTACAAATAAAGGCAAAATGCAGTTCAATAATTGAAAGAAAATACCACATATTGCCCCCAAGAGCTTCCCGTGCATAAGAAGAAATAGCGAAATAATAGTTGTTTGAATTTGGAAACCACATTAGAGTAACTTCTTTTAATAATTTTCCATGCCCAGCTGGCGTGGCTCAGTGGTTGACTGTCCACCTATGAATCAGGAGGTTATGGTTAGATTCCTGGTCAGGGCACATGCCTGGGTTGCAGGCTCGATCCCCAGTGTGGGGCCGGAGTGCAGGAGGCAGCCGATCAATAATCCTCTTGATTCTCTTGCATCTACGTACATTTATTTATCTCTCTCCCACTGCCTTCCACTCTGAAAACATATATATATATATATATATGTAGTAGATCTTACAAATAAAAATGGGAACCTTTATAATTTTTCTTGAAATAGTGTATGTCTTCATAGCATGCATTTTTTACTTTAGTTTTAACCTGCAACAGAATTACTGAGAGTTGAATAGATATATTCAAATTACTGGTCCTCAGGCCTGGGGGTTCTTATTAAGTAAGTCTGGTATAATGTCTGATAATTTGCTTTTCTAACCAGTTCCTAGGCGATTCTGATGTTTTGGTACAGGGACCACACTCTGGGAACCATTGGCCTAGTCTAGCATAAGCAAATTTGAAACCTAAACATAAAAACAACCTCAAAGGGATACCTCAACTGTTATAAATGTATTTATTCTGAACTATTACCTTTACATTTATTTTAAATGAAAAAAAAAGTGAACTTTATGGGACGTATTGAAAGAGGAACTTTGGTTCATTTTATTTTTTTTTCTCCTCAGGCAATTTTACTACATAAAGGACTCATGCTTAAATATGATCTTATGTGGACTTGCAAACTAAGACACTACAATTCTGTTTGTGCTGAATAGTCTTTCTGTATGATATACTTATGGGAATTAATTAGAAAATGTGTGCACATCCAGATGTACTATGTTGCCCCCTCTCTCCTGCTAATGTCATCAATGCATTGGCCAATCCATGACTCCAGATTTTTGTTTGCCAAGTAGAAGGTGGATGGGCCATTATACAAGTGATGTTAATGAAGACCAGAAAGCATTCCATTCTGGGACACCAAAATGACTCAACATCTAGTTTTTTGGGTCTGAATAAAATGGTCTTGATAGTTCCTGAATCCTCAGTCTTTTCACCATATATACTCTCCCTCCTGTAATTTAGTTGTAATTTTGAAGTGGTTGTGTGAGGTGGCAAGTACAGTTGTTTACCTATACCACAATCTTGATTCCTTCCAAACTACTGTCTTTTAAAAAAGGAAATAAGTTAAGCAACAAATGATAATGCTTTATGTGAGACACCTCTGAAAAGCTTAAGATATATTTTAGGGTTATTTTAAAATATTTTAATTCTCTTGTATCCTGTTGAAATAGGTGAGGTTGAAGTGTCATTTTTTCCTCTTTTTCAAGATGAGATTAAATTATTCTTAAGGGAGTAGAGGGACCTCAATTAGGCTCTTTTTTCTGGTTTACAAACCTTATGTTCTGTCAACTGATCCATGTCATTCAATACATACATATTTCATTTGTTATACTTTGCTATATAGTTTAGAATAGAAATATTATAGTGGAGTTTTAGGTTCCTGTATCTTTTTTGTCTGTGTCGGAATACAAATGTACCTGGACACTAACAGAGTTAAGTTAGTCTGTGTATGCAGGCATACCTAAGAGATATTGAAGGTTTGGTTTCAGACCACTGCAGTACGGCAAGAGTTAAAATAAAGCAAGTCATGATATTTTTGCTGGTGGAGGGTCTCGCCTTCAGTTTGCAACAATGCAATGTCTGTGAAATGCAATACGTGAAGAAGAATAAAATGAGGTATGACTTCATATCAAATTGTTTCTGTACAGCAAAACAGGGGAGTTTAACTCCTGGAAAAATGCATCGTAGTTTTCATTATTTTTCCTATTTTGGGTATGTGTTATTACTCAAATTCTGCCCCTCCCCTCTGCATTACAGTTCCCCTGAATTAACTTTTTAAAATTCCATAGAAAAGGCTACATGGTAACTAAGTACATAGGATCTGGACATAGTCAGAGCCACATCTGGCTTGGTCATTTGTTAACATCTGAAGGAGGTTAACATCTTTTAGTCTCAGTTTTCTCATCTGCATTGTTTTCTACCCTAGAGTTCTAATTAAGATTAAATGATGTAACACTTGTAAGGCTCTTAACACACCCCGTGTTCAGAGAACTCACTCATTACTATCTCAGCTATTTAACAGTGGTATTTGTAAAAATCACTCTGTTATGTCCCCATAGATTTCCAATAGAATACTTTGACTATGAAGACATATTGCTTCAGAATGTATTACTGTTTGCATGTTAATGATCAGGGTATTGCTATCATTAATGAAAATAGATGTAGATGTTAAACTCCTAACTTATGAAAGGTACTTCCTCTACTTATACTTTGAATACTTTGATTATTTCAATTAAAATTTTTGTGGGGTGTAGTATTCATTACTGAAACAAAAAGATAAAAGAATTATGCCTCTGTGACAATTATAATCTAGTGAGTTGATTGTTTTTTCAAAAGTACATAAAATAAAGACCGATTATATTTTATTTTAATAAGTCAACATTATTCTTTCAGATATTGACAAAATAACCCTCTTTAAATACTCATGATGTAAAGCAAGTGCAGCTAAAGACAGTTTGCCTTAATTTTTACAATTTATCTAAGCTTTTCACCATTTTAATAAATTAGCTATATTTTTTTAATTTAAAATATATTTTATTGATTTTTTACAGGCAGAAAGGGAGAGGGATAAAGAGCTAGAAACATCGATGAGAAAGAAACATCGACCAGCTGCCTCCTGCACACCCCCCATTGGGGATATGCCCACAACCAATGTACATGCTCTTGACCAGAATTGAACCTGGGACCCTTCAGTCCGCGGGCTGAGGTTCTATCCCCTGAGCCAAACTGGTTTTGGCATATAAATCGTTTTTAAATATATCAAAGACATAATATAGAATCTCAAAAACATTAAATGACAGATTGTGAGTTTTCAGTTGATATAATAGACATTAGCCATTTTTGTACCAACATCTATCACCCTCCTGTAATAGTACTCAGATATTCCTCCTGGAATCCTCCCAGGCCCCCACTTCTGATTCATTGGAGTAAGGTATGGCTCGATCCAGAGATTGGGCATGGACCATCTGGATTTGGTCCAAGCCATTGAATATAGTCATTCCCAAGCCTCATTGATTAGTTCGGAGATGGGTATGTGCCTTAAATCCACCAGTGAGGATCTCCCTGCATTTGTTTGAGTGATCGGAAATCCAGCTGGATTTGAATGTGAGTAATCATGAAGCCAGAGCTGCCACTGTTTACTGGATGTGAAAATGATGTCACTTAAGAAGAACAGCAGAGCTCAGCCAAGGCCAGAGATAGAAAGACGGAATCTGGCACCCTGCTGCAGGCCTCTGCTTAAAGCTAGACCCACCGCTGGGTATGTAACATGCAGAGCAGAACGTTTTGTGCTGTTGATTGGTTTGCAGACAGGTGTGCACTGGTGACTCCAATCCAGAAGTCACAGAGCCAAGATGATGAGATTTTCTAAAATAATGAAAAAGTGTTTGTAAAATTGCAATGAAAACAAAGCTCAGTCTTCCTTTGATTGGCAGAGTTGAATTGCAAGAAAGAACTATATGAATTAAACTTTGAAAAACATTTTTCAGCCAAAACCGGTTTGGCTCAGTTGATAGAGCGTCGGTCTTCAGACTAAAAGGTCCCAGGTTCAATTCCAGTCAAGGGCATGTATGTTGGTTGCGGGCACATCCCTGGTAGGGGGTGTGCAGGAGGCAGCTGGTCAATGTTTCTCTTTTATCGATGTTTCTAGTTCTCTATCCCTCTCCTTTCCTCTCTGTAAAAAGTCAATAAAATATATTTTAAAAAAGAAAAAAGAGAAAAATATTCTTCATTTTTGTATTAAATGGAGTTAGATTCTAATTCATTCAGTTATGACATTTTTTTCAACTTTGTAAACATCCAAAGGAACATCTAAAGTTGTCGTGCAAGGCATAGAACAATGCTTTGGCATTTGGAAGTGGCCGACATATTACAAAACTTTGACATACATGACCTCTGCTAGGGAAAATAATGGTCCCCTGAAGATGCCCATGGCCTGATACCTAAAATCTCTGAATATGATATCCTAAAAGGCATAACATACTTTGTAGTTATGATTAAATTAAGGATATTGAGATGTGTAAATTACCTTGGATTACCAGAGTAGACCCAGTATGATCACAAGGGCCCTTACAAGAGGGATGCAGAGGGTGAGTATCTGAGAATTATATCAGAAAGGGAGGTTGGAGTGACGCAGGGTCATGAGGTTGGAAATTGGGCCAGCCTCTAGACCAGTGGCTCTCAACCTTTCTAATGCCGTGGCCCTTTAATACAGTTCCTCATGTGGTGGTGACCCCCAACCATAAAATTATTTTCACTGCTACTTTATAACTGTAATCTTGCTACTGTTATGAATCGTAATGTAAATATCTGTGTTTTCCTATGGTCTTAGGCTCTACAGCAGCGGTTCTCAACCTGTGAATCGTGACCAACAGGTTGAGATCCGCTAGCAGGGTCGCCTGTATTAAAGGGAACTGTATTAAAGGGTTGCAGCATTAGAAAGGTTGAGAACCTCTGCTCTAGAAGGTGGAAAGGACAAAGAAATGGATTATTCCACAGAGCCTGCAGAAAGAAATGCATCCCCACCTACCTAAATAGGACTTCTGATTTCCAGAACTGTACAATGTTACAACTGTGCTTTTTTTAAAGTCACTAAATGCATTCGTCTTTGTTATAGCAGCAATGGAGGATTAATACATGCTCCAACCATTAAACATCAGTTTTTCCTTTCAATACACATGTCAAAAAAAGAAATAAAATATTTCAAAAATTGCCCACATTTTTTAGTATACTACCCTGCCCCTCTTATAATCCCTACTGCTGCTGCCTCAGTTTATCTCGATCATCTCTGTTCTGGGCCAATATGAACTTTCAGCATTTCTCCACTCTTCAAAATATGATACTGCCAATCCAGCCTCCCTGCCCTGGATTACCAAAATATCTTCTCTTGAATCTAAATCTGATTCTCTTATTCATTCACCTACACATCCTCATGGCCTCCAAAATTTCTATGGAATAAAGTATAAGTGTGATACTTAGGCTGATAAAGCCCCCCCCCCCAATGATCTATTTCTCTATTATCTTTCCAGCTATCTCCCTCATCACACTTTTGTCTCTTCTTTCTTTCTGTGGTCTAATCTGTCTTCCCTAGAATTCTTTTCTTGCCTCTGTCCCTTTGCTTACAGTCTGAGATATCCTGCTCTCTTCTCCTCACTGCTATTCCTTTTATTTTTTTATTATTTTTATTTTTTTATTGATTATGGTATCACATAATTGTCCTTATCCCCCCATTCCCATCCCAAACCCCTCTCTACTTATTCCCCACACCCCCCTGTTGTCCATGGCCACCGGCTAGGCCCATGTGCATGCACACAAGTCCTTTGGTTGATCTCCCATCCTCCCCTACTTTCCCTCTGAGGTTTCAGAGTCTGATCTCAGATATCAGACTGCCATTCCTTTTAAAAATCCTTATTGTTTCCCCTTTTGAAGATTCAGATAGTAGTCAAGACATCAGCTCAATGAAACTTTATGTTGTCTCTAATTATAACTGATTGTGCCTGTATATACTTCTAATAGAGGCCTGGTGTATGAAATTTGTACATGGATATGTATGTGTGTGTGTGTGTGTGTGTCCCTCAGCCCAGCCTTCACCCTTTCCAATCTGTGACCCCTCGAGGGACATCCCTCTCATAATCTAGGACTGCTGGCTCCCAATTGCTCGCCTGCATGACTTCCTGATTGCCCCTAACAGCTTTTGCCTGCCAGCCTGTTCACCCCTTAACCAATCCCCTACCAGACTGACTGATGCCTAACTGCTCCCTTGCCAGCCTGTTTGCCCCTAACTGCCCTACCCTGAACGCCTGTTCACCCCTAACTGCCACCTCACTTGCAGACCTGGGTCCCCCCCAACTACCCTTCCCTGCAGGGCCGGTTGCCCCCAACTTCCATCCTCTGCCAGCCTGGTCACCCCCAACTGCCATCCCTTGCTGGCCTGATCACCCACAACTGCCCTCCCCTGCTAGCCATCTTGTATTAACATGGAGGCAGCCATGTTGTGTGTTGGAGTGATGGTCAATTTGCATATCAATCTTTTATTAGTTAGGATTATAAAATATTCACCATCATGCTGACTTATTTGCTCTGGTAATTCTTATTTCTATACTATGAGTGCCTAAGCAGTAAGAATGGTGTTTTATGTGTCTTTGTGTTCCCAGAAACTGATATATTATCTCAGTGAATAGTAGGTGCATATTCAATGAATAGTGTAAATTAACCAGAGCTCATATGAACCCAAATGTCAATATTTGATGAATAACATACCTTTATTTAAACTATAAGAAATATCATTTTAATTATTATTAGGCCAAGGTTTGTTTTCTGCAGGCACTGCTTAACATACTCCCCTGTAGAATTAAACCATTTAAATTATAGAATCTGCATAGGGATTGCGATTCTATTTTTTTTAACTTGATGTGGTGAACACAATGCAATATACAGATTATGTATTTTAGTGTAATATGCCTGAAACATACAAAATTTTACTAACCTGTGTAACCCAATAAATTCAATTAAAAATATATCTTGAAATTCTAAAAATTTTGCCATCTTTACCACTTTTAAAGATACTTTAAATAATTGTGGTACTTTTTGATTTTTAAGGTGTCAGTGTAATAAGGAAATCATTTTGTTAAGTGACTCACTAAAAGTTTTCATTTATCATTCATGCAATTCCAGAATATTTAATAGAGTGGAATAATTATTTAGAGCTTTCCCTTTAAATAAGCATGACAATAAATTTCTAATGATGTCTATATTCTTAGATTTTGGTTTCTCACAGGGCAACTTAATGGACTTGATTCCTAACTTGCTCTATGACCTTGGGGAAACTTACTTACTTCTGCTAAGCTTTGCATTCTTTTTATTTATTATTTTAAATATATTTTATTGATTTTTTTACAGAAAGGAAGAGAGAGGGATAGAGAGTTAGAAACATCCATGAGAGAGAATCATTGATTCTCTCTTGCACACCCTCTACTGGGGATGTGACTGCAACCAAGGTACATGCCCTTGCCCAGAATCAAACCTGGAACCTTTCAGTCTGGAAACCTATGCTCTATCCATTGAGCCAAACTGGTTTCGACAAGATTTGCATTCTTTAAAATGGGAATAATAATGTTGGTAATCTCAGAGGATTGTTGTGAATATGAACTGAAAATGCAGGTAAAGCACTGAGCACAATGCCTTGCTCAAAGTAAATTATCAATAAAGAATAATTGTAGCCTGGCAAGCGTGACTCAGTGGTTGAGCTTCAACCTATGAATCAGGAGGTGAGGGTTCAATTCCGGGTCAGGGTACATGCGCAGGTTATGGACTCAAACACCAGTATGGACTCAATCAGGCAGCTAATCAATGATCCTTTCTCATCATTGATATTTCTATCTCTTTCTCCCTCTCCCTTTCTCTCTGAAATCTATTAAAAAAACATATATTTTTAAAAAGACTATTATAAGCAGCAATATCAGTTCAGGATCCCCATTGCTTTATTGTTTATGATATACTTCTTTTTATTTAGAAGTCATCCTATAAACATTGCTGATTCCTTGCTACTTTAAGTCATAAAGCATAATTAAGCAGCAAATCTTGATTTCAAGGTGATTTATATTGTAACAGAAGGTGATATGACAAATCTTCAAGTAATTATAAGGAAGAATATGATTAATTGCCAAAGGAGGTAAAATGTGTGACATATGTATGAAGAAAGAAGTGACATTCACCAGTTGGCTCAGATATTAAGGTGATAATGGCAAAAAAATGGCTCTATGTAAGTATTTAAGAATAGGCCCAATTTTTATAAAAGGCAATAAAGAGGTATTTGGGGCAAGAAGCAAAAAATGACTAATAAAAGGGAGAATAGGAATACTTAAATAAAGTAAATATTTTATTTGTTTTAGTCCAAATGATAATCCTACCATTAGTTTTAGCATCTGTGCAACATACATCTCTTTACAAACTCAGTTAATAGATTTTTTCATAGTAGTCTGCAATAAACTTTTAGAATTTATTTTCAAGTTGACATGTGGAAATTTTTGTTTTCATTCACAAAAATTGATGACGCATAAAATATATAATGATGCTATATAAATAAATGATCAGCATACCCATGTTAAACAGCCAGGTACAAGCAGCAGATTTGAAAGCACATAACAAGAATTCTGGAATAAAAAAAATATCTAATTGGCCTCAAAAGCCTTTTGTGTGTGCTTGTGTGTGTGTGTGTGTGTGTGTGTGTGTGTGTATGAACGACTAGGACAGAATGGCTAGCCAGTAATATTGGTTTTGCAGAAATCAAATATTAGGATGCCAGAAAACAGTTTGACAATTCTTTAGTCCAGTCCATGAAAAAGTTTAGGGTCTTGACAATAGTAACATATTAAGGACTCATCTTAGTTTGTGCAAACCTAGGAAAAGGAAACATCTTTTTGCAGAAGTGGCCTAACATAAAGGAAAGAGAGAATGCAAATTCCCCTGCTGTCTGACAGTAGAGTATTCCTATGAAACCTTTTCTAAGCTGAAATGGCATAAAGCAAAGAAGCAATTCCCATTAATATTTTATATTTTATTGAGTTCAGAGAGGAAGGGAGAGATAGAGATAGAAATATCAATGATGAGAGAGAATCATCGTTGGCTCCTGCACACCCCACACTGGGGACCAAGCCTACAACCTGGCATATGCCTTGACCAGGAATTGAACTGTGACCTCCTGGTTAACAAGTTGAATGTGCAACCACTGAGCCACGGCTGGCTGGGCATAAATGCATTTTTTTTTAAAAAAAAAGATCTCAAACTACTTTATCTTTACCCCTGATTCTTCTATTGTCATACTTTTTGTCTTAGATTCCAGTTTGCTTCCTTAGGAGAAACTCAGGCTGCAATACAGCTATACTGACATTTATCAGCCTGAAATTGGAAGGAAACCATACATTTACTGAGCACAAGGGAACATGGCCATTTCTGAAAATGTGGTCTACACCGAGCATGTCAAACTCGTGGCCTCTGGGGCACATCTGGTCAACTATGAATATTTATGCAGCCCAACCAATATAGTGGTATGTAGGAAACTTTTTAATAAAAAAAATCATAGCTGAAACCGGTTTGGCTCAGTGGATAGAGCATTGGCCTGTGGACTGAGGGGCCCAGGTTGGATTCCAGTCAAGGTTATGTACCTTGGTTGTGGGCAAATCCCCAGTAGGGGGTGTGCAAGAGGCAGCTGATGGATGATTCTCTCTCATTGTTGTTTCTAACTCTCTATCCCTTTCTCTTCCTCTCTGTAAAAAAGCAATAAAATATATTATAAAAGAATCATAACTTAATTTTTACAATACCTGTTATACATAATTATTATTAAGGAATTACAATGTTCATCAATGACTGATTACTATAATTGCATCATTTCCCTTACACACCTTATGCACAGGCGCAACATTTCGCTCCACTAATACCAGCAGCGAATATTTTAGCAGCTGATCGCCACATCATTAGTCTCGTACTGACTTGTTTGGTGTGCACAACAGGAAATATTTCATTTTAGGAGAACAAGAAAAATGGGTTTATTAGTGTTACACTTACTAATTTGTGCAGCTATTTCAGAGTTTGGTAAGTTAATGTTCAAGCAAAAACTATTAATTCTTATTAAATTGCTGTTACGTTATGTTAACGATTACTCATTTCAGCCTTTGTATTCAGCAAGTCTCTATCGCAATAAACCTACGTTTCTATGAAAATTGAAGCTTTTGTGTTATTGTGGCCCACATAAACTTAAACCAAGTGTATGTGGCCCTTGTTAGCCTTTGAGTTTGACATGCTTGGTCTACACTGTCTCTAGAGCTCTATTCAAAGGCATAGTGCTAACCGGAACCAATTAAATGCACTTCCCATCCATAGTCCCCTCTTTGTAAATGCAATCTAAGTGCTTAACAAGTGGTGGGCCATCCAGCTCCTGTTCAAATTAGAGCTGCTTTCCCAGGAGCCATCAATGCTTATAGCCTCAACCTGTGTGGTCAGAATCCTTCTCCTTCCACAACACTTCCTCTGTGTCTTTAAAATAAACTTCCATTCCTTCAGACAATCCCAGCAGGTCTCTTCTTTTGTCACTCCGAGGAATTGGACTGGCAGGATAGCAGCATATTTATCTTCCTAATTTTAAAAGCATTTAATTACCAATAATTATTGCCAATGTGATTTTTCCCCCAGTGCACATTAAAAACATTGAGTACCATTTCTGTAATAATTTAAGTCAATCTGGAGGGACAAAGAGTAATTAATTAGAATTCCTCAAATGGAAATGCTGAAATGGTTGAGGTGAAAACAGAAATCTAGTGTAGAACAAAATTGGTATGAGTAGGGTTGTGTGAGAAAGAAGGGTGCGGCAAAATTAAAATTTTCTTAAAAGTTACAAGAGCTGTTTAGTACTATAATTGGGTTAAAACATATACTACTTGGATCAGTATTTCAGGTTATGTTCCCCAAAGTACACCCCCCCCCCGAACTTAAGAGTTTTATTGCTTGTGAGGTGTCATTACTGTAATGAGAAACTCATTATGAAACTCATTGGGCCACAAGAAAGGAGCATTGAGAAATTGTGCATTTTTTTTCACTTGGGTCCTTTGAGGGTGAGTTCAGTTTAGACGGTCTGTGTTCTTTGCCAGGTAAGGCCACCTTTTGTGAATTTCTTTGCAAAACTTCTTCCTTGGTATGAATGAAGACAAAGCAAAACTATAAGATATGTATGTGCATTTTCCAATGTGCAGTCATGTAAAGAGCATGGTTTTTGGACTCAGCCACATTTAAATTTGATAAGCTCTGCCTGTATTAACTAAATGATATATATTTGTGTTTACACTGATTGAAGAAGGTTAAATGTATCCAAATATTCTTCCTTGGTTATTTATATAACTAATTATGGTCTACATTCACTATCATGGTAATGGCTTAATAATTGAGAGGATTAAGTAAACAAGCACTTCTTTGTATAATGTAATAATAAATCATACCTCTTACTTGTTTTATAGAATTTATTGGGGTGACATTGGTTCATAAAACCATACAGGTTTCAAGTGTACAACTCAATAAAACGCCATCTGCACACTCAACATGAGCCCATCGCCCAAGCAAATTCTATTCCCATTTCTCCTTCTTTGTCCCCCTCCACTAACCCCCCGCCCAACTTCCCCTCGGGCTATCACCACACTGGTGAATGAGTCTATGTTTTATATACATATGATTTTTTTTTTTTGCTTAATCCCTTCACCTTATTTCAGTATCAGGCTATTGTTCTTCATGTTCTCTATAAAATTTAGTGTGGTCCTATGACCCTTTGAATCTCCATTAGCAGGTAAAAATCTTCTTCTCAGTAATTACTGTGTCCAGTAATAATCAAAACTTATTTTATTTGTTTATAAAATGTAATACATTTTATTAACATTATTTCATTTGTTTCATGATAACCCTATTAAACACTACTATCTTTATAGTATAGATCTCCAACTTAATGCTGAATTACAATCTACCTTCTTCAAAATTATTAGTTATGTTTGAATATCAGATAAGCAATACAGAATATCCTTTTAAAATGTTTTTTTAATTATTTATTGTCTAAAGTTTTATATATATCTTCTTTTTCTCCGTTTGACCATCACCACCCAAAGCCTTTCCCATCCCAGCCAAGCCCCCAACTCCCCAGTGTCTGTGACCATTGGTTATGCTAATATGCAAGACTTACAAGACTTTTGGGTGTTCTCTAACCCCCCTCCCCTGCCATTTATCTCTGGATCTATTCTGGTTCATCAAATTATATTGATATATTCCACATATGAGTGAGATCATGTGATATTTCTCTTTCTCCAACTGGCTTATTTCACTTAGCATAATGTTCTCCATTTCCATTTATGCTGTTTCAAATGGTAAAAGTTCCTTCTTTTTTATAGTGGTTTAGTATTCCATTGTATGGATGTACTACAGTTTTTTAATACACTCATCTGATGGGCACTTAGGCTATTTCCAAATCTTAGCTATTATAAATTGTGCTGCTATGAGCATTGGGGTGCATATGTCATTTCTGATTGGTGTTTTTGGTTTCTTGGGATATAGTCCTAGAAGTGGGATTACTGTGTAAAATGGGAGTTCTTTTTTTTAACTTTTTGGAGAAACTCCATACTGTCTTCCACAGTGGCTGCACCAGTCTGCTTGCCCACCAGCAGCCTTATATGATAAACCTACAGCCAACATCATATCCAATGGAAAAAAACTAAACACATTTCCTCTAAGAATGGGAACAAGACAGGGATGCCCACTTTCACCACTCCTGTTTGATATAGTACTGGAAGTGCTAGCCATAATGATCAGACAAGAAGAAGAAATAAAAGGCATCCAGATTGGAAAAGAATAAGTAAAACTGTCCTTATTCGCAGATATCATGATACTGTACATAGAAAATTCAAAGACTCCATCAAAAGCTACTATATCTAATAAATGAATTCAGCAATGTAGCAGGGTACAAAATTAACACCCAGAAATCTATGGTCTTTTTATACACCAATAATGAACTTACAGAAAGAGAAATGAAAAAACAAAAAACAACAATTTATAATTACACCGAAAATATTAAGGTGCCTAGAAATAAACTTAACTAAGGAGGTAAAAGACCTGTAGTCAGAAAGCTATAGGGCATTAAAAAAGAGATAGAGGAAGATATAACCAAATGGAAGAACATACCATCTTCATGGATTAGTAGAATCAACATTAAAATGTCCATACTACCCAAAGCAATCTATAGATTCAATGTAATCCCCATTAAAATACCAACAGCATATTTCAAAGATCTAGAACAAACTCTTGAAAAATTCATCTGGAATAATAATAATAAAAAGATCCAGAATAGCTGCAGCAATCCTGAGAAAGAAGAACAAAGATAGAGGGATCACAGTACCAGATATCAGGCTATATTACCAAGCCATAGTTCTTAAAACTACCTGGTACTGGCAAAAGAAAAGACATAATACAGACCAATGTAGCAGAACAACAAATCCAGAAATTGACCCGTCCATTATGCTCAATTAATATTTGACAAAGGAGGGAAGAGCATACAATGGAGTCAAGACAGTCTCTTCACTAAATGGCGCTGGGAAATTTGGACAGATACATGCAAAAAAGTGAAAGTAGATCACCAACTTACATCATACACAAAAACTCAAAATGGCTAAAGGACTTAAATGTAAGATGGGAAACCAAAATCCTACAAAACTTCATAGGCAGCAAAATAGCAGACATATGTCTTCTTGCAATGGAAAATAAGGAGAAAATAAACAAATGGGACTAGATCAAAATAAATAGCTTCTGCCCAGCAAAAGAAACCATTGACAAAGCAATAAAGCCCATTGCAAGGGAGAACATATTTGCAAATGTTATCTCCAATAAGGGTTTAATCTCCAACATTTACAAGGAACTCATACAACTTAACAAAAGGAAGCTAAACCATCAAATAAAAAATGGGCAAAGGATAGAAATAGACACTTTTCAAAAGAGGACATTCACAAAGCCAAGACACATATGAAAACATGCTCAAAGTCACTAATCTTCCAATAGATGCAAATCAAACGACAATGAGTTACCACGTCACATCTGTCAGAATGGCTATCATTAACTAGTCAACAAATGGCAAGTGCTGGCAAGGATGTGGAGAAAAAGTGACCCTCTACATTTATTTTAAAGTAATAGCTTCATTCTCCATCTTTTCCTTACCCCACAGTGTGGTCTAATGGCAAGCAGGAAGATGTGGTTTGGTTTCTTCCTTCTTTCCCTGTCATGTACTTTTAAAAACAATAATTTATTGTTGAAAGTATTATATATGTGACCTCCCCCCCATTGACCCTTTCTATCCTACCCTTGGCCCCTACCCCAGGCCTTCATAACCCTATTGCCCATGAATATATATATTCATATTCATACAAGTTATTCAATTAATCTCTTCCCATCTAGCCACCCCTTCCCTCTGAGATTCGACAGTCTGTTCCATGCTTCTATGTCTCTGGATCTGTATTGTTCATCACTTTATTTTGTTTATTAGATTCTCCATATGAGTGAGATAATGTGATACTTGCCTTTCTCTGACTGGCTTATTTCACTTAGCACAATGCTCTCCAGCTCCACCATGTTGTCTCAAAGGGTATGATTTCCTATTCTTTTACTGCAGAGTAGTTAGATTATATTTAGTGTTATCTATATGGATGCTAGTGGTTTATGAACCTGACAGGGAGGTTGTAGGACAAAATAATCATGTCAATTACTAGATGAAGGCTTCTCATTAACCTATCATTATCGTTTTGTCTTTATGACCTGGCATTGGACTCACCCTTCTCATTAGCAGTGCAGTATTCCTCCATTACCTTTCCTCCCAATTTAACTAGAGCTCTGCAGGGAGTTCCATACCTGCTTGGCTGAGCCATGACTCATTACTTAGGTCTGGCCAGTTTTTTCTCTGGGGGACACTGAGTTCATATACCTTAAAATACCAACTCATGGTTTGTGGAAAGGTAATTGCTCCAAAAGGAGCAATTATACTGCATCCTGACTGATTTTCCATTTCCTGTATGATTTCCTAATCTTGGAAAAAGGCTCTTGGATTGCTCAACTCCAGTCTTGCTCAAGCCTAACTTCATCGTTCTCCTTTACGCATGATTTTAGGATTATTGGAGGTTAAAGCCATATCAGTACCCTCAGCTTGTGTCCCTTTAGTCTTGGTAGCCCTTTAGGTTATAATCTATAAACAGCATGTCTAAATCTATACTTTTTAGGAAGCTGTGGTTCCTCAGAGTTTTACTTAACTGAATTATATAGTTTACTTTCATTTTGTTACATGAACTTAAAAAAAAAGATAAATTAGATCAACTCTGAAGGTTGCCTGAAAGTTAACATTCTTGCTTTCTATTATAAATGTAGAAATAATTTCCAATGAACTAGAAATTATATATATATATATATATATATATATATATATATATATATATATAATTGGATTCATCAGATTCATGCACTGGTGGGGTCCCTTGGCCTGGCCTGCAGGAATTGGACCAAAACTGGATCTTCGACATCCCCCAAGTGGTCCTGGATTGCCTGATGTACAAAATTCGTACAAGGTGCTTGGTCCTCACAGCCCCATCTTCGTCCAGAAGGTCATTCACATGGTCATTCTGCTGTTTGCTCTAATTAGTATATTATCTCTTTATTATATGGGATGCCTGGGAGTGGTGCAGATTAAGCACTAGTGATGATGACAAGGACCAGGAGAACCCAGAAGCAATTTACAAGGAACCAAGGGCCTCAGAACAGAGGACAAAGAGAATAGCTCATGAGACTCCAGTATGGGTAGATGATTTTTTTAATAACAAAATAAATTATTTTCCACTGACACCATTTGATTCCTGTGGAATTTAGATGCAATCCTGGCTCAGGTGAAACAGTATGTCAAGTTTAGGTACCCACTGAATATTGACTTAGTGGTAGAAAAATAAAAGGAAAGTTATGATTTTTGCAAACTTGAGTTTTGTACCTACTCTGAAGATGGCATAAAGGAAAAATGGGATTTGCTGAAATTGGAGACAGTCCTTAAGTATTTCAAGTCAAAAGATGAGCTAAACTAAACTGAGAAGTTGAAGGCAGATTCAACAAACTCAGTAAATGGTTGGATGTAAGGAATGTAAGAGAGTTTATCATTTACTAGAATGGTTTACTGGTTCAATTATGATGCTACTGGTTAATAGAAGTGGGAGAATCCTGATAATAAGAAATATATAAAAGCTTAAGCAACCAAATGACTGAACTGCCAGTGGACTGGTCACTATGATGCACACTGACCACCGGGGCCAATGCTTAACACAGGAGCTGCCCCCTGGTGGTCAGTATGCTCCCAGGCCAACTTCCCTCCGCTGGCCAACCTCCTGTGAACTCTGCCTCTGGCTGGCAGTCCAGATTGGCCCCTATTACCTACCAGGTTGAGGGACCCCACCTGTGCATGAATTCGTGCAATGGGCTTCCAGTGAGGAATAAAAGAGAAGAAAAAAAACCTAGCCTATTCACTTCAGAACATACTGAGTTTAAGGTGCTTGAAATAAATTCATGTAGAAAATCTAGTAGGGAGTTGAATGTAAGAATTTCCAATTTAGGAGTTAAATATCAAATGTAGTTATTGATTTGAGTTGAGAATGACCAACCTGTAGTCATTGGTTGAAACTGAACATATAAAATATATACTATGAAAACAATTTAAAGACAGAATCCCGGGGTCTGTAAAATACAAGGAGGTTGCAAGGAAGTGAAGCTAGAAATGGAGGATTAATAATAGTTTTTAAAAGTATTGAAGGCAGGAGAAAAATGTCAGCACACCCATAGGAAGAGAGCTTCAGAACACACTTAATGTGAAATGGGGACGATGTTTTGATAGTCCTTGAGGTTCCATTGCTTTTCCCCCTTGAAATGTTCTATTTATTAGAGATCAAATCATTTTAGTATGTCAAGAAAATTTTTCTCTGTGCATTAAACCCAAATTCATTATAGGAATACTGCTTTGATTTTAGTCTTTCTAGAAGTAAATAATAGTGTCTAAACATGACAGCATATTTCTCTGAGATAAAAGTAATCCTGATGGAATGATTCCATTTGTAAAACACTCATGATCATGCTTCCACCTTTCTTTGAACTCTTGTGGCATAATGTTTTGGTCTGTGAATTGGGAGACCTACATATCACATTTCTAGTTTATGCAAAGTAAAGTAATTGAATGAGGATTTACAAAACACCCTCAGACTAGAAGGAAGTGCCTGTGTAACAAGATGAAAATTAATAAGACTGCCAAAACCAGTTTGGCTCAGTGGTAGAGCATCGGTCTGCAGACTGAAAGGTCCTGGGTTCGATTCCTGTCAAGGGCATGTGCATTGGTTGCAGGCACATCTCCAGTAGGGGGTGTGCAAGAGGCAGCTGGTCAATGTTTCTCTCTCATTGACGTTTCTAGCTCTCTCTCTCCCTTCCTCTCTGTAAAATATCAATAAGTTATATTTTTTTAAAAAAATTAATAAGACGAAGTAAAGTGTTCTCTACTTGGGCCACCCTAATGAACTGCACAATTAAAAAAATTAGGAAGATGCAGCTATATTCAGTAAAATCGATTTTAAAGCTCTAGGCAGATAGGAGGAATGGTGATATAAAAGGAATTGGAAGTAAATTGAGACAGGATTTAGGAAAAGAATGTTTCCAGATCTCAACAGACTATCATAAATATAACTATTAAATCATATGTTCCAAGTTTTACTTTTAAAACTTTGTTTTAGGCAAATGCAGTTGATACCTTTTCACTTCGTATTCATTAAGCGCCTACTATTAGCTCATATATGCAGATATGGCTTTTTGCTGCACTAATGTAAGTTTATAAGTCTATGGATCCAGGAAATAAATGTTCTGAGTTTAAATTTGTACATTTAGAATAGGACCAAGAGCAAAACACCTGTTAAAAATAGAAAATATAACAATTAAAGAAGCAACTCTATTATAATAAAGAAAATACTCCCAGAAAAGTGTACTGGTTTGCATTGCCTGGAATTGATTGATGCTATTGTGTTGCTAGGTAGGCAGAGGAAAAGCGATTTCAGAGGCTCTGCACGGCTAAAACTAGCAACCTGAGGGGGCTACTTCTGTGGCTTTGGCAGGGCCCCCACTTGAGGGCATTTATTACCTCTCCTTCCAACTGGGTGCTGCGAAGTCTCCCCTCAGAAAAATAATGCAGCAGCACATTTTGAAAGTATGGAACGATCACTCTTCCTAATAACACATTATTTGGCATCTGTGAATATATGGCTATAGCAAATGGTTCATCTGAAATTTTAAAAGGTTATTTTTCTCCATTCAAAATCACATTGAAAAGTGCAGGGAAAACGGCCACTTTTGAACATTTGCCAGTGCTAAGGTGAAGCACCATTTTTTCCCAATAAAATATTGTTTTATCATATATTCGGTGTGTATCAGGAGTGACATTTTTGTAGTGTATCTGGGCAGGATATAACATCTAGAGCTGTAATGATTGTTTTTTCTATTATAAAAGCTATTAAGTGCATATTAGTATTACTATATAATGTGACAGTTATACTGGTTGTATATTATGCTACATGAGATTTTCTTATTAATTGTTTTACCCACTTTAGAAATTGTTATTAGGAGCAAGAAAAACAAATAATAAAGTAAAAATAGCCACCTTTTCTACCTGATATTTTGTGATTTCTAAAGTCTGCAAGTGTATCTTAAAACCTGTTTCATGTCACAATATATAATAGTATGTTATTTACAAACTTAAAATCTTTTTTAAAATATATTTTATTGATTTTTCACAGAGAGGAAGGAAGAGGGATAGAGAGTTAGAAACATCAGTGAGAGAGAAACATCAATCAGCTGCCACCTGCACACTCCCTTCTGGGGATGTGCCCTCAACCAAGGTACATGCCCTTGACCAGATTCAAACCTGGGACCCTTGAGTCCACAGGCCGATGCTCTATCCACTGAGCCAAACTGGTTAGGGCCAAACTTAATATCTTATTAACTACTTTAGAAACTATAGCTACACCCTTTACTTAGTAACTTTTCCATAAATTGTTGTGATTTATATTTTGGATTTGCCTATTATGGAATTTAAGTTATTTTTAAATTTTCTAAAATAAAATTGATTTTGATTACTGTAATTTTTATTATAATCAGTTCTGTGCATTTTAGAGAATTTTGGAAGTTTTTATAGTCATTAAAACACACTTATTTTTGTAACAGTAAGATATCATGCCTATTATTTAACTTACAGTAATTTATCATATCCATCTATCACATTTTCTATTCTTTATAAGTCATAATATAAAGAATCCTTTCCAGAGAGTCCTTCATTTTAGTTACATACTCAAAGAAAACGCCATGCATGTGCAAATTACATGGAACCGTGCTCAAGATAGCTCTTTTAATTTTCTTTCTTTATTGAGCATATTTATGGGCAATTTAATTTGCATTAAGCTATTTTGACTTATGTAAGAGTAATCACCAATTTCTTTTTCATGAAGTTTTTAAGATACAATTTGATTCTTTAAATTCCCCTACGCTGTGAAAGAACATTTTTTGTACTAAGCACATGACACAGCAAGGCAAGGTTTGTTCGAACTCCTGCAGCAGAAAAGTGAGATTTCAGTAATAGAGTGGGGTTTCACTCCACTGTGACAAGAAATGGAAGGTCTTTTAAATGCCAGGAAAAGTGTGGAAGACTTTGGAGAGGGAAGTCTAGTCAGTGACATTAGACCACTTATTTTCGCTGATTATCCCTGATCAAAGTTAGTCTCCCACCCTCCCAGGGAGACTGGGAAAAATGGTCTTTTTTTTCTTGATTGCATTTCAAAGAAATGGCTCACAAGTTCTGGAGAGAGTCATTCTTGGGTTATAGAAGATACACTTCAAAGATACAGATAAAGGAATTATAGTAGCAAGTTTTCGCAAGTAAATGCTATAAGAAAAAAGGAGGCTAGAAACCTATAATTCTGTTTGAGTTGGGACAATAGTAAATTCTTTTGTCACTCCTGAGCTTTCTCAGACAGTAACATAGGGAGTAGGGTTATCATTCTAGTGATGTGTTCTTGAGCTATGAAAAACTATACTAATATTTTAGTCTCTTCGTTGGGGGAGGGTATGAATGATTTTGTGTGTGTGTGTGTGTGTGTGTGTGTGTGTGTGTGTGTTTGTGTATGTGTGTGTGTGTGTGTGTGTGCTGAGAGTTACAGTTCCTATAAGCTAAGGTTGAGGTATACAGTTGAGAAGACTGCTCAGAGGTGTCTGACTACCGTTTGTTACTCAAAAACTTAGAGCTGCAATTCAGACATTCATATTAAAAATATAAGGTACTGCCAAACCGGTTTGGCTCAGTGGATAGAGCTTCGGCCTGTGGACTGAAAGGTCCCAGGTTCGATTCTGGTTAAGGGCATGTACCTTGGTTGCGGGCACATCTCCAGTGGGGGGAGGGGATGCAAGAGGCAGCTGATCGATGATTCTCTCACATCGATGT
Organism: Vespertilio murinus; assembly: GCA_963924515.1. Taxonomy (NCBI): domain Eukaryota; kingdom Metazoa; phylum Chordata; class Mammalia; order Chiroptera; family Vespertilionidae; genus Vespertilio; species Vespertilio murinus. The sequence goes on from OZ004710.1 coordinate 16,365,536, forward strand.
TTCTAACTCTCTATCCCTCTCTCTTCCTCTCTGAAAAAAAATAAATAAAATATATTTAAAAAAATATATAAGGTACCTATTTAGACCAAAATATTTGGTTTTAGGAATTCCATGAGATTCTCTCAAAGTGCGTTCAATGAAAGTGCAGGTCTGGTCATCTATATTGATGTTGTTTACAGCATTGCCAACTTCGTTATGTGTGATAGCTGTGGTGAATTCTAGATTCAGACTGCAGGGTTTCAGAAACTGCCTCACCTCTTCCCAGATGTACTAGTATGTCTTCTCAAGTTGAGCAAACTGTTTAAACTTCAGTTTCCTTATCTGTATAACTATTGCATAAAGTTATTGTGAAGATAAAGTGGCACGAGTGCTTGATACAATACCTGGTAAGCAGTAAGTGATCAGTAAATGTTAGTTTCTGTAAATATCATCAGATATTGCTATAGTATAAGTACAAATAGAGGTAGAAGTTGACTAATCCATATCATTAACTTGTTTGAAAATTGATGTCAATAAACTCTTTTCAATTATAATTTGAAATACACATATTCTCTCAAGTGACTTAACTATATTTATTGGTACAGATCTTGCTACCAAACATAGAAGCCTGGAAGGCAATATAGTTATTGGGATGATAATAGAATTATCAGTCATAGAAAATGACCCAAACATAAGTTGTTTTCAAGTCTCTCATAATAGAAATCAGAAGAAAAATATATTTGCCTGTTCTTTAAAATAACAGGATTCACATTTATCTGATGAATGTTTTGCTTTTAAATAGGACGCATTTTTTAAAATTATTATCCTTTACATAGAAGAAATAAGAAAGGAGCATGGGCCAAGAATAGCAAATGTACATAGCAAACAGTAAGGGGAAAATGAAAAAAAAAAACTGAAAACCTCTTATTGCCACCAATTTTCAAATAAGTTTATATATATATATATATATATATATATATATATATATATGTGTGTGTGTGTGTGTGTGTGTGTGTGTGTGTGTGTGTGTATTCTAAATTACAATTTAAAAGAGTTTAAGAAAACAAATGAACTTGTTAATGTTAATCTTATAAGCAGCTTGATTGCATGCAATTCTATTATCTTTGTCAAGTGCTGTTAGATTTGTCTTTAATAAGAAACTATAATGATTTTACACCCTTTCTAGAAAAATAATAATGGAATAATTATAATATTTTATCTGAGTAAAATATAATTGAACAGAATTTAAGTGGTGTGAGGTATACAGAATATATTTTCTCCCTGAAGAAAAATAATAATAGTAAATATGTAGGTATGGATGGATAAAATTGTACCCTGTTTTATTACCAAACAAATGGATTTATCCATTCAAAGGTGTCCGGGATAAAAAGATTTAAAAACACATGTGAAAATTGAAAGGAATAAGGTGAAGGTAGTGATTCCTTCACTCACAAAGTATAAGTAATAAGGTCCTATAAACTTCATTCCAGTTGGCCAGATGTGTTGGACCTAATAGTTACATAAATTTTACTGACACTGTTAATTAACACATTTTTCAAAATTCAGAAGTCATCTAACCTGAAAAAAGTCCATGTGTTTCCCCAACATCACCCCATGGGTTAGAAATGTGTTTTTATTGAGTTTTGCTTTTTTTTTTTTTTTTTTTTGGTTTTGAAAGGGAATGATACTGTATGGCTAAATTTCAGTTTGTTCTGAAAGTAGAAGTTTTAATGTATTTGAACTTTCTAAACTCCGAGAAACAAGAGACGGCATAAATTATTTTCTGTAATAAATGTAGAATTGTAGAAAACTTTAAGTCACGGAAAATAAAATGAATGAAATGGAAATGAAATGAAAAACATAGAAATGATTGAGTTTGAATTATATTCAAATAGAACAAACTTACTTTTCATTTTGCCATATTCTGAGTCTTATTAATGTATGTCTTGGTTATTTTCAACTCCCACCATTAGAAATAACCTTGGAATGAATACCCTGGTCTATATGTCTTATGGGCCTGTGTGAAAATTTCCTTGAGAAAATGCCAACTGTAGATTGCTGTGTCAAAGGGTATATAGATACTTAATTTGACTAAGTAGTAACAGATGGCTAGGCAGATTGCTGCTGATGTCTACACTGCTTCCAGCAGAGCACATAAGCTCCTATGTCACTATATGGACGTAGTCCTTTAAAAAATATATTTATTGTTCACACTATTACATAGGTCTCCTTTTCCCCCCCAACACATGCCCCAACCCCCCCGCCCCGCCCCTACTGTCTGTGTCCATTGGTTATGCATATATGCATGCATACAAGTCCTTTGGTTGATTTCTTACCCCTCTGCCATACCCTGCCTTCCCTCCGAAGTTGAACAGTCTGTTCAATGCTTCTGTGTCTCAGCATCTATTGTAGTTCATCAGTTTATTTTGCTCATTATATTCCACGTGACTCTTTTTATATGTCACATATTCTTGGCCTTGTTTTCCCAGCAATGCCAAAGGAATGGACTATGTTTCATATCTTTAAAAATGGCCTCCATTTGAAGTTCTAGAAGTTATTAAACTGGGAGTTGTTTTCCTTTTATCCTGGCAGGTAAAAATCAACCAACATTCATACTATGTCCAATTAATCAATGTCTTGCTAGGTATAAGTGGTGTTTAGTGAGTGATTTTTAGAGTTAAGCAATGTTCTCCATCAAACCCAAAATGGACTCCTTTCACTTTGGTTTGATTTTATCTCTGGTTTGTCTCCTTACTTCCATCCAACTAAATATAATGATTAATTCATCCGTTATTTGCTCTCATAATTAAGACAGAATTAAGTTGGTGAAAATAAAGATTATACTTCTATCCCTGTGCAGTATGAATGCCATGGATCTTGTGGATTTACTCTTATGGTATTGGAAGTTAGTATAATAAAGGCGGTGATGCTCTTGTAATATATGTCGTCACTCTGAGCTCAGAGTCTGACTTACGTTAAGAGATCTAATGTTTTACGATCTGATAATGTTTCACATATTTTCTTGAGAAAAGGATAAAGTGCATCATTTTAAACGTGCTTTTGGATATTTTGATGTGATACATTTTTAATCATTGGCCTTCCTAGTTAGTCATATTATCATGAAGGGTATAATGTTCAGGAGTGAAACTGAATGGCCCTCCCATGGTGTGGTTGAGGTTGTCTTTTCTCCAAGGCTCCATGATAAGATCTCATTCCAGGTGAACTTCAGAGCCGAGCTTCCTTTGTTCTTTGCAGTAATACTGGGCAAATAGCAGGAACTCAGTAAATACCAACTAGCTAATTGAAAAGAGAAATCCACTTTTTTAACTTTGTAGAAACTGTTTTTTCTTCAGCTCTTTATGGAAACCAGATATATTCATTGAATCCTTTGCCACATTTCAGCCTTGCACGTATATGTGTGCACACTACTTTTATGCCATCTGTTGTCTTGTTTCCCTTGTTCAGCTGTTTATATTGGCAAAGAAGTTACTAAACTGAAAGCGATAGATTAGTTGTATTCCATCTTAGAGCAGTTACTCTGTTTTTGATGTTTTGCCAAACACACACACACAAAGATATCCGCAGACACAGAAATCCTAAGTAAAATATTCTGTCACATTCTTCTCTTTCAAATATTTGTAGCTAATGTTTTGGCATGGAGATGGGGACAGGAAGGAGGTAAAGACAAAAATTGAGTAGGACAGCAAGAAATTATTTGTTTTGAATGAGCATCTCTCTTCAAATTATTCATTCAATGGTATTGACATAAACCTTCTTGTGTTCTAAATTACCAGTGGCATGCTGTTTATTGTTCTGTTGCTTACACTTGGTGATGTGTCCTTAAAAACATGTCCATAATAGGTATTTTGAATCCCAGGGAATTTTTTTCCCTATTCATAATTTTGTCACCCAACAGGGGTGAAGGGAGACATATGCTGGCCCCATCCTTAGGACACATCAAGGAACGTGGCTTTTACATTCCTTATTTCCAAGGTGACTTGAGGGTATCATTGTTCTGTACTCAGCCTTGCAATGGCTTCTATTTCACTCATGGGAAAAGCTAGAGTTCTTACCTCATCCAATATTCTCATCTGGATTCAACCCACTTGAACCAGAAGTGCTTCATACAGATGTGTACATGCATGCATCTGGGCATTGACACTGCTTTATCTCTATCTTCTGGAACAACTCCTCCCAGATATCCCAAAGTGAACTCCTTCATCCTAAGGCTTTGCTTGAATTTCTCCTCAGTGAAGTCAATTTAAAATCCAAGCGGCTTTCCTCCCCACCTTCACTACAACATTTACCCACACTCACTAAAATATTATTTGGTCCATATAATTTACCATCCTACTTTGCACTTGATTTATTAAATGTTTAATTATATTCCTCAAAAAAAAAAAGAATAGAGCCCCATAAGGACAGAGATCTTTGTCATTTTTGCTTATAGAAACTTTGAAAGTAGAATAGTACCTAAAAGATGCTGAATAAATGTTTTTTAGGAGTTAAAGTGAAAATCTCATTGACATCCAATAAATGAATGATCTTCTCTGCATATCAAGTTGTACAAACAGAAGGATTAAGTTAAATGGCTTGTCCATGTCAACCAAATGCAAATGTGTATATCTTACGTGGATCCAGACTTGAAATCATAAGGAAAACACTTTTAGCCTGACAAAACTCAGGGGGTAGGTGTGTGGAGGAGAGATTAACCTGGGAACATGTGTGTATATATGCATAGCCCATTGACACAGACAATAATATGGTGAAGGCCTGGGAATGGTGGAGGGAGTCAATGGAGAAAAAAGAGGGGTATTTGTATTACTTCCTACAGTAAAGATATTTTGTTTAAAGTTCGAGCCATTGGATATGTTTAACCATGGCTTGATATTTTATTTTATATAAATATTATTGTTGATATAAATATTTATACTATATTTTGGTAAATTTTAAGGACTTATCTGTTTGGGATGCAAAGTAAATTGCTTAGGAATAAACTGATATGTGATATAGGACTTTCCTTAAAATACTTTAAGAAATATAAATGAAAGGAACTAATATAACAAAATTGGAAAATATTGAAAATTATTAATATGGGGTGATAGGAACATAGGTTTTATTGTACTATTCTCTATTTTTTCATATATTTGAATTTTATGATAAAAATTTAAAATAAACGGTCTCTAAAATACTTCCCTATTCAAAATATTTTATTGGAGTCAGGATTTTATAAATAGGTAATTTGTTTCAAAGATATTAAGAAGTTCACTGGTATCCCCAAGGCAAATAAAGAACATTCTACAACAGCATATAAAACATAATAGAAGACATAAAGATAGAAAATAAAATTTAATCTCATTTATAAAGTAAAATTAACTTTGAACTGTAAAAAATATTCTAAACTGTGATTCATATAAAAATTACCAAATTTTTATTCACTTTGAATAATTATTGTAAGTAACTAAGTAAATTATGTCTGTACATGTAATTATTATACAAATAGATTTCCTATAATTCCATTAGCAGAATTGAGCATAGTTTTTTTTTCTAAATGAAGCCTAAAAATATATATTTAAATAAAAATAAATATGTGATTTCACTGAGGAATAGAGTAACTTTTAAACTATATATTACTATATATTTCATTGACAAATATAAATATTGAAGACTCAAGATTTTTAAAAGTATTCTTATTTATCTTCATATATGTATATAGATGCATAAACATAGATATAAATTATGTATAAATATTTGGAGAGATGGATATAGATATAAATTATGTAATAAATAATATATAGGTATCTAATTGTGTAATGAAGCAATAAGGAACCATTAGCTGAGTAAGTTCCGAATCATGAGTCACTTTGATGATAAAACATAGAAGAGAGAGATGAGATCATGGATATAACTTTTTTGAAAATGGTCTCATCCCATTAAATACAGACAAGAAGAACATTACAAGTAGGACAATAAGGTGAAGAAAAAATATTTGGGATCTGGTACAAGGGCATCATAGTCTTATTAATGTTTGAAAACCTAAGGAAAATTATAAGGAAAAAACAATTAATTGAGTAGTGTATACATAATTCCATAAGGCTACTTCCTCTTGATAACAACAACAAAAAAAATCCTGATATAGAGGAACAAAATTAGATCAGAAAAATCATGGAGACACTGACCAGCTTTTTGTTTTTCATATTGTTGCATTTGTTTCCTGGTCTCAAACATTTTTTTTTGTAATTGCGATTTTATTTATTTATATTTTGTAACTTTTTTCCCCATATGATCTCATGAAAGTGTTTGAGCTTGACCTTACCCCTTGCCCACCTGAACCACACTAAATGCAATCTCTGGCCTTTCTTTTCATCCGCAAAGATGGATTAAACCCCACATTCTCAACTGAGCTTAACTAGAAATGATCACTTCCTCCTTAAAAATAATTCTCTCAACCAATACTTTATGCTTGTTTCTTCATATTTTCAAAAGCAGTGGTTTTCAAACCTTTAAAAAGTACATTTAGCCGAGACCAGTTTGGCTCAGTGGATAGAGCGTCGGCTTGTGGACTTGAAAAGTCCCAGGTTCAATTCCAGTCAAGGGCATATACCTTGGCTGCAGGCACATCCCCAGGGGGTGATGTGTAGGAGGCAGCTGATCTATGATTATCTCTCATGTATGTTTCTGGCTCTCTATCCCTCTCTTTTCCTCTCTGTAAAAAATCATATATATATATATATATATATATATATATATATATATATATATATGTTTACACATATACTGGACTGCTTCATATATGTGTTGCCTTCCTTGGCTTGTGCAGTGCTTAGCCTAAACATCCTTACACAATGCCTGCAACTCAATACAAGTTCCCGGAGCCAGCACTTATTCTTACTGCATTCTCAGGGAGGAACCAGCCTCATAGAGGATGGCCAGGAGTAAGGAGATGACTAAAGAAGCATGAGGTTGGCGCATCACAATGCCATAGGTGCTGAAAGTAGACAATGATACTCACTGTGTTAGGGCATGACTGCTCAATACTTACAATTCACAAAATAGCAGAAGCACCAGCATGGTGGCACCAGTTCCTCTGCCCTAAATACCATAATGAGACACAATCGGCCAGAATGGTGACTATGCATGTGGCACATCACACTGCAGCTGAGAAAACCAGACCAAGGTCATGTGGCAAACAACTAACAAGATAGGCCCCTCCCCTGAGGAACAATTAGTTGCTTGGCAGTCATGCTTTGGTCAGTTTCACCTAATCAGTTGCCTACACAGGGGATGATGGGTAAGCCTTGCAATTTGACACATGCATTGATGGGCATTGCCCATGACAGACAAATGCCTTTCCCAGTGAACTTGTAATGCAGTATGCTATTGCTTAATTTATTCCATTTTGATAAAATGCTGTCAAGGCCAAATCAGTTGATGTCATCCACTAGTATATACAATTCACAATTGGAATGTGTTGCCTTTTGTATTGCGTCCATGCCTTGCAGAATCTGATCAAACATGCAATTATTAAATACTAAATATTTGCCACATACATTCAATGCTCAATAGGCAATGTGGTTAAGGAGAAGGGTCATGGGATTTATACTGACAATAATTTAAGTCTCCATTTTGCTTCATATTTAGTAATTGTGTAGCAGGCTGTTTTGTAGCACCTGTTGTGAAGCTAAAACATAATACTCTGGGTAAGGTGCTTTGTAAAATGCCTGGTAGTTGCCAGATGTTAGTCTTAAAATAATCTGACTCCCATGGGTTTGTTTGCAATGAAAAATTACAACTTGAAAAGGAAATATTGAAGAGCTACTCTAAGAAATTGCATGACAATTGAAATTATTGACTGAACTCTTGAACTTAGAATGTATAAATCATGTGTACCCAGAATTTACTCCTCTCTCTCTCTCTCTCTCTCTCTCTCTCTCTCTCTCTCTCTCTCTCTCACACACACACACACACACATACACACACACACACACACACACACACACACACACACACACACACTATGCAATAGCCAGTTTATGGAACAGAAAATAGAATTGCCTGATAAAGCAAAAAACAAAAGAAACTAAACAAACAAACCACTCAGATTTTAAAAAATTAATTTGTGTTGCTTTATATGTGTTGGAAGACAAAGTCAATCCAAATATTGTATTTGCTTTTCTTTGTACAGAAATGAATCTCATGTGTCTCCTCTACTGATTGAGTACCATGACAATGTGAAAAATATATAAAGTTTACTTTTTAGAGCAGAATCATGCTGGGGTGTACATGAATATATTGCCTAGTAAAACTGCTTTGCTATGACAAATTTTTATGATTAGCAGCCTGGTCATATTTGGCTATAATTTTTATTTTGCAATGTTTGGTTTAGCTAGTGCATTGTCTTTGTTATCATTTATAAATGATTATGCTAGCTTATTTCTATAGTTTCTTGAAAAACATGGATGCCAAAATATTTTTAAGTAGCTATTTTTTCATGTCTCTTAGGTACGGCATATCCAAAGCATGAAAAAATAAGACCATTATTTTTAAAATATATTTTTATTCATTTCATAGTGGAAGGGATAGAAAGAGAAAGATAGAAATATCAATGATGAGAGAGAGCCTGCATGTAAATATGTTCTGACCTGGAAGCGAACTGTGACTTCTTGGTTCATAGGTTGATGCTCAACCACTGAACCACACCAGCTAGGCTAAGACCATTCTTTATAGTAAACTTTACTGAGAAATGCTTAAAGTAATCTGTAATTACACTATTGAGGTTACTAAGAAAATGCCATTGATCAATTAAATAGTGCTATTATATCCGGTATGTCTGTGGTCTTAATAATTAAAACCCAGAAATGTAAACCTAAAATATTAACTACTACCAAAAGATAAAGTAAAGATCGTTATAAAAATAATGCATAGGCCCTGGCCTGTACCATTTAATGGTTAGAAGCATAGGCCTGTGCATCTGAGAGTCATAGGTTTGATTACCGGTCAAGGGCACATACCTGAGTTGCAAGTCTGATCCCTGCCCTATGGTCAGGTGCCTGTAGGAGACAGCCAATCGACGTGTCTCCGGCACATGGATGTATCCCTCTCTCCTTATTCTCTTCTTTTCCACTCTCCCTTCCACTCTGTAAAAATCAACGAAAAAGTATTCTTACTCCTCTGGTGAGGATAAAAAAAAATAGTGCAGAGAAAGGTGTATTTTCCCCCCAAAGAAAATAATAATGTACAACTATGTATTCACTTAAAAGCTTGATTTATTCCTCTTTATTCAGGAAGCAGTGTTGATGTTAAATGAGATAAAGACTAATGAAAAATATAAGGAGAAATGCTTTAGCATTAGTAGTCATGCTAATGGCATCAAACTATAAACTTTTAACATTCTGGTCTTTAGGCACTTAAAAATAAATTATTTAATGACAAAAGTACATATTTTCACAATCAGGGATTTCATGTGGAAGAAATATTGATTTGATGTTCCATCCATATGTCACCCCACATCTACTATTTCTGAGTAGACATGAAATCATTTGGACCCATTAAAATAGACAAAGGTGACACATTGTTGATTATATGAAATGCAGTCTTTGAGTCAACCTGCGACAATTTATGATTGCCTCTTGCATGGTTTGTTTTCAATGGTAACTAAGTTATAGAGTTTATAGAGCTTAATCCATGTCCCTTGAAAAGAAATGTGGGAAATAATTGAAATGGTTGAAGTCTTCCAGCTAGCCATTGAGAGAGCCAAGACTTAAAACTAGATAAGCATTCATTCCACTTTACAACTCAGCATTATTTAACGCATATTTTTGTCCTTCTGAAGAGTCTACAAATATTTTAAAACACCTGCAATGTGCCAGTTCTGTGCTATCACATGGGGATAAAAATAGGAAAAAAAAGGGGGTCTGCCACCTAGAGCGATTGTGCTTTAGTAAAGGAGAGAGCTAAAATAGAAAGAAAAAATGACATTATTATGGTAGTGTGGTAACAGTTTTGCTAAAAGTCATGGTTCCTAGGTTTGTGCCTGGTACCTCTGACTAGTAGGTAAGTTTGAGGTTTCACTTCAGTCAAATCCGTCTTAACAGCATTGCTGCTTTTTAAATGATCTTCCCGCTCATAGTTTGACTTCCCTCCAGATCTGTCCTCCATATTGCCCCCTGGGTAGTCTTTCTAAAATCTAAAATCTCATCAGAGCCATGGCCTGAATGAGCACCTTCAGCGGCTCTCCATCTCTTCAAACTGAAGTTCAAATTGATGAGACCTTTCATGGTTTGGATTCAGTTAACCACCCCAGCCTAACTCCCTGCTCCTCTTCCAGAAACATCCTTTGGCGCAGCATCATAGAACTACTTACTTACCTACAGGTGTGGGTGAGTGAAGTTCCATTCATTCTAGCAGGAAGGCCAACTCTGTGAGGTTGGAGCAAAGTAACCTTTATAAAATAACAGGAAAAGAGGCAGGATAGAAGGCCCGTGGGACAAGTTAGTTGACAGTAGCGACCCAGAAGATAGGGAGATTGGACCTGCTGGAGTGTTTAGTCCATCAGTGGTAAGCTACAGTTGGGGTTAAGAGTTCCTTGATGCCCTAGCTGGTTTGGCTCAGTGGATAGAGTGTCGGCCTACTCTAGAAAGGTCCCAGGTTCAATTCTGGTCAAGGGCATGTACTGTGGTTGCGGGCACATTCCCGGTGGGGGGTGTGCAGGAAGCAGCTGATCCATGTTTCTCTCTTATTGATGTTTCTAACCATCTATCCCTCTCTCTTCCTCTCTGTAAAAAATCAATAAAATAGAAGAAGAAAAAAGAGTTCCTTCATTTCTCTAATCTTATACCTCGTTTAAGCTTGGAATCCTGAAGGTTTTCGAAAATATTATATACTAAATTGCTTTCTACCAACTGTCCCTAGGGTTCCAGAGGTTATTAAAGTGGGTGTAAATAAACGGATCTTCACTTTTTTATACAAAACTCATTTTGGCCAGTGCAACATTAAAAGAACAAAGAGAAATTAGGTACTTAATGGAAAATTAAAAAGAAAGGACTAGTTGGATTTGGGGTAGTTTCTTTTTCTGCCTTAATTGTGTGTGAAGAAACTTTAAAGCACATACATTTAAAAGAGACTATAATTTGTTTGATGATAGCTTTAATCCTGAGTGAATTGACAACTAACTTAATTGAAAAATATGTTTGAAACTTACCTTACAAACTACCCACATGGTTGAAACTTAAACGCTATTGTATCTTTTTGTTAAAAATATTTAAATATGTTTTTATTGATTTATGAGAGGAAGAGAGAGGGAAAGAGAAGAGAGATAGAAGCATTAATGATGAGAAAGAATCCTCAATCAGCTGGTTCCTGCATGACCCCTACAGGGGATCCAGCCAGAAACCTGGGCATATGCCCTGGCCTAAATGGAACTGTGACCTCCTGGTTCATAGTTCGATGCTCAACCACTGAGCCACACCGGCTGGGCACCACTATTGTGTCTTAAATAGAATTGCTTTATTTTACTTTTGTCATTTGATTTTTTTTGCCATTGATATTTTGCCATTGGAATTTTAGATAATAATTCTCTTTAAGTACAAACCTGCCTCATGAGAAAGATATTTACCTGTCTACCATATCTAAATAATTTCAAAAATTGTTAGTACATTTTGGAGACTTTTATATTTACCTTATCTTAACGATGATAGGTGTAGTTCACATTGAATAAGGAGAGAAATAAAATAACCGGATTGTAATTTTAAACAATGCTGAATCCTTGATGACATAGAACCTTTAAAACATGGCTTTATTGCAATAATGAGAGCGCTACTCTTGGTTGCAGTAGGGAGTTTGGGAGCTGATTGTGGCTATGTAAAATTGTAAATGTCAGATCTCCGTTTAATTGTGGTGGCAATATGTGTTAGCTTATTCTGAGTATTATACAGCTGTGCAAATATTGGCAGAGTGGAAAATCTAAGGTAATATTACTAATGCTTAGATGTTCTGAGGTTCTTGTGTTTTTTTTTTTTTAAAAAAAAACAACCTTTAATTAAAATCCTATGTAGGAAAAAATAAAAATTAAGATGCACCAAGTCAGGGTTTTTCATCCCTTGCTGCATATTAGAGTCACTTAGGGCACTTTTGAAATAAACCCATGTTGGGCCCCACGCCCAGGTATTCTGCATCAAATGGTCTGGGATTATGCCTAGACATTAGCATTGTTTTTTTAAAATAAAGTCAGTGTGCAATTCTGCTGTGCAGTTCAGGTTAAGAAGCACTGGTTGACATAGATGAATGTGAAGTTCATATATTTTAGTTTAAAAAAAATAAAGTAGAAAAGTATCCGATCTTATTAGAATTTTTCCTTGCACAGCCATTATGCAGTTATGTAGTGAACAAAAATTAAGTGGGATACCTGCAGTTTTATGATTACACTGGCCAAACACATCTTCCAAAGATAAATGAAATGAAGGCAAAACCAGATAGAAGGATATTTCACTCTGTCTTTTGTCATTTTTTACATGTACTTGACTAGTACTACGAATGCTCAGTAGAACGAATCATCTGACAGTGCATTTTTATATACCCTGTGAAGGTCTCATAAATAAGGCATGGCTGAAATTATGTGGGAGGAATATTTATCTTGAAACCCAAAATCCCTAAAGCAAGGGGTTATATATTACATATATTATAGCCAATATGCCAAAAGAGTAATATATATACACAAATACATATACATACACATCATATGAGATATGGTATACCATAACCATACTTCTTCAGCTCTCTGAACTATAAAATGCATTATAAAAGTTGTACATATATACATATTTTTCATCAAACAAATATAAATTCAAAAGCAAGCAAAGCAACAGTGTGTTCTTAAATAGATCTTTAGCATTTCAGTATAGCTGTATTACCTACCTGGAAGGTATAGGTTTTGCCACTATTAAAGATACATTAAAGAACGTGAAACCCTAACACACACACACAGGCACACATGTTCACACACACACGCACACACATGCACGCTCACAGAAGTATTTATTTTGAGGTCATAAGCCTTTGTTCATATATTTTCCTAAATTCTGTGAGTCTTAAATCTCATTGATAACATCATGATACCAATGCCATTATTTGTCTAGATGACCTACTTAAAATACTGGACGGTCTCTCCCCATTAGATGTGATTTGGAATAAGGCAGGTCCCAGGGTCCAGAACACGTGACATTTTCCTCATTTAATTATGAGTAAAAGAGTGTTTTAATGAATTTCTAGTGTTTTATTTTAATTATTTTATCTAAGTCTCTAGCAAATAGGGTAACATCATCCATTTTTAACAAATGAAAAAGAAAAAAACTTTATTTAGTTTTGGTCAATGATAGTGTAAAAAATACAATTAAATTTTACACATATTTATTACCTAATAAAGTCAAAATCATTAAAAATCAACTAAATTAGACTGGATATGCCAAAATGGTAGAGAGTTATTAAATATGGAACAATAAAATACTGTGGGGATTATTTTAAAGGTGAATTCTCCAAAGGACATTTTATAAACTAGTTTTCCTAATTGCATATGAGTGGAGAATTTTTTTAAAATATGAGTATAAGTATGTCATTCTAAAATGCAGTTCATTAATATATTTCATGTTAACAGTGAGGTCTGAAATGCACTAAGAAACAAGTTTAAGTTTGTAAAACTAAAAGTATATAATTATAACCCAAACCAAAGGTAAAAAGCACAAAATTAATGCTAAATAAAATAAATCAGTGAATTAATAGGACTAAGAAAGATTTGCCTTCATTTTATGAAAAGCTAAAAAATCGACAAATGTGATTTTTTTTAAAAGAACGGTTTTACATGAATGGAGTTTTTAATTTAATTTTATTTCTACTTTTTATTTATTTTATTTTATTTTTTCTTATGTATTGTTTACTTTTATTTTTCCCATCACCATTTATCCACCCTATCCCCTATTCCATCCACCTCCACGCACCCACTTCCCCTGCAGTCACTGCACTGTTGTCCTTCCACTCAAAGATTAATCTAAATGGAAGAATTCAAACAAAAACTCCCTAACAATGCCCTAACCAGTTTGGCTCAGTGGATAGAGTGTTTGCCTGCGGACTGAAGGGTCCCAGGTTCGATTCTGGCCAAGGGCATGTACCTGGGTTGCAGGCACATCCCAATTAGGAAGTGTGTAGGAGGCAGATGAATCCATGTTTCTAATTCTCTATTACTCTCCTTCTCCCTCCCTCTCTGTGGAAAAAAAAAAAACAATAAAATATATTAGTTAAAAATTCTTAAAATTTTACACTGAGTGGCCAGATTATTATGATCTCTGAATGTATACACACATACACACCCACACACAGGAGGCCTGGTACATGAAATTCATGCATGGGTGTGTGTCCCTCAGCCCAGCATTCACCCTCTCCAATCTGGGACCTCTAGAGGGAGGTCAGACTAAATGAGCTTAAGATATCCCTCTCATAATCCAGGGCTCCAAACTGCTTGTCTGCCTGCCTTCCTGATTGCCCCTAACCGCTTCTGCCTGCCAGCCTGATCACCCCCTAACCACTCCCGTGACAGCCTGATTGATGCCTAACTGCTCCCCTGACAGCCTGTTTGCCCCTAAGTGCCCTCCCTTGCAGGCCTGGTCACCCTTAAATGCCATCCCTTGCAGGCCTGGTCACCCCTAACTGCCCTCCCCTACAGGCCTGGTCTTTCCCAACTGCTCTCCCCTGCAGGCCTGGGTCCACCACCCCAACTTCCCACCCTTGCAGGCCTGGTCCGTCCCAACTGCCCTCCCCTGCTGGCCATCTTGTGTCAACATGGGGGCAGGATCTTTGACCACATGGAGGTAGCCATCTTGTGTGTTGGAGTAATGCTAAATCTGCATATTACTCTTTTGTTAGATAGGATAGAAGCCAGGCGCATGGGTGGGGGCCAGCTGGTTTGCCCTGAAGGGTGTCCTGGATCAGGTGGGGGTTTCTTGGGGTGTAGGGAAGCCTGGGTGAGGGGCCTGTGGTGGTTTGCAGGCCAGCCACACCCCCAGCAACCTAAGAGGACGCCCTGGTATCTGGTGTTGATTTATCTTCCACAATTGAAACTCTGTAGCCTGGATTGGAGCCAAGCATTCTCCTTGCTCTGTGGCAGCAGCCATTTCTGTTGGGTTTTATTTACTTTCTATAATTGAAACTTTGTAGCCTTAAGTGGCAGTCTAGGCCAGCAAGGGCAAGCGGAAAGCTTGGCTTCCTCCATTGCTGGGGAAACCCAACCTTCCCTCCTGCTATCTGTGGTCTCAACATCTTAGTTGGGTTTATTTGCATATTTGCTCCTGATTGGCTGGGGGTGTGTCTGGTGTGTGTAGCAGAGGTATGGTCAATTTGCATATTGTTATTTTATTAGATAGTATATTAGAGGCTTGGCGCATGAATTCATGCATGGGTGGGGTCCTGCCAGCCTGTCCAGGGGGAGGGTACATGGGAGGGTAAATGGGCGGTTGGCCAGCCTGCCTGCTGGTAAAACTCCTGGTCAAGGGGACAATTTGCATATTAGCCTTTTATTATATAGCAGGGGTGGGCAAACTTTTTGACCCAAGGGCCACAATGGGTTCTTAAACTGGACTGGAGGGCCGGAACAGCAGGGATGGAGTGTTTGTGTGAACTAATATAAATTCAAAGTAAACATCATTACATAAAAGGGTACGTTCTTTTTTTTCTTTTTCTTTTTTTCTTTTCCAATAGTTTAGAACAGCCATCTAGCCCATGGCCCATAGTTTGCCCAAGCCTGTTATATAGGATATACACTGAGTGGCCAGATTATTATGCATTCTGAGATCATAATAATATGGCCACTCAGTGTAATTTGCATTTATAAGCTGTTGCATCACAATGGGAAGTTTAATCTGGTGGCCAGATTTTAAACAGTTAGAGGTACCTCTTCTGTTTGACTACAGCAGTGGTGGGCAAACTCATTAGTCAACGGAGCCAAATATTAACGGTACAGTGATCAAATTTCTTTTGAGAGCCAAATTTTTTTAAACTTAAACTTCTTCTAACACCACTTCTTCAAAATAGACTTGCCCAGGCCATGGTATTTTGTGGAAGAGCCACACTCAAGGAGTCAAAGAGCCATATGTGGCTCTTGAGCCGCAGTTTGCCGACCACAGGACTATGTTAATATAATGGATGAAGTCCAATGATTTTGGATGCAGAGTGATAATTGGGTCAATTCCATTTCCCTTAGATTTTCAGTAAAATTGCAGATTTTCTTTTCCATGCATCAAACAACACATTCAAGAATAAATAATTTCAAATGAAAACTGAATAAGAGAAATTAGGATGCAGAACATCATTTAAAGTTTCGTGTATTCACAGCCCTTAGCATTGCTTCCTCATAATCTCTTAGTTTGCTGCCTCTGCTTGCTTCCTACACAAGGACATTTCCTAAAATAATAGCTAACACACACAAGGTAGTATTTTCTGTCTGCCACACAATGTTCTAGAACCTTTCATCTATTTATATTCATGATTGCTCTGTCAAATGAGTACCATTGAGATCATCAACATCCCCATATTACAAGTGAGGAAATTGAGACCAAATTATGGCTTTGGCCACTTAGGTAGTAAATGCCAGAGATTGAACTTAAATTAAATAGTCTAACTTCAGAGTTTTCATTTTAAAATATTATCTTTTATTTATATGTAATGTAATACTTAAAATATGTAAAAACAAATTTATAGTTAATTAATACCCTTATTACTAATTAAGACGAACACCCTTCTTACTCTACCTAATGTTAAGAGAAAGAACCTTGCCGAAACTGGTTTGGCTCAGTGGATAGAGTGTAAGCCTGCGAACTGGAAGGTCCTGGGTTTGATTCTGGTCATGGGCATGTACCTTGGTTCCTGGCGTATCCCCGGTAGCCAGTGTGCAGGAGGCAGCTGATCCATGTTTCTTTCTCATCAATATTTCTAACTATCTATCTCCTTTCCTCTCTGTAAAAATTAATAAAATATATTTCTTAAGAGAGAGAGAGAGAGAGAGAGAGAGAGAGAGAGAGAGAGAGAGAACCTTGCCAGCCACACCAAAAATCCTCTACCTGTTTCTTTTTAACCCCCTAATACACAATTGAGACTTTTTTAGACTTGCATTGGTACTATTTTTATCGTTTTAGCACCTGAATAATCATCCCTAAATACTATGGTTTGTGTGTGTGTGTGTGTGTGTGTGTGTGTGTGTGTGTGTGTGCGCGCGCGCGCATGCGCGCGCATGAGCCTGTATATTTACTATAGCAATCACCTCATGTGCTTATGGTGGTTGAGAAGTCCCATCTATGCTGTATGAGAGCTGGAGACCAAGGAAAACCAGTGGTGTAACTCAGTCAGAGTCTGAAGGTCTGAGAACTAGGGAGCTGCTAGCTTAAGAATTAGACTCTGAAGACTCAAGAACCAGTAGCTCCGATATCTAAGGGCAGGAAAAAATGGGTCTCCCAGCTCAAGAAGAGAATGTGAATTCACCCTTTCTTCACCTTTTTATATTATTCTGCCTTTAATGAAATGGGTGTGGGCAGATCCCTGTACTCAGGCGCCTGATTCCAATGCTAGTCTCTTCCATAGACACCCTCAGAAATAATATTTTTCCACGTATCTGGGCATCCCTTAACTCATTCAAGTGGACACACAAAATCGGCCGTTGTGCTCCTCTATCATTTTAAAGCAGTTCATTTGTTGAAGAAGCTGGGTCATTTGTTCTCTAGAGGTTCCCAGGGCCCAGCTTTGTCTGCCTGTGTTTTTATGAAATAGTTTGATTTATTCCACTGTCCTCTGTACTTCCTGTGTACTCTCACTTGGCTTGAAGGCTAGTCAGCTTCAACTTCTTTCTTCCTGTGTTCCTGTGGTATTCTGGTCTTCTCTGGATGTGAGTGATGACTAATACAGTTAAGCTTCAGTCAATTGCTTCTCCAGGCGGAGGTGTGAGCTCACATGTATTAGACTCTGTTAGTCATCACCCACATCCAACGGTTCCTAAATGCACATCCAAGCTCAAATTCCGGGGATGAGAGAGTATGGATAACCATGTATGGTTCAAAGCAGAATGAGAACAAGAAGGAACATCGTTTTCATAAAGTTATTTTTTTTCTTTTAAAGGAATATGCTAAATAAAAATACACACCAGAAAGTAGTGGTAAGTAAGGCAAAATAAACAATGAAATGTACAGTCAACCAATTGAGGAAAAGGTGTTTCCTTGGTTGTGACATTTCACTTGCCCTGCTGTTTTACTAGCAGCATTTTCTCTTTGTTGTTTCCTTAGTTTTATTTTTATGAAATAAAAAGTTAGAAATGCAATGCCAGCTTTCATTCTGTTTTATGAGGCTGATTTACAAAATTCAAAAGGTTCGGAAACACCACTTTAGTCTAATAGTCCTGAAGAAAATTACAGTTTTAATTTTCATAAAATATTATTGCTGTGAACCAACGCTGCCTGATAAAATTGTTTTTGAATTCTCTAACGTCTGCCTCGAGGAAAGTTACCTATGATTTATTTAAGCTTTTGAATAAAATTCATTCTATCTCAAATGTATCTCCCCACGAAAACTATTATGCCATTTGATGGAAAAGAGAAGAGCAACTGTTTTAAATGCAGGAAACCTAAAAGTTCATCGCATTGAAGGTGTGGAGGGAAAGGTGGCTAAAAAATTCTCCTCTGGGCATTTCTGAATGTGTTGCTTAATCAGATCACTTCCGTTCACACTGCCGGCTGTCTTGGTAGCCCATGCTGGCAATGCCAACATCAATTCTCAGAGCAGGAACAGCTTACTTGTTGAGGAAGTTGTTCTGAATTATAGCAATTATTTTGAAATGACTGCTGCTCTTTAGCATAGGCGCTAAATGGAGTATTTTCTATCAGTAGGAAAAAGGCAATTCAAACATTGTTTTTATGAATTTTCATATTGCAGTTTTAGTACTCTCAGACTTTGGGCCAGGGTCGGTCACAGCCCACTGTTATTTACTGAGCATCCATGACCACTGCCATAGCATTGGATAGAACATTATATTGTTGTTCCAAGCCCTTTTGTCTTAGTGCTAAATGACTCAATCCATCAGAAGACATTTATAACGAACATATAATTCACCTGGTTAGTCTTCATGAGATTGGTCTGTTGTGAAGCTACTGGCAGTAACATCTTCCAGAAGGCTGACCTTCATTTCAAACAAAAGCAGCCTCATCTGAGCCTGGCTGGTGTGGCTCAGTAGTTTAGTGTCAACCTATGAACCAGGGGATGATGGTTCTATTGCTTGTCAGGGCACATGCCTGGGTTGCGGGCTCAATCTCCCGTGTGAAGCTTGCAGGAGGAGGCCAATCAATGATTCTCTCTCATCAATGATGTGTACATATCTCTCTCCATTCCCCTTCCTCTCTGAAATCAATAAAAATATATTCTAAAAAATAGCCACATGTGAAGATTTCAAAGCATGTCTATATACAGCAAGTTTGTGTTAAGGAAATGGAATGAAACCAGCCATTAAAAATGGGAAGATATGTGTGAAAGGATTTAGAACTAAGTGTGCTCTATAGAGGTTTTTAATTAGGAACTTCAGATTATATTGAAGGTTAATACAGTTTGAATGTTTATTCTGAACGCTATAGAAAACTTAGCACTCTTAATTAGATAATGTGACTTTAGCATCCCAAGGTCATGGACTTCCAACAATAGCAAAACCTACATTCAAGTCCACCCCTGGTAGTGTGTCCCTAGAGGTGTTATTTCATATTCATTTAAATAAATATACTGTATATTGTTGTCTCATAGGCCACCAGGGCTTTTATTTATTTTTTATTTTTTAAATATGTTTTATTGATTTTTTTACAGGGAGGAAGGGAGAGGGATAGAGAATTAGAAACATCGATAAGAGAGAAGCATCTGCTGGAACCAGTTTGGCTCAGTGGATAGAGTGTCAGCCAGCGGACTGAAAGGTCCCAGGTTCGATTCCGGTCAAGGGCACGTAGCTTGGTTGCGAGCACATCCTCAGTAGGGGGTGTGCAAGAGGCAGCTGATTGATGATTCTCTCTCATAGATGTTTCTAACTATCCCTCTCTCTTCCTCTCTGTAAAAAAAAATCAATAAAATATATTTTAAAAAGAGAGAGAAGCATCGATCAGCTGACTCCTGCACACTCCCTACTGGGGATGTGCCTGCAACCAAGATGCATGCCCTTGCTCAAAATCTAGCCCGGGACTCTTCAGTCCCCAGCCTGAACAGGCTCTATCCCGTGAGCCAAACCAGTTAGGGCAGGCCACCAGGGCTTTTAGTCAGCCTCCTGTACCTCCACACCTCTCTTTACACTACTGGAAATTTGGAAAATTATGTCACATTTTCTCCTGGATCTCTAGGCTTGCCACGGTTTCTTTCCAACTCTATCAAATGTCCACAAGCTAATCTGATGAACTTATTCATCCTAAAACTGTTAACAGAAAGTGACTGACCCGCAGACAAGGCCATTCTTCAACCAGGCGGGTTTTAATTCTAATTTAGCAGTGATACTCCACAGGCAATGCTGGGGACTGGAGTTTGAAGTCCGAATTGGCTGGGATGACAGCCCCATGACTAATGGGGCCTGATCAGTCTGATGACTGATATAGGAGACCTTTGGTAGCAGAAGGAATCAGAAAGCCTCTAACTCAGCGGCAGTCTGAAATAGACGTAGGCAGAGCCTTTGCAATTCCCAGTGACATTTTTAAGAGATCTGCTGTAAATAATCTAGTAGTACCAGTTCAGTCTGCGCTGTATTTATCAGAAAAAGAATAGAATATTCCGCTGGAAGTTATTAGACGCTCTGGCGTCTTAAGCAGAAGACTTGAATCTTGAGGCCTGTCTTTTTCCCTTTTGCTACTGCTTTGCAGATGGAATGGTTGAGAAGGAGGATGGAGCAGCTGACAGGGTAGCTATTCTGAAGTTGCTTTTGTTTATTTTCTCACTGACCTGGCTCAGTGTAGGCAGAAGCGATGCATGTTTCCTGGCATTGGGCCAGTGATGTATGGCCTGACCTTTAAATGGGAGAGCATCTTCTATGGGTGTGAGTATAGCCGTGCAAATTCTCTTATCCCACATTGCTCAGTAGTTTGCAACCAGTTCCAGGAAAACACACCCACCCCACTGAGTTTGCTGAAGATTGTATATTGGGTTCAGTTTGACCATTTGGGCAAATTAAGGGCTGTGCGAAACCATGCAATTTATCTTTTTTAAAAAAAATATATTTTCTTGATTTTCCACAGAGAGAAAGGGAGAGAGAAATGTTGATGAGAGAGAAAAATTTACCAGCTGCCTCCTGCACACCCCCTACTGGGGATATGCCCCCAACCAATGTACATGCCCTTGATCAGAATCAGGTACATGCCCCTGATCAGAATCAAACCTGGGACCTTTCAGTCCGAAGACCGACACTCTATCCACTGAGCCAAATGGGTTTTGGCCATGCAATTGATCTTATTTACAACCAAACTTAGTGGTGTCTATTGGTTGTTCTCCCATCTCCATTCCTTGAATCCTTGAATTGCCCAGGTTGTTTCTGTAGATGGTTTATCTGAATTTATAATGAATTTGCATCCATTCCAGTTAGGGGAGAAGCCTTCCCATCACTGTTCTTTGATTGAATGTGGTATGACTTCTTTTTAGTGTTTGTTTGACAGGGACCCAGTGGACACCACTTTTCCATTTCTCTCATTCACTATCAGGACCTGATGACACTGCTTTTTGGTGAACAGGTTACATGTCTGTTATCTGCTCTGAACTGTTAAGACTTAACTTCCCTCAGAACATTGCAAAGAAAGAATGACATACTAGTAGCAACATGTCTTTATAGTGTGATGTCTGATATATTCAATATATTAAAATATATTTGAATATGTTTTTGTTTTTTTATATTTTTATTTATTTCAGAGCAGAAGGAGAGGGAGAGAAAGATAGAAACATCAATGATAAGAGAGAATCATTGATCTGCTGCTGCCTGCATGCCCCCCACTGGGGATTGAGTCCGCAACCCGGGCATGTGAATATCAGAATAGAACCTGGGACCCTTCAGTCCGCAGGTCTATGCTCTATCCACTGAACCAAACCTGATAGGGCTATGTGAATACATTTTTCCCTGGAAGTACTATTATCATACTTTGTAGCACCTTTTAGGGACACAAAAGATTCCACCTATTTATGATTAAATAGGAATTGTGGCACTAGGAATGGCATGTAAGTGAGAGGGCATGTATTATAGCTCTAAGTTTCCTGAACTTGTATATTTTACTGCAAGATTCTGTAAATATTTGTGACCACAGTTCTTCATATATAAAACAAGGAGCATTTTTTTGAATCAATGGTTCTCAACCTTGGTTGCATATTAAAATCATTGCAAGATTTTTTTGAACTATACCAATAACCAGCCCTCATCCCAGACTAACTAATAAAGGACTCTCTAGAGGGGAGACTAGGGTATAGGCAGATATTTAAAGTTCCCGAAGTTACTCTATTATGCAGCCAGGGTGAAGAACCAAAGGATTTGGTGATTTCTAAAGTCCCTATATCTCCAGAATCATATAATGCTGATCTCTTAAGAAATCTTTGGGTTGTTGTATTTTTTTTCTGTCTTTGGAGTTGAACGGTTTAATTGAATTAGACAAATATATCAGCTCACACAGTCTTACAGAAATAGTCAAAGCCAAGTGTCTTTAAAAAATATTTTAGCCATGTTTTTTTTAATTCTTTTTATTGAATTTATTGGGATGACACTGGTTAACAAAATTATACAGGTTTCATGAGCACAATTCTACAACAACACATCATCTCTACACTGTACTGTGTGTTCACCACCCCAACTCAAGTCTCTGTCTATCACCGTTTATCCACTCTATACCTTCCTCCACCTCCCACCACCCTCCCTGCCCCCAGCAATCACAACATCCCTGTCCGTGAGTCCCTTCTCTTTTTTTACTTATTTGCCCTTATAAGGTATTTTTATACTGTCATTCTAGAACTTTGTACATAAAGTTGTTAACAGAACTGTTTCTCCCTCACTTGGGGTGATTCTGATCCAGTCACTATGACAGAGACATCCAAACTCCATTATTAATAAACACGTAAGCTATTTTCTCCATGTGGCTCTACTGATCTCATGTCTAGAAATAGTGCCCTATACCTTGTAGTCATTTTCTAACCCTTTGGTAAATAGGAAAGGAGTACAAGGCATGCCTCTTCTGGTTTACCATAAGATGGTTTAATTTCTCTCTATTTGGTTCATTAGTGCAGCTATGGGTGGCATTAGAAGCAAATGTGAAGATTGGACATGGTATATTTTGAGTGAATTTTGAGTTTTCCCTGGAACTTCAAGATTACAAGTTAGAATTGTAAGGGAGCCATCTAGTGGATAAGCATAGAGGCCTGTTGCATCTTGCCCAAAGGTCTTAATCAGCATAAAGATTTAAATACATATCGAATTGAGTATAGATATGTGCATTAAATATATGTGTTTATACATTTAATTTTATGTTTATATTAAATTTTAATGGGTTTTTAAATTTTATGATTTTGTTTTTAATTGCAAAAAATAATTTATCATAATTTTATAAATAGCAGCTTATATTTTATGTAGTGCTAATTTTTTATGAAGCATGAATACCGAAGTGAATAAGACATGATTTTTTCAAGAAATAAAACACATTCTGTTTGTTGGGATGTATTAACATATGCAAGTAACTAAGATGTATCTTTTAAAATTTCTTGGAATTCATTGAATGATAGATTCAAGGATTTAAATGTAGGTTATGCAATTAGGGAATGCAGACATAGTGTGATGGGGTCACAGTCTAAGACTTTGGTCGGCAAACTGTGGTTCATGAGCTACATGCAGCTCTTTGGCTCCTTGAGTGTGGCTCTTCCACAAAATACTATGGCTTGGGCTAGTCTATGTTGAAGAAGTGCCATTAGAAGAAGTTTAAGTTTAAAAAATTTGGCTCTGAAAAGAAATTTCAATTGTTGTACTGTTGCTATTTGGCTCTGTTGACTAATGAGCTTGCTGACCACTAGTCTGAGACATTGCCCTTTTATATATCCTGGAGGTTTATCAGTTCATAACAAAGTCATTGGGCTAATTATGGCACTGCCAAAAATTTATATCATGCTACATACCAAATCCTTTATAACCACCAGATTATTCATCTCTCAAATGAACAATCTCTCACTTTTGTGCATGTTACATTTATAATGCAATAAAGACAAGTTGATATTTGAGTAGCAGTTTTTGTCTTTTGCAATAGAAAGAAAAAAGTGTATAGGAGATCGAGATGCCCACAAATTTCATTTTTCCAAGCCCCCATTTTTATGTAAGTATGTTGTCACAAGAATCATTTCAAAGGGCTCATATTTTAAATTAAATTGAAAATATTCTATCACAGCTTACATTGTATCAAGTTCTCCTGTTGGCCATCTCTCTCTCCTATAGTCAAACACCTGGAACCTGATTCATTCATAGCTGATTGCTATTCAAAGAACTTTCAGATGTTCTCCCCAATGCTATTCTACCTCCCCCCCCCCCCCCGTCTCCTCCGGGATCCAGGCCTCCAAATGCCTGCTGGGCTATCACTTCATCATGCCCCACATCACATTAGTCATCTTTGTACCTCTGCTCTTTTACTTCTGTATTTCAGCTAAAAGTGTTTGCAGTGCTCACAGGGAGAAAATATTCTAGTCATTTTAAATCTTCCTTCCTCCTTTCCCCCTTTTTTTCCTGTTCTGCCTTTAAAATATTCTGTTATAATTCATTTGGGAGACTGCACTCTGCAATATTGATATTACAAGGGCAGGTCCTCTGGAAAGCAAGTAGTCTTTAAAAGGACCTTCAGATTTTCTGCCTTTGTATAATCACTGTCCCTTAAAGTATGGAAAAGAATGGGAATATGATGGATACTACTGCCTTGACTCAGATACATCATATGGGCAAAATTTGAAGGGGATTTTACAAACATAGTTAAGGTCTCAAATCAGTCCATTTTGAGCTAATCAAAAGCACTAAACATTTAATAAATAATCATTATTTATTTAAAAAAATGAAATTTATTTTTTTAATTATTATTGTTCTAGACATGAGATCAAGTATTTCATGTGCCCCCCCATTGACCTTATTTTTGAACTCATGTGTGGATATAAAACTGAAAGTAACAAATGAACAAACAAGAAAAACAAACAAGAACTCATAGACACAGACAACAGTACAGCAGTTACCAGAAGGAAATGGTGTGAGGGGATAGTAAAGGGCAAAGAGGGTAAAATATATGGTGACAGATGATTTGACTTTGGGTGGTAGGCAATATACAGATCTTGTGTCACAGAACTGTACACTCGAAACCTGTGCACTTATTAACCAATGTCACTCCAATAAATTTAATTTAACAAATAGATTTTTTTCTGGGCGGACCTGTAATAATTAGAAGAACACCCTAAAATAGAGAGGGACTGAACAATTTCCTTGAGAAAGCTATTCTCCTGCTGGAAATGAAGTGCTGCTTCATGAAGTCAGCAGCCATGTTGTGAGAGGGCCATGTGGTGGACTTTAAGTGACCTCTAGGAGCTGAGAGTGCTTCCTGGTTGATATCCAGGAAGAGAACAGAGAGCTAAGACCACAGGGAACAGAATGCTGCCAACAACCACATGAGCTTGGAGGAGGAGCCAAGCTTCATAAAAGAATGCAGGTCAGCCAACACCTCAACGTGGCCTTGTGAGACCCAGAGCAGGGGACCCGGTTTTCCCAATCCAAAGAATCTGCTAGAAAATAAATTGTTTTTTTATTAAGCCATGACATTTCTGATTATTTGCTATTCAGCTACAGATAACTGCTACAGGTCCTCATTATCTTTTGCTTTGGATCAGTGCAATAACCTTCAAACTAAGTTTTCTTTTCTCTTCCATCTCCATGACATCCTACATACTGCAGCCAGGGTAATCTTCCTTAAAAACAGAGGTAGGAGGTTTGTCTTTTTCAGTGAGGTACCTCTATAAGAATAGTCGAATACTGTATGCATCTTAGGAGAATATTTTATCTTAGAAGAATGTTAGCTTCTTGTGTGAAGGTTGCAAATCCTGACTGCTTGAATGAATGCATGAATATCATCTATCTACCTTTACATATACCAAAACCTTTGCTGCCCCCCCCCCATTACATACAGAGAGACATCCTTCTTTTCATTATTGAATTTAATGGGTGGCATTAGTTAATAAGATTCGTTTATAGCCATACAATTCTACAATACATCATTTATACATTGAATTATGTGTTTGCCACACCAGGTCAAGTCTCCTTCCATCACCATTTATTCCGCCTTTACCCACTTCTAATCCCCCAACTCCTCTTTACCTCTGATAATCACCATACTGCTGTCTATGTTCATGAGTCTCTTTTTTATTTTTCTAATCTCTTCACCTTCTCAATCAGCCTCCAATACTCTCCCTCTGACAGCATAGGATTTCACTTATATGTGGGATCTAATGAGTAACAACCAAAAAAAAAGTGAAGACAGACTCATAGATACAGAGAACAGAGCCATCCTTCTGATATAACATGGCTACAACATAAAAGACCTTGGTTTCAAATTTTAGCTTTGATACTTCCTGGCTTATCACGAAATCTTTTCTCATTTATAAAACGTAATAAATAATCATTATTACCACTCCAGACTGTTGTGAAGATGAAATAAAACAATTTAACATATTTTTTCACAATGCAGACAATAGATCAATAAGTGTTTGTTATGCTTATAAAATTGGAGGCCCTCTACTATCTATATTTTCCTATTGTCCTTCAACCATATGAAGTAACCACCTTGGTGTCTCCTGCATTTTCAGAATTACATGGAGTACAATGCATTGGTACTAGGTCAGTTTCAGGCTCTGAACTGGCTATATGACCTTGAGCAAGTTTCTTCACAGCCTAGTTTGGCTATCTGTGGAATGGAGCTCATTGTAAAATATGGGTCAAGAATTTGTCTTGACTCAATCTCCTGATAAGTCAGTCATATTGAACAACAGCCAAAAATTAGGCAGTGAGATCATTTACTATCAGGATGATTTTATAAATGATTTTTATGACATTTTGAAGACCCAGCAAAAGCTTTCCCCATTTAGAAATATGTGTGTGGCTCTTGGCACTCCAAGTGCTGTTGCTTTGTTCATCTGACCAGGCTTTCAGCTTTCAGTTAGCTGCTAACTGAAAAGTAATGTGCACTTCCTGTAGATGCCACCTTGCTTTCTCTCTTTGTTCTTGTGTTTCTTCTTTTATCCCTTACCAATTTCTATTTTATACTCTCCTGCTCTATTTAAGTAAGTTACCTTTAAGGTCACACTTGAAAAAAAGGAAAAGTAAAAGACATGAATGTCTTTCAGGGTTGTCATATATAAAAAAGGCATTATCCAAGTGCCATTTTTAGGAGTGTATGTGTACATGTTTTAATGGTCAGAATGAACAAATTATGTATAAAGAAGCAGCTATAGATAGAAAAACTGATATAAACATATATAAACAACTTAAAAAATCCTATCAAATGAGTCTCATTTCGTGCCATTGAATAGATCATAGATGCAGTTCCAAAAAGGCAACATAATGAATCTTACACCACTTACTTCGTCATGATATCCTGAATGTTGTAGCATAAAGAAGTACATGTGTTAGGCAGACTGTGATGTAATGAACGGATGTTGATATTAAAACCAGTACTCTTTTTCTCTCCTGGAAGTATGGCCAAATTTATGCTTTATCAAGCCAAATTTCCACCAGATTCTACTTGCGAGTCAATCGGTGAATCATCCCCAATTGCTCATTGAACATAATGTTTAGCAGCAAGATTTCTGTGTTCTATCAATGTGTTTAAGCAGCACTAAACATCCAGACATGTCAGTGGAAATATTGGTCAGATAATATGTCTGCCATTCTGTAGTGAAAACAGTTGACTGAGAGCATCTTAATTTGTTAAGTGTTTGGGTAGCTCTTTTTTTTTAAATAAACATGCTTCTCTATGGAGATATACTTAACAATTTATCATGGAAATGTAATCAGAAGGTTTGACTCCAATAAAACTTAATTCATGGATATAGTCTCTCTTACAGATATTCAAATGCTATTTTGATTTTCAGACTTAAGAGTAAATAACTCTTCTGTGGCTCTTCTTGAGCAAGGATATGGTAATTATTAATTACCAGTCACACTGTATGTTGGAATGACAGTACTGACCATTCAGTGAGATTATCAACAAGATGATTTAGCTCCATTCTGTTTAGCTTAGAATGGTTGTATTTTGTATTAGCTGACTCGCACCAAAAAGATAAACTGTAAGTGCTAGGCAGAGAATATCAAACCCTTATAGGGTGTTTATCCACCAATTCCTTCTGTTTATTAATGTTTTCCACTTCAGGGTCACTATTGCAATACTGTATGTATCCAACATTTGAAATTATGACATCTGTAATGCATTGATATTGTTAAATTGGTATTCAGTAAAATAAGACCATCCCTAAGGTAATGGGTGAAAACTTGCCTTTCACCTAGAGCCAAGTTCATTAGGAATTCATGTGAACAGCCCAGGAAAAAACCAGAGTTTTTATGAGGTTTCACCAAGTAATATCTCTGCATGATGGGTTGTTCCAAGAAACTGAGCAAATGAAAATGTCAGTTTGCAGGAACTGTCAAAACCAGCATAACCTAATTTAGAATTCCTGCTTATTTAATAAGCCAGCAGTTCCCCTACTAGATAGAGTCCTGTCAGTCTTGCAGGAAAAATATTTATTCTTCTTGCACCTATGGTAGGTTTATAGACACCAGAGGCACTACTAATGGGGAAAGAGCATGACTTAGTTACAACATGCAATCATTAAATAGCAGCAAGCATAGATAGTGATTTTTAACTATCAAATGCCACATGCCTTGATTGGAGTATAACTTTATATATCAAAGTGGGACCCCAGTTTGTTTGTATGCTGTTATAAAACAGTGCGCCTCAGTCTGTACTTTGCACATGACGCATTCTAGCAATACAAAATACAAATGGATATGTAATTTATTAATGTAATGCACACACACACACACACACACACACACACACACTGAGTGACCAGATTATTATAAACTCTGAACTCATAATAATCTGGCCACTCAGTGTATATCCTATATAATAAAAGTCTAATATGCAAATTGCCCCATCCAGCAGGCAGGCCAGCCAACTTCCCATGTCCCCTCCCCCTGGACATGCTGATGCAGGGTGAATTCATGCACCAGGCCTCGAATTCATATATATATATATATATATATATATATATATATATATATATATATATATCCATATCCATTGATTGACAAGATTATTATGAATTCAGAGATCATAATAATATGACCACTCAGTATATATACCTGCAATCCAGGCATGCGCTCTGACCACCAGGAATTGAACAATTGAACCATGACCTCCTAGTTCATAGGTCAATGCTCAACAATCAGGCCACGGCAACCAGGCTATTAATGTAATGTTTATAATGTGAGTTTGAATTGCAAATGTTTTCAATATTGAACTTTTAGAAGCAGTTATAGGTACTTATATAGGGCCTCTAGTGTTTTAGTATTAAGTACCTTGAATATTACTGCTTTGCATAACATGGCTTTGCAACCATCACCTCTCATTTCATGATTTATGGTTGTTAGCTACTGCAAAACAAATGTATTGGACCGGTAGTGGGTGATGTCACTTCAATAAAGTACTATACACATAAAGTAGATTTCTTCTAAACCAGGGATAAAGAAACTGTAGGGGATAGGACAGGAGATGACCCGAGTGTGAACAGGGCAGGAAGGGTTGTGCGAAGAGGTATTACTAAAAAAGAATATATCCTGGCATTTTTAATTGCATAGTATAATTTGATTGCAGGTTTCAAAAACTGAATGAAAAAATAGTGTAATTAGTCCTCTGCATGTTGGCACAATAGACACTCATGAAGAGACTATGGAGGAAATGGTATGAGAACCGCCGAATGAACCCAAGGGATGTGGTGTGGAGCCTTTCTCATTGTTAAGAATGGAAAAGAGTGCAAAGGCACATTGCACCAGATTTGGCAGCAAGCTGTGTTTTCTCAGTAAATTAGATCCCTATTGCTCATGAGTATTAGAGAAAGACCTACACACCTGCTTCTGTTATTCTCAAGCTGAATGATGATTACAGAGTTTATAGATGGCATTTCTTTCCTCTTTGCTAATGTTTCCTCATATGTGGGAGAAAGTAGATTATCTGGCTATCTAAATATCACCTGGATTTGTTATACCATGTAGCTAGTGTTCAGGAAATTAGAGCAGGTGATTTTGGTTTAAAAGTTTTAGGTAATACAATGTTTTCAACATCTTTCATCATATTCTTTAGAGTTTCAATTTGTTTTTCCTTTGCCACCTTGATAATTAATATTTTGGCTCCAGAGGCCTCTTACCTAGAGTCATACTGACACAGTTTTGCCATAGTTTGATATTGCTGTCTTCAACCTCACAATTGTGTGATTTCTTTCCATATGCCATTTCTTAAGCCCACCCTCGCTTTACTATTTATTCAATCACATGTGAATCTGGGAGTCACCCTCTTGTTCCACATGACAACAGCCTCTCAGATGGTTTCTTTGTTCCTAACATGTTGCAGTTCTTTCTAGCCATTATAGATCATCAAGACCCAATTTGATCACCCATTTGATTTGGGAGGATAAAATCACCATTTTATTGATAGCTTCAGTAACTCAAAACTGTTCAAGTTATCTATAATAATCAATAGACTACAGGTGTTGGCAAGTGCGGCATCAACTATAGGGGATGGAAGTGAGCATGTGTAGCCTGGAGAACAAATTGTCAGTGAAGTCAGGGTAGTAGATGTGGCTGTCTTTAGAAGTAGAATCTTGTTAGGACACTAGAGGCCCACTGCATGAAATTCCTGTAAGAGCCTTGGTCCTGGCCCTGGATCCCGCCACCACTGCTCCCAACTTCTGCCCACTGCAGCTTTGTCTGAAAGGAAGGTTGTCCAGTGAAATTAGCCTATTACCCTTTTATTATTATAAATGGCTTAGAACTTTATTTTCAAAATAAAAGAATGTGTAAACCCCTCTTGTTTATTATCAATGACTTCTTAATCTGTACTGAATTAGTACCGTGAATTGTGATAGAAGAGGACTTTAAGAAATCTAAATTAAAAATGTATTTTCCATATTTTCTATATTTTACAAAGCTTTCATTAAGAAGATGGCAATCTTTAAAAATAAGAATTATCTACCATATAGTTCTTTCCATATAGGGGAAAATGGATATACTGATAGCAAACTTATTTCTTCATGGTCTGTGTCAAAATTGTATAGTCTTATTTGTAGTGATATATTTAGAATTTATCTCATATAGTCTAATCTCTGCTGCCGAAGGTAGAATAATTATTTTTCCTTGTCATTCAGCCTGATTTCTTATGTGGTAGAAATTGTTATAACTACATTATAGTAATTTAAAAATACTATTAATTATTTACACAAAGACCATGAATATCACAGCACATTAAATTTCAAATTTTCAATGGTAATTTTTTTTAAAAAAAATGCATGGTATGCCTTAGGTTTCTTTTTCCGCTGAAACAAATTATCAAAAACTTAATGGTTTAAAGTAACACAATTTCATTATTTTACACTTCTGTCATTAGAAATCTGACTTCATTTTCCTTGACGTTTCAAGGGGGAGAATCTGTTTCTTTGTCTTGTCCATCTTCTAGAGGCTGGTCTCATTTCATGGTTCTCGCCACACTTTCACAATCTCCCAAACCAGCAACATTTCAGCTTTCTGACCATTCTTCAGTGGGCATATCACCACCTCTGACTGTTCTTCTGCTGTTTCTTCTTTTAAGGGCCCATAAGATTCCACTGGATCCACCTGGAAAATCTAGAGTATTTTTCCTTTTAATGTCATCTGATTAGAGTAATAATTGCATCTGCAAATTTAATTCCCCTTTACCATGTAATTTAACATATTCACAAGTTTTGGGGATTAGGATGTGGACTACTTTGTGGGGTGGATATTGTTCTGCCTACCACATAGTGATATATGGGTGTGCAAATGTTTAAAAATATTTAACAATGTCTGCTCATGGGGGGGAAACACATTTCAGAAGAATAGATGAAATATTTTCCCCTTTTGTACTTTGGCATTAGACTTTGGTCTAGAATGAAAGGAAATCCACCCGATGATGCAATGTGTAATTTGAATCAATTCGAGTACTAGAAATTGTTTATAAATATAAATACATATATCATTTTATGTAATTTAAGTGCAGGATAATGTAATTTTTCTCAACTAAAAGTAATGCTCTGTGACACTAATGCATAAAGCAAATTACAGAATGTAACTGCAGATTCTAAGAAGGACTGAAATCAGAAAATTGCTAACATTTCCGAACTTCTTGCTATGAGCCACTAATCACTGGCTCTGAGCCAATAACCATATAACGTTTAAGGACACTATATTCCACAAATGCAGAAAACATTTTTTCTGTCACGTAGTACTAATTTTCAGGCCCAATTCTAAATTCCTAAGTTGAGGAATTAGGGACAAGCTCCTAGTCATTCATCTGGAACTTATTTGGCAGTGTCTCATAATGTGACCCATGAAACTTTGTGTGCCCTTGCATTGTAGGAATACTTTATATTTGGGGCTAAAGAGTTGATAAAATCAGGAGGATTCCTATGGAATTAGAAACTAGTAGTCATGAGATACAGTGACATGTTCTTAAGGCAAGCATACTGTATAATAGCATCAAATGAGGTAAGTTACTAATTTAGGGAACTCTCCTTTAGGCTAAATTAAGCAATTCTTCACACAAAGCCATCATGATACAATGGTATGAAGGGTGATTTAGGATATAAGAGGCTTAGTTTCTCATTATGGTTCTAGCTCTAAATATCTGCGTCCTTTTGAACACATTAAAGGACATCTTTTCCTGAAAAGTATTGTGCTAAGTGAAATAAGCCAGTAAGAGAAAAACAAGTATCACATGATCTCACTCATATGTGGAATCTAATGAACAAAATAAACTGATGGGAAAAAAATCAGAGACATAGAAGCATGGAACAGATTGTGGAATGTCTAGGGGAGGGAAGGGGAGGTTGGGTGGGTGAGAGAAGAGTTCAACCAAAGAACTTGCATGTATATATGCATGACTCACACACACATACAATAGGATGGTGAAGGCCTGGGGGGGGGGGGTGTTAAGAAGAAGTCAAAGGGGGAAAAGGGGGGACATATGTACCGGTAATACTTTCAACAATAAAGATTTTTTCAAAAAGGAAGTCTTTTTGCCTCATTTCCCTCATTTAAAAAACAAATTGAAGTAGAAGGATCACAAAAGACCTCTATCTTTTTTAAAAAATTGAAACTGGGAATTTTTAAAAAAATATATTTTTATTGATTTTTTTACAAAGAGGAAGGGACAGGGGTAGAGAACTAGAAACATCGATGAGAGAGAAACATTGACCAGCTGCTTCCTGCACACCCCCTGCTGGGGATATGCCCACAACCAAGGTACATGCCCTTGACCGGAATCAAACCTGGGACCTTTCAGTCCACAGACCTATGCTCCATTCACTGAGCCAAACCGGTTTCAGCAGCACAAAGACCTCTGTCTTTCAAAGCTTTTGTGATGTTATAATCCAAGTTTTGAATGGTCTCTACATGCATCATGTGTGGTGACTTGTGGAAGAGAGAGGATGGGCTCAAAGCAGAATAAGCAACAGGTAGATGTGATCTAACAAATATCTTGCAATCGTGACTAGTGGAGGCAGAGATCTCAAATGCTTGTAGGTAAAAGGGGCTCTTTCTCACATCTCCTTGCTACTTGATAGTTACTGAGTTCAATTCCAATGGCTATGGGCAATGTGAAGGGGGCTGAAAAAGAAATAGCCTTAGGTCAGTCAGGATGTTTTCCTGCAGTTCTGCCTTACAATGTATGGAATAAACTTGATATTAGAAAGTTGATAGCAAAGTGGAGTTGTCTGTATAAGATTTTTTTTTCCAACTGACTTCTTTTATAGAACTAAAGCTGAGCTCCAAGAGGAAAACAAGATGCAGTAAAAATCAGAGAATGTTATCATAGAAGAGATAGGATGGACCACCAACAAAATCTAGACCATGCCCACATTTAACTGATGAGATTATGCATGATACTTGAATGTATCTGGATGATTTACTCATACTTTTATTATCTCAATCATCCCAACGCTCCTATGAGGTTATTCTATTTTTACTCCTGTATTGTAGGTGGAACTATGTCTCAATTCACACTTTTAATATACTGTAAAGATGGCATTTGAACCTAGACAGTTTGGCTCCAAGTCCTTTGTTCTCAACCATGCTATAATGACTTGGAACTTAATTGCTATAAGAAAAATTAAACTCTAAGTTTGGACCTGGATTCTTTCATAATCACAAGTATGTGAAGTGAACAACTTTATTACATGGATATTTAATTTATGTATATGACCTTTTTGTCTAACTAGGTCTTATTCATTCACATGTAGTAATTGAGCAGTTATATGTATAGGACTTTACCACATCACCCAGGGGAAACAAAGAATAATGAATTCAAAATGGTAGCATTCATGAGGAAATAGTATAATTCAAAGTATAATAAACACCATTAATTACATGGTTTTAGATATTATATATCCATACTTAATATGGGCCAACCTTTGTGCTAGATGCCTTATATATAATCACCTGATTTTCATATCAGACCCTTGATGTGAGTCATATTTCTCAATTTTACCTATGATGATACTGTGTCTTGAATAGGTAGGCAACTTTTCTATGATAAAGGAAGTGACAGAGTTGGCACTCAAATCCAGATCTGTTTTGGGTGAAAATCCAATTTTTTCTACTGCTCTGCTTGGAATCTAATAAATTAATCCTAAGGAAAGAGCATGCAGTGTTTCTTTCTAGTTCCAGCTGGGTGATGCTACTTGGGAATGCCCAGCCAGAATCTTTCATGGTCTCTCTCTGCACAGATCTTACAGGTTCCTGGAGTTTTTCATCATCTCCTCAGACTTGGTAATGAGGAAGAATGATAGAATGCACATCCAGACTTGCATTTAGGTTCTGCCCACCAATTAAGTTTAATACCAGAGCATTGTGAAATATTTTAGAAGTTTGAGTGATAGAATGAATGGAGATAGAGATGTGTAACTAATTTTCTAAGTATATTATCATTACTTAAAATGTAATAATTGCTTTTTTCCCCTTTCCTGCTGCTCTTCTAATTTACCATCATTGCAAAGTTATTTCTCTCATCTACCTGAAGATCTATTCTACCTAAGACCTGGATCCTCCTCTGACTCAAGTCACTCATTTAGTAACTAGACTGTCTCTCTCCTTGCACCAAATAATGAGATGGTTTTAGGTTTTTATACCTATTAAATGGGACTCTTAGAAAGAGACGGGTTGCATTTCTACCTTTTTAGGGAGTATTGAATTATGGAACAATGATAACATTATTTTCTCTTTTCTCTCACCTTCTCACACATGCACATCAACATTGTAAAATTTCACGTGTATCCTTGTTATCTATTTGATTCTGGCATTATGGTGACTTACAGCTTTTTTGGGGGGAGAGTTACTTTATGTATATTATGTTCAGATGGAGATTTGTCACGACAAATATTGTCTTCCTGACATTGATGCTTGCAATCAACACTGGGATAAAAAGTTCATAGCTGCATTACAATTTTTGCAATTGGCTGCCATAGAAACTAATGCAAAAGTGACTTTGAATTGAAATATGACATCTCTAGAATATGCCTGGTGAAACTTTGACACTGAAAGTGATATAAATTTGAAAGAAATTTTATACAGAACCTTTTAATTCCCCAAAACTTGAGTCTAACTGTACTTGAACAAAGTTTTTAACTATTTAGAAAAACACAAGGCATTGTTTCTTGGCATTCATAAACTAAAAGCTCACTATTTAGATGTTCATAACATTTGAGGGAAGAATTATTCTATCTAGAGCATTCAGCTCATTTCATAAATGATTTAAATCATATTTTCAAGATGGCTTTGTAGTAGGTGGAAGATACACTCACCTCCTCCCATCACCAAACTGGATTTACAGCTAAATTATAGAGCATACAACCTGAATGACGAACTGAAGGCCAGCTTAACAGAGTATTATACAAGGATTTATAGGAGAGGCTCCATAAAGACTGGTAAGAAGGGCATATATGTGGAGAAGGCAGGCCCCCGTACCCATGTGTGGCATCTGTGAAGACTGGGATATCTCAGCTGCAAAACTTCCCACTGAGAAGCATGGGGTCTCAACCATATGCCAGGACCCCTAACCCAGAGCAAGGATGTGGAGAAAAGGGAACTCTAGTACACTGCTGGTTAGAATACAGACTGGTGCAGCCACTGTGGTAAACAATATGGAGTTTCCTCAAAAAATTAAAAAGGGAACTGTCATTTTACCCAGTAATACAAATTCCTCAATTTGTATTTCTAAGAATATATCCTAAGAATCCTAAAACACAAATGAAAATAATATATGCATCCTTATGTTCATTGCAGCAATATTTACAATAACCAAGATCTGAAACCTTCCCAAGTGTCCGTCGGTAAATGAGTAGATAAAAATACTGTGGTACATTTGCACAAAGGAATACTATTCAACTGTTAAAAAAAAAAAGGAAATCTTATATTTTGCCACAGCTTGGATGGACCTGGATAGCAAAGCTAAGTGAAATAAGCCAGTAAGAGAAAGGCAGATGCTATATGATTTCACTTATATGTGGAATCTAATGAGCAAAATAAACTAACAAAATAAAAATAGAGGCATGTATATAATCATCTGACAGCTGACAGTGGGGAGGGAAGTTGGTTGGCTGGATGAAAAAATAAGTGAAGCAGTTTAAACAAATATCTATACCAATAAAAGGGTAATGTGCTAACTAGGATGGCCTTCTTCTGGATGTCCTTCTAGACAAAGCCTCAGCTCTTATGAGGGCCGAGCATGGCTGTGAAGGGCCCAGGCTCAGGCTGGCAGTGCCAGCAACAGCGGGGTAATGGGGGTAGCGCCTTTGCCTGATCTGCCAGGTCGCCTCCCACAGAGGGAGGCCAAACTGCGGCTTAGGCCAGGGGCCAAGGCAAAGGTAGTTAGGGGCGATCTGGCCAGCAGGGGAGCAAGTTAGGGTCAATCAGGCCAGCAGGGGTAATCAGGTGAGCAAGCAGAGGCAGTTAGGGACAATCAGTAGGCAGGCAGGCAGAGGGTTTAGGGGAGGTCAGGCAAGCAGGCAAGCAGTTAGGAGCTAGCAGTCCCAGATTGAGAGAGGGGTGTCCAATTGCCCTGTGAGAT
Source organism: Vespertilio murinus (assembly GCA_963924515.1). Classification (NCBI taxonomy): domain Eukaryota; kingdom Metazoa; phylum Chordata; class Mammalia; order Chiroptera; family Vespertilionidae; genus Vespertilio; species Vespertilio murinus. Next base: position 16,402,939 of record OZ004710.1, read on the forward strand.
TGGGCCTAAATCGGCAGTTGGACATCCCCCCGAAGAGGAGTCCCATATTGGAGAGCAGGCGGGGCTGAGGGACCCTCCCATGCATGAATTTTGTGCACCAGACCTTTAGTATATATATATAAAACATACAGATATAGACAACAATATTGTGTTAGCCTGATAGCCAGATGGAAAGGTTGTTGAAGGGAGGTAGAAGAGAGCAAAGTAGGACAATGGGGATGGAAAGAGACTTTACTTTGGACATTGGGCACATTACATAGTGTGCAAATGATGTTTTGTTAAGGTTTACACTTAAAAACTGTTTTTTAAAAAACCAATATCATCCCAAGAAATTCAATCTAAGAAAATAAATGATTTAAATATGTTATGCCTCTAAAATAGTAACTGTCTTACCTTCTATCCCTAAATAAAAACTGGCATAAAATTTTAGAAGTTAAGATGTAACAGTCAGCAAATAAACATTTGCAAAATGGTTAAGTAATTATTTTTCACTTCAAATGCAATGCATTCACATTTTATGTATTGAAGGAGTTGTATTTTGATCCACTACATATATGCAAGCGATAAAATATCACTATCCATAAACCAGGTTGAATGAGTTGCCTGAGTATTCCAATTACCAAGATTCCTTTAACCAAAAGAATTTCCATCTTTAACAGATGAATCAAGTTTGGCAATCCTTATGTAGTATAACAAAAACACCTTCATATACATTCTAGCCTCCATAAAATTGTTCAGTGTTGTACTTCTCATCTTAATGTATAAAATATATCAAATATGCTGAAACCGCTTTGGCTCAGTGGATAGAGCTTCAGCCTGGGGACTGAAAGGTCCCAGGTTCCATTCTGGTCAAGGTCATGTACATTGGTTGCGGGCACATCCCCAGTAGAGGGTGTGCAGGAGGCAGCTGGTTGATGTTTCTCTCTCATCAATATTTCTAACTCTCTATCTCTCTCCCCTCCTCTCTGTGAAAAATCAAATATATACTTTGGACATTGGGCACATTGTTGATTTTTTACCATATTTTTCATGCTAGTTATTGTGATCTCTTATACATACAATAGATTCCTGGTGCATGTATTTGTGCACTGGTGAGGTCCCTCAGCCTGGCCTATGCCTTCTCACAATCTCGTACCCCTTGGGGGATGTCAGAGGCCCAGTGCCCACAGGCCAGACTGAGGGACCCCTAGTGCACCAGGCTTCTAGTATGCATATTAGATCTTTGGTTAATCTCTTCCTGCCCTCGCCCCTCTGAGATTCATCAGTCTGTTCTAAGTTTCCATGCCTGTACATTGAGCTTCTGCATCCTGGTGGTCATGCCTCATAGATACCGGTTGAACAATCTAAAGGTTGAAAGTTTAGATGGTTGCTTAGGCTTTTATACATATAGATATAGAGTCCCAGTGCACAAAAATTATGTACTCAGGGGAGACTTCAGCCTGGCCTACAACCTCTTGCAATCTGAGCCCTTACGGAGCAGGCCTAAGCCACCATTTAGACTTCCTTAGATTCTCCAGCCACTGGTGCTGCACTTGCCAGCCATGAGCCTGGCTTCTGGCTGAGCAACACTTCCCCAGTAGGAGTGCACTGACCACCAGGGAGAAGCTCCTGTGTTGAGCGTCTGTCACCTGGTGGTCAGTTTCTGTCATACTAACCAGTCATTCCACCTTTCAGTCAATTTGAATATTATCCTTTTATTATATAGGATAATATATATATATATATATATATATATATATATATATATATATATATAATTGATTTCAGAGAGAAAGGGAAAGGGAGAGAGAAACATCAATATGAGAGAGAATCATTGATCATCTGCCTCCCGCTTTCCCCCTACTGGGAATTGAGTCAGCAACCAAGGCATTTGCCCTGGACCAGAATCAAACCTGGGACCCTTCAGTCTGCAGGCCCACACTCTCCCCACTGAGCCAAAACAGCTAGAGCTATTGCAATTTCTTAGTGCTTTAGTGTATGAGCAAGTATCGGATCAGAATTGTTAACACCTCCTCCCTTTAACCATGTTCAAGATGTCTTTAATAATCGGTGCCTCAAGGACAACTCATCCAAATGAGAGTGACTAATTAGCTCTCACCTCAGCACCCACACATAGCAACAACCAAACTCTATTTCCGTATACCATAGAAATGCCTGATGCCTCCAGGTCCCACCGTGATAAGGTACAGGTGACTACCTCTGAAAGTTGACCTACCTGTTGTCACCATCATGTTGTTTCGGCAGCTGTTGAGAGGATTCTAATAATAGCTAGTGTGACAACTATGAATGTCATGGAATTGTTTCTTCTTCCCACAGTTTTCCTCCCTTTTTTTCTTTTTTCTGCCTCCTGTTGCTACTCCAAATTTCTCATAAAAATTCCAGTTTATGTATAGATTACAAACCCATCAGAGAATATACTTCCTTTCAAGCAGGAAACCAAATAATCACAGCACGGTGGGTGTCATGTTTATGCTTCTGTCTTTCATATTGGCCTATCGCTTGAATCTACAGGGGAAGCATCATCCTGCCCAAGGAGGAAAAGTCTACAGCCCCTCCTTTTCTAACCACAGTTGCTTTGAAGTCTAGTACAGTTTTGAAAGTTTGAGAGATCTTAAAGTTTGGCCTCAGGCAGGGAAGAGAGTACCATGTGTCCTGTTTTTAATCTCTTAAACACAGGTAGTATGTATGCATATGTGTGTACATATACACATATTATTATGCTCAGTGGCAGGCATATGTTAAATTATTTTGACTAGCTGTTTACTTTTTAAAATATATATATTGTATTGATTTTTTTACAGAGAGGAAGAGAGAGGGATAGAGAGTTATAAACATTGACGAGAGAAACATCAATCAGCTGCCTCTGGCACACCCCCTACTGGGGATGTGCCTGCAACCAAGGTACATGTTCTTGACCAGAATGGAACCTGGGACCTTTCAGTCCGGAAGCCGACGTTCTATCCACTGAGCCAAACTGGTTTCGGCAACTTTTATCATAAGGTAAAACATAGAAATGGACCCCTGTCTCAAAGATTTGAAAAGAATATTTTGAGATGCAACGAGAAAGAAGAAATCAACCAGTGTTACAGTCATATCTCAATTGGGTTCATATATGCTATTTTACATTAACACAAATTAGGTTTACACATTTCTCAGTTATGCCTAGATAGTTATTGTAATATATAATTTCTAAAATCTTATGTGGCTACTTTAACTTCATTAAAATTCTATACTAGGTCTTGAAAAAAAGGGCTTATATTACAAAACAGGTATTTTCATTAAATTACTTATTTTAGTCTGATTGGATAGTTGATGAAAAGGGGGGAAATCATTAAGATTTCATTTTTTCAAGGACTATTATATAAATGATACTGTATTCACTGTGCCCCAGGGTCATGTCACACAGACATTAAGTCTACTATAGTGCTGAGAGAGAGAGAGAGAGAGAGAGAGAGAGAGAGAGAGAGAGAACCCTAAGACAGAAATACAAAACAGGATCAATAGTGGTGAAAGGCAACCATTTTAAAAACCAGAAGCTTTTAGAAAACAAATATCCTTTGTATAATAAAGAGGTGAGATATAAAATGTTGAATGTCCTTTTTTGGGATCTAGCTTAGACATCATTGAAAGGAGAATAGTTATTTGGTATCAGGAATTACATGAAAAGATTAAAAACAGAACACATAAGGTCATAATCGTTATGCTGTGGCATTTGCAGCAGTTACTGGAACACTGGGGTTGATATTTTTTAACTTGGGCAAAGTAGTTTTATGTTGTAGATGATTTTGAGGAGAAGTAGAGAAACAAGTGGGGTGATTGAAGAGGTGATATATTTCTTGATGCTACAAGTGTTCTCCAAATAAAAAAATAAAAAAGATAACACAGTCAAATTGATAGTTACATGCAATCTATATTGTGTACCATATAAAAAACTCTTATAAATACTATATAATAAAGAGTTAATATGCAAATTTACTATCACTCCAACACACATCTTTTACCATATGGCCATCCCCATATGGTAAAAGATGGCTGCCCTCATGTGGACATAAGAGGGACACCACAAGATGGCCAGGCAAGGGAGGACAGTTGTGGGTGATCAGGCCAGCAGGGGAGGGCAGTTGGGAGGGACCAGGACTTCAAGGGAGGGCAGTTGGGGGAATTCAGGCCTGTAGGAGAGAGAAGTTGGGGGGGGGAATCCTGCAGGGGAGGACAGTTGGGGGGGGTGAAGGCCTGCAGGGGAGGACAGTTGGGAGTAACTAGGCTGGCAGGGGAGCAGTTAGGCTTTGATCAGGCTATCAAGGGTGGAAAGTTAGGGGGTGATCAGGCTGGCAGGCAGGAGCTGTTAGGGACAATCAGGTAGGCAGACAGATGATTGGTTGGAAGCCAGCAGTCCTGGATTATGAGAGGGAAGTCAGACTGCACGTTTAGGCCTGATCCCATTTAGGTAAGATCAGGCCTAAACGGGCAGTTAGACATTTCTCGAGGGATCCCAGATTGGAGATGGTGCAGGCTGGGCTGAGGGACACACCCCTCTGTGCACGAATTTTGTGCACCACCTCTCAAGTCAATTATAAAATACCAATAAACCATTACAAGGTGGATATATATGAATAAGTAGTTCATAAGTAAGGAAAGTCTATTGGCTTTGAAATAAACATATTGAATTAAAAATGTTAAAAACAGATATCAAAACTCTAGAGCCCTAGACACTCTGGCTCAGTTGGTTGGGCATCACTCTGTGAACCAAATGTTTGATGGTTCTCTTCCTTGTCAGGGCACATGCCATGGTTTGGAGTTCAATCCCTGGTAGGGGGAATGTAGGAGACATCCCTATCTATATTTTGCTCTCTCATTGATATTTCTCTCTCTTCCTTTTCCTTCATCTCTCTCTAAAATAATCAATAAAGATATTTAAGAATGTAGAGTATCATGTGCTTACTGTATACATTGCTGATGGGAGTTTAAATGATAGGGCATATATGCAGACCAATTTATCAATATCTGTCAAGAGCAAAATGATACATAATCTTTGACTCAGCAATTATGGCATTTATCTTATAGATGCAACTCATCCATGTCATTCATTGTGTGTGTGTGTATGTGTGTGTGTGTGTGTGTGTGTGTGTGTGTGCGCGCACGGGTGTGTGTACACTCAAGTGTTTTTTTTTTTATTAATTTCTTAATTATGCATCAATATGGGACTGGTTAAAAAAGTTATATACAGAATCCCAAAAGTGTATACACACACTTTGGATAATTATAGTCAGTGTTTATTTAGATAGATACATTTTATTTTTAAAATTGAGCTATCCACTGTTAAAGTGTATTTATACATTTTTGGGAGACACCCTGTACATTTGTTTATCAACAAAATGAACACCATTTAGTTATGAAGAAAATACAATTTGACATATACTAGTAGGTAAAGATCTTGAAAATATATTTCTAAATGAAAAATAGAGGGTTGAGTGTCATATAGTATGCTACAGCATGGGGGAAAGCACATACATGAAGACACACACAACAGGATGATTGTTAAGAAGGTTGTTTCTAGTGAAGGAGACTGGTTGGCTGGGACTGATTGGCTGGGGAGAGTGGACTGACAATATATCTTTTAAATTTAGACACTTTCATCGCTTTTATATCTTATAACTTACTAAAAGCATCCCTAGCAGCTGCCAGCTGTCTTCCAGGTACTCCCTCCCTTCTCCCAGCTGCCTGCTACTGTCACTGGCTGAAACCTCCTGCCACCACTGCCAGCCAGGCTCTCCCTCGCTTCCCCAGGCCCGCCCTGCCCCCTGATTGAACTCCTGGTTGAGAGGCTAATTTGCATACTATGTTTTTTGTTATATAGGATTACATGGCCTACTGACAAAAGTAATTAAAAACTAAAGGAATTTGAGGAAAGTTTCTATTCTAAGATTGCATTCTGTCTGGGAATAAAAGTGTTTGCTAGAATACTTTTGCTATATAAGGAATCTGGAAATGGTGGACATTAAAAAGAAGAATTTTTTTTTTCAGATATTTTGACATTAAACTGAGATTATTTGAAAATAATTACCTTATGAATATTCTCAAATAATTATGGAGAGGATGTTGTGACTTAGAAGTACAATAATCCAATACAGCACACCATAATACAGCATACAATAATCCAATACAGTATCCTATTAACAGAGAAAACACTATGTTAACAATTTTACAAAATTTTATATCATAATCTTAGTTATTTAACCATTTTTAATTATTAAGCAACATATGAGTCAAACTCACATTCTGTATTTAGAATAATACCAATCAAAATATGTATTTCTTATAGCAATTATAGATTATAACAGTAAAACATGGATTTCAAATTATACAAATAATGGAGAACACGACAAAATCATATATGAATATAATATATTTTAGTTATGATTAGGAGGTCCCAATAGCCTAATATTTTTCATTTATGCTGAGTGATAGTTTTAAAAACATGTATAACTTGTGACAAATACCAAAATATTGAAGTAAAGCCATAAGAAATAAAGAAAAAAGAAAAAAATCAAAATTTTTTTTAATTGGTAGTATGTATATGAAATTTTACACATCATTATATGATATCTCTTTACTATTTTATAAAATAATTTAGAAATCCATGCACAAGGGAAATAACTTAAATATGTAAACTTTGTACATAAGAACTGCTGATTAACTTTACTCCTTTATGTTCCTCAATCTTTTATTAATGAGATTATGACATTTTCTCTTTCATTAGCATATTTGCCTCTTACATTCACCATATCACTTAAGGAAGGAGACAAGCAGTCCTAAAAGGTGTCATAAATAAAACTATAAATAAATGGAACAAAAAAGTTCACAAAATAATGAACAATATTTGATGTGTATCCTGTATTTTAAAAACAACAATAAAATCATGTTTTTTTTTAATTTATTTTAGAGAGAGAAAGGGAGAGGGTTAGAGAGAAATATCAATTAGCTGCCTCCTGCATTCCTCCCTATTGTCCATCAAGACAGTAACTCAGGCATGTGTCCTGACCTCTTGGTTCATGGGCCCCCACTTGATGAATATTCTTTTGATGACCGAGTTAATAAGCTTGTATGAGAGTAAGATGAGCATTAATCCATGCTCCTCACCTGTTAGAAAAATGAAGAAAACATTCAACCATTAAATTATGGCTTATATGATAAAATTTTGGAGGGATAGTTTGCCGAATGGCTGATAACAGTATTCTTTTGAGGTTCTCATCCCCTTTCATTTATTTTGCTGCATGATATCTAAAATGATAAAATTTATTTTCTTCATCATAGTATGAAAAATAAGATTTCCACAAAGAAAAAGGTTGGTGTTCAGTTAAGGCCAGGGACTTTCTTTGATACTTTCAAGTAAACTCCTATTTGTGTAGGCGATGGTATCTTGGCTGTTGTCCAGAGGTTTAATTGGCACTCATTTGCCTAATCTCCTGTAACAGATAATGTTATTACAGAATTTCAGGACTCTAAAATCCCCTATCAGACAAAACAAGGCTTTTAATGAGAATCCCTTCATTTTACTTGGTATCTGGCTTGATTTGAGACACCTCTATCCCTCCTTATGTATGAGAAATGCATTATTTTTCCTAACAGCCACGCTCATTCTAAACGAGGAAACATTTCTTTTGGATCATTTCTTTTCTGGAATGATTCAAAGTTCAAGAAAATAAAATTGGGGAGGAATTTAAATTAAGCTGAAATAGCAAGGAGACAAAATGAAATTGGATTTTATAACCTCTGCTTTGCAACTAGGATAATGTTAATTTGTATCTTGAAAGACAAAGCACTGGAGCACTTGCTATTTTTGAATTTACATTGTTTTCTTCTGTAATAATAAATCAGTGTATATAATTCATGTGTCTAACTTCTGTATCTTTTACTTATCCATTTAGTTACTTTTACATTTAAAAGATATTGAGTGTCTTCTCTGTTGAAGGCACTGCTAATAGAGTAGAGCAAATAAATCAATAAAGACAAAAGAAAGTACTGTTTCTAATGGAGCTTATAGTTTTGGTAGTGACAATTAGAAGAAGAAAAATATTGTATAGAAGATAATAATATGTTGTATATATGGAGATGGGGCATGTATTGCGGGGGCCTGATGGGGTGGGATCTCCCTTTTCCACGTCCTGCACCGAAAGAGAGATGAACGAACCGGTTCTAAGGGGAGGCGGCCAGGGATTGAGAAATATTAGAAATAAAGAGAGAAGACACCGAGATAGATTTTAAGCTGGGAGCTGGGAGGGCCTCTGACCTCCTCTGCTGGAGAGGCAGACTGACGACCTCCTGAGCCACGCAGCACATGTATTTATACTCCAATCTAACAAGGGGGTTTCACAGAAAAACAAGGAGCCTGGGAGGGCCCAGGGCCCACCCACTCCTTCCTCCTGGACAAACACAAGCCAGGAACTCAGAACATCTCCGCACTCCCAGGGCGGGAGTGCAACTGACATGATTCTGCCAATATTCCGGGCCCAGTCAGCAACAATCTAAAGAATGTCCAGGTATATTCCCATTTGGCCCTCTACAATGTGTGTTTATCGTATGTATAACAAAACTATATGTATCTACATAAGTATAAATATTTATGTTTTTCTTAATTTTCAAATACATTTTATTGTACCATGGAGATTCACACTATACTTAAAAATTCAAGTGGCGCAGATTGTGTGTTTTATTAGAGGATGTGGAAGATGAATCCTCTGATAGGTTGACTTTTGAGAACATTTGAAGGATGTGAAAGGGCAATCCAGTAGCTATATGGGGAAAACAGACTTACAGGTAGGGCATAGCAAATGCAAAGGTCTGAGGTGAAAGCCTGCTTTTTTTGCATTTTAATTTCTTTATTGGGTAAGGTATTACATATTTGTCTTCATCCTTCTATTACCTTCCCAAACCCCCAAAAACCTGCTTTGTGTTTAAGGAAAAGTAGTGAGTGATGTCAGTTGGGTGGAAATGATAGACGATGAGATAAGGGAGATGGGGTGGGAGTGGATCAGGTAAGGTAATTCTTTGGTGACTGTGGGACCATTTGGTAAGGATTATTTTAAACAAAACGTATACAATAAAGTGATTACAATACAAAACTAGAGCTATGGAGAAAAGATAGTAGTAAAAATAATGTGTATAATAAGACTAATATTAGTTTCTTAGTTGAGTACAAATTATCTCTGAGTTTTATAGTTCCGAGGACATAAAGGGAAATAAAAATTATATAAACCTGGTTAAAGAAATTAATGTATAAGCAATCGAGCATGCCGATTATTTAGGAGAATTTAAAAATATTTAAATATTGCTTTTGATTGCCTCTTTGGCTGCCAAAAATGCCCGTTTTATTTCTTTTGATTTTTTTTATTGTGTTATCTCTTCAGTTTTTATTAAATAAATTTCCACACATGAGACACTGTAATGACACCCAATTTTAAACAAGGTTGTAAATTATAAAATGTTATGTCATTTTTAAGTTACCCACTATCATACTGAAAGGTTTATGACTTGCCTTGCATGCAAGCATATATTTATATGTCAGTCCCAAGATTCAGTTGGACAAATTCAGCCTTTATTTTAAATAGAATCAGAAATCACATATTAAATACTTCAGGTACCAGAAGGAAACTTACTTTAATTACTATATTATATCTTTATATTGACTGTTTTAAATTTCAAACTCTTATAGTAAGACTAATGAAGTTTCTTATTTATCTGATAAATACTTTATTATGTATTGTTAGATTTCCAGTTAAAATTCACTGCAATAACCAGAAATAAACTATATTTTATTGTCCAAAATAATAATTTAAGTTATCAAAAAAATTCATAATGTGAGAGAGCTCTGGAAAACCATAGGAAACTGAATTAACATGTCTAAGGCATTTTTCAGTTACCTAAAGTTTATAAAAGTGGATAAACCCAATTAGAAATATAGGAAAGTGTGAATTGAATGAAAAGATGGATAAGAGGAAATTATCTTTTTATAATCAAAACCACTCTTGTTAATGAGATAGTGAGATTTCAAGAAATATATGTGTGTGTCATATTCTAAAATGGATAGTGAACTGAAACCGGTTTGGCTCAGTGGATAGAGTGTTGGCCTGTGGACTAAAAGGTCCCAGGTTCGATTCCGGTCAAGGGCATGTAACTTGGTTGCAGGCACATCCCCTGTAGGGGGTGTGCAGGAAGCAGCTAATTGATGATTCTCTTTCATCAATGTTTCTAACTCTCTATCCCTCTCTCTTCCTCGCTATAAAAAAATCAATAAAATGCATTTAAAAAATAAATTAATAAAATGGATAGTGATTCAAGCAAGCAGATTAAAAATGGCCTATAGTAATGCAATAGTAAAAGAAACATAGAGTCAAAGTTAAGCTTTGGCTAACAAAAGTGAGAAGATAAGGCAAAAGAATGTTCAAACATGCCAATGGATGGTAGATAGGCTAAGGTAGCCTTAGGCAAACTATGGCCAGAGAGCTGGATCCAGCCTGTTCAGCTGTTCTATCTGGCGAGCAGAGAGTTCTCTTGCTCTCCCCTCCGCTCCTTCACCAGCAGCCCAAGATGAGAGTGCCAGCATGGTCAGGTTGCTTTTGTTCCAGCCCTCCAGTCCAGTTTAAGAACCCATTGTGGCCCTTGAGTCAAAAAGTTTGCCCACCCCTGGTCTAAGGGAACTTGTCAGGAAGCACAAAATTATTAATACACACACACACACACACACACACACACACACACACACACACACAGATTGATATCTATATCTAAATCTAAATCATCTATCTATCACCTTACAGTGTGGCAGAAACCAATACAAGCATTTTAGACAACCTCTTCATTTAATCAGGACCACAAACCAATAAAATTGGTCTCTATTTTTTGAAAGGGTTGGAAACTGGTCTAAGGGTTTATAGAACAAGATGAGATGCATTTTGATAGAGTTGAATATTTAATCATGTTATTTGAGTTTATAAAGATTGTAATTTTAAAGAGGTTATGGAGCTAAATAGCATGCTTGTTTTAAAAACTGACAGTAGGTATAATAAACAACTGTGAGAAGACCTACTGATCTTAAGACACTTCAGATAAATATAATGAGGTTTCCTCCTGATGCTAAATACTCTTTACATGCTCTGGCACAGTGCACATCTTAAAGGATAAGTATAAATTTATCTGTGTTAATTTGAGGTTTCAATTAAAAGGATAAGTATAAATTTATCTGTGTTAATTTGTAGTCAATATTATTTTTATACTAGTGGCCCTGCACAGGAATCCATGTGTGAGTAGCTCGCTGCCATTTTCCTTAGCTGGCCACACTGCCCACCACTGCTTGTAGCTCTGCACCTCTCATAGCTCTCTGCCCCACCCTCCTGTAACTCTGTGCCCACTGCCCATTGCCCTGTCCTCCTGTAGCTCTCCACTCATAATTCGCTGCCTTGCCCTCCTGCTGCTTGGTCATCAGGCATCACGGTGTGACAACCATTTGCATATTACCTCTTTATAATATGGGATTGTTTTCACTTATTTTCTCATGCCAGGTGTCAATAGTTCCATTTTACACACTAGGAGACTAGGAGTAATGAAAGATTGGTTGCATCCTAATACTCAAAGGGTATACATTTTGAATCAGTTTTATTAGATGGTTTCAGGACCAGGAAAAGGGATATTAGAAAACCCAGATGCAAACACCTAAGACCTTTATCAGGGACTAAAAGTGAAGTTACTGATTTAGGAGGATGAATGCTTTAGGAGAAATGAAAAATGGCAAGCAGGTAAAAGGTAAAGAACCCATTGAATATATAATATAAAGCTATTGGGCTTGTATTTAGTGTGTGATTAGGAGATAACAGATAAAAGTCTCATCTAAAATGGGAAAATATAATAGAGCTTAGACTGGATATACAGAGGCAAAAGTGATGAATCCATGTGTATTTATCCAGAGTTTAACATGAAAACAGAGTCACTGGAGGAAAATAAATTCAATACTGAAAACCAAAACTTTAAATGAATCTGACCAAAAAATAGCTTCTTATATTGGATATATTTCCTGGGAAAAGATACAGTGTCTTCTCTTGATAAACAAGGAACGAATAGAAATAAAAAATGCCACCATCTTTTAAAATGTACCTTTTCAAGCTACAATTTATGTTATGGTTTGTATTTAAGGATGTGATGTTTTATTGAGAGACATTTTATATGAAATAATTATATACATTGCAAAGTGAACTATATACATGCAAATGTTTATGCGTAAAGGAGGGTGGGTGGGGAAAATAGAAAGAGCAAATATGAATGAATGTAAGTTATAAATACTTTAAAACTATAGGCGGGCCCTGGATGGTTTGGTTCAGTGGATAGAGCATTGGCCTGCAGACTGAAGAGTCCTGGGTTCAATGCTGGTCAAGGGCACATGCCTGGGTTGCCTGTTTGATCCCTTATAGGGGATGTGTAAGAGGCAGTCAGTCAACGATTCTCATAATTGATATTTCTATCTGTCTCTCCACTCTTCCTTCCTCTATGAAAGCAATAAAAATATATTTTTTTAAAACTATAGGTGCTCATAAGATTATATTCATGGATAAAAAAATGGTCCAATTCATATGCATTCATATGGTGGACTACCAGAATGATGAGACTGGTTAAAACATCAAAAACCTGAATGGAAGCAGAATAATCAAATATAAGACAAGAAATATCCCAAAGTCACATTGAAATAACTATACAATTGGTGTTTGCAGCTTAACAGTGACAGAAGTCAAGATATTATGCTGCTATTAAGCCACAAAGATGCAATTGATGTTTTAATCTAAAATCTCATGTCTGAGAAGAAAGCTTGAAACTAGGCATTGTTCTTAAAAATAAAAGTGCACCCATTGATAAGTGTCTGACTTAACTGCTTTTCATTTTTAATCCCCCATAGGGGGGATAATAAAAGTATTATAATTTCCTGTTTCATCTTATCTTTAATTTAATTTCTGAAAATGAATCTCAGGGTTGTTTGTTTGTTTGTTTCTTTGTTTGTTTCAGACAAGCACCTAATTCTCTGGGAGATTATGTCATTATGTTTTTAAAAATTTTTGAGTTGTTTTTATTGTTAGAATACTGCTTTGCTTAAGTAATGAAGGTTAACCTTTTGAGTTTTTAGTGTGTATGTGTGTGTGTACATGCGCACACACAAGCACACTAAAAGAACATTCATAATGTTTGTTCTTCTAAAATATTTAATTGCAGTTTTCCTAGTTTAAAGGACAGTGCTATATTCCCCTCACTACCCTTTGAAGTCTCATATGACTCCCACATCAACCCAATATAATGTCTTGAATGTTTTAATTATTTTATTAAATCTAATATCTTCCTTAAAAGCTTCCTACATTTTACTTTACAGACCAGCATACTCTTTCTTTAAAAATATATTGTTTCTTAGCTAATGAGTTAGTTTTCTTTTCACTGATGATTTCCGGCTGCTTAAATTAAAAGTGCCTATAATATCAAAAGCCAAAATGATGCAAATAGGTCCACTCAAGGGGACAATAGTTTGGTTTTGACTTTTTTTCTAAGTATTATTTTGAGCTCCCAAGTAGTGAATGTATTTTTAAAAACAATGACAAAAAGCAAGACAGTAAGGAAGGTTCCTTCATTGCTGATTTCACTAAATTCCACCCAACCCCTTCATTTTAAAGCCTCGGTGTTTCCCATCTGTATAATGAAGGTTATGCCAACCCTGCAGCACTATGACAAGTGGTCTGATAGTTTGGTCACCCATACTTCAGCAGGTTGAACACTGGGCAATTTTCCAGGAGTAGTCTCTCTTGCATTGAGTTCAGCTCCACAAGGTTTTGGTTTTTAGATGAAAATGGTGGCAGTGGTAGTGGTGGTATATCAGTGGTGACGATAGTTAACATTTATTTGGAACTTATGCTAGACATTTTGCTACATATTTACCTTGCTTGTCATTTAATCCTGAAAACAACCCTATGGAATGGCTATGTTTTAAATTCCCATTTTACATAGAGTGAGTTCATGTTCACATATGTAATATGCATCTGCTGTATGTTTACATATGATGCACATTGGCCTCATAATGACAAATATTGGAGAACTGTCCTGTAGTATAAGTTATTAATTGAGGGTAATAAATTCAGAAGAGGCAGAGTTACAGTTTTGCAACATATATAATAAAACCTGAACAGCCTACAGAAATACTTTGAAAATACAGAGAACAAAATATTTAGTTGCTTTTTTTAAATTTTCTTTCCTTTTAGAAGAGCAAGCATGGCATGTTTCTGAAAGTTTTTTTTGCAATTTATCTAGTTGCACCAAAGTATTCAAAAGTAATTTTACTTTTTGCAAAGTGTGTCCTGATGTGCTACATCATTTGATTGCACGGAAAGATATTAGCCCCAGTAAGAAATATTAGTGAGACCTATTTCAGTTTGACAGTCCGCACATTGAGATGGCTGCGGTTATCTATTTACATCTCTCTGCTCTGTACAAAAGCAGCATCTTACACGATGCAGATAAATAATAGTGACGTTTTATCTCCCTTTCTAAAGTTGAATTCCGGAAGGTGGGATCCCTTTCATGCTTACATTACCAGGACAAACTGAAAGAGATAAATCTTTCAGGGATGGGGCAAGAGCGGAAGTTGGGGAATGAATGCTTAGATGCTTTTTCCGATCTATTTCTCCCATTCTATGTGTTAAAAATATAGACCATATGTCATGCAACATGTTTTAATCCTATCAACATTTCTCACACATTTCCTTAGGGGATACATTTCTGCTGCTAAAGTTTTCCCTGCTAGGGTGCTGACTTACTGTTCCTTTGCAGAGAGCTTCGTGGTTTATTTTATGATACTATGTGATTAGAACTTCCCTGGCTATAATTTTTATAAGGAAAACTAATTCCAGGGGAATTTATTTTGAGAGCAGTATGCTTCATGGTCACGGAGAAGGAGAGAAATATTTCCAGAAAGCCATGTATCCTTCATTTGTTTTAATAGAACAGAAATTCCTTTGACGGCATGTGTGAAAGCCTGTATTATACTCAGCATTTAAATTCAGTCCTTGAACTGGGGTTTTCCCTGATAATTTGAGGGTCAATTTTGGAACAGCCCTTGTGTCCCATGTCGCTTTTCAGTGATAGCACTTTATGTAGAAGAGCAGATTTGGAGGAAACTATTCTCTTTTTTGTAATATTTACACATGACTTACAGCAAGTGACAGAAAACCTGCATGCAAGAACCCTAAGGAGAATTTTCTTTGTGCCATTTTTTGTTTTTGTTTTTTAAATTAGTGAATAGCAGTGAATGCAATTAGGTAAAGGACAGCTTGGGCTACTTTTCAAATGGAAAAGAAGAGAAGGTTAAAACTTGACCCCAACAGTTAAGTCTATGTTACCTTCATTTTTTTAGTCTAAATCCGATAATATCCTTGACGTTTTAACTCACTTTGCACAATACTGTTTACGTAACGCAGGCCGGGGTCCACGCTGGCCCACTAATATTTGATTTTTATAAACCAGGGGTCACTATCAGTTGCCCTTGACTTAAGTAATCAACTATAACAAAGCCAGCGTTATTTCTTTGTAGAAATTAAGTTGTTCCTAAATCTATGCACCCTGTTTCCAATCAAGGCCTCTAATTGTAATGGCATTCCCTCACGGAGAAGCTATTAGCATTTATGAGCTATATTAAGAAGAAATAATAAACACAAACACATGTGGGCACAGTTCCAGAGGTGCTCTTTGCATTTCCTTGCTATTATAAGATATAGCAGAAGTGAATGTCAGCTTTGGAAATGGCATATTTTTACTAAACTCAGTCTACTGGATGGTCACGGCAGGAATGTGATTTTTTTAAGTTCTTCTATGCGGCTTCATAAATGCAGGGATGCAATCTAAAGAGTTATTCCATGTCATAACACGACAGGCAATATACTGATGGTAAATATCAAATAATTCGCTTCTTCCCTCCACCACCACCCACCACATAACATTTACACACATTAAGCTTCAGCTTCTCTTTGTCAGCCTCAAATTGGATTTCTTTTGTGATCAGCTCGAGGCTCAGACTTCTATGACCCTAATTTGGCAGCTCTTCAAGGAGTTTATAGCAAAAGCCTTTTCTGTTTCTCACAAAAAGTACAGCTCAAATCTACTTGCAATAGTGAATTCTGTTTGAAGTTTCCTTTTACAAAAGATACCCCACTCTCTGAACTCGCTTAAAAATTGTATCTACTGTTTCTATACTGAGTAATCAGTACATTTTAATTTGGATTGAAAGTAAATTGTTCTCTGTGTTATTTTTTAAATAAAGGCCACATTACAATTTTTCATATTCAAATGTAAGGTAGAAACAGTATAAAGTATTTGCTATACTATAAAATAAATGTTATATATCTTTAAGCCACTGTTTGGCTAAGTTAAAGTAATCTATATTCCAGAAATTAAAAAAAATGATACAAGGTTGATCGTGATTTTAAATGTAATTGATTCTAGGTAAACTTATAATTAGGAAATCAGATTTCAGGATTATGTTACTAGTGGAAATTCTCATATGATTTATATATCAAAATATAGTCAAATGCTTAAGATTGCCTGTGTTACTGTGGGAAATAAACAGTAAATTGAGGTCATGTCTTCTTATAAACTATAACCTATACATGTTATCATGGATCATTTTGCATGTTGCATTTCTCATTACAGGAATTCTAATGAGGGGATCCAGTAAAATATTGATTAATAAATGAGAAGGTGAAATGCATGTTCTCACTAAGTTATAATTGAAAATGAAAGTCACTGTATTGCTAAGATTGTTTAAATTAACCCTTGACATGCTGATTATGGGATATTCCATTTGGAGAATTTGTTTTCATATTTGATCAATGGATACAGTAACACAGGTAATAGCAAAAACTGAAACAGAGATGTTAAGTTAAAAGGGTATCATCATAGTTCACATCATATAAAAACAGAAATAAAGGGAGAAGAATATATTGTATAGTTGTCTGTTTTCCATGAAAAGAAGTCACAGACTGGGAGTTAAAAGCATGCATTTTTATGAAAATATGGTTGACATGCAATGTTATATTAGTTTCAGGTATAGAACATGGTGATTCAACATTTATATACATTACAAAACGATCATCACAAAAAAGTGAGTCTTTATATTGTAATAAAAAGTTATTACAATATTATTTGCTACTAAAGGCCCAGTGCAAGAAATTTGTGCACAGGGTGGGGGGGGTCCCTCAGTCCTTCCTGTACCCTCTCCAATCAGGGACCCTTTGGGGGATGTCCATCTGCTGGTTTAGGCCCAATCTCTCTTGCAATCCAGGACTGCTGGCTCCTAACCTCTTGCCTGCCTGCCTGATTTCCCCTAATCACTCTGCCTGCCTGCCTGATGCCCCTAACCTCTCTACCTGCCTGCCTGATTGCCCCAACCACCTCTAATTGCTGCTGGATCACCCATAACTGCCCCCCCCCACCAGCCTGGTCACCCCTAACTGCCCTCCCCTGCAGTCCTAACCACTCGCAACCACCTCTGCCTCGGCCTCCACTACCATGGCTTTGCCCAGAAGGATGTCTGGAAGATGTTTGTCTAATTAGCACATTATCTTTTTATTAGTATAGATAATCCCTGTGCTGTACATTACATCCCAGTGACTTTTTCACTTTATAATTAGAAGCTTGTACTTCTTAATCCCTTTCACTTATTGCACCTGTGCAATCCACAAGTTTCTTGTGATTATTACAATGACTTTTATTATTTTCCATTTCTCTGTCCCAATTCATTCTAATTGGGATTTAACTTATGATGGGGGTAATTTATTTTATTATATGTTAGGGGAAACAGAGAAATAAAGAGCAAGTGGTTAAAACTGACAAAGTTTCAAGAGTTAACTGAGAATACAGCTGTAATTGCGTAGACTTTGGTGGCATAGATAAGGGTGAGTGAACCACATCCTAACCGAATTACCTAATTGACCAGAGTGTAGGTAAGAAAACTGTGTAGAAGGGTGACCAGGTTTCCATATTGTACAATATTTAATCATTCATCCTTTTGCTACATTCTAGGACATAGACATTAAATTAAGAATTAAGGCTCCTTGATTTTCTTAAATCTTTATTGTTGAAAGTATTACATATATCCCCTCCCCCCATTGATGTCATATAACCAGCCCACACTCCCCACCCCAGGCCTTCACAACCCTATTGTCTCTGCCCATGGGTTATGCATATATGCATACAAGTCCTTTGGTTGGTCTCTTCCCACCCACCATTCCCCTCCTTGATTTTTTAACCTGTATGCAGTTTGAAAGCAAAATTACCCTAGTCAAATTATGGGCTTAGATGACAGAGATAAGTGAAGTTTAGTTTTTTACATGAAGTGAGAAGGCATTAAGTCTCCTTAACACATCCAACTGTCACTATTAGACTAGATGTCCAAATTAATACTGTTCTGAAATATTCAGACCTCCTAATTAGAGAGTAGGAAATACAGTACTCAGATTCTCTAAAATATTTTCAATGAATTATTTATGTATAGGTTAAGTTTACTTTAGACTTTAGACACATGTCTACATACACTTTATAACTTCTTACTTTATATACTTTCACGAAAATAATAAAATGTCCTTTTTATTCTTTGATCATGGTATTTTAGGGCTTATAGCATATTTCTATTTTATGCTGATATTTTCAACACAAATTTCCCCAAAATTATAGTATGTTCAAAAATGTATTATATGCCGTTTTTCCCTGAGCTTATTATGATTTTTATAGAAGCAAGAATCAGAATTTTCTCCTTTTATGAATTTTTTTTAGGGGGAGGGCATATTCTCCCCCAACCTCTGGAATATGTGTTAGTATTTTTGTATACCTGAATTTTTTGTGACTGACACACTTTTCCGTAGTGAAACATTGGGGAACTCAAACACTGGGAGAAGATTGATGAGGCTGTCTTCTATGTCAGTTGCAAAGCCATCTGTGATGTAGAATGAAGTAGGTTGTAGTTTCTTCTCTAAGTGAGCATTCTTAGAAGTGGACATGGGGAAAATGCAAGGAAAGACTTAGGGTGTTATTTTCTTTTGTTTTGGTTCCAGTAGATACTCAGTAATAGACTGCTAAAAGTGTGTGAATATAATATTTATTTTATATAGATTTATAATTTTCAAAATAGATGCAATTATGTCATATAATATCGACCTAGGCATTGATAAAATGTACTGTTCTCAGCAGCTAGATCCTCAGTTATTGTACATGTACCTATTTATAAAATATAAACTAGTTTAGATAATTGTTACACTGTTGTTTTCATCAAATTCTGTTTCTTGGTTAGGCTTGCTAGAGCATTATCGATTTTATTGATCTTTTCAAAGAACGAACTTTTGGTTTCATTGTTTTTCTCTATTTTCTATATCTCTTTTTAAAGTGTATTTAATGGAGTCTTAGCTGAAAACTTTTAAATTATCTAGATAAGTTTAAATAATTATGAATTCATATGTGCTTGTAAATCAAAAGTCTTCAATTAGAAATTAACTACAAGTCAATGGATTTTTTTCAGATATGTTACTTACCTATTAATGTTAGATATACAAATTATATATAAGGTTGGATTGACCCCAAAGTGTGTTAAATTTATTTTGGGTTGTTGATATTTTTATTTTGTTACTTAATTTGGCACTTTTTAAATTATATCGTAAAATAAGAGGCCAAGGGGCAACACAACCAAATGACCAGTCACCATGAGGTGTATGGATTACCTCTCAACCTCCCACAGGGCCCACAGGCTCTAATCGCAGCAAGGGTGGAGGCCAGAGTGCAGGTGGGGTAGCAGGTGGGTGGGTGGGGTCGTGACCCTAGCTGAACTGTGGGCGGGCTGGGTGTAGTTAGAAAGTCGCAGCTGCAAGCGTGGTTGTCAGCACAGCTGGGAGTGCAGAGGGTGGGTGGGCAGAGTGCCTGCAGGTGGGTGGGGCCACATGATATCCCACACTGGGCCTCTAGTTTTATAATAATCATCTGGGGGCACAGTGCATGAATTTGTGCACCTTGAAAGGAACTATGGGTCATAAGGCTGCGATGGGACAGGAGCAGGTCTCAGCATATCCTCCACACTCCAGCCCGGCCTCTCTGCTGGCAGATCTGTTCCCACCATCCCTTCTCCCATGCACTGATGGTACTGGCCCCACTCTCACCTGCTGATAATGCAGAGTGATTAGGTCCAGTGGTAGCAGCGGGTGCAAGCGGAGCCAGTGCTGTCAGTGGATGCAAGTGGTGGCTGCTGCATCTGTCACCCCTCAGGAACAGGGGGAGGTGAAGAAGACCTCAGGGGCATTCAGCCAGCAGCCACTGCCCTCTCATACCTGTTGATGGTGCGAAGTGATCAGAACCAGCACCAGGCACTGGCAGCGGGTGCAAGTAGTGGCTCTGGCACCGGCAGTGGGTGTGAGCTTGGCCAGAGCAGGCAAGAGGTGCAAATGCTGGGTGGGACCATGGCATGCAGGAGCAAAAGTAAATACCAGAAGCTCACCCCGATGACAGCAACCAGCGCCCTGCCTTGGTCTGGCTCCCTTACTCACCTGCTCTGCCATCCCACCATGGCCCACACCCAAGATGTTCCACACTCTGCCACCTGCTGCTGATACCCACCATGCCCCCTGCATGCCCCCTGGTGGTCAGCACACACCATAGCAACTGCTTATTCAGTTGTTCCACAGTATGGTCTATTTGCATATTAGGGTTTTATATAATGTATATAGATTAGCAAAATAGAACCATAGAGCAACAACACAGCTGTATTAAGCACTTTCCACAATATAGAAGTGGAATGGACTATCAATTATACTTATATATCAGAGAAAGTAATTTGTATATATATCATAATCAGATCAAATATCTAGGCATCCATGTTATGAGTCAATTTACTGCATTCATTATAGCCACAAAGAGAATCTGTATTATAGAATTAAGTTTTGAATATGCATAGTTTATCTCCTTTTGGAGAATGCACAAGCAAGTTTTTATGGAGATCAAATTGATTTTGTTGCTAAAATTTTTAATTTTTTACATGACTAAATGTTTTTTACTCTTTATTGTTGAAAGTATTGCCTGTGTCTCCTTTTATCCCATTAAACTCTTCCAGCTGGCCCCTGCCCACCCCCCATTGTCTTTGTCCATGGGCTATGCATATATGCATACAAGTTCATTGGTTGATCTTTTCCCACCCACCCACCATCCCCTGCCTTCCCTCTGAGGTTCAGCAGTCTGTTCTATGTTTCTGTTTTTCTGGATATATTTTTGTTCATTATTTTATGTTGTTTATTAGATTATACATATGAGTGAGATAATGTGATACTTATCTTTCTATGACTGATACAATAAGCAAATGAACAAACACTGATTTTTTCAGTCATTTCCTTGGGCAGACTGGTTTCACCAAAGGCCATGTGTTTAATTTGTCAGATAGAATAAGAATTTATATTCCCACAATCTCTTCTTTTAATTTTTCTTTATTCTGGAACTGACTTTATGTACAGACATCATAAAAGCACACATGCTGCAGTTTTCCAAGGGCTAGAAGTTGGACATAAAAGTTAAGGGCAACCAGAACTGATATTGTCCCAGAGAAGCACACTTCCTTAAATGTCCTTACTGAACTCTTCAAATTCTTCCTTAGTGAACATGCAGAAATTCCGGTTAGGCTGGATGATGACTAGCTCTATGTCAGTTGCATTCAGTGTCTCCTCCATTAGTTGTTTGAGGATGATGAGTGAAGATTTGGTGTCTTCTTTCAGAGTCATAGATTTGTGATAAACTTCTTGCAAGAAATTCTGGGCACTCTGTGAAGCAGAGCCAATTGCTTGAGCATCACACTGTACAAAGGTCCAAGATTGGTCCATATGAAATAGCTGAGGACCTTTCTCATCAACTCCTCCAAATAACAGTGCTACTCCAAGGGAGGAGACATGGCACCTGGATTGGACACAGCCTGGGTCACACTCTCCACCATCATTGTCTCATTATAGGTGAACCATTGGTTCTGTGTCTCCTCTCTGGCTTTATCAATTAAAGTCTTAACATCAGCAATTAGCCTACTCATGGCACAACCTATGTGGGCATCAATGTCTACAATGTTCCCTATGCTTCTTGACTCCATGAGTGGGGAGATAATTCTCTTCTACACAGCTAGGAACACCCCCATCTCTGGATCCCAATGGCTGTAGAACCAAGCTTGATAGCCTCAATGGCATATTCCACTTGAAATAATCTTCCTTCAGGGGGAAAAATATTCACACCCCTGTCATACTCAGACTCGGTGAGGAATATGGCGAGGGCAGTAGAACACAACAGCAGCTACACAGGGTTTTTGAGGGCCAACACAAGTTTGGTGGCACACGCCACCACCACACAACCAAGGCCCTCAGATTTCCACAATCTTCTCAGGAACATTGAAACTTCTGTTATCTCACAGAACCCAGAAATTGAATTGAGTCTTTGTTACTAAGCCAGGTTATAGCAAGGGACCCAGGAGTCAGTAGCTCAATTTTCTACTTCTTTGCATCAATTTTTCTTTTGAAAGTGATACATGAAACATTGATGAAGGGCAGGGAGGAGCCTCTGTGAAGTGTTAAATATTTGGTTCATTGGGTACTATCAGCAGGTAGAGCCTGTGGGAAGCTTGTTTATCCAGCAGTAAGACCTCATTATGAGGATGGTGATGTATAGGGTTTACTTCATACCCCGAAGCCATTCTAGGAAACAACTGAGTGAGTGATTGTCATTGTGGGCCCTGTATTGTGCTATTATAACTTGCAATAACTGGCAGCATATTAGAATAGAGATCAGGGACTGCAACTTACTCCACTGAATCAAGTTCTGAAGTTTCTAAGCTCCTGAATTATTCAGTATTCCCTACCTTATGGAATGAAAAAAAATATATGGTTGGCTATTTCATGGCACAGTAATGAAAATAAAGAAAGATAATGTATAGGCTTTATACATTTACAATAAATATATATTTCTCATAATTGCATGGCACACATGTGGGTCTCTGTATAGGCTAGTGTGACCCTTCATGGTAAATAAAAAGACAAGATCTGAATATATATATATATATATATATATATATATATATATATATATAATATATATTTTAAAAAAAATAAGAACTTGCCTTTGAGTACTAGAGAGTAATAAAAGAAGAAATATTTTTAAAGCACCTTAATGGATGATCGCTAAAAAGAACCCACAACATTGTCTTGTTTAGCTTTGAAACTATCCTTGAATATCGGATTGAAAAAATAAAGTAAGGTTTGAGACAAATGCCCCATCTTGCTCATGACAACACAGTGAGAAAAAAGGTAAGCTGTAATGTAGTATAAAAGAAGGGAACCCTGCTTAATGTGATATGCAATAACTAGGGGCCCAGTGCATGAATACATGCACCTTGAAAGGAACCATGAGCTGCAAGGCTGCAGTGGACATAGGGGTAGGTCTCTGCCCATCCTCCATCCCCCCACTGTGCCCCTCCCACCACAGCCCTGATACCCTGCAGCCCTGCTCCCTCCGCTGTCACTCACGTGGGCTGATGGCTGCAGCTCCACTCCCGCTGGCCCCACTCACACCTGCTGACAGCACAGAGCAATTGGGGCTGGCTCCAGCAGCAGGTGCAAGCTGCAGTTGCTGCCCCAATTGCCCCTCAGGAGCAAGGGGAAGTGGAGAATCGCTGAGGGGAAATCAGAGCTAGCAGTCATTGCTCGCACCCACTGATGGTGACTAGTAATTAGGAACAGTGCCAGGCACCAGGAGCAGATGTGAATGGTGGTTCCAGTGCCAACAGCAGGTGTGAACAGGGCTGGCACCTGCAGCAGGTGTGAGCGCTGAGCAGGACCATGGCATGTGGGAGCAAAGAATTTTTAGTAACCATCAGAGACTTGCCCCAATGACAGAAGCCAGCACCCTGCTTGGTCTGGTGCCCCCGCCTATCTGCTCCACCATCCCACTGCAGAGGACGCCCACCATGTTCCATGCTCTGCCACCTGCTGCCAACTCCCACCATATTCCGCACGCGCCCCCTGGTGGTCAGCGTACATCATAGCGATCAGTTGTTTGGTTGTCCCACTGTTTGTTTTATTTGCATATTAGGGTTTTAAATATATAGATTTTATCAGATGCTTTATTTAAGCCCCAGCAATGCCTAGCTCTAGCAAGTTGCCCTTAAATATTTGTTGGAATAAAGAATGAATCAATGAATGCCTCCTTCCAGAGGTAGCTCACACTACATACTGTAAATTCATTCCTTCGGTCCCTAATTTCAGATATTTTCTGTTTGATACATATTAAAGGAAAGGGTCATAGTGTGACTACTAAGAGTCTATGGTATATAATGGAACCTATTTATCGTTGTTGTTTTGTTTGTTTGTTTCTTTGTTGTTGTTTTTTGGTAAAGCAGCCAAAGAAAGGATATTGAGCTGGATGAATCACGGGAGATTATATGTTCCACTGTAACCATATAAAAAGGAAAACGCCACTCCCTGAAAATTTGAAGTTTTAAGGAAATAATAAGTAAGCAATAAATGCTATCATTAGGTAGCATCTTTTAGGCCAGGAGATTTCTCTAATTTTGAGTTTAGTCAGTATTAATAAACAGGCTATGAAGATAATCTCACTTAAGCCCATACTTGAGGCTCTTTTAATTGCTAAAACAACTTAAATTTTCTTTGCATTTACTAGATGTCCATATTAACAACTGTTCAATACAATTATTTCACAGAAGCACATCCTCTCAAACTGATCCAGCCCTTAAAAATGTACACAAATTTCCCCCACTCCCAGAGGCTGCACTCTCAAAGGCAGGAAAGATCAAAATCGAGAATAACAAAGTCTGAATCAATGTAACTTTGTATTGTCTAAAAATAGATTTCTACTTGCTATGATTATTGAAGGAGTACATGAATGCATGTCAACAAAATATCTGGAACGTAGAGTTTAAAATCCAGGGAAACCATCTATACTTGATCCCCCCCCCCCCCGTTCTTGACTCTTTAAACATGAAAAGACACAAAATTTCCCGTGACTTTTTTTGTGAATTTATTGCCATGCTTTTTCTTGCTTAAGGTTGATAATGTTTATAAAAATACTATGTAAATGAAAGAATTTCTTCACAAATGAAATGAATGTCATTTTTATATTCATGACAAGAGTGATACACCATCTTAATGGATATATGATTATACATAAAATGCAGATAAATGCCAAAATAGTTGTGTGTAAAGATGATATGTGTGTTTTCATGAGACCTATTCTACATAGGTAGAAATAGAACTCAACATCACTAAAAAATATGGCTATACCTTTTTTTTAATTCTAAGAAATTCACTTGAAAGAGCAATACACAAACTGTGTTTAATCCCCCCTACAATCTCTGCAAGAATTTAATCAAATAGACAATTATTCAGTGTCATATTTTTCTCGAGAAAGAAAATGCATGTTAAAATACACCACAGACTTCCTTTTCATTTCCATTGATTTTTTTTCTCTAACATTAGGGCCTTCAATGCCCAGCCAAACTCATAATATGAAAAAAAGATACACAGAAGTGCTTTTGTTGCACAGACCAGACAACACAAGAAACAATGTGCTAATGTATAGACACCTACAATAAAGGTGAGAAAAGTGTTGTAAGATGATGAAGGAGTCTTCTTCCCCAACTGGTCGTTTCATCTGCCACCTGGACCCCACTTCTGCTCCATATTTCCATTAATGATGTTACTATTATTTTGGGAATCCTGGTTTGAAACCTCATAGTGATCCTTGACTCCCCCTTCCTCATCTCTCTCATCTGATCGCTCTATCCTGTTAGTTCTGACTCTTATTTCCACCCCCCCCCTTAGTTCCTTTTCATACCCTTTGCTACTTTCTCTTTCAGTTTTACTATTTGAAGAACTTTCTAAATGGTCTCCCTGCTCTCAGCTGTCTAATCCATTCTTGATCTTGCCATGAGAATGGTCTTCTGAAAATTTAGATCAGACAATACTTCACAGACATTTCTGACTGTTTACATTGACAAGAGCAGTTCTTGTGAAGAGTGTCATCCAGAATTATCACGTGGGAACTTTTGCAAGAAATGCACATTCATTTTGCCGAAACCGGTTTGGCTCAGTGGTAGAGCGTCGGTCTGCGGACTGAAAGGTCCCGGGTTCGATTCCGGTCAAGGGCATGTACATTGGTTGCGGGCACATCCCTGGTAGGGGGTGTGCAAGAGGCAGCTGGTCGGTGTTTCTCTCTCATCGACGTTTCTAGCTCTCTATCTCTCTCCCTTCCTCTCTGTAAAATATCAATAAAATATATTAAAAAAAAAAAAAGAAATGCACATTCTCAGGTCCTAATCAACGCTTTCTGAACCTGAAAGTCTGATGGTGAAGACAAACAATCTGTCTTTTAAAAACTCCTCCAAATGATTCTGATATGTATTAAAATTGTAAACTATTGAGCTATGGGGCTAAGTTCAAGTTTCTTGGCACGGTGTTTTGCAAACCCACTTTTCTGTTCTTATTTTTATCTGGTTACATTCTTCTCCTCCCCATCCCATTCCACCATTTTAGAACCTTACCTTTTACTATTCTATCTAACTGAAATATCCAATTGCCTTGGAATTTCCTCTAATTATCAAATTTGAATATAGGCACAATTCATATTCCATATCTTTACTAAATTCTTGTTGATCGCTCCAGTCAGATTTCTGTTCCATTAGTTTATTAATAAAATAAAAAACAGTAATGGGTTAAAATAGAACAAACCTCTTACTCTGTGTTACCTTCAATGCTATTTTTACTCGTGGAATTTCTACAGCCTTTTTCTACTAAAAGTTCAACTCCTCAAGGTTGGCACTACTGTCAATAATCTTTGCTGTAGTGAGTTGCACATAGTAGGTGGTCTATGACATATGTGGAATTACACTGAAATAGTATTTGAACTCTAATACATTATTTTATGTGTTCATTGCTGGAAACGATAACCTGTTTGGAATTGTTCTTAGGGTTTTAAAACCTTTTATGACTTGCAACCTTTAAAAATAAAATTCTCTTCTGGTCTGTGCTCTACCACAAAATGAAAGCCAATATGAACCATAAGCACTGTAACTCTCTCTTTAAAGGATCAATTTGCTGGGTAGGTGTCCTGTCCTCCAACAGGCCTTTCCCTGTGAGGTGCCGCTGAAATGTGAAAGAGATTAAATTAGATCACCGTTGTGGTCTGTTGCTCATCATGTTGATATTTAATCCAGTGTCCAATAAGTGTCCAACGGTATAAAATGCCTAGAGCTGTCAATGTTTTTTTTTTTTTTTTTACCTATCAGCAGGCTCATACCCTTATCCATTTTGTTGTCCACACAGAGGGATTTTGTGGATGTACACATGAACTAAATAAATACCATAATAGTATGCCTAATGAATGTGAAACAAGAGTACAATTAGGTTTAACAAATCAATAAAAATTTACTGAGTTCTCAACTGTGTGCAGTTCTATGGAATAAAATTATTCTGTGCAACAAAAATAAATTGTTTTGCAATATCATAAGCAAAAGGAAAATGCAGTTAATTTTTTCCAAAATTAGTAAGGTTAAAAATACCTATAAAATGTTATGAGTGCTTGTACTAATAGCCAAGATACACATTTTCAATACCAATTTAAATGAACACCTATTCAGTCCATCAGAATAATAAAGCAAATAGATATGGAGATAACTATAAATATATAATTGGATATATATTTAGATAGATGGATGGTGATAGGTCGGTAGATAGATAGATGCATACATACATACATATAGACAAAAATATATGGTAAAGTCTCAGTTCTCAAAGTTCTAGCATTAAATTGATGAATGAAACATATGAAAGCAAGTATTAATTAATATTATACATGCTAATAAATGTGTATATTAGAGAACACAAAATAATTAAAAGAATGAAATATTACTTAGGATAAATAGAAATTGTTCAATTTTTTAAAAGATAGACCGTATGTATCAAGGTGTTATCAATTCATTTTACCCAGAATACAACAATAACACCTCCAAAAAATAAAATAAAACAATTGAAATTTACTTGTACAATGTGAATTTGCTTATGTTTACCGAAACACTGGAGCTTTTTCTGTTCCTGTTCAATATGAGGACGGAGAAGAGTAAATCCACTAGATTCCAGGCACAGTGTGAAGTTATTTCTCATATCACTTTTAAAACATTAAGACAAGAAAAATAAAGATTCAAAGCCAATTATGAGTCTTTTAAAAATATTTTTATTGATTTCAGAGAGGAAGAGAGAGATAGAAGCATCAATGGTGAGAGAGAATCATTGATCAACCTCCTTCCATATGCCCCCTTCTGGGGATTGAGTCCACAACCAGGGCATGTGCCCTTGAATGGAATCAAACCCGTGACCCTTTAGTCCACAGACCAAAGATTTACTGAGCCAAACCAGTTAGGGCCACTATATTGTCTTTAATTGTTTTGTTTTGTTTTGTTTTGTTTTTTTGTGTGTGTTTTGTTTTGTTTTGTTTGTGTGTTTTTTTTTGTTTTTGTTTTTGTTTTGTTGTTTTTTTTGAGAGAGAGAGAGAGAGAGAGAGAGAGAGAGAGAGAGATGGGAGAGAAAGAGAGAAACATTGATGTGGGAGTGAAACTTTGATCCACTGCCTCCTGCATGCCCCCCCCCCCGCACTAGGGATTAAGCCTGCAACCCAGGCATGTGTCCTGGCCAGGAATAGAACCTGCAACCCTTTGGTGCATGGTATGATGGCCAGCCAAGTGAGCCACACTGGCTAGGGCAAGATTTGATATCTTAAAGATATGTCCAGTTATCTTATGATTTGTACCAAAAGATTAAAAAAATATTTCTATATAAGAAAAATATTTTGTTCATAAAGACATGAATATGGAAGTATTTAGGGAAGTAATGAAATATCATTATGTCTTTCTTTAACTTATTTTCAAGTGACTTAGGGAAAAAAAAGTGATATACAGAGTGAGAAATTGCACAAAAGATACAAAATTTTAAAGGAAAAAAAATAAGAGTCATCACTTATTTCATTTAATTAAATGTCTTAATTTAATTGTTGCAAAAGGCAACATATTCATAATTTATTTAGATATTTATCTAGATAATTTGAAAATATATTGAATTATTATTTATATTATTTTCTATCTTTACCAAAAAATATTACATTGTAATAATTGTATAGTTTATTTTGAACATCATACATTTAGTCTAATGGTAGTAAAAGTCTCTAAGCCATACATCCTACATCTATTTCCACATTAAATGAGCATAATCTGTATCTTATATCCAAGGTGCTATTATTTCTTCACTTCTCCTCTGCCTTTTCCTTAGCATGTAACTGTGAGCTGTTTGAAATCTATTGATTTATAATTAAGTACTGAACAACACTTTTCTCAGCAAGCATATTCAAAAAGAATGTACCGTATTTGCCGGCGTATAAGACGATTTTTTTGGCCCTGAAAATACCGTATTTGCTGGCGTATAAGACGACCCCCTAACATTTCCACTCAGAATACAGAGTTTGTTATATACTCGCCATATAAGACTACCCCCCACTTGGAGGCATATTTTTCAGGGCCAAAAAATCGTCTTATATGCCGGCAAATACGGTAACCCTAACCGGTTTGGCTCAGTGGATAGAGGGTAGGCCTGAAGACTCAAGGGTCCCAGGTTCAATTCCAGTCAAGGGCATGTACATTAGTTGTGGGCACATACCCGGTGGGGAGTGTCCCGGAAGCAGCTTATTGATGTTTCTCTCTCGTCGATGTGTCTAGCTCTCTATCCCTCTCCCTTTTTCTCTGTAAAGAATATATATATATATATATATATATATATATATATATATATATATATATATATTAGTATTAATATATCTGACTATCCCCAACACAACTCTCCATTATTTTATTTCTTAATTTTATTTTTATTGTTGACACTATTAAAGATGAGCCAAATTTCCCCTCCTTTGCCCATCTCCACCAACCCCCCCCTCCACCTCTATCACTATACAGACAGCCTCCATCCTCGGGTTACGTTGGACTCGAGGTATGTTGTTTCATGGTTACCACACCATCTCCCAATTATTTATTTATTTTTTAAATGTTCCATCATTTCGACTTATGTACATACCTGCTTTATGTTTTTTATTTATTTAAACAAGCAAATGTCATGAATTGCTATCTTTCTTTTAAATGTTTCACTTAATTACTGCTGTATATGTGCTCCATGTGAGTGATGTAAGTGCTTATGTAGGTGGGTTCCAACCTACAGAGAAAATCGTGTAAGTCGCACTGTAGGAACAGAATGCCAACATAACCCGAAGACCTACTATACTGTTGTTTGTGTCTCTTGGTTATGTATATATGTTCTTTGGCTAATCTTTATACCTTCTGTTGTCCAGCTCCACCCATCTCTCCCATTTGAAAGCTGAAAGTTTGCATCTTGATCTAATTTGTTGCTCACATTTTAGACTATATATGTTTGCCTTTTACTTCAAGCATTTTACTTTCTCTTACAAATCTTGTGAGAGTTTGAGTAACTTTATTTATTGATACTGCTACTTTGAAAGTGTTTTTGCCTTTTTCACTGGCAGTGATATCTTCTGTGGCAGATGACATGTAATTTGATTCTAGAATTGTATTGCAATTCAGATACTGGTAAAACAAAACATTGCTTATCACCAAAATTATAACTTTTAAAAATAAAATCCCAGGGGATTGAAGATGGCTGCCGATGGGAAGGCAGGCTGCAAGATAGTGTGTGAGGGAGAGAAGGAAAGGAGACTGTGCGGACTTGTTGGGAGTGTCTATTTGGGAATGAGGAACAGCTATATTCCAAGGGACTGTTGGGGACTGCCGGGCCAGGATCCCCTGACTGGCATTCTTCACTGCTGCTGAAATCTCTCCCAGAGCGACCGGCTCTGCCTCAGAGACCATGCCGTCTTGAAGGAGAGAGTGGCTATGATCTGAACCCTAGCTTTACCTTCAACCAGGATGTATCAGATACTTCCCAGGACCCTACAACCACAATACCCAGGGACCAACTGTGAACCCACAAACACTGCATTTCAAGCAGCGCAAATACACAGACTCGGGCGAGTTCTGCACCTTCTAATGGAAATGTCAGATTTCTCCCGGAGAATGTATAATGGATACATTTGCATTCACTACTTTGTGCATTGTGCCTTGTTGTGTTGTATTTTATGTGATAGAGAGAGAGCTACATAACCAGACACCCGAGAGGTGAGATCATATGGAGACAAAGAAACAGCCCACATATGAAAGAAAAGGAAGTGAAGAAAATGGAGACAAGCAATATGTCAGAGAAAGAATTCAGAGAAATGGTCATAAGGTCACTGAAAAAGTTGGAAGACACATTCAACAATATGTGTAAGAACCAAGAGGAAATGAAGAAGAAATTAAAAATGACATCACTGCAATAAAGAATTCAATAGAAAGCATCAACTAGAAGAAATGGAGGCCCACATCAATGAGCTAGAAGACAAGGTAGGAAGAAATACCCAAGCAGAGCAGCATCTAGTAAAACATCTTAAAAAGCAAGAAGAGAGCCTAAGGCAGTGGTCTGCAAACTGTGGCTTTTAAGCCACATGTTGCTCGCGAGCCGCAGCCTGATGCTTTGTTGACTAATAGGTTCGCTGACCACTGACCTAGACTCTCAATTCCAATAATTGCAGGCTGTTGTTGTTCCTTGTGATTAAGCCCCTATCCCATTAGTCGCCAAACTTAGTCAACAGAGCGGCAAACTGTGGCGCATGAGCCGCATATGGTTCAGGAGCCTAAGTTTGCCAATCACTGGTCAAAGTGAATTTTGGGACAACATGGAATGAAACCACATCCACATAATAAGGGTGCCAGTAAGAGAGAAAACTGAGCCAGGAAACCTGTTTGAAGAAATAATGACATAAAACTTCTCTGATATAGGGAAGAAAAAACACACACAAATCTAAGAAGCTGACAGAGTCCCAAACAAAATGAACCCCAGAAGACTGGTGCCAAGACATTATAATTAAATTGGCAAACACCAACCACAATGTAAGAATCTAAAAAATGGCAAGAGAGAGACAGAAAGTTATCTACAAAGAATCCCATAAATTGACACAAGGCATTATACTCAATATTTGCCAAAGGAGGCAAGATCATACAGTGGAGTTAAATAGTCTCTAATAAATGGTTCTGGGAAATTTGGTCAAATACATGCAAAAAAAATGAAATTAAATCACCAATTTACACCATACACAAAAGCAAACTCAAAATTGCTAAAGGACTTAAATGTTAAATGGGGAACCATAAAAATCCTACAAGACTCCATTGGCAGCAAAATTGCAGACATATGTCATAGTAATATCTTTACAGACACATCCTAGGGCAAGAGAGACTAAGGGGAAAATAAACAAATGGGACTACATCAAAATAAAAAGCTTCTGCACAGCAAAAGAAACTATCAACAAAACAACAAGGAAGCCCACTACATGGAAGAACATATTTGCCAATGTTATCACTGATAAGGGTTTAATCTCCAACATTTACAGGAAACTCATACAACTTAACAAAAGGAAGATAAACAATCAAATTTTAAAAATGGGCGAAGGATCTAAATAATAACCTATTGAAAGAGGACATTCAGAAGGCCAAGAGACATATGAGGACATGCTCAAAGTCAATAATCCTCCAAGAGATGCAAATTAAAACAACAATGAGGTACCACCTTATACCTGTCAGAATGATTATAATTAACAAATCAACAAATGACAGGTGTAGGAGAGTATGCTGAGATAAAGGAACCCTCCTTCACTGTTGGTGGGAATGCAGACTGGTACAGACATTGTTGAAAACAGTATGGTGATTCCATAAAAATTAAAAAATGGAACTGCCATTTGACCCAGTAATACCACTTCTAGAACCTCAGAGGGAAGGTAGGGGAGGGTGGGGAGAGGACTTGTGTGCATGCATATAAGCCTAACCAGTGGTCACGGGCAACAGGGGGTGGGGGCATGTGTGGGGAGGGGTTTGGGATAGGGATGGGGGGAGATGAGGACAAATATATGATATCTTAACCAATAAAGTATTTTTAAAAAAAAAAAAAAGTGAGTTAGACCCGACTGGTGTGGCTCAGTGGTTGAGCATTGACCTGTGAACCAGGAGGACACAGTTTGATTCCTGGTCAGGCACATGATTAGGAATATGCAGGTAGCAGCTGATCAGTCATTCTTTCTCATCTTTGATGTTTCTATCTATCTCTTCCTCTCCCTTCCTCTCTGAAATTAATAAAAAGAAAAAAGAAGTAAGTTAGAAGGACAAAGTCATTGACCTCAAGGGGCTTACATTCTGTTGGTAAGACAAAAAAAAGAAAAGAAAAGAAAAGTCGGTACATAATGTAACATCAGATAGCCGTAAGTCCTATGGGGAAAAAAAAAATTAATGTAGAATCTGGATCAAGTGACCAGAATAGGAAGCTGGTGTTTCAGAAAGGCAGTTAGAAAAGGCCTCTCTGGGGAGGTAATACTTTAAGGAAGGTAGGAAAGGAGGCATACAGTTGGTTGGTGAAAATGAATTGGAAAGCCTTAATAAATGTTTTTATAGAGGGTAAATGAAAATGTGTAAAATCAGCCATAGTTAAGTGTTCATTAGGTGTTAGATCTTATTTTAAGAAACATATATAATTCAATAGATTATCTGCCTTCTTTGTTCTAAAATACATCTTCCTTTTCATCTTGATAATTTCCCTTCTCTCAAATTCTACATTATTCATCCTGTCCTCTCTCTCTCTTTTTAATCATTAATGAGTTAAACCCTGCTGACAATACTCAGATGCTACTGCTATTAGGGGTCCTCTTTTCTTGTTTTGTGTCTTTGGCTTGGTATTTGTATTGTGTGATTATCTTGCTAAGTATTGGGCAACTGCTCTCTAAACAAGGAATTCACAACTTCTCTGTGATTATGTTAATATTGATATATCTGACCAGTGGAGACCTGTTTTGTGTGTGTGTTGGGGGTGGGGGGAGTGTGTGTGCACTTGTGCACCCACAGCGGGAAGGGTGACAAAAATATTGTCAAAATGCCATTTGGAAAATGATGCTTTCAGAGAACAAAAAAAGCCCAACTGATCTGAACCACCATCAGGCACATTTCCCACCATGGTTCC
Organism: Vespertilio murinus; assembly: GCA_963924515.1. Taxonomy (NCBI): domain Eukaryota; kingdom Metazoa; phylum Chordata; class Mammalia; order Chiroptera; family Vespertilionidae; genus Vespertilio; species Vespertilio murinus. The sequence goes on from OZ004710.1 coordinate 16,437,177, forward strand.
CACTTCATACTTCCCCCGATGCTTCCAGAAATGAGACCAAAGTGTCCATTTACCTCTGACTCTTGCTGTGAAACCACTACTGGAGTTTGACCCGTTTTTGTTACATGTTTCTGCCTTATTTGGCTAGAAAACATTTATTCCTGATTTTATTAGTGTGGATCCAATCAGAGACAAACACCACACATTAATTTTAATAAGGAAAGTCTTTAATAAAAAACTAGAGGCCCAGTGCATGAAATTTGTGCACAGGTAGGGTCCCTAGGCCTAGATGACTATCAGGGCCAATCAGGTTCCCTGCCTCCCCACCTTCCCACCTCTGCACCTCCTCCTTCCCTTGCTTCCTCAGTGCCACCACCACTGCTCGCGCCCCCCCCCCCCCGCCCATGTTCTGAACCATCCCCTGGTGGCCAGCCCACATCATAGTGAGCATTCAAACTCCTGGTCTCCTGGTCGAACCCCCGAGGGGACACTTCGCATATTAGCCTCATATAGAGATATATTATTAAATGCAACAATATATTGGCATAATGAAAGATTATCTACTGAGAAAGATCTAATAATCTGCTCAGGTTATCATACAAAATACCACAGACTAGGTGGTTTACAGAGCAGGGATGTATTTCTCATATCTCTGGGGGCTGAGATTTCCAAGGTGAAGGTGCTGGCTTCTTTGGTTTCTGGTGAGAACCCTCTTTCTGGTTTTCAGATGGCCACCCTCATACTGTGCTCATAGCACTTTCCTCTACAAGCACCTGAAGGGCAGGGGGAAGAAGGGAAGGAAAGATTCGGGAGGGGAAGTACTGGTGTCTCTTCTGACAGCACTGACTCTCTCATGAGGGTACTGGCCTGATAATCTCCTTTCAACATACCTATCTCCCTAAGACACCGCCCCCCCTCCAAGAACTATCACATTCAGGGTTAGAGCTTCAAGGTATAACTTTTAGGAGGACACAAACATTCACTCTATAGCAAAAGAGAACTCAAAAGAATAAAGGTTGCTCATAACTCTATGGCTGATATACAGCATCCAAGGAAAAGCCCGTATCTTCCGAATTCAGAGGGAGAGCCAAACCTCACTGGGAAAGTACCTGGCTTGCTGAATGGTTGGTGGTATAGTGGTGAGCATAGCTGCCTCCCAACCAGTTGATCTGGGAAGTGCAAGTTCCTCAGCCTGGGACTTGACCCCTCTGGGCATAGGAAATTGGAAGAAAACACAAGTTATAGTAGGTAGCTGGGATATGCTTTATTATGACTATAGCAGCCAACAACTGGCTGGTCAGTGGCATCTTATATACATGCTCAAACAAAAGAGGCCTCGTGCTAATTAGTAACCTTAGTGCTACATTGATATAAAGAGCTTACACAAGGGTGTGCTTGCAAACTACCTATAGTGCTACTTCTGGGTCACTGCCTCGCGCATGCATAGGCCAAAGGGGACATAGGCCGTTACTTTACCATGGGAATGCTGCTGTGTCATTGCCTGCATGCTTGTGGACAGTGAGTGGGCCTTTAACCTCCAGTGTGCTCTGGCCAGGCCTCCCACATCGGGGAAGTGCCACACTGGCCCAACTTGTAAATCTGCTCTCTGGAACTTGACAAACACTCCTCTAAAGCACCCGAGAAAGCCATTTGTGGGAAAATGTCTCTCACTAGGCTATGATACAAAATTGTGGCAGCACCTATACAAGATTGCCAAGGTGCTCGCTGCCTGGCCCTGAGTGCCGGGAACCAGGTGCTGGAGAAGTCTTGCCCTCAGCAAGAGCCCTCCCAGCAAACACACTCGGACCAGGGAGCACAACCTTTGCTGTCACAATGTCTCTTCAGCACCCTCTACCAACAGTGCTTCAGTGGCAGCTAGCAGGAGAAGTTTCCAGGGTCCCAGTCCACTTTCAAAGAACAGACAAAAAAAGGTGGATAGGCGGATGTAGAGTAGAAAGGCAATAAGCCAGTTTCCCTCACACTGCAGAGGCAAGCTGAGTGACGGATATGTTGTGTGTCAGCATGATAAATTACTTTTCAGTGTCATTCTGCGTTTTCTCTATGGCTGAATCCTCTGTGCCTAGAATGGAGTCTAGTGCCAGGCATGGGCAAACTACGGCCCGCGGGCCGGGTCCGGCCTTTTTGGCTGTTCTATCTGGCCTATGCAGAGCCAAAAGAGCGGGCCGTACCCTTTTATGTAATGATGTTTACTTTGAATTTATATTAGTTTACACAAACACTCCATCCATGCTTTTGTTCCGGCCCTCCAGTCCAGTTTAAGAACCCACTGTGGCCCTTGAGTCAAAAAGTTTGCCCACCCCTCGCTAGTCCAATATGGGTGTTCAATATACTTGAATGAATAACGAATGAATGAAGTAATTCTTAAAGCTTTCTCTAATGCTCTCTTTCTCTGTCTGTCTCTCTCTTTTTAGCTGATGGATGCACTGATTGGTCTATTGACATCAAGAAATATCAAGTTTTGGTCGGAGAACCTGTTCGAATCAAGTGTGCACTCTTTTATGGTTATATCAGAGCAAATTACTCCCTAGCCCAAAGCGCTGGACTCAGTTTGATGTGGTATAAAAGCTCTGGTCCCGGAGACTTTGAAGAGCCAATAGCCTTTGATGGAAGTAGAATGAGCAAGGAAGAAGACTCCATTTGGTTCCGGCCAACATTACTCCAGGACAGTGGTCTTTATGCCTGTGTCATCAGGTAACTATTTAATTCTACTGCCGCTGACTCAATCAATTCACGCGCTGCTTTCTTAGACTTAAATTTTGCTGCTATCCCTTTCACCGAAGGTATCATCCCAATATTTGTGCGTGTTGCTGCTTTCTACAATGTAGAGTCTAAATCTTCAAAAGATGGGATTGGAATTTGTATTGAGACATTATTTCTGGCTTATGGAGAACAGAGATACCATCTGGGTATCTACTTATGATGCCAGAAATTACTAAAGACTATGGAGTAAAATTTATAGAGGAGGTGAAATGTTGCAAATCAAATGCAAGCAAAGACTTGCAGGAAGGATGCATGGTTTATTGCTAAATGGGTTGTAACATTTTGCTATTGCCCTTCACAGACAGATAGAGCACAGATAGCTCTGGTTCGCACACATCTGCAGAGATGATTTAGGTAATGTGTGGTGTGCGCAGGAATAGGCAGGCAGCGTTGGCATCTCAGGGAATATGATTACAAAGGCTGTGTTCCAGATCATTTTCTTAACTGAAAGTGCTGCGTCAATACCGCCATTTACCCTGGTCCCTCGGGGCCAATTCAAAAGTTCATAACAAAGCCTGTGCCCTTGTTCCCAAAGAAACTCATCACACATCTTTGTCTGCTTGCAGAAGAGACATATGTAGTTTTTTTAATAGTAATACATTGAAACGGTATGTAACATATGAGGAGTTAAAAAAAATATCAGTGTAAGAAGATAACCCTGCATGGATTGTGAATCACAGCTGTCACGAATGATGGTGGGTGGCATTAGACCAGCAATTTTCAACCTTTTTCATCTTGTGGCACACATGAACTAATTTCTAAAATTCCACAGCACAGAAAAAAAAATAAATGTTTTGCCAATGTGGCAAAAAATAGGTGTAATTTTGATTCATTCACACTGGGTGGCTATTGTTGTATTGGCTATTGTCATTTTTTTTTTCTATTTGACAATCTAGAGGGAGGAGGTCAGTGCCCCTGACTCAGTAGTCAGCTATGGCATGTTTTAAAAATTCTAGCATCACACCAGTTGAAAATTGCTGCATTATATTATAAGAACATTGTCAAAGCAGGCTATAGGCATATAAAGGATTTGTTTAAATTTATCCCTTTGTCTTCCTAAATCTTACAAAGATGTGATTAAAATTTATATTGAGACATTATTTTTGGCATATGGAGAAAAGCGATACCATCTGGATATCTACTTAAGTTGCCAGAAATTATTAAGTTCATTAAGAGATATAAAACCAAAGTTAATTTAGTTAATTCTCAATTTGAAGACTCTCAGGATCACCTAGTTTTTAAACAGATTTTTATTGATTTCAGAAAGGGAGGGAGAGGAAGAGAGAGATAGAAACATCGATGATGAGAGAGAAGCATTAATTGGCTGCCTCCTGCATGCCCCCTACTGGAGAATGTGCTTCCACCCGGGCATGTGCCCTGACCTGAAATCAAACCAGTGACCTCTTGGTTTCTGGGCCCATGATCAGCCACTGAGCTATGCTGGCCAGACTCACCTAGTGTTTCTTCAAATCAGAATTTAACCTCCACTTTTGAAATTCTCATTGGCACTTATCACTCCTTTGAACTAAGGATTGTGCCTCTACCTTTTTGTTACCTGGATGAATTAACTTTATGCTGATTCATGGCTACAGGTGTGTCAGGACATTAAAACAGGTCAAAGCCACATAAAAATGTTTAACAGAAATTTATCTTTTTAACAGTGGCAAAGTATATTTAGGTTAATTTTGGAAACTATAAATGAATGCAAGTAAAATTGTGCTTGGGGGAAAAAAAGTGGACTGGGTCGTGAAACAACAAATTCACCATTTCTTTGGTAACTCTTATTCTTTCCCTTCAGCTATACCAAACTTTGTGTGTTCAAGCATAAGTATTATTAGGAGTAGAGATTTTGTAGGGACATTGATAAATAATCGCCACACTGGTACAGTTAAGATTACTCTTTGGACTGGCTGTTCTCACTTGACTAATACTAATTTGATTTAATTTCACATCTGCTGTGATTCTTTAAAAAAATCATTATTCCTGATTGTTCATGCATGTGTAGAGGTGATTTTTCAAGAGAAGAAAATGTGTGTCCTCATTTATCTGAGATTAGAATTGAGCTGAATCTCCATAGTCTAACATTTAATTTCATTATGTGTCATTGATGGGGGAAATGTGTTCACATTAGTAATATGAATTCTTAAAGCACCGAGGTCGCAAATCTTCGATGTGTTTACATATACATTATGATCCAATGCTCTAAGAAATTGCATTAAAAGGTTCCTCAATTTATAATTGCAATAAGGAATGAAAGAGAGAACGTTTCAAAAACCATGCCTATGTGCACGTCTATGTTTTAATGGAAGGTCAAACTAAAAGACCTTAAAGTCAGTGTGTCAAGTGGATTTCTAGAGAAAGTGATAATCACAGAAAAGATACATTTATCACTGAAATTCAAATATTCCAATTACTTTGAAGCTGGTGTTGATATGGCTCCTTTTTTTCATTTAGGAGAGTGATACTAAAAATCAGAAATAGTAGTTTAGATAGCATGGCTTGGTGGTCATGCCAAGGGAGCCCAGGACTGTTAGTTGAGCCACTGACATTTTGGCACATGGTTAGTTACCAGGCCACCAAACTGTCACCATGAGTTTTGAAATAATCCACTTTCAAATAATATTTTAGAAGTTTTAATATTTTACCTTCTCCTTAAAAGTTCTAGTCTTCTTTTAAAAAAAAAGTCCTAGTCTTCTTGATAAGTATTTTGGGTATTAAACTTATCAACAAAAAAGCTCTAATAAGCTGCTTCATGTATAGCTAATTTTCATTTACACCTAAATATTTACAATGATATGTTTTCAATAATGGAAACGCCTTAAGACTACTCTCAGCACAATGCATGAGAACTTCCCTACTCTCTTCCCTTTGTATCTATGATTGGACAGAATAACACCTCATATATCTTGGCTCCATAGTCACTGGCTTTTTACTCTATTTTTATCCTTACTGAATTTTTATTTTTGCGTGTGTGTGAAAAAGTGAATGAAGGGAGCCACATACAAACCTGTTTTCTTTTGCTTATTGCCACTAAAAAATACCTTTGCTTTCTAAAAAAATAAAAAATTTCCTGTGCTCCTGATCTCCCGGTTTTGTAATCCCCCTATTCAGAGCTGTGCCCTGTTAGCAGTTTCATATGAACTTGTAAGCATTTTAATGACCCCTCTCCCCCAATGGGGAGCAGGGTAGCATACTAAGTTTGTGGCACCTTATTCTTTTACTGAAGTTTTTATTGTTGAGGCACTTGTAGATTCCTATTCGGTTGCAAGAAGTAATAGAGAGAGGACTTAGGAATCTTGTAACTGGTGTCTCTCAGATGTTCTTCAATGAATAACCACTGTGGTAATAGCCATACCTTAGAACACTACTCAACAATAAATAAGAACAAACTACAGAATGAACACATGCAGTAATTTGGATGGATTTCAACAGAATTATGGCGTGTGAAAAAATCCATTTCCAAAAGGTTACATACTGTATGATTGCATTTATATAACATTGTTGAACTGAAAATACAGATACGGAGCCCCAAGCAGTTTTGCTCAATGGATTATGGTCAAGGGCACATGCCCAGGTTTCAGGCATGATCCCCAGTAGGGGGCGTGCAGGAGGCAGCTAATCAATGGTTCTCTCTCATCATTGATGTTTTTATCTCTCCCTCTCGCTTCCTCTCGGAAGTGAATAAAAATATATTTTAAAAGAATAATATATTGAGGACTTACTATTCTCCAAAATAGAAAGGGTGTTTTGCTTTTGAATAAACATCCTTTACTAACCCGCTATTTCCCATAGAAGAAAAAAAATCTTTCATCATAAATTATCTGCAGATTTTGTGGCTTCTCCGCTGCCATTTAGACATGTTTCTGCCCATAACATGAACATGTTTGAGCCTTTTGCTTTATGCTCCCAGATGATACTAAAAGAAATATTGATTGGTCAGAGAGTGCAAGGAGAAGGGCAGCAAAAACTCAGCTCAGATGTCTGGAATAAAGTGAAAACACAGTAAAAAGTCAAAAGAAACTCAGCTCCTGAAAGATATATCGTAAATTCCTTGAAGACTGAAGCTGCATTGTGTTAGTATTCTTATGACCCAGTGTAAAAACAACACATGGTTTGATGGAAAACACACAAAACTAAAACTTTTCTCCACCTCTAGAAGGTATTTCAAGTGAACTCTTGGTTTCTCAACAGAAATAATAGAAAAAGTTCAATCTCATATTTATATTGTATTGCTTTTTTAATGATTTCATTTTTCTAGAACAGCCTCAGAAGGCTCAGTTTGTTCGAGCTTCACATCTCTGCATAGTGAGAAGGGCATGCCTACTTTACAGAGTTAGAAAATGAAGAAAACAGATGTTAATAGAATTTTCAAACTTGCACAACTAAGTGAGGGAGCAAAATATAAAGTTTGCCTTTTTAAAGTATATATCTATTTTTTCCTAATAAATATTTATTGTTCAGATTATTACAATTGTTCTTCTCACACACCCCCATAGCTCCCTTCCACCCGGTTCCCACCCCACCCTCTGCCCTTACCTCCCACCCACTGCCCTCATCCATAGGTGTGCGATTTTTGTTCAGTCTCTTTCCACATCCCACACCCCTTCCCCCCAAGAATTGTTAGTCCACTACGTTTCTATGCCCCTGATTCTATGATATTCACTAGTTATTTTTTTTTCTGTTTCTCAGCCTTTTGTCTCTGTACCTCATGTCTCTGTACTTATGTCTCTGTACCTCAGCCTTTGCAGCTCCTCTGAGTCTTCATGTGCCCCTCTCTTTCCTTCTAGTTGTAGAATTTTCACTCAGCCAGCTTTCCTGTGGTTTTGGATGATGTCTGTTCTGTCTTTTAGCTGTAGTTTTGAAATTGTTGTGCAAAGCAGCAGTTTAGGTACTCAGCTATGCCGCCATCTTGGTTTCTCTCCAGTATAAATCTATTTTTAAGGAAATATGGACAATCACTAAAAGAAAGTGAAGTCCACCACTGCCCAAAATTTCAAACCTTAATATGTATAATTAAGAAGAGCGAGTCTGGCCACTTTGACTCAGTGGATAGTGCTTGGGCTTGCAAACCGAAGGGTCCCAGATTTGATTCTGGTCAAGGGAATGTATCTTGGTTGCAGGCTCTTCCCTGGCCTGAGCCTTGGTCAGGGCACTCGCATGAGACAACAAATTGTTGTGTTTCTCTTTCATTCATATTTCTCTCTGTCTTTCTCTCTCTCTTCCACTCTCTCTAAAAATCAATGGGAAAATATCCAATGGTGAGGATTTAAAAAAAAAAAATAAGAAGAAGAAGAAGAGAGAGAGAGTGCCTCCCCCTTATTCTGTTATTTGACAACCAGAGATAAGCATTGGAAACAGTTTGGTATACTTTCAGACATTCTACTATGCCCATACAGACTTGTCTATCTAAATGCGCCTGCATGCATACACACATTCTCTCATCCATTTATATGCAAACACATAAACACATGCATACATGTTTTTAAAACACAGATTGGATTATGATCTGTTGTTCTATAACTTCTCCCCACCCCGAACCCTGCACTCCCCAGCCCCACAATGTGTTTTCACTGCACTTAGAAGCTCCTAATAACAAGGAAGTTTGGTCGCTTACTAGTAATGTTGTTATTTCATGTTCCTACCAAACAGTAACTTCAGGATCTTGTTTTTCTGCAGATTACCGCTATGGGTATCTAGATTGCTACAGATGACATGCTGGTCATTCCTGGTGCTACCACAGTGTCATCATCACCTTTTTGGCTCCTTTACTGTACTCCCCTTTTAAGAAAAAAAAATATTGGTTTCAGAGAGGAAAGAGATAGATAGATAGATAGAAATATCAATGATTAGAGAGAATCATGGATTGGCTTCCTCCTGCATATCTCATACTGGGGATCTAGTCCCCAACCCAGGCATGTGTCCTGATAGGGAATTGAACCATGAACCTCCTGGTTCCTAGGTCAATGTTCAACCACTGAGCCATATTGGCTGGGCTCTGCTATGGTCCTCTTTATGGTACCATCAGTCTGTCACATCCAAAGTCACAGCACTCCCTGAATGATAGTGTATCTTTTCCAAACTAACCATAGCAGCTGCTGATCTGCTGTTCCTCAGTTTCCCAGAATGCCTTCTGCTTCTGATGGACAGCCGCCTTAAAAAGGGGTTTCGAAGTCTGCACATTAATCTATCTGGCCAAGGCACCACCAGTGTGGGTCATAGCCAATCTTACCCTCTTCTGTGATAGCCTACTATGCTTCTTTATAGTCCTTCTTGGGCTTGATCACAAACTCCTACTGTAGCTACTCTGTAATTTTGTTAGCCAATACTCAAAAAGACTCAGGATTCTAGCCAGCAAAGCAAAGACCAATGTCTAGGTAAGAGGTTGGCTAAAAAGGCACTATAGTGCTAAGGACTTAGCCCCTAGTGCAGTGTGGTAAAGTGGGGTGTATATATGTGTATGGAGTCAGAAACACCCTTATTTGTATTTAGAGGTAGAATGTATACTTCCTTTTTTCTTCTTCTTTTTAAATTTCTTTGATTAAGATATTGCACATGTGTCCTTAACCCCCCTTATCCCCCAGTCCCTCCAATCATGCCTTTACCCACCTATTGTATGTGCCCATTGGTTATACTTCTGATAAATTTCTAGAAAAATGAAATAATTAAAAAAAACGTCAAAAATTATTTTTTTTCCAAATGACATATAATGTGTTCTCTCTTAACATCTAGGTTTTTTTTTTGGTTTTTTTTTTTGCTCATCTTGATAGTCTCTTTAGAGACTTAATAACGTTTTCTCATTTAAAGTACATATTAAGCTTCTATCAAAAGGTACTTAGTGAAATCAATTTATTTAGTCATCCATTTAATAAATATCTACTGATCACTAAGTAATGTGCTAATGTTAGGATTACAAAAACTAACACACACACACACACACACACACACACACACACTTTTTGTCTGTGAATAGTTTCCATAAGAAAAAGTCAGTGTGGAGTAAATTATTCTAGATACTATGATTATAGTTTAAGTATTGTGGGGTTCCACCAGGATGAAGTAACCCCATTCTTTCAGATTCTCCCCCTTACAACAACAAATGGTGGATATAATGGAGCAAACATTGTAAGTCTGTGAAAGGAGGGAAGAAGGATTATCTAGGGACCTCAGGATTTGAGGAATAACATGGACACAGTGCTCCAATTGACCCTCACTCCCACCAGGTGATGTTGGCAGAGCCAATATTCTGTCCCCTGCCTGGCAGAAGCAGGCAGCAGTGATATGATCCCGCTGCTGTGAGAGGGTCACCACACTTGATGAGTGGGGGGCTGATCCTCCATCCTTTGCCCAGTGTGTTCCCTAACATACTCCTCTGCTTGAATAGTGCCCCCCTCCACCCAACCCACCGGGAGAGAAATGGACAACATCTGTAATACTGTCAACAATGAAAAATAACTTCAAAGAAAGATGCTCAGCATCATCTGTCATCAGGGAAATACCGCTTAAAAATGACTAAAGTTAAGAAGAGTGACAAATGATGGAGATGCCTTGTTGGTGAGAATGTAAAATGTTATAAGTGTTACGGGAAACAATTTGAAGCCTTTTTTTTCCCCTTATACATACAGCTACCATATGAAACAGCAATTCTACTCCTAGGTACTTGTCCAAAATAATATATGTATATATATATATATATATATATATATATATATATACACACACACACACACACACACACATAATTGTATACTTAGAGCACTAGTTAAGTATGCCATTTTACCTATATGTTCCCAAAAATTCTAGTTTAGCACTTTTGGGATTCGGGAATCTGTATTTTATTTTTATTTTTTTATTGACTTTTTACAGAGAGGAAGAGAGAGGGACAGAGAGTTAGAAACATCAATGAGATAGAATCATCGACCAGCTGCCTCCTGCACGCCCCCTACTGGGGATGTGCCCGCAACCAAGGTACATGCCCTTGATGGGAATCAAACCTGGGACCTTCTAGTCCGCAGGCTGATGCTCTATCCGCTGAGCCAAACCGGTCTTGGCAGGAATCTGTATTTTAACAACTCCACTAGGTGATTCTCATCATGAGAGAAGTTTGGGAAACACTGCTCTAAGGCATCATACATCAGGAATAGTCACTGCTAGGCTTCACTCTTCCATAGGATCAGTGGGCTCAGTAGGGAGCAAAGCTTCTAACCTCCACAAGGAAGAACAGGACCGTGGCAGGTAGGGCCAGTTGGTATGCAATTTCCCACCTCCCATCTCTGTCACTGTGACTCAGCAAGGGTGAACTTCTTCCCCTACTGGAGGCATAAAGCCATATGAGTTCATGCTGCTCTTTCACCAGAAATGTGTCAGCAGGACTGAGCAGGAAGCTGAGCATACATAGCCAAACAGCCCTGCTGTGACATTTCACCAGGAGGTTTGCTTGCTTAAAAAGAAAAAAATGATGAAATAGGATTCAAATTCTCATAATATCAAAAATGTGCAGGATACACAATAAAATAACACTCACTGGTCATACCATGAGTCAGGAAAGTCAGAACAAGAATGAGAAAAGACAACTCAAAAGATACCAACTCTGAGATGAATCAGATGATGGAATTATCAGACAAGGATTTTATATTTTATTTTTTAAAAGTTTATTGTTGAAAGTATTACAGATATCCCCAAGTATTTTAAAGCAACCATAATAAAAAATACTTCGGCAAGCAACTATAACATATCTTGAAACAAATGAAAAAAGGAAATATACCAGCAAAGTAATTTAAGTTACAAAAGTTAAGCAAATAGAAATTATGGAACTGAAAAATACAATAACCAAAATAAAAATTAATTGGGTGCACATGACTTCTTTGCTACTGTATTAACATTTTGCTTGTGAAGGCCGAAGAACATCAAATTGCCAGGTCCTCTGGGTATCTCTTTTCTTATTTCTCCCCTCTTCATTGAATTTATTGGGGTGACAGTAATTACAAGATTACCCAGGTTTCTTGTACACAATTATGTACATCATCTGCACACTCTATTTTCACCACTCCACGTCATCACCCATTATCCCCTCTATACCTTCCTCCACTTCCCCTCACCCAGCTCCCCCAGGCAATCACCACCCTTTTGTCCAAGCCTGGAAGTTTTCTCTCTCTTTTTTTTTTTACTTTTTTTCCTCAATCCCTCCACTCCCATCAGCCCCACCTCCAACAGCTGTCAGCCTGCTCTCTATGAGTCTGCTCAGATTTTGCTTGTTAGTTAATTTTGGTCATTGGATACCACATGAGTGAAATCATTTGTCTTTCTCTGACTGGCTTATTTCACTTAGAATAATGCTTTCCAGGTCCACCCATGCTGTCACAAAAAGTAATGTGGCCAAATAGCATTCCATTGTGTAAATGTACTACAGCTTTTTCAATCCATTCATCTACTGATGAACACTTGGGCTGCTTCCAAATATTGGCTATTATAAATAATGCTGCAATTAACATAGGGGTGCATATATATTTTTAATTAGTGTTTTGGATAAATTCCCAGCCATGGAATTGCTGGGTCAGAAGGCAGTTCCATTTTTAATTCCTTGAGGTAATTCCATACTGCTTTCCACAGTGGCTTCACCAGTCTGCATTCCCACCAGTAGCTCACGGAGATTCCCTTTTTTCCACATCCTAACCAGCATTTTTTCATTGATTTATTGATGACAGCTATTCTAACAGGTGTGATGTGCTATCTCATTCTGATTTTAATTTGCATTTTTCTGATGATTTGTGACATCGAGCATCTTTTCATATGTCTATTAGTCATTGGTATGTCCTGTTTAGAGATTTAATTGATATCGTTAGAACATTTTACTCCAGAGCAGCAGCATATACATTCTTTCAAGTGTATATGGAATATTTCTAAGATAGACCTCATGTTAGGCCACAAGTCACAATAAATTTAAGGAGATTGGAATCATATCAAACATCTTCTCTTACCATAATGGTATGAAACTAGAAATCAATTTAGGAAAACACTGAAAATCACATAAAGACATGGAGACTAAATAACATATTACTAATCAAGGAATGGGTTAACAATGAGATCAAGAAAGAAATTAAAAGATACCTTGAAACAAAGGAAAATGAGAATACAACAACCAAAAATCTTTGGGACATAGCAAAAGCTAACAGTGAAAGTCCTAGCCTTACAAGCATATATCAAGAAACAAGGAAAATCTCAAATAATCTTTAACTTTACAGTTAGTGAAGTATATTTTCAATTGCCTAATAGTTCGATTTTCCTGTTTGTCCAAGAGGCACATTGAATTCAACAATGTACCAAAATGTATTGCAATACCTAATTCAACAAATCTATTTCCTCCTCTGATGATTCTCCCTTTCTTAGTAAATAGGATCACCATCATTTCAGGGGCACCAGCTGGGAAATTGCCACTTACCTTTGTTTCCTTCATCTTCTTACTTTGTGTTAATTGGTTACCAAGACCTGTTCAATTTACCTTAAGTATGCCTTTTCAGTTTAGTCTTTCTTCTATATACCAATATCTGCTCTCCTGGTGAGTGCAATGCCTTTCATTAACATTTAAAATGCATTTATTTTTCAATTACAAGTTACATTTAATATTATTCTGTATTATGTTCAGACATACAACCAAGAGGTTATAAAATCATGTACTTCATGGAGTGGTCCCCCACTGCTTCAAGTACACACCTGGTGCCATATATAGTTATCACGATATTATCAACTATGTTCCCTATGCTATGATCTACATCTCCATGCCTGTTCTATTACTGCCAAGCTGTATTGCTTAATTTCTTTTCTTTTCTTTTTTAAATATATTTTATTGGTGTTTTTTTTTTTGTTTTGTTTTGTTTTTTACAGAGAGGAAGAGAGAGAGATAGGGTTAGAAACATCGATGAGAGAGAATCATGGATTAGCTGCCTCTTGCACATCCCCTACTGGAGATGTGCCCGCAACCAAGGTACATGCCCTTGACAGGAATCTAATCTGGGACCATTCAGTCCACAGGCCTACGCTCTATCCACTGAGCCAAACCGGTTTCGGCATGCTGCTTAATTTCTTTATCCTTTTCACCCAATCCCCCCAAACCCTCCCCTCTGGCAGCTGTCAAACCCCTCCCCTCTGACAACTGTCAGTCAGTTGTATGTATTTATGCAATGCCTTCTAACTTGGTTTCCCTTCCTCCAGGTTGTTTCTGTTTTTTAAAAAAGTATGTATTTTTATTGATTTTAGAGAGAGAGAGGGAGAGAGAGAGAAACATCAATGATGAGAATCATGGATTGGCTGCCTCCAGCACGCCCCCTACTGAGTATCGAGCCTACAACCCGGGCATGTGCCCTGACTATGACATCCTGGTTCATAGATTGATGCTCAATCACTGAGCCATGCCAGCTGGGCTTATTTCTATTTTTGTCACTATTCCATATTGCTGCAGAATTATATGTCAAAACAGGGATTATTTCATTTCTCTACCTAAAAATCTGTGTGGGCTTTAATACCCAGCAACATGAAGTCTAAAGATACTGCTTGGCATACATGTCCCTTAAAACACACACACACACACACACACACACACACACACACACACACACACAGTTTCGACCTTTCATTGCAGACTCATTTAGAGTGTTTTTCTCTGCAGGAAACTTGTACTATGCTCTCACCATGCTTCCTACTGTTTACTGGTGAAAGTGTGAGTTTTACTTACTCTTTCACTCTTTGGTCCTTCATCTAAAATTCCATTTTTCCATTGCCTCTTTGAATAGTTGTTTCTTGAAGAAGTTCTAATATATGTTTGCCACCGTTCTATCTTTCCCAATTGCTCCATAGACAGTTGTGAGAGGAAAATACCCCCAAACAAATGGGCTTAAAACAACTTCCATGTTATTTGTACCTAATCCTATAATGTGGGCTGGTCTCTGATGGGAGCTTCTCCTGATTTTGCCTACAATCACTGAGGCCAGAAACCACTAGGATACATGTTCGGCTGAACCTATCTCATCATGAATTCTCAGGGCCTCCCTTTCTCCATGTGGTCTCTTCAGCGGTCTCACTGATAAGATAGCCAGTTTTATGTGGTGACTCAGAATGTGTAAACACGTGTCAGGCATCTGCTTACATCATAGTTATGAATATCCCATTAGTCAAGCCCACAGCTAACATGAAAGAGACTTTACCAGTACAAGTCTTTGAATACCATTTAGGTGTAGTTCATTGGTGAGACCAACAAAATACCAGCCCAACAGAATCTACCCTTTGATGCCTAATAGTTTGTTGCCATATAAACACAAAGTATATTCACCCCATTCCTATCCACCCCTGAAGTATTTTTTTAAAATATGTATTTTATTAATTTCAGAGAAGAAGGGTGAGGGAGAGAGAGATAGAAACATCAATATTGATTGGCTGCCTCCTTCACATCCCCTACTGGGGTCAAACAACCAGGGCATGTGCCCTGATCTCTAAGTTTCTGCTGAGCCACACCCAGCTTTGGCACCCCTAAAGTCTTATTACTAGAGGCCCAGCTCATGGCATTCGCACCCTCAGGGGCTGGGGGTAGGGTCCCTCAGCCCAACCTTCACCCACTCACAGTCCGGGAGCCCTCTGGGAATGTCAGCTGACGTTTCCATGGGGAGAGGGCCTAAGCTGTCAATCAGACCTATTTAGTGCTGCCCTGGAGACCAGAGAGACTCCTGCCACTGCCTCTGCGCTTTCCAGCTGTGAGCCCTGCTCAGGGCGTCTGGCTGAGCAGTGCAGGAGCACACTGACCACCAAGGAGCAGCTCCTGCCTTGAGAGTCTGCCCCCCCTGGTGGTCAGTGCATGTCATTGCAACTGGTCATTCTGCATTTCTGTCAATTTGAATATTTGCCTTTTATTGTATAGAATGACTTCAGAGTCAGGCTAGAAGACCAGGATCTCATTTTCTAAATCTCTTATGAGCATGAAAAGGGTTCTTATTTTTAAAATGTAAATTCTTTACTTTTTAAAGTATTACATGAGTCTCCTTTTTCCCCTCTTTGATCTCTCCCTAGCCACCCCGCCCCCCCCTCCCCCAGCACATGCCCTCACCCCCCCTGGTGTCTGTGTCCATTCGTTATGCTCATATGCATGCATACAAGTCCTTTGATCTATATCTTACCCCTTCACCTCCCGCCTTCCCTCATAGATGAGACAGTGTGAAAAGGGGTTCTTCATGCTTATTCCCTAAGTGAAACTGCTCAGGAAGGACTTCTCTTAATCCAGAGCTCTGTGAGCTAAAAAGATATCTAACCCTCACATTCCCAACATGCAATGGTCAAACAGGGATAATATAAGTAACCAAATAGCCCCATTTATAAAGGGGGGAGGAGTGTTGGAGATGAGATATACAGTGTAGTTACTGGCTCATAGTAGTTCTAAAATCCAGCTGGGCACATGTCAACAGTTTCTTCATTAAGGCTCAGTTCTTACTGGGAGTGGTTGTCAATGGCTTGTGGGTTCTCCTTCTTTTCCATAGAAAGTTTCAAAATCAGAAGTCTTTGTTTGATCGTCAGCTGTCTGGTCTGTTTTAGTAGAAGCTAATATGATTCTTTAAAATCCTGTGAGCCTTTTATGTATTAGATTGTAATTCACTCCATTAAACAAAGGCTGCACCCACAAATATCTTTGAGACAGATTTCTCTACACTTTGGTGTTCAAGTCAGGGTGCTGAAAGACAATGCACCAAAGTTTCTTAGCTACCCCTTTGGGCGTGCAGCTACTCTTGGGGTATGCCTCATAAACCCTCCGAGCTAAGAGTCTTAGGGTTTCCTCATAGACCTTCCTAGCTACCTTCTCTGGGTGGTAGAGTATGCATTTTATCCCAAATGTATTATCACCGATATGATTTCTCCTAAGAGCCAATGTGGGATAGTGCTTGTCACAGAAAAGACAGGGGTTAGTGTTCTTAGGCTACCTTGTGAAAGACACGATGCTTATAATTTTCCATGAGAAAATAAAATAATGCTACTTCTTGTGACATCTCTTGTTTGAAACAAACGCAGATCATGAACTGCTTATCTTACATCATGATTACAAAAGACAGGTTGTTTTACACTTCCTCGGCAATATATCTTTTCTGTCACCAGGCAGAAGTGGAAAGCAAGACTATTTTAGTCCTAAAAGACCCACAACAAATGACTGCAATAGCTGTAGCATACATAATTTAAGTCGTTCATTTTAATCTATGTATAGAATAGAACTATATAATATTATTGTTTTATGTGAGTCTCTTTTAAAAAGCAAGTCGTTCTTGGATAAAAGGATAAATGTCAGCATTCTTTTAAAAAGTATTAAAATTTACACGCCAAGGAAGTGTTCCTAATTTGTTCAGGGCAATCAAATTCCATATAAATGGTTTATATCCTACCCAGACACTTTAATTATCATATGCGTGTGTGTTTCAAGGACCTAAAGTAGTTCCACAATCTTGGTTTCTTAATTGTTAAAGTACCTCTCTTAATTGAAACCAGAGTATACCCTTGAAAATATCAGGTGTAATTGATAGGTTGTAAAAAAAAATCCAATTATACTGCATAAGCTAGTCCTTTTAGGAATCCTATATGCCATTGCATGTACTTACAGTTTCAAGTCTGGATGCAGATTGTTTATGGATGAGAAATTAAAATTGGAGAACTGCACACCAGGCACTCTTTATATGTTCTCTTGGTGAGAACATGTGATTCTGCCCTTCATAGGCTTGTAAGAGATTTGATCATGCCTGGAGATCATGCTGAAGTGGTAGATTAACCTAGAACAGATACTAAATTTAGCATTCGTTCTAGGTTTGAGACATGAAGGCGTTTTCTAAAGGATCCGACTATTTTATAACGGGGTAATAATTAGCCAGGTTGCTATCTTTCTGAATGCTTTCTTTTCAGAAACTGAAAACCCAAACGATGGAAGTGGAAGCCAAAAGCTGTGTGAATTGCCTATTCCGTTTTCTGATTTTTAACTAAGAAGATGAAATAAATTCTGCTGGAGTGATGATAGGGTCATTTCTTCACTCAATTAAGAAAAGCTCTGCTTCATCTTTCTAAGTTCTATAAGAGGGAACGTTTTGAGAACTCTGAAATTAATGGGGTCATGTTCAGGAATACGTAGACTTGTTAATTTTCTCCAGAAATCATCAGTGTGATATGGAATAATTATGCTAAGTGAGAAAGCTAGATGTGGGATCCCTGAACACGACCCGCGTGGTTCAGGGCCCACTCAGGGTCTGGTTTCTGGAGGAGGCCGCACACTAAAATGAAGAGAGACACTGGAAAATGGGGACCCAGGCGGGAGTCAACCTCTAGTGGGAAGACTACCACTAGGCTGGGCCTTGCTATCCCTTTTATTAAGGCTATGGGATACACCCATTGCCCTTAAGCAGCTTTGGGAGACACCCATAGCCAGTAGGTGGGTAATAAGTCGATTATCATATCAGTAAAGATTTACATGATTATTAGATGGGGAAGTTGCCTCAGTTACCATTGTCTCAATTAGATAGGGAGTGGTTGGCTCTGGCCTTTCAGAGCTTCAAGGTTGACCAGCCTTTTACATCTTTCTATGAGTGAGACAATGATTGGTTTCCAGCAACTAGATTTTAAAAATCAGATACATAAAGTTTAATTTTGAATTCTTATGATTTCTTTTTCAGTTTGAAGTAAAATGAATCACTGTGAGCCCCTTTCAGTCATGGATATAACGTGTGCATTTATCATATTTCATAAACATTACTAAAAATCTGTGATATAATATAATTGCTAATTATAATGAGGAAATAATTAAATTGCAAACAATATGTTCCAGGCATGCAGGTCACTGACAATCTAGCAAAAACGGTGGTTGTTTTATACTGTGGTTATTAATTTTTCTTTTTTTGTTAAAAAATATTCTCCAAATGAAAAGTAACTGCTATTGTCGGTATGATAAGCAAAGATAAAGTGAATAGGCCACTGAGTAATCAACAGGAAGGTAGGAGCAGGGAACAGGAAGAGATTAATCAGAGAACTTACATGCACAGACTGTAGGGTGGTGAAGGTCTGGAGGCCTGAGGTGTAGCAGGAACTAAGTGGAGAGGGGCAATTGGAGGGGGGGGGGACGGACACATGTAATATTCTCAACAATAACGATAATTTTAAATATATTGTTATAGGGGTAAGGGAGAGAATTAAGAAATATTAATATGCCGAAACTGGTTTGGCTCAGTGGTAGAGCATCCTGGGTTTGTTTCCATCCAAGGGCATGTACATTGGTTGCAGGCACATCCCCAGTAGGGGGTGTGCAAGAGGCAGCTGGTTGATGTTTCTCTCTCATCGATGTTTCTAGCTCTCTCTCTCCCTTCCTCTCTGTAAAATATCAATAAAATATATTTTAAAAAGAAATATTAATATTCTCAGTACTGCCATACCTGCCCCCAGCATGTACATACGCATCCTGCTCTCAATATTTATTCCCTGTACTTGCCGAAACCGGTTTGGCTCAGTGGTAGAGCGTCGGTCTGCGGACTGAGAGGTCCCGGGTTCGATTCCGGTCAAGGGCATGTACATTGGTTGCGGGCACATCCCAGGTAGGGGGTGTGCAAGAGGCAGCTGGTCGATGTTTCTCTCTCATTGATGTTTCTAGCTCTCTATTTCTCTCCCTTCCTCTCTATAAAATATCAATAAAATATATTTTTTTAAAAATTTATTCCCTGTACTCAAAGTCCAAGTCACCCTCAGCACCCATTGTAGAATGACCTCATCAACATTCCTGAAGAAGAATTGGCTGGCAAAATCCCTGCCTTTGCAACTATTTCTAAAACTGGTTCCCATAAATTTTGTCCTTGCCCAGGAAATAAACAAAAAGCCAGATTACTATGATTAGAATAATACAAACTCCTTATGTTTATCTTATCAAAATCTTACCTGAACAAGCATACCTACATGCTTCTCATCAGTTTGCCCTGGCCTAAATTGATGCCTGTCTTAGTGCTGCTCCTGGTTTTCTGGCAGGTCTCCATGTAGTAACTGCTTTATGATATAGAATCTGAGGTTATAAAAGAAAAACGTAAAAGAGGTCATTGGATAAGCATTTAACTGATTTCATTATATCTCACAGTTATGGTTCCGGAACTATTCATTTTCTCCCATGAATATCATAAAAGACAATTTTATAAGAGAGTCAAGGTTATTTAGTGAATGAGTAATATTTGAAGTATAGATCATTGGTTTTGGGGAAAATACATTGTGTTGTCCTAAACCCAAAAGAAAAAAAGATTGAGGAATCTCAGAAGGAAGGTGGGGATAGAGTGGGAGGGAGAGATTAATTGGGATATATGCATAGCCCTATAACACAGACAACAGTGCAGTGAATGGCTGGGGAGGGCAAGTGTTGGATGGAGGGGATCAGTAGGGAAAAAGGGGGGGCATCTGTAATACTTTCAGCAATAAAGATAATTTTTTAAAAATCACAAAAAAACCTCAAACAATTTCAAAGCAGCATCACAATACTTGTCCTTCATAATATAGAGAAGTGGCTTAAGCAAGATTGTTTATTCTCTCATGTAAGCAGCTGTAAAACAGGCCTTTCTGAACTTGAATTTGGAAAGGTCCAGGCTGCAAAGCTTTATACTTTAGCATTTTTAGCATGTGGCTTCCATTCACATGGTTACCCCATGGTTCTGGTGATACAAAAGAACTGGAATAGCCAGAACTGGTTTGTCTCAGTGGACAGAGCATCAGCCTGGGGACTGAAGGGTCCCAGGTTCAATTGCGGTCAAGGGTATGTACCTTGGTTATGCAGGAGGCAGCTGATCGATGTTTCTCTCTCATCAATGTTTCTAGCTCTCTATCCCTCTCCCTTCCTCTCTGTAATATATATATATATATATATATATATATATATATATATATATATATATATAAAATAAAAGAACTGGATTATTTGTTTCATTTATTTATTTACTTTTTATTATTGACATTATTAGAGATGTCCCCTATTTTCCCCTCTCAATTATTTTTGATAATCCTCACCCAATGCTATTTTCCATTGATTTTTAGAGAAAGTGGAAGTTATGGGGAGAGACACAGAGAGATAAACATGAATGTGAGAGAGACACATTGATTGGTTGCCTTTTTGACACGCCCAGATCAGGGCCAAGAGCCAGGCATGGAGCCTGCAACTGACTTATGTGCCCTTGACCAGAATCGAATCCAGGACCCTTGGGTCTGCAGGCCAATGTTCTCTCAATCCACAGGAAAACCTTCTAGCAGAGCCCCTCCTGAGTTTTAATGTTATTTAATTTTAAATTGCCACATGTGAATCTTGACATTAAAATGGTAATGTCGAACCATTATTATCTATTTCTTAGGATATTAACTTTTCTAGATGTTTAGCCTGGAAGAATCATGTAATGTAGATGTGGAGAGATTATTGGACCACAGAGATAATATTTAGAAATACTAACAATGAAGCTGGATCCTCTGATTCTGTAGTCATTGACACTCATAAAAATGCATTTATCTAAAATATTTTATAATTAGGTGTGATGGGTTTGTTAATTGTATTGATGTTGGTTATCATCTCACAATGTATATGTATATCAAACCATCACATTGCACTTTTTAAATATATACATTTGTACTTATCAATTACTCCTCAGTAACATTTTCAAAAGGGTTTTATAATTGACTTATTTTTAAAATATTTCAGGCAGGTCTTCCAAAATTGACTTACTTTTAAAAAATATACTTCACACAGACCTTCCTCAATTTGCTTCAAATAAGTAAGAGTTTTACACGGTTATCATTTCGGTTCATTTTTGTGGCTACTGTATTTGGAGAAGGATTACAACAATATGACAACAGATTTTTACCCCATCTCTCTTAAATATTGATGCTAAGGCTTTCTTTCTGGTCTTAACTCAGTAAGCTAACCCACTAAATGGTAAACTAGTCATTAATTTGCATGTAAACAAACATGTTATCTCTGGTACTAAAGAAGTTTTGAAATGAGTTGCCTCTGAGTAAATGTGATTAAATTGGCTAGAAAACTTGGTACTGTATTCATTCTGAATTGAATGAGTTTTCCAATAGATTCTTAAACATCTCCTCTGTACCAGTTACTGAGATAGCCATTGGGCACACAGCAGTGAATTAAGGCAGACTAGGCTCCTCCTGTAGCTGGAAGTCTATTCTGAAAAGAAAGCCTTTGATACAGTAAATAGTTGTACCTGGATATAAAACTGAAAGCAAAAAATAAAAAAGAAAACAAGAGCAACAAACAAAAACTCAGAGACACAGAAAACAGCATGGTGTTTACCAATGGGAAGGGAGGGTGGGGATAGTAATGGGGAAATGGGGTCAAATATATGGAGATGGAAGATTTGACTTTGGATGGTGATCACACATGTATCATGTATCATAGAATTGTACAGTTGAAACCTATATAATTTTATTAACCAATGTCATCCCAATAAATAATAATAATAGTAATAATAACAACAATAATAATAGTATTAATGAAGGGGGAAGATTGAGAACAGGTCACCTTGTAGGCTGACTTAGCCCACTTGGTGTATAGGCTCCCCATCAGCAGTCTTATTCTTCTAACTGAAACCCAAGTATTTCTGGGGTTACATAAAGAATTTCCAAGGGATATACTACAAACATAGGATGGAATTTATCTCCAGAATCTCAACTTCCATGTGTACCCTTGTCTAATACTGCCGGGTAAGTCCCAATGGCACTTCTTCCCAAATTTCACTACGCTGCCTTGCGAAATGACTCAGTTACCAAACAAAGGGTTAGTCTGAGATATTAGTTTGAATAATAAAGGTCACTTAAAATTACAGGTCATCCTCTCCTGCCTGTCTGACAGTATTCCTGATGTTTGAAGCTTAATCCAAGTTGGTATAGTTTCCATTGAAAACAGCTAAAGCAATATAAAGTAGTGATACTGATTTAAATGTCATTGGAATGTTTTATTGTGCTATTATATTTCCAAGATGCATTTGATAAAAACCAGGAATAAAGCACACATAACTAAAGCTTGTTTCATCAAGTGATGCTATGAAGTAGTTATTGCAATTATTTTATTTATAATAACATTTAATATTTTCTCCCTTCTGTTATTAAATAAATAAGTTTATTTAAACTTACAAAAATAGATGTCAATTTAAAACACTTTAAGTGTTTTTATAAGATCTGTTTAGGGAAATATGACCCCTCCAAAAAAACAAACAACCAAACAAAAAACCTTAAAAACTGCTGTACAATATTTCTCAAATTATAGTCTGGTGTATGATTAGATGGAAAATTATCTGAGATGCTAGTTCAAAACTATCCTGGATCCTACTACATACCCATTAAATAAGAATTCCTGTGGGGAAATGAACCAGAAATCTGACCCAAAAAAATGTATCCAGTTTTTGTGATCCACATTAGGTCTGAGAATTTATATTCAGTTGATAAATATCCTTTTAAGAGAATTATATCCCATACAAATTCAGGGATGACAAGGTGCTTTATAAAAAAAGGAAATGCATAAAGAGGCTCTTTATGGAGGACACCCAGCACCTGTCATAGTTCCCAGTATGCAGTCTACTGAAAGTGAAAGAATACAAGGTATATACCCCCTGCTAAAATATTAGGAGATTTAATATAAAGGATGCATCTCCCTTCTAAAATATTAAAGAGGTACTCTGTAGTTAATGGTTTTACAAAGATTATTTACCTCTTCATCTAAATTTAATTTACAATGGAGTCATAGGTAGTAAAGACATGGCAGGGGGCCTTCTAGATTCCACTGCTGTGATCTTCAAGGGGATGAGCACTGGAGATGATTCAACCTTCAGAAAGTTCTTAATTAAGGAAATCAGTAGTGTGCAGAGTAACAGCCTGTGTGTTAACCTTGTTGACACAGCGTAGAAATCCCATGTAGATATCTTGTACAAAAGAATGAAAATGATCTATTCTAGTTCCTAAATTGGATTTTCCAAGTAACTGTACTTCTAATGAAAACCGCTGCTGTGGATATATGTTCACAAGCTTTTATTTACAAAGTAAAGATTTGAAAATATCCAACTTTCTTCATCTGTGAATGTTATTCTCATTAATTAGGTGATTATGACAGCTCTCTTTTTACCCTAATAGCCCCCCTGGAGGAAATAACTTTTTTGTTTGTCTAAACAGTATTTAACGACGTCTCTACAATTAGAGTTTCAGACCTTTAACTCTGGAGTGCAAAGCTCTATGTCCTTGACTCTGATGTTTATCATGAACATTAATTTCTGATCTAAAGTCAAGCCATGAAATTTTTATATATTGTCATACCTTTCCCTTGACAATTTTGGTAATTGCCATAATTTCCTCATCAGCAAGGATTGTTTGTGGCCTCCCTGGTTTAACGAGGCCATAAAATTGGTACCTCTATGTTCACTCTTCTGTGTCAATTTGAGGCCTGTAGTCTTACCTGCTCTAAGCAGTAACTAGACCTCTGAACTTAAAAGAATTATATTTTTATTGGTGTCTTACAACATAAATGATTCAATGTGTTTTTCTTATTACATGTTTTAATCATTATATTTGGGATTACTTTCCTATTAGGTGAGATTTATGTCCACTGCTCCAGATCCTTTCTCTGTTGCTCACATAAAAATACTATTTTCTACAAGATATCTATAATTGTCTTTAAAGTTGATTCATTGCTAGTATCTGATCATCAAATATCAGGCTACGTATATTCAAATGGTTTGCCAGTATCTAACAATAAAACTATTTAGACAATATACACAGACATATTTACGTGCAAAAATAAGTTTTACACACACATACTTTTTGATTGATGAAAATATACTTTTATTGATCTCAAAGAGGAAAGGGGAGGGAAAGAGAGATAGAAACATCAATAATGAGAGGGAATCATTGATAGGCTACCTCCTACACATCCTCTACTAGGAATTGAGCCCACTATCTATGCATATTTGTTTAAAGATAGAAAGAAAAATTGCCCTAACCAGTTTGGCTCAGTGGATAGAGTGTCAGCCTGAGGACTCATGGGTCCCAGGTTCGATTCCTGTCAAGGACATGTACTTTGGTTGTGGGCACATACCCTTTGGGGGGTGTGCGGGAGGCAGCTGATGTTTCTCTCTTATCAATGTTTCTGACTCTCTGTCCTTCTCCCTTCCTCTCTGTAAAAAATCAATAAAATATATATTTTTTTAAAAAATAAAGATAGAAAGAAAAATGGACCAGACATGAATTGGCCAAATGATACCACAATCAACAAGGAAGGACAGACTTATAAACAATTATCTGTATCGCTCTATGGCAAATACTATAGAAATCTGGTGATAAAGTGCTATTGTAACCAGAAGGATTCAGAGATGGGTACACGAAACAGATTGCATTGAAGCTGTGCATGACATGGATGCTTCTGGATAGACAAATTTTACACAGTGGAAGTAGCACAGCACCATCCATGGGAATTTGAGAAAAGTATTGTGAGAGGGAATAGCAATAGAAGCCAGTGTCCATGGTGGTAAATGGGAAGATATAGAAGAGATTCCAAATTAAACTTGTGGAAAGATTTGAGAAGCATCTGCGGATAGAATCCCATGCTTAGGAGTTTGACTTTTTTTCTTAGGAGATAGAGACAGTGATCCAGAATGGCCTAAATGCTATACAGAAACTTATTCTGGATATTTCGTCATCTGGGTAGTTATTTAACAGATTCTTTTTGAGAGCCCTTCGCATCCAGTCAATGGCTAAGAATCAAAGCCCAAATCTTCCTTATCAAGCCAGAAATGCTAGAGAACTGTTATCAAGAATATTGTTAATCTGAGATTTTAGTGTTTTCTATTTTGCATATGTTTGAAATGTTCCAAATTTTAACAAAATGGTATTCTAAATCTTAAGTTTGTAGCATTTATTTCTCTCATGTTTCAGTAAGCTGTGTAGCAAATCACCTCAAAAGTTAATCAGTTAAAACAAAAGGCATTTAATATTAATCATGAGTCTGTGGATCAGATAGGTTCTCTCATGTGTCTGCTGTCAACTGTAGGTTAATAGGAAGTTCTACTCATCTTGCCTGGAATTTGCCCCATGGTTTAGGATTATCTCTATATAGGCCAGTCTAATATGGCCTCAATTTGTAATATTGGGCTTTCTCCAATCCTCCACAGACTAACATTTTTTTCATCTAGAAGGGGCTGGGGTCTAAGAGAGTAGAAACATGTGAAATCTTGTGATAGCTAGTCTCAGAACTGGCACACTTTCATAAAGTGTGCCACATTCTTTTTTTTTTTAATATATATATATTTTATTGATATTTTACAGAGAGGAAGAGAGAGAGATAGAGAGCTAGAAATGTCGATGAGAGTGAAACATCGACCAGCTGCCTCTTGCACATCCCCTACCGGGGAAGTGCCTGCAACCAGTGTACATGCCCTTGACCGGAATCGAACCTGGGACCTTTCAGTCCGCAGACCGACGCTCTACAACTGAGCCAAACCGGTTTCGGCAAGTGTGCCACATTCTTTTGGCCAAAGCAAGTCACAAAGACAGCCCAGATTCAAGGAGTAGAAAAGAAAACTACTTGTTGATGAGAGCTGCAAAGTGACATACTATTGGGGGAATGGAGAGAGGAGAGCCATCAACTGGATCCATCAATACCATAAATATAAAATGCATGCACCCATTTATTGTTTTTAAATCAACCAATACTTATATTTTGATGATTTAACATCACTACTGATTACATACTCTTTGATTTCCCCTAAGCACCTCTCACTCAGTAACCAGAGTTTATTATACATTCCTAAAACATCTCTCTTTCTCTCTGTCTCTGTCTCTCTCTCTCTCTCTCTCTCTCTCTCTCTCTGTCTCTGTCTCCTCTTCTCTTCTCTTTTATCTCTCTAATCAATGCCATTATAATCCATTCATCCATCTATCAGTTTATTATTCATCCTTCTATTCCTTATTTAATTCAACATATATTTATTGATACCTATTATGTGGCTAGAATTGGGTTAATCATAGAAGAATCAAAGTCTAGCAAACAGACAATCACTTCTTCCCACATAGGCCTAATAATTCAAAGGTCAGGAAACACAATCAGAAATAATATAAAATACATGTAAAATCTCAATTATACCAGTTGTTAAAAAGGAAAGATACATGGTCTATGTGACATTATAATCAGGTCTAAATTTGTGCAAATTTATTTGATCAAACCTGAGTGTTAGAATGAGGATGCATAGCACAACCTTCAACCAAATCATGGAAGACATGTCACTTGAGTGAGAAAACTTTGTTATTAAAGCCAGCAAGATGTGGGGGTCATTTGTAATCTAGCCTATCCCAACGAACATGCATGGAGTTATGATAGGTCATCTTCATATATCTTGAAGACAACAAGGCTGATGGCAGAGCTTGGTGTGAGGAAAAAAATATTTAAACTATGTGCCAAAGGCTTCCTGGAATGCGATTAAACAATGAGAGCAGAGAGGGCAAACTATTATAGAACCAACTGGCATACATTTCAAAAGAACAGATTTGGAGTTGGAGAGTGGATGAATCATTTAGGAGCTACAATAGGGAGCAAGAACACCAATGCCAGATTCATCTCTGAAGTGTAGAATATGAGGGCATAAATAAGCATTGCTTGAGACGGCCACAGTAGAAGTGATGATCATAGAGAGCCAGGTTGTATTGTCTTGATGCCATGAAGAGAAGGGGATGCTGAGGACTTAGGATAGCTAAGTGATTATGGAAATACTAGCACCCCAAGTGTACAGATTCATGCACATTGAAAGGAAATTAATTAGAAGGTGGCCAGCAGAGTGGAACTGGGCGAGACTGGCCAGGCATGCCCTGGAGCCAACCTCCCCTCCAGTGGTCCCTCCCTGGCCACCCGCACCTGGAGCAGCACTGCAGCTTGAAGGGTGTCTGTGGAGTGAGCAGGGTTCCTCCAGCAGGCGGAGACCCTCTACCTGGCATGCAGGGATTGGGCCAAAATGGGCTCTCAGGGAGTCTGGGATTGCAAAATTGTGGTTCTCAGATGACGCACCCCGGAATTGGGCTCCCTCTGTGATTCCGGTTTGCATCACCCGAGAATCACCACTACCCAGTCATTGCAGCTCGGTTGCTCCTGCATAAAATGCCTTGCCCCCCCATAGTGGTCATTGCATGTTGTAGCTACTGGTCAGATGGTTGGACAGTCACTTAGCCATAGATATAGATATAGATATAGATATAGATATAGATATAGATATAGATATAGATGATATAGATATAGATATAGATATAGATATAGATATAGATACAGATAGATATAGATTATATAGATATAGATTATATAGATATAGATTATATAGATATAGATTAGATATATACATATGTTATACCATAGGGCACAGTGAACGATTTTGAGAAATAGGTTATGTGTGGGTGCTATGAATGTGGGAATGTGGGTGCTATGTGGGTAATGGCAAAGCATTGTGGAGATCCTAATAGAATAAAAATGTGTGTTTCGGTGGAAGGGATGGTTATAATTTTGGCAGCAATTCATGAAACTATAATTGCCAGGCATCATGATTCAGTCTTACTATCTCTGTGAAGATGACAACTAACTTGGTTGAGGGGATGGCAGACCCAGAGGCCATAGCATCCATATGGTTTTCATGCAAGGTTGATAGTGAACCAGCACTTCCGGTCCCAGTGTCCATTACCACTCCTTACTCTAATCTCTCCTTAATTTCTTCATGTTTCATAGCCTGCAATCTAGTTCTTAATTTTTATTTCCCACTGCTTCTAAGTCTATTAAATCGTGATACATATAAACAGATTAATTAATTTAAATATATTTGATGGAATAAGATGAAGGAAATAAAATAGAAGGTATGAAAAGCTATAGCAGCAGAGAAAAAATACAGAAAACTAAAAGTATGATTTGGAACTAAGCTAGATCTATAGGCAGTGTAAAAAGAAAGTGTTCAAGTATAAAATTTGAATCATCATGTAGACTCAAAGTAACTGGACACACAATTGAGTAAGTTTATTTTGATAACTGTAAAGCTTTGTCATCATTTGTATATATTTCCCTTGATGGCAACCTTCATAAATTCTCTGAAAACATTTATCTCATTACATTGAATGTAAGATGCCAAATATTATAAGAGACACAATTGATATCTGTACCAATAAGCTATGACAAAATGCTACCTTACCAAAGCAATTGTAAAAGACTTTCCCGTTTCAGAGATGATAAAATGTGAGCAAAATGTGCATCTTAGAATTGATGAAATCTAGAAATTGATGGAAACAGACAAGTAACTAAATTTTCAAATACATGGTATTAGACAACTTCCAGAGGACATAAAGTCATGACCTTCCACACTTTAGGAGAAATAATTTAAAAAATAAAATTCACTGAAACTGCTTGGCCAGTATTCTGCAAGATGTTTCTGAAGCCTTAAGAGTGTTAATTTACTTCAAAACTCACGATGAAGTAAATTAACTGCCAAGTGAGATGTTAACTTGTAGCAGACTGATAAATTGCAAATTATTTTTGTCTGGGATGCAAATTAATTCTCTTCAGAACGAAAGAAAAATCCCAAATGCTGCAGTTTTATCACCCTATAGGACATTCACCAGTTTGTATCTAACTTTGCAATCTTATTCCAGTATTCATTCTTTTGTTAAAGCTATTACACCATTTCATGTAATACTGGTTTGGTGGTAATGAACTCCTTTAGATTTTTCTTGTTTGTGAAGCTCTTTATCTGACCTTCAATTCTAAAGAAGAAGAGATAAAATATGAACAATCAGCAACATTATCTATATCTATTGCTATAGCTATATCTATATCTGTATCTGAATCTATATCTATATATCTATATATATCGCAACTGACTATAAAAAATCAAAATAAGTGAACAAGAAATCTAATGAACAAAATAAACTGGTAAGTAAAATAGAACCAGAGGCATGGAAGCATGGAACAGATTGATGAATCTCAGCGGGAAGGGGGAAGGTGGGTGGGAAGAGATTAACCAAAGATCTTGCCTATGGGCACAGACAGTAGGGTCATAAAGGCATGAGGTAAGGTGGGAAGCCGGTGGTAGGGGCAATGGGGGAAAGAAGGGGATATCTGTAACACTCTCAACAATAAAGACTTTTAAAAAAGAGAGATATTATACAAGACACTTGTTAAAAACAACAAGAAGGCCGAAACTGGTTTGTCTCAGTGGATAGAGCATCGGCCTGGGGACTCAAGGGCCCCAGGTTTGATTCCGGTCAAGGGCATGTGCATTGGTTGTGGGCACATCACCAGTGGGTGGTGTGCAGGAGGCGGCTGGTCAATGCTTCTCTCTCATCGATGTTTCTAGCTCTCTATCTCTCTCCTTCCTCTCTGTAAATAAATAAATAAAATATATAAAAAACAACAAGAAGACTTTTTGAAGACTAATTCAATAGAGGCGAGAAGATTAAACTCAATTTAGTTGAAATAAAGGGGGAGATAACCTTTGATGCTACCAACTAAGCTATGGAAGGGTGTAATAACTATGTATGGTGTCAGAAGGGTACTATACACATCATTGTGATCACTTTATAAGATATAAATATCCAATCACTATGTTGTACACCTGAAATTAACATAATATTGTATTTTAACTGTAATTGAAAATAAAAATATATTATAAATCAGAAAAGCAACAGGGTTTTAAAGCATTGAAGTAAGCTAGTGGACAAGTACTGGAAAACATTAAGGGGAAGGTTGGTCAATGAGTTAAATCATTTGTGTTTGCTGAATGGCACTTACAGAAAGGTAGACTCAGACTCTGCCAGAGAAATAGGGAGGCAGGGTGCTGTGTTTCTCTGGGATTACATTTCAGAGGGGTATCTCTCTCGTGCTGGTGCTGGAGAAAGACATTTCTGGATTGATGATTTACACCTCAAAGAGGCAGAGCAAGAATTTGGTTTGGCTCAGTGGATAGAGCATCAGCTTGAGGACTGAAAGGTCCTAGGTTCGATTCTGGTCAAGGGCAAGTACCTTGGTTGCAGGCACATCCCCAGTAGGGGGTGTGCAGGAGACAGCTGATCAATGATTCTCTCTCATCAATGTTTCTAACTCTCTATCCCTCTCTCTTTCTCTCTGTAAAAAAATCAATAAAATATATATTTGAAAAGAAAAAAAAGAATGTACAATAGCAAAGATTTAAAAATTTTTTATTGATTTCAGAGAGGAAGTGAGAGAGAGAGAGAGAGAGAGAGAGAGAGAGAGAGAGAATCATTGATGATAAGAGAGAATCATTGATCTGCTGCCTCCTGCATGCCCCACACTGGGAATCATGCCTGAAACTCAGGCATGCGCCCTGACCAGGGATTGAAGTGTGACCTCCCAGGTTCATAGGTGGAGACGCAACCACTGAGCCATGCCAGCTGGGCTACAATAGCAAGTTTTCAAAAGTAGCTCCTCTAAGGAAGTTTTGAGGAAAGGGAAGGTGGTAATCAGGAAGAAACCCGTCTAAAATTTTGTCAAGCTAAGGGAAATGTTAAGACCCTCTTGGTCACTTTCACTGATTATATATACCAGTCTCTGGCATTCTTCTAGAGCCAAATTTGTAGTCCTTCTGTTCTCTGTATACCTTTGACATGTGTTCATTGCCTTTTTGTATGAGGTTAATGTTTCTTCCATTTTTGAAAATTGTATTGTGACATCTTTTGTCCTATAACACTTGATAGAATAAGTACAAATCAATGGCACTGAATCCAGGAAACAAAGCAAAGCAAAATAGCAACAAAAAGACACATTAAAACACGGATTTAGAAAAGGCAAAATAATCATTTCTGGAATGTGACTAATGAGACAGCATGGGGAAGGCTAATGGAGTAAGGAGAAGAATAAATGGAAATAATTGTCTTTGGAATGTGAACATTAACATAATGGAGAGCAATGAATAAGAAGCATGACAATGGTAAGTATTTTATTTCATTGTCCCAAGAGGCACTCAGTTGAGAAATCACACCACAAAAAACATTTCAAATTATAAGAAATGTGATAACAATACAATGAGAGAGCTCAGAAGAATCAGAGAATAAACAATTTATTGCCACCTCTTAAGTAGTTTATAATCCTCTTCCTAAATGTTCTTTGTCAATTCAAAAGTTAACTTGAATTCTGACTCACTCATAAATGAAGCTTGCATCATTTATTTCTGTGTTGCCAAGAGAAATATTTATCTTGATCTACTTAAATCCTTCCAGGCATTCCTATTTATTTAAATTTATAAAAGTTTGTATTTTTATGTTACTCTAAGTTTATTTTTCCATTGTCTGAGAAATGAACTGAAAAATCTCATTTCCATTTCCTAAATTACTATTTCCCCCATCAACTCTCTAAGACTATCCAAGTGATTGGAGTAAAATGGGGTATGGCAAATTGCCTTCTAGAGGAATTCTTTATAATTAGAAATTGCCAAAAGTAGAGATCAAAGCAGTATATAATGGTTTTAAAACTAGCTTATGAATGCTCTTGCATATTTTTGCTTTGACTACTTTTATCTTATAATTATTTTTACCAAGTCCCAAGTGTAAAAGACTTTTTGTACATAATAGTCACTCAATAAATGAAGAGTACATTTTGTTTTTAAATCTGCTTCATTTACAAACTAGATGTAATCAACATGGATCAAGCAGTAAAGAATATGGCAGAATTAAATTATCCTTTGTGGTCTAAAAATTCCCATAATCAAATGATCTCAGGACTTTCCCAATATTATTCTCAAGAATAGTAGTATCTTTGGGTCAATACAATTAGCATTATCCAATAGAAGTTTATGTAATGAAGGGAATATTCTCTATGAGTTCTGTCCAATACATTAGCCAATAGCCACATATAGCTATTAAACACTTGAGATGTGGCTACTAAAACTGAATAACTGATTTCTAATTTTGTTTTATATAACTTAATTAAAATAGCCATATGATGCCAGGGGATACCATACTGCACAACAAAATGTTCTTTAAGATGTCCATTCATAATAAAGAAAAATGTTTATTTTTTTTGTTTTTTTATTTAAAAAAACAATACTTTGCTTAGCCTCATATTTACCAAATTTAGTTAAGCTACAAATACTTCTTTTAAACTGAGTAAAACATTAGGACACTGCTTTTTATCAGCAACAATAAAAGTAATAGGTGTTGCCGAAACTGGTTTGGCTCAGTGGTAGAGCATTGGTCTGAGGACTGAAAGGTCCCGGGTTCAATTCCGGTCAAGGGCATGTACATTGGTTGCGGGCACATCCTTAGTAGGGGGTGTGCAAGAGGCAGCTGGTCGATGTTTCTCTCTCATTGACGTTTCTGGCTCTCTATATCTCTCCCTTCCTCTCTGTAAAATATCAATAAAAAATATATATTTAAAAAAAGTAAGGTGTTTAGGGCAATTTACTCATTATTCCCTAATAGAGGCCCAGTTCAGAGTTTCATACACTAGTGGAATGCTTCGGCCTGGCTTGTACCCTCTTGCAATCTGGGACCCCTTAGGGGATGTCAAATAGCCAATTTTGCCCCAATGCCCACAGGCCCAATCCAGGCAGGAGGGAGCCCAATCCTGTGCATTAAGCGTCTGTCCCCTGGTGCTCAATGCGCATCATAGTGACTGGTCAGCTGGTCATTTGGTGATATATATATATATATATACACACACACACACATTAATATACATTATTGATTTTCTACAGAGAGGAAGGGAGAGAGAAGAGAATTAGAAACATTGGTAAGAGGTAAGAAAGAAACATCAACCAGCTGCCTCCTGCACACCCCCTACTGGAGATGTACCCACAAACAAAGTACATGCCCATGACCGGAATTGAACCTGGGACCTTTCAGTCCACAGGCTGACTCTCTATCCACTGAGCCAAACTGGTTTCGGCTATATAGATTATATTTATTCATTCATTTGCATAGTCACTCAACTAGCACCTATTGAGCTATATACTGAGGACTATGGAGATACAATCTCATTCATTCATTAAGCTCTCCTAATGGGAAAGGCAGATTAGTAAAGAATTAACTACATGCAATCTGATATGTTTCAGCACAGAGGGCTATGGGAATACAGAGCAGGGCACATAGTCAAGATTTGCCATGAAGGAACTTCTCAGAGGGAGACTGGAAAGCAAGTGAGATATCATCTAGTGAGAAAGAGGGCCCTTCCTGAGTCTAGACCTTGAAGATTAAACTATCCGGATGACAACCTCTTTGAGGTTACTCGGTTGTAAAATGAGGATACCAGTGGTAAGTTTTTATTAGTGTTGTTTTTAGAATTCAGTGAAATAATATGTTTAAAATCCATAGTAGTATGCCTGTCACTTAATAAAAGTATAACTGTAAAATATCTTTTTTGATTCAACTATTCTCAGTGTAGCATTCATTATTATATCTATTCATTCTAAAACATTCACAAAAACTGATATCAAGTGTGCTTTGCTATGCATTAAAGGCACAAGAGATAAAAGGGCCATACACTCAGATAACTTCTACACTTGTACACATGTTACGCTGTGACATGGAGAGTGCTCTGTGAAAAATAGGAATGGCATGATAAGATAGCCCAAGAGATTTAGAAATGACTTAATGAAGTTTATGTTTGACCTGAGCCTTGAGAAATAAGCAGTAATTCACGACCCCAGCCAAGAGTGAGATCAGTCCAGGCGAAAGGAAAAGTATATACAAAGTCTAGGAGCTATTAATTATATGCTGTGTTCCATATATAAGGACAAAGTGTGATTCTAGACAAAGGTCCAGATGGAAAAGCAGGAGATGAGTCAGACTAAGAACAGTAAAATAATAATATAATTTTATATATAATAACACTAATCTGGTTTTTAATAAACATAGTCCATTCCAACCAGAGAGGTAATGGTTTTTATGTCAACATACAAAATTAGGCTTCTATTTACGTGGTCTTGGTGGTTATCAAATATGTTTGTACCTGAAAGTCACATGAATAGACTACTATAATTGTCCAGATACTGCTAAAACCTCTCAGAGATTCTGATTTTATTGGCCTGCATAGATCCTAGGAATCTACATTTTAAAATGTTTTTGTGTTTGTTTTAAGCTCCCTTATAAATTCTAACTTTTAGGCAGGACAGAAAGTTCCCTGTAATAAAGAATCACAAACCAAGACCGATATTAAGAAGCCCCATGTTGTTTTGGGTGTTGAAATAACAGCCTTAAGATCCACGTGCATTCTTCTGGAAACAAGGATTCAAAAGAAATTTTCTATTAGAGCCATTCCATGATAACCCATTTTAGGACGTAAGTCTAATAGTATTGAGAAGATGTGTTGGGACAAAGTGAGTTTTCAGTCATTCCTGCTTATCTGGAGCTTTGTTTCAAAGAAGAAACAAAGAGGCTGTTCACGATTTTCTAGCAATATTGGCCAAGGTAGTAGACAAGAAATGAGGTGGACTTATAAGAAGTATGTAATGTTGAGATAAACTAAGGTGTTGGCATAAAAAAGAGAAAGTGCCAAGAGCTCAGTCAAAGAGCCCAGCTGGCATGACACAGTGATTGAGTGTCGCCCTATGAAGCGGAGGTCACAGTTTGATTCTGGTCATGGCATATGCCTGGGTTATGGGCTAGATCCCCAGTGAGGGGAATGAAAGAGGCAGCTGATCAATAGTTCTCTCTTCATTGATATTTCTCTCCCTCTCCCTCTCCCCTTTTCTTTTCCTTTCCTTTCTGAGATCAATAATTTTTTTAAAGAGGTCATTCAATGAAAAATTTAACTATTGTAGTTATAGGGGGAGAAATAGTAGATACCGGGATGGAGATGAAGATAGCCAGTTTGAAGGAGTTGAGTGTAAGTGGCTTCCACTCACTTGGCTACTTCCCTAAGCATTACTTTGCTCCAGCACCAGGCACAACTATGTAGTACCTCACTTCTCTTGCTGAAATTCTTTACCTGCCTTCTTTCTGTTCTCCTTTGTGGAGCACTCTGGTGCCCCGTGGCCATTCACTGACTGCTTTCTCAGTTCAAAAATATCTTGTCTACTCTTCTACATAAATGTTGGTTTTTAACTAGAATAGATCTCATCTTATACTAGAGGCCCTGTGCATGAAATTTGTGCATGGATGCGGTCCCTAGGACTGGTCAACGATTGAAGCATAAATGTCTGGAATGGGAAGGCAGGTCCAAGCTGACCTCTGGGCCCTGAGCAGCACCCCCTTCTGCCAGAGTCCCCACACAGAGATGCACTGAGCACAGCCATACTCCATGGGATGGAGCAAAGCATGGGCCTCTGCACCACCCAGCAGTGCTGTGCAGAAGTCAAACTGGGTGGGCACTGCACTCTCTCCCAGCAGGCCTTGCAGACTGGCTGCTGTGTAAATCCATAGATAGCCTGACCAGGCCCCTGAGGTCCCACTGGCTGCGGCCCAGGTCACCCACAAGAGGCTATGCAGGTGCAGGACAGGCTCTTTGTGGCTTCCCGGCACCTGTGTGCAAAGGCTTCCCTGGCATGCAGCTCCTGGCATCATGGGGGAGGGTAGGAGGAGGAGTGAGAGCGAGTTCAGAGATCATCCTGCATTCTCACTGCATCTCCATCCCTGTCACCCCTGCACTCAGGTAGCTGACAAGAGGCTGAAGTCATCCACCCATCCACCGCCAGAGGTTGGTCACTGCCACCAACCCCCAGTTCCCTGTTCCAGCCAAGGGCCCTGCCTCAATCAGTCAGGGCTGGGCCACCTACCTGGTTTCTTCAGCACCTGGGAGCGGGGCAGTTGCCCAGCCCAGCTCTGCTGCTAGTCACTATCTGCCACCCGCTCACCTGCTCCAGGATCCCACCTTGATCCATTCTTGTGGGGGCCCATGTGGGCTGGCAGCGCCATGTTGCCAGTGGTCACCTTTTTCCACGTTGCCCCCTGGTGGCCAGTGCACATCATAGCAAGTGGTCAAAATCCTGGTCCAACTGCTGGTCAAACAATTTGCATATTAGGCTTTTATTATATAGGATTTGAATTGAAAAATGTGTTATAGTGAGCATCCCAGAGCCGCAGGAATGACTATCCATGAACCACCTCTGAAGAACATGCAAAAGGTCAAATGTGGTCAATTGCCTTGTTGACCTCAATGTCAGGGACATTTCCTTCCTGCTCCGTGCCAAAGTGTCTGGGACACATAATTAACAATGAAAATTAAAGGCAGATAGCCATTGTATTTAATTTGTGATTTTGAGTTATGAAGTGAGGATAATAACTAAGCATATCAACAATTTTTTTTCCTGTGGGACTATATCATAATTCTAGATCTCCAGGTCTTCCCCAAATATTAGAGATCTTGTGTCATCATTGCTGAAACCCTGACTCCAAGTTTAGGAGAAGGAAAACATAGCTGCCAGCTTTTAAAAAATATATATTTTATTGATATTTTACAGAGAGGAAGGGAGAGAGATAGAGAGCTAGAAACCTCGATGAGAGAGAAATATCAACCAGCTGCCTCTTGCACACCCCCTACCGGGGATGTGCCTGCAACCAAGGTACATGCCCTTGACCGGAATCGAACACGGGACCTTTCAGTCCAAAGACCAACACTCTACCACTGAGCTAAACCGGTTTTGGCTGGCTGCCAGCTTTTTACTGATACCAAGAAACATACAAGATAATATGTAAGGTGACTGTGAAAACTGTAGGATCAACATGGCAATGGAATCAAGTTTATATGTTTTTTCTCTCTTAAACATCAGGGAACTGATGTGTTCTAGTAATTCATCTTG
Source organism: Vespertilio murinus (assembly GCA_963924515.1). Lineage (NCBI taxonomy): Eukaryota > Metazoa > Chordata > Mammalia > Chiroptera > Vespertilionidae > Vespertilio > Vespertilio murinus. Next base: position 16,474,721 of record OZ004710.1, read on the forward strand.
AACATTAACCAACTTTGCTTTTTTAAATGTTCATCAGAGGTACTTAGTTCATGAATACTGTCATTTTTATAATTTTATTTTGAAGAACATTGTTCATAGATAATTATTTGTTGGAAGCATTACTGTACATAATGGCTTATTCAGAATAGAACCTACCAATGCACCACAAAAGGATAAAAATAGTTGTAGCTGTGACAGAAATTTAAATCCAAAAGGAAAACCTTAAGAAGCTTCATAAAATTTACCAAAATTTATGCTTTTGATTCCATGTTATGTATTTGCGGACTTGTTTCATTTCCTGGGAAAACAGTCGTGAATATTTAAGTAAAAGGAGACATGCTTGCACATTAAATACAATATGTCTTCTAGGAAAGTTGAGAAATCTTTCAACCTTAACAGCATTCACATTTATGTGCATGTGTGTGTGCATGTGTGAATTTATTCAATAATGGAGACACTGCTTTCCATTTGCATGATATTTTAATTTTTTCAATGCATTTTTAATGTTTTCTGTTTTTATCCCCCCCAAAAAAATCCTTTAAGGTAACAGCAGTATATACAGTACCCTTAATGAATCCCTTTGACATGCAGAAAGCAAGCTCAGGAGTAATCTCAAACTATCTCCATTTTAGTAATGAGAAAATGAGGCTCTAACAGGGTTCGTGACCTAGCAACCAGCAAACAGCTATTTGAGATAGAACTGATACTCAAACTAAGTCTTGTTAAACTAGCACAGTGCTGGATTTGTAGAATGTGTTCAATAACTGTCTGAACTTTAATATGTGTTTTGTATAGAAATCAGCTTATAGCCACCACAAGGAGTTTTGGCTTTATTTTTAAAAAGTGTAGACTATTATTTCCTAGGAGAGATTTTCTTTATAGCTGAATATTATTAAAAAAAGAGATCACTTAACTAATTTGAACCATATTGATATTTCGCTGATATGGGAAAGCACATGCTAATATAGAATTAAAGAACCAGGGATCCTTCATGTTGTGGATTATTAAGAAAGAAACAAAACATTTTTAAATATATTTTTATTGATTTTTTACAGAGAGGAAGAGAGAGGGATTGAGAGTTAGAAACATAGATGAGAGAGAAACATCGACCAGCTGCCTCCTGCACACCCCCTACTGGGGATGTGCCCGCAACCAAGGTACATGCCCTTGACCGGAATCGAACCCAGGACCTTTCAGTCCGCAGACCAACGCTCTATCCACTGAGCCACACCGGTTTGGCGAAACAAAACATTTTAATGCAAAACTTCTCCATGAATTTAACGGGATATTTTCCCTTTGCTTCTAGTAGTATAATTCTGTCTGTTTGTAATAATTATTGATGGCCATAAAATTATAGGAGATTATTGCAAAATAGCAGCAATGACCTAAGTATGCATAGAGTTCAATGTTTTATTTCACAGAAAGACGCCTGTGAAACGTGTATAACCAATTGGCAGGCTGAAAGAATAACCTTATGTAAATGCAGAATGTAATTACCATTTTCACAAATTTGGTACATGTTGGAAATGTCATTTCAATCAGGGTTAATCATAATATGACAGGAGTAACTGTGGTACCATAGGTGATAATGTTATGCTGCTCACTTTTTCTAAATTTGGTGACAAAATATGCAAAGATAAAATTTTTAAAGAGCCACCAGAACACAACCAAGATATTTCCCACTGTTAAAAATACTTGCAGGGAAATATTCATCAGTATAGAGCACTGGTCGGCAAACTCATTAGTCAACAGAGCCAAATATCAACAGTACAATGATTGCAATTTCTTTTGAGAGCCAAAACAGACTTCTGCGCATGGGCCACGAAGTTTCAATCACACTGTACATTTCAATCGCACCTATATTTTGTGATATTTTGTGGAAGAGCCACACTCAAGGGACCAAGGAGCCATATGTGGCTCGTGAGCCACAGTTTGCCGGCCACCGGTATAAAGCAAATATAAAGTATATTTTGATAACTGAATTGTTTTTAGATTAATCCCTGCTTAGAACTTTTGGTGTCTTTTAAGGCAGAAGAAAAAGAACAACTATCAACTCTTAATTGATGTTAAAATATTTTGTTGCATTTATATATATATATATATAAATTTAAACATAAGTTTTGTAAATGTTACCTTTTTCATTATTTCAACAAGTATGCTTATTTTAATGGGTCACATACTTAAAAACAACACATTATGAATTTCAACATAAAGCTCAGTGGGTGTTTCCATTCACCACATCACGAAGTTGAAATGAATGTCATTTTGGTGCCATCTTATTTTTGGCTCCTGATGAAAAAAACAGGCTAATGGAATCATTCTTAGTTTCATTAATGATTTTAATGGTTCTCACAAAGTTCATGACATTTTTAAATTGTAATCAATTTAACATTAATTTTCTAATGCACTTGTCTAGATACTAGTGAGGGGAAAAGGGTTCTTAAAAGTATTATATCCCCCGGGAAGTTTCAGTGAATATTGATAAATGAGTGTGTATAGCTCCAGGACTGGGGACAACAGGGAGTGAGTGTAGGAGAGGGTGTGTGTAAAGAAGAAAGGAATAGGCATTTGTAGTTTTGGTGTTGAGTACAGAGTCAAGTTGCATTTATACATTTACTACCTGGAGTGTGGGGACCTTAAGCTGTTCTAAGGCTGAAAATCTTAAACGTATTTTAAGGTCCCAAGGAATTCAGAGATTACCACAAATGTCCTGAAACTGGATGTAAATTTTTATTTTATATTAACATGTCATTTTTTTTACGGAGAAAGGACAGACAACTTTTATTAGCTTTTCCTGGACATATAAGACCAATAGATTCTGGACCACTGCTCTCTATATTAATTATATTCAGGTCCTATTGGAAAAAGACAGGAAGAAAATATCATAAGTATCTCAATCAATGAATTCACTTTGGTTTATACAACAAATTACATAAAATAATCATAACCAAAATGTAATGTGAGATAGCATTAAGAGATTATGTACTTTGATTACATTTTATATTAAAACATAGATTTGAGCATGTTTAAGCTTCATGTCATAGTAAGAGGAAATTGGTATGATCTATTTTATGTTGAGATACAATACACATTATATATCTAAATGCAAGAGTACAGAGAGAGAGTTCTGCCTGCAGACAGGAATAGAATGTCTTCTGAGAAGTGGTTTGAGAGGTTTGAAAGAAATACCATGAAATGGCTTACATGTTGTGTCCGGAGAGGGCCATATGGAAGAGCTTTACCTCTTGCTAGATCACTTTGAAGCAGTTTACCATTGTTAAAAGGAAACAAATATTTACTTTAAATAAATGTGCCTGTTACAGTAAAATAAATCGGTGGATATTTGCAAACACAGATACAGCAGAAGCTGCAATTCATTATAATTACTACTTGTCATGATGTCATGAAGGTTCATGGAATAAGTATTGATGTCAATTAGAGGACAGGCTTTTGCCTGAGAGAAGGACCAAATCAAAACAAAGGCATACATTGAAATACAGATAATTGCAAATCAATTATAATCATTCATCATTAAATAAATGGCTTTTTTATTAATGTTCTAACCTTTAAAAATTGTTTTCTGAACAATAGTACCTATTGTGAAAGCTAACTTTTATAATAATAAAATCTATATTTGAGGGGGAAACCCTTTAATTTTCCAATTATATTATGAAATGAAATAAAATACATAATGAGTCTACATAGGAAAAATAAACAGAAGCTCACTTCATGGAGTTGCTCTCTCTTGGTGTTTATTAATTGTAGTCTTAGGTAGTGATAAGTGCTATTTGCCAATGTTTTACTTGTCTGAGCTCAGTTCTCTTTAATATTCTTATGAATATTAAATTCCAGAGGTAGAGTATTTTCCTCAAGACCCCTGTTTCATCCTCCTTCCTCCTTCTCCTCTTCTCTCAGCTGATATCCTGCTGATAAATGTTAAAATACTTGGGACCATCAGTTATAAATGTCCTTGCCTTACCTATATCTTAATTTATATTCATGACCACAAGCAACATCATGGTTTTTCCCTGTCTGAGGGATAGGGGTCTTATCTTCCACTTGATAGATAATTATTTCACTTGTGTCCACCAGCATGTTAGGCCTCACCACCCTGAAGGCCCCTGATTGTATCTATTCCTTTTCTCTTCCACCTCTATGGCTCTCTTAATTTTTCCTTCTCTGTCATGGAAATATCCTTTTATTGTATCTTCTTTTCTGAGCCAAACTTGTCAAGGGAATAATCTCAGGTCTCCACAGTCTAATCTCCCATTTCCTTCAGTCCACTGCAATGCAGCCTCTACCCCTCACTGGGCAAAAACTATTACAGTTATTTTTATGATAAATGATGACTTAAGTTTTGTTAAATCTAGTAAATATATACTAGTTATTCATTACAAGGTTTCTCTTCTGCACTTGGCACTGTTGATTCCTCTGTCCTAGGAAATCTCAACACACTTGCCTCCTATGACACCATCCTCTGTTGTAATTCCTCTGGGAGCCCTTTGTCAGTGTTCTGCAAGGGCTCAATTCTCTTTCCCCACTCACCTTTTAGGTACAGGTGCCACCATGCCTCCACCCCAGTTCCTTTACTCTTCTCACTCTGCACATCCCCCTGGTGTCCCCATGCTTTCTCCCACACTTTGCTTGTCAATCTGCTATTTCTATGTAGTGGTCCCACACTCATACAGAACTCACCCTGTCTAAACGTATACTGAGTTTGAGTCTTTCTCACTCTTTGCATAGCCTTCCAACGGTCACCTAGATTAGAAACAAGGGAGTCATCTTTGTTCCCCTACATCCTCACTTTCCCATTTAATTACTCACCAAGCCTTATACATTTTACCAACTAAGTACTTTCTGTTCCATCTTTTTTCTTTCATTCTTGTACCACACTCTGGTTCAAATGTGTTCTATTTCTTTTCTGATCTACAATAGCTCTCAGAGTTACACATAAATAAACTTGACACACATACTCTCATTTACAAAAGGATACCATTTATGGATTTTGAAGCATGTCAGACATTTTTAAGTACCTATAAAATTAGTTTATTTTTTCTAAGTTCTTATATGGTTTACATGAAAATTCTACATCACCGGTTTATACATGTGTGGCTGATATGTTATGCAATTCATTTCATAGTATAATTTGGTACTATATTAAATGCATAAACTTTGCTCTTCTGCATTTTAAAAACTATGGAAAGATTTAATTTCTTGCAATTAGACATGCTGTGCTTTGTATTCACATGTTATATTTAAGTCTGTATGTAATATATTTTAAATATTTCTGGATTATCCTTTCTCTTTTTCACATAGCTGCAGATTTTTCTCCATTTTGATAGGCACATTAATTTATTGATATTATGGTCACTATGTAGATCTCTGAAATATTTTATGTATATAATTAAAGCGGATAAATCTATGAGTTTATGGGAGAGGGACAAACATAGATTTATAGTTGTTTGTAAGGAAAATAATACAATAATACATATACAGTCAGTCCTCAGGTTACATCAGACTCGACATACATCATTTTATGGTTATGTTGCCATCTCTCATTTATTTATTTAAAAAAAGTTCCATCATTTTGAGGTATGTACATATGTGCTTTATGTTTTTTATTTATTTACCACCAGTAATGGTCAAGAATTGTTATCTTTCTTTTATTATTATTATTTTTTACTGTTTTACTTCATTACTGCTGTGTATATGCACCATGTGAGTGATGTAGGTGCTTATGTAGGTGGGTTTAAACTTACAGCAAAAATTGCATTATATTGCGCCATAGGAATGAAAGTCTGGCATAACCTGAGAACATACTGTGTGTGTGTGTGTGTGTGTGTGTGTGTGTGTGTGTGTGTGTGTGTGTAAAGCCCTACAACCATTACGGTGGAGTGACCAGAATGACCAGAACAACCTGTCGCTATGATGCACACTGACCACCAGGGGTAGATGCTCAATGCAGGAGCTGCCTCCTGGTGGTCAGTGTGCTCCCACTGCAGGGGGGCTGTTCATCCAGAAGCCAGGCTCACAGCTGGCAGGCACAGCAGCAGTGGCGAGAGCCTCTCCTGTCTTCCTGGCGGCACTAAGGAGCAATGAGCCAAGCAGTGAGGAGGAAGCAGGCGGGCCGTAGGTAGCTGCAAGTCAAGCAGTAAGGAGCAAGCTGGTGGATAGTAAAGAGTGAGCAGGTGAGCAGTTAGGAGCAAGCAGAGCAGGCAGGTGGTTAGGACTGAGCAGGTGGGTGGTTAGGAGCGAGGGGTCCCAGAATGCAAGAGGGTTCAGGCCAGGCTGGGGGACCCCCTCACCACCAGGCATGAATTTCTTGCATTGGACCTCTGGTCCTATCTAATAAAAGAGTAATATACAAATTAACTATGACTCCGCTATACCCACAAACCACGCCCATCAGCCAATTAGGAGCAAATATGAAAATAAATCCAACCATGATGGCTACAGCCACAGAGAGCAGGAGGGAGGCTTGGGCTTCCCGTTAATGGAGGAAGCCAAGCTTTCCGCCTGCCCTTGCAAGCCTAGCCCTCCACTCAAGGCTATAAAGTTTCAATGATAGAAGATAGATAAATCCAAACAGAAATGACAGCAGCCAGGGAGCTGAAAGGAGCAGGAGGCTAGGGTTTCCCCTGCAATGGAGGAAGCCAAGCTTTCTGCACACCCTTGCCAGCCCAGGCATCCTCTTAAGACTACAAAGTTTTAATTATAGAAGATATATTAATCCCAACAGAAAAGGCTGCCACCGAAGAGCAAGCTTGGCTCTGCTCCAGGCTACAAAGTTACAATTATAGAAGATAAATAAACCCTTGATATCTGGGCCTCTGCTTGGGTCGCCAGGGAGCGTGGCTGGCCTGCAAACTACCACAGGCCCCTTTCCCAGACTGCCCCATGCCCCAAGAGAAACACCACCCTCATCCAGGACATCCTTTAGGTTAATCCAGCTGGCCCCCACCCATGCACCAGGCCTCTATCATGTGTAATAAAAGAGTAATATGCATATTGACCATCACCCCAACACACAAGATGGCTACCCCCATGTGGTCAAATATCCTGACCCCATGTGAACACAATATGGCCACCACAGGATGGCCAGTAAGGGAGGGCAGCTGGGAGAGACCAGGCCTGCAGGGGAGAGCAGTTGGGGGGATCAGGCCTACAGGGGAGGGCAGTTATGGGCAAACAGGCTGGCAGGGAAGCAGTTATACATTAATCAGGCTGGCAGGGGAGTGTTAGAGGATGATCAGGCTGGCAGGCAGAAACATTAGGGGCAATCAGGAAGGCAGGGAGACGAGCAATTGGGAGCCAGCAGTCCTGAATTGTGAGAGGGATGTTCGACTGCCTGGTGGGATCGGGCCTAAATAGGCAGACAGACATCCCTCGAGGAGTCCTAGATTGGAGAGGGTGTAGGATGGGCTGAGGGACATCCTTCCCCCTCTCCATGCACGAATTTTGTGCACTGGGCCTATAGTTATTAAATAATTATACAAGAATAAACTCTATATTTTGAATACTGTAAACCTATATTTGTCCCACCCTTTATGTGTCAGTTACCCAGCTGATCCTTTCCAGGAGAAGAATGAGCATTATTAATCATGTTTGTACTCTTAGCACTTATCATGCAGTCTGTCACATAGTAAGCATTAGATAAACATTTTTTTAAATTAAAGATGCTATCAAAGGTCACCCAGAAATATTAATTCCAGAGGAAAGATGAAAGTTTTTTACATTTCCATTTGTTCACAACCCTCGTTCTTTCTTATGCAATTATTTAAAATAAATTGGCAAGAATTGCTACTGTCTTTTTCTCAAATTTGCTTTGATTTCTAAACTTCATTCTTTTATTTTTCCATTTATATGCTTTTTACTTGAAATTTGTAAAAATTAGACACCATATATAATTAGACACTATTTCTGCTGGTTGTTATAGTTCACAGGGAACTATTCCTATCATTGTACTCTTAGTCATTTAAAAACTATTTGTCTACTTATTTTTATGTAGAAATATTAGTACAATATTTTGTTGAAAACTTTTTATGTGTAGTTACATAGAAACACCTAACTGCTTCTGCCTGCCAGCCTGATCACCCCCTAACCACTCCCATGCCAGTGTGATTGAACCTGTTTGCCCCCAACTTCCCTCCTCTACTGTTTTTGTCACCCCTAACTGCCCTCCCCTGTTGGCCATCTTGTTGTGGCCATCTTGTGCACACATGGGGGCAGGATCGTTGACCACATGGGGGCAGTCATATTGTGTGTTGCAGTGATGGTCAATCTGCATATTACTCTTTTATTAGATAGGATAGAGGCCTGGTGCATGGGTGGGGACCAGCTGGCTTGCCCTGAAGGGTCTCCCGGATCAGGGTGGGGATTCCCTTGGGGTGTGGGTCAGCTTGAGCAATGGACCTGTGGTAGTTTGCAGGCCAACCACGCCCCCTGGCAACCCAAATGGAGGCCCTGGTATCTGGAATTTATTTACCTTCTACAATTGAAATTTTGTAGCTTAGAGCAGAACCAAGAATTCTGCTTGCTCTATGGCTATTGCCATTTCTGTTTGGATTTGTTTACCTTCTGTAATTGAAACTTTGTAGTCTTGAGTAGAGGCCTAGCCCAGCTAGGGCAGGTGGAAAGCTTGGATTCTTTTGTTGCTTGGGAAACCCAAGCCTCCCTCCTGGTCTCTGTCACTGCAGCCATGTTGGTTGGGGTTAATTTGCATACTCACTCTGATTGGCTGGTTGATCATTGTCAGGAGGTCAAGGTTAGATTACCAGTCAGGTCAGGGCACAGGCCCGCATTGTAGGCTTGATCCCTGATATGAGACATGCAGGAGGCAGTCAGCCAATCAATGATTCTGTCTTACAATTGATGTTTCTATCTTTCTCTCCCTCTCCCTTCCTCTCTGAAATCAATTTTAAAAACTACTTTTTAAAGGGCAGTGTTTGTTAAAATATTTCATTTTCAAAATTGAGCTATTCTCTATTAAAGTGTATATACGTTTTTGGGAGGAATCCTATTTAATAAAAGAGTAATATGCAAATTGGCCATCACTCCAAGATGGCTGCCCCCATGTGGACACAAGATTGCCAGCCTGGGAGGGCAGTTGGGAGGGATGAGGCTGCAAGGGCAGGCAGTTGGGGACAAGCAGGCTGGCAGGAGAGCAGTTAGGCATCAATCAGGCTGGCAGGGGAGTGGTGAGTGGGTGATCAGGCTGGCAGGCAGAAGTAGTTAGGGGCAATCAAGAAGGTAGGCAGTGAAGCAGTTGGAAGCCAGCAGTCCTGGATTGTGAGAGGGATTCCAGCTTGGAGAGGGTGCAGGCTGGGCTGAGGGACATGCACCCCCATGCACGAATTTTGTGCGCTGGGCCTTTAATATGTATAATCTGAAGCAAGTGCATTTGTGCATTTGAACATATAATGCAATATTTTCATAAGTCTAAAAGTGTTATATTATGGGTTTTGATTCTTTACATTTCCAGGAAGATTTTGTAGATATTATTAAAAGTTTGCTTAGCAAGGTTGTTAAATATTTACTTTTGATTTTAGACAATTGCCTTAAAAGCAAAGCTTGTATTATTCATAAAAATACTGCTTTTTCACACATTTTTTCTGCATTACAACTCTGTGAGAGGCTAATGACAGAAACATAACTCAAAATAGTTCAAAAGATATATATTGACTCAGTAACTTAACACTTCAGTAGTAGCATTGTCACTCTTAAAACTACAGATATAGGTAAACCTAATATTCATCTTGCTTCTCTCCACCCCCCCCCCAGCTTCCTTCTCCCCTTCCTCTGCAGTGACTTCCTGTTTCTGTTTCTTCTTTTTTTTAACTAGTCTTTCTCATGTGTCCCCGTGTTAGCTTAATACTCTGTCAGGCTCTATCCTTCTGTTTACTCAAATGGCCCCTGGCAGCCTAGACATACATGATCCCTAGTACCACCATTTCAGAAAACTCTAGGTTTTTGTATGCCAGGCTTTGATTGCATGCTTTAATCATAAGGCCATGACTGAACCAACTCTAGTGGCCAAGGAGATATAGGACTCTGCTTGACCAGTCTTGGGTCATATGTCTACCACCAAGACCAAGATAAGATTAGCCGACCTGAGACACACAGACTGAGAAATGTGATCTGTTCTGTCTAGTATAGTCTGGACAAATGCAAACAGGTAGACACACACATGTTCTTAAATGTTACATGTTCTGTGCTAATGACCTTGTGAGAATAATTGGACTGCTTTTATAATAGAAGCAGGTTAGCATAATGGGAAGATATAGGGGATAGATGATTTTGACTCCATTTTGGCTGTGTGCTCTCAGGTCAGTTATATAACCTTTCTGAATTTCTATTCCCTCACTATTTACTTGTGATAATGTTCAAGATTGTGATGAAGACTAAATGATTAATTACATTAAGAAGAATGTAATGTAGTACTTAGTACATAGTAGACAGTCACTATACACTATATTAAATGTATCATTGTAAGTCACTCTAACAAAACTACTTTAGGATTCAGAAAAGTGAATTCAGGAGAGGGGAAATGACATTTAATGTGGAAAAGTACCACCTAAACACTTTTTATTAAAATAAAGTTTGTAATTTATGGTTGTTTTAAATATGAAGAATTATTCTAAAGTTAGTGTAGAGAGATCCTGAATAGGACACATCAGCTTTCCCCTATTAGTAACTACTTATATCATCATGAAACATTTATCACAATAAGTCAATACTGATATATTATCATTAATTGAAGTCAATACTTCATTCCTATTTCCTCACTTTTTTTTCTCTAAACTCCTTTTTATGTTCCAAGATCCCATTCAGGATAATACCTTACATTTAATCATCATGCCTCAGGTTCTTCTTGGCTGTGACAGTTTATCGGATATTTCTTGCTTTTTATGACCTTGATAGCTTTGAGGACTACTACTGATCAGGTATTTTGTAGGATAACCTCAGTTGGGATTTGTTGGTGCTTTTGCGCATCAGATATTTCTGGGCCCACTATAAGGCCAATAACTTTTTCATCGCTTCCATTACTATAGCTTTGTCTGTTACCTGTTATGTAGTAGGTGATAAATAAATAATTGTCTGCCAAATGACAAAATGGATGCAATGGCAGAGTCCTCTGGTTAACTACCCAATATTCTTTATCTTCTTCCTTACAAACCAAAGCCTACTTTAAACAATATTTATTTTATTGAGGTTATATTCTTATAAAATGAAAGTATCCACTTGAAAATGAACAATTCAATGCCAGTTAGCACACTCACGGTGCTGCATAACCACCACATCTCATTCCAAAGCATTTCCAAAAGGAAACCCCCATACCCATTAAGTAGTTGATCCCCATTTCCCATCTCCCCAGCTACTAACAACTGCCTATCTGCATTCTGTATTTATATACTTACCATTTCATGATAATTAATATAACTGAATCGATACAACGTGCTAGTTTTCTCTGGCTTCTGTCATCATAATGTTTTTGAGGCTCATCCACATGTAAGCATTTATCAGTACTTTATTAATTCATTACTATTTGTGTAATAAACCTAATTTTAATTGGAATAGCAATGTGCCCAGCATAAAAGAAAACTACATGGTCCAGCTTGCATGACTCAGTGGTTAAGCATCACCCTAGGAACCTGGAGATCACCATTTAATTCCAGGTCAGAGCACATGCCCGGGTTGTAGGCCCCCAGTGTGGGCTTGCAGGAGACAGCCAATCAAGGATTCTGTCTCGTCACTGATGTTTTTCTCTCTCTCCCTCTTCCTTCTTCTCTGAAATCAATTAAAAAGAGAAAACTACATGCCCCTGCTTTCTTTGCTTGAGGGGTGGTTACCTGGCACTGGTCTGGCCAGTGATGTCTAGGAATTCCTGGGCAGGGCTCCCAGGCAATCTCCTTACCCAGAACTGGCTCAGCTGGAAAGCACCCTTTTGGCCCTTTGCCTTCTACCTTCTTCCTGAAACAGCCATTATGGTGAAAGCTATAGATATAAGTAAGGAACATAACATAGGATAATGGAACAGAAAACTGCAAGGAGCCAGCATTTCTGAGGACACCATGTGGCTTCCATACCAGGTCTATAATCTGGACTCTGGATTTCTTTCATGTTAGAGAGAAATGAGTATCCAATGTCCTTAAAAGGATTGATATAACTATATATTTTACTATGCAATATATATATATATATATATATATATATATATATATATATATATAGTTAAAGTTAGTTTCTGACCAACAAGTTTATCATAATTATGAATTGCATCTTGGTAAGAGAATATTCTTTTTCTAGATTATATTCATATATATTCTTCTGACTTTTAATTACATTTATTTGGGTGAGATTGTTTAATGAGATTATAATGGTTTCAAGTATACATTTCTATGATATATTATCTGTATATTTTATTGTGTGTCTACTGCCCAACAGAATTTTCAAATGTCCACTTATAGAATTATTTAAATCAGTTTCACTATTGCCACTCTTAACTTAGGACTATTCCTGATCACCTAATATGGCAGACAGAAAAAGGCTAGAAAGTTATATCTAAAATTTGAGGTTGCTGCCTTGCAAAGTGAGTTAGATATTGATACATTGCTATAGAATCCATCTTAACATATATTGTATAGTCACTTATTTCCAAGACATAAACCCAAAATCTCAAGGGCACTTCTGCAATTCTGGCTAAAAAATGAAGCTCTTTGTATTGTCTGCTGATATACACTTAAGAGAGATAATTTTTGGTATATAATCTATTGATTATTTTATTACAGTATATAATAAATAGCTGCAGAGATAGCAATTTAGCATATTTATTCAGTGTATTAAAAGAAAAAGACTGCATGTGAGACAAATAGGATGTGTACTTGAGTACTATAGAGTAACAAGTGAATGTTGGAACTGTGAAGAGAGATTGAGGTTGAAATAGTAATGAATAATGATGATGCAAAGATGAAAAAGACTGGGATCTGAAGGATATTGAAAAGCCAGTGGTGGTTTTGAGAAGCAAAGTGTAGCTCAACTGGTATGTCTCAGTGTTTGAGCATCGACCCATGAACTTGGAGGTCAGGGTTCAATTCCAGGTCAGAGCACATGGGTTGTGGGCTTGATCCCCAGTGGGGGATAGGGGCAATGCAGCCAATCAGTGATTCTCTTTCATCATTGATGTTTCTATATTTCTCTCCCTTCCTCTCTGGAATCAGTAAGAATATATTTTAAAAGAAGAGAGAGAAGCAAAGTTTAGTTGAAGCAGGTCAACTAAAGTTTAGGAAAAATTTGTGGGTTTTTTTTTTGGGAGGAGGAATATTTTCAATTATATGAAAGAGTTAAACTAATGAGGGGACTGAAACATGGAATATGCTAATATTATAATGTAAACAGTGAATGCATTGACAAGACTTTTTTGAAGTGAAAATAAGTACAATATATTTTAACATGAAATGGAAAAATGTGTACTGATGCACTATAATTATTTTATGACTTACCAATAAATTTTCTGATACAGTGAAGTAATAGAAACATAAACCTGAGGCCCAGAATAAGTAATTTATTTGTAATACATGTTTTATTATTGATAGTATTACAGATATCTCCCATTCCCCCACTTTACCTCCCTTTTCCCAGCTTCCCCCCTCAACCCCACTAGGACTTCACTACCCTATTGTCCTTGTCCATGTCAAATGCATTTATTGAGAACCTACCGTGTGTCTGGACTCTACTAGGCATTAGAGATTAAATTGTGAATTTAAAGATATAGCTTTTGCCCCCATTAATGTTAGGTTCTAGTGGGAAAAACACAATAAAGAGATAAATGAGTATACTACTATGTCTAAGCAGAAAGTAACAGTGTCATATTTTCCTAACTTGAATTCGATGTACAGTAATCCTCCTTTATTGGTGGTGGATATGTTCCGAGATCCCCAGTGGATGCCTGAAACTGCAGATAGTGCCATACATACACTTTATAGCTTCTCGTTGGCATATCCGAATTGCCAGCATTTCTACTCTTTGAGCTTTGGGGCCAATATCAAGTAGAACAGGGATTACTTGAACACAAACACTGTAATACTGGACTGTCAACCTGATAACCAAGATGATTACGAAGAGTGGGACTGCCAAGGGACTAACGGGGGGGGGGCGGGGGGGCATTGGATAGTTTCTGCAAAGTGGTTATGCCAGACAAAGGGAAGATTTGTGTCCAGGGCCGGACATAGCAAGGCATGAAAATTCATCATCCCGTCAGATTTCACCATGCTACACAGAATTGTCCATGATTTGAAACTTATGAATTGTTTAATTCTGGAATTTTTCGTTAAATATTTTCAGATCATGGGTAACCCTTGGTAACTGAAACCACAGAAAGCGAAACTGCAGATAAGAGGGACTCATTTAGCCTTAAGAACTCGGAATAAAATGAAGATAGGTGTGGTTAGAAGAGAGAGGTCAAGAGTGGAACATTTTTGAAGGACAAATCACTCAACAAATGCATTTGCTTCTGGCCATTAGTGATGCACCTTCGCCTTCACTTTCCTCAGTGGCAACAAAGGACGGACATTATCAGAGGAAGCTGTAGAAAAAGGCAGACATACATCACAACGTGAAGACTAATTTATTCTGTTTTCTAATTATGTGTCAGTTTAGCAATTATAAACATGACTTAGAATGTAGACTAGTATCAACTCAGTTGTTTAATTATGCCCACATGCAGCTTAAAATAATGATGGTCATAATGCATTTGTCTTTTAGTTTCATGAAAACATCACTTAAAAAAAGCACAAAGATAGTGAACTATGCAAGGTCAAAGAAGCAGGATAATAGAGTACAATAGCAGGTTCACAGTTGTTTTTGTTGTTTTTTTTTTTTAATCTTTTTTTTTGTTGTTGAAAGTGTTACATATGTCCATTTTTCCCTTAACCCCTTCCAGCCGGCCCCATTCCCCACCCCAGAATGAAGTTTTTTTTAAAAAAATATTATTATTATTATTATTTTATTGGAAAAGAATTTCAAACAGATAGCTACTGAAAACAGCTCCCTTGGACAGTTCATGGTCATTACTTCTAGAGATCTCTCTCATCAGTGCCTCATGGAAATGACAATTTCTAAACTGTCTGCCAATGAGTATTAATTACTTTGGTAATCCAAACAATGCACTGGTTGATTTCCCTCCTGTATTTACCATTAAAAAGGAAAACAGCTTTAACTTTTTTTTTTCTATTAGAAAATACAAGCTCATTGGAAAAATCCAGAAAACAAATAGCCAAATTATTCTTAATGGCTTTCTCCCATTGTGGGATTTCAGGTAATTTTTGCTTTCTTCTATTTTTTTTTCTATATCTTTTCCAAGTGAGCCTGAGTGAATAGGGTGGGTCCCTCTTTTTTGTTGTTCTAGTCCAAGAACCCCCCTTTCCTTGGGGCTACGGTAAATATTTTCTTTTGCTCCCAATAAACCTTTCTAAAACTGAAGCTACATTTTAAATTATGCATATTAACTATTACTCCATAGAACCAAACACATAGTAGAAACTCAAAGTAACTCACTGATTGTATTAAATGCCTAATTTCATGAAAGGTTAAAGTAGGATTATCTTAAAAGAGATATGGTGAAAAGAATTCCATGATGAATTTCAGGAGTAGAAAACACTTTATAAGGTACTAGCCAATTTCATTATATTGTATGGGGAAAATTGATTTGTATTGCTTTGCATCAGAAAATCCTTATCTATATATTTTACGTATATAATATTTAGTTAATTACTACATTTTCCCCAACATAAGTGAGAATCTCTTTTTAATTAGCTTTGTTCTTACCCCACATTAGTCTTACACACACGCACACACACACACACACACACACACACACACACACAGGTCTAGGTGGGAGAACAAGAGAAAATTCTTCATTAGAGACACTTCAAATGCAGGTTAATGCAAATGAACATAATGCCAAATACATTATGAAAATTGAAATATATTAGAATACTTTGCATGAAGGCTTTTTCAGAGCTTTGCTATGCATATGAAATGTTCCATTTTTATGCCTGCATTTTCATTATTCAGTAATATGCATTACTTTCTGTTGTACCCAAATATAAGTAGCAAAGCGGCTCAAAAAGTCTCACTGATCTTGGATTTCACTTAGTCTTTCACAGTTGACCTGATCATTTAATTTCTTCTAGAAAAACTAATTCAATAGAATTGAGTAAAGTAGTTAAAAAATAATTTATCATTGAATTATTCATTTTAGTGAGGTATTTTCCCACATTTATCTATATTTGCATTTGTGGAATCAAATTTTATCATAAATATGAAATATATTTTATTTCCAAAGAGAGGGGTTATGTATTTGTAAAAATAATTTTTATTGATTTCAGAAAGGGAGAGAGATATAAAAATATCAATGATGAGAGAGAATCATTGATTGGTTGCCTCCATCACAAACCCTACTGGGGATTGAGCCTGAAACCCAGGCACATGCCCCTGATAGGAATCGAACCTGGGACCCTTCAGTCTCCATGCCAAAGCTCTATTCACTGAGCCAAACCAGCTAGGGCAGAGGAGAAATTTTAAAAGCCCCTCATCTACTCGCCCATCTATCTAGCTATTCATTATATGTAGACATTTGCCTTAATTCACTTTCTTTAAAAAATACTTGTAAGTTTCATGTATTTTAATTAGACAAGTAAAGCATAATTTCACACCTATTAAAAATAATAAAAACAAAAAAATCAACATTAATGTCTTAGTTTCTTTTTTATTAAAATTTTGGGATGACATTGGTTAATGAAAGTATATAGGTTTCAAGTGTACATTTCTGATACATCATTTGCATATTGCATTATGTGGCTACCACCCAGAGTTAAATCTTCTTCAGTCACAATATATTTGACCCCCTTTAGTCTTTACTATCCCCCAACCTCCTACCTTCCGGTGACCACCTATGAGGTCTGTGTCTATGAGGTTTGGTTTTTCTTGTTAGTTCGTATTTTGCTTTCAGTTTTATATCCAACATATGAGGGAAATCCCAGTTCTTAACTTTTTCTGACTGACGTATTTCACTTAGCATGATTTCCTCAAGGTCTGACCACGCTGATGCAAATGACAGTATTTCTTTCCTTTTTTCTGTTTTTTTCTTCTTCGAATTATATGAGGACGTTTATTTAGAAAGTTACAGAGTTAGCAGGAGTGAGACAGCTGGGCTGTGTAGGCCCAGAAACAAGGTAAGACGCAGAAAATGGGCCTTTGGGGCTTAGGAGAGAGAAAGGCAAATGTAACTTACACCACTTGGGGGGGGTAAAAAAGGGGGTGGTGGTGCTCCTGAGAGGGAGAGTACCGCAAATGGCAGTATTTCATATTTTTTATGGCTGAGTAGTATTCCATTGTCTATATGGACAACATCTTTTTTTTTTAAAAAAAATAAGTTTTATTTATTTTTTTCCCATGGAGAGGAAGAAAGGGATAGAGTGTTAGAAACATCCATGAGAGAGAATCATCGATCAGCTGCCTCTTGCACACCCCCTACTGGGGATGTGCCAGCAACCAAGGTACATGCTCTTGACCAAAATAGAACCTGGGACCTTTCAGTCTGCAGGCCAATGCTCTATTTACTGAGCCAAACCGGTTTCGGCAACTCATTCATTTTAATTTTTAGAGAGATTTGTTGCTCCCTTTACTTATGCATTCATTGGTTGATTCTTGTATGTTCCCTGACTGGGGATCAAACCTGAAGCCTTGAAGAATTAGGACAACTGTCTAACCAACTGAGTTGCATGGCCATGGCTTAGCTCATTCTTTTTAACCAATGAAGAACCTTTCAGTTAGGCTACACATAAATGTTATTACAGCATTTTTCTATTAGTAGATATTTACAATTTTTCAAATGTTACCCCACTGCAACTGGTTATAATGCTTTGGTTATAATCCATGGGTGTGCAAGTATTTTTATGGAATAGATATTAAGGAGTGGACCTGCTGAGGTCGGTTTGGCTCAGTGGTAGAGCGTCGGTCTGCGGACTGAAGGGTCCCGGGTTCGATTCCGGCCAAGGGCATGTACATTGGTTGCGGGCACATCCCCGGTAGGGGGTGTGCAAGAGGCAGCTGGTCGATGTTTCTCTCTCATCGGCATTTCTAGCTCTCTATCTCTCTCCCTTCCTCTCTGTAAAATATCAATAAAATATATTTAATAAAAAAGAAGTGGACCTGATAGTGATAGAGTAAAGCATAGTTAATTTTAATAGATATTGTGAAATTGCCCTCTAAATGTCAGCACCAATTTACTTTTCCAATAGCAGGGCATGGGTTCTTAGCACCCATATATTTTAGAAGTGCTGGGGGAAAAAGCAAATGCTATTTATAGATTTTATGCATTGTAGATATTTTCTGAGAGCGTGTTCTTTATCTTTACTTTGTTAATTTTTTTAAAAATTTTAAAAGTTAAATATATTAATCTTGTCTTTCAGGATTTTGTTTTGTATTCCCTGCTATGTTATTTAAGAAAACCTTTCAGCCTTACCTATTCCAGAATCAGAATGCAAACAGTGGTTTATTTATAGTTTATTTTTTTAAAAAAACAACAACAACAAGCATTTTGACATAGGATTTATTTTTAAATGTGTACCATAGAAATCACTGTGTGTGTTTTGGGGTCGGGGAGAGTACAGTGGTAGGAATTGGGTGAATGTTTTGTTGCCTTCAGCTAAGCTTAAGTCTGTGCTCTCAGTGGGGCATAGTAAGCATTATATATATATATATATATATATATATATATATATATATATATATATATTTGTACTTATTAAATTAAACAGAAAATAGTATCTGCAGGAAGAGAGTTTTAAGCAATTGACTTGAAATTATCATATATCTTATTGACCCAGAGGGTTGATAGATTTTGTGATTTACATTTTGGGGATATATTAAACCCTCCCTGTTGACTATCATAAAGAAATATAACAGGTTTGTCCAGTAGCAATGATAATTGTGTATGGATTATAAACTTACTTGTCAGAATATTATGAGATACCAACTTAATACCAAGAGGGAAATGTTTATATTGAAAATGGCGATATTAATTGGTCAATCCCATTTTTATTTATTGAACACTTATACTATGCCAGATGTTATAGAGCATCAATGATGAGTAACAGAGAGTCCATTTGCTGAAGGCTTTGAAGTGAAATAGGATAAATTCTTCTGAGTATGTAAATGCATATACTACAAAGTGAATTTCATGTTGGCCTAAAGAAAACATAAACAAATGTCTCTAAAAGATTATAAGTGAGAATAATTACAAATGTGAAGATCACTTAGAGTAGATAGTGTTTGAAATGAGTTTTAACTACAAAGGTGAAAATTAGGGGCATGCCAGGCAAGGGATTAATGCTACTTAACATAGACAGAAAATTCAAGGATGCAAAATCAAAAGCCACGTCAGAAATAGAGGGTATTACATCTATGGTCACAGTGAGAGAGAATATGGAAGAGTTCAATATAGATTTTATATAAAAACTCACAGTGAGGGGATTGTTCTTAACTTTGTAAGAGATAATGAATGTGTCATCCAACCTGCTTTTTAAAAAATATTAAGTTCTTTATTGTTTAAAGTATTACATAAGTCTCTTCCCTCCCCCACTGACCCCTCCCCAGCTGCCCCCATCCCCCAGCACATGTCCTCACCCCCTCCCCCATCTGTGTCCATTGGTTATGCTCATATGCATGCATGTCAGTCATTTTGTTGATCTCTTATACCCTCACTACCTGCCTTACCTCATAGGTTGGACAGTCTATTTGATGCTTCTATGACTCTGGTTCTATTTTTGTTCATCAGTTTATGTTGTTCATTATATTCCACAAATGAGTGAGATCATGTAATATTTATCTTTCTCTGACTGGATTATTTCACTTAGAATAATGCTCTCCAGGTCCATCTATGCTGTTGAAAGAGGTAAGAATCCCTTCTGTTTTATAGCAGCAGAGTATTCCATTGTATATATGTACCAAAGTTTTCTAATCCATTCATCTGCTGATGGCCACTTAGGCTGTTTCCAAATCTTAGCCATGGTAAATTGTGCTGTTATGAACATAGAGGTGTCTTTATGATTGGTGTTTGTTTTCTTGGGCTATATTCCTAGAAGTGGGATTACTGGGTCAAATGGGAGCTCCATTTTTAATTTTTTGAGGAAATGCCATACTGTTTTCCAGAGTGGCTGTACCAGTCTATATTCCCACCAGCAGTGCAAGAGGGTTCCTTTTTCTCAGCATCCCCTCCAGCACTTGTTGTTGTTGACTTGTTGGTGATAGCCATTCTGACAGGTGTGAGATTGAACCACATTTGGAGTTTTGATTTCCATCTCTTGGATAATTAGTGACTTGGACCATGTTTTCATATGTTTCTCTGCCTTCCTTATGTCTTCTTTTGAAAAGTGTCTTTAGTTCCTTTTCCCATTTTTTGATTGGGTTATCTTCCTTTTGTTAAGTTGAATGAATTCCCTATAAATTTTGGAGATTAAACCTTTATCAGAGATAACATTGGCAAATGTGTTATTCCAACCAGTAGGCATTTTTATTGTGTTTTTTTTTTATGGTTACTTTTGCTGTGCAGAAGCTTTTCTTTTGATGTAGTCCCATTTGTTTATTTTCTTCTTAATTTCCATTGCCCTAGGAGCTGTATTCGCAAAGATATTGCTATAACAAATGTCTGCTATTTTGTTGCCTATGGCTTCTTCTAAGTTTTTTTTTTTTTTATGATTTCCCATCTTACATTTAAGTCCTCTATCCATTTTGGGTTTATTTTTTGTGTATAGCATTATGTTGGTGGCCTAGTTTCATTCTTTTTCATGGATCTGTCCAATTGTCCTAGCACCATGTCAAATAATTGAGCATGATGGCTTGGTTCAATCTCCTGCTTCTCTGTTCTTTTCCATTGTTCTATATGTCTATTCTTGTGAGAAGAACAAATGTTCTTGACATATGACAAAACCTAGGCAGTTTTGAGAACCGTGGCTTTGTAGTATAGCTTGATATCTGGTATTGTGTCCCCTCCAACTTTGTTTTTTCTGCCTCAAGATTGCTGCAGTTATTTTGGGTCTTTTTTTTTTATTTCAGACTAATTTTTGGAGAGTTTGTTCTAGGTATTTGAAGTATGCCATTGGTATTTTAATGGTGAGTACATTGAATCTATAGATTGCTTTGGGTAGTATGGACATTTAATTGATGTCGATTCTACCAATCCATGAACATCATATATTCTTCAATTTGTTTATATCTTCTATCTCTCTCTTTAGAATCCTATAATTTTCTGAGTACAGATCCTTTACCTCCTTGGTTTAATTTATTCCTAGGTATTTTAATTTTTTGGTGCAATCATAAATGGTATTGTTTCTTTAGTTTCTCCTTCTGTGAGTTAATTATTGGTGTATAAAAAAGCCATAGATTTCTGGGGATTAATTTTGTATCCTGCTACATTGCCGAATTCATTTATTAGTTCTAGTAATTTTTTTATGGAGTCTTTAGGGTTTTCTATGTACAATATCATGCCATCTGCAAATACTGACAATTTTACTTCTACTTTTCCAATTTGGATGCCTTTTATTTCTTCTTGTCTGATTGGCATGGCTAGCACTTCCTATATTATGTCAAATAAGAGTAGTGAGAGTGGGCATCCCTGTATTGTTCCTGTTCTTAGGGGAGATGGTTTTAGTTTTTGCCCATTGAGTATGATGTTGGCTGTAGGTTTGTCATATATGGCTGTCATTACGTTAAGGTATTACCCCTCTATTCCCACTTTGATGAGACTTTTTATCAGGAAAGGGCATTGGATTTTGTCAAATGTCTTTTCTGAATAAATTGATATGAATATGTGATTTTTGTCTCTCAATTTGTTTATGTAATCTATCACATTTATTGATTTGTGGGTATTGTACCAGGCTTGCATCCCTGGAATAAATCCCACTTGGTCATGGTGTATGAGACTTCTAATGTAATGCTGTATCTGATTTGCTAGAATTTTGTTGAGGATTTTAGCATCTTTGTTCATCAAGGATATTGGCCTGAAATTCTCTTTCTTTGTAGTGTCTTTATCTGGTTTTGTGATTAGGGTAATGCTGGTTTCATAGGGAGAGCTTGAAAGTGTTCCTACCTCTTGAATTTTTTGAAATAGTCTGAGAAGGATAGGTTTTAGTTCTTAGAATGTTCAGTAAAACTCTCTCTCCTGTGAAGCCCTCTGGCCCCTGGCTTTTGTTTACTGGAAGCTTTTTGATGACTCTTTCAATTTACATCTTAGTTATCAGACTGTTGAGATTTTTTGATTGAGTTTTGGACAGTCGTATTTTTCTAGGAATATGTCCATTTCCTCTAGGTTGTTCAGTTTGAGTAGAGTTGTTCATAGTATGTTTTGTTTTGTTTTTTTTTGGTTTTTTTTTTTTTTACAATATTTTGTATTTCTGTGAAGTCTGTTCTTACTTTGCCTCTTTCATTTCTGATTTTGTTTATTTGGGTCCTCTCTCTTTGCTTCTTGGCAAATCTGGCTAGAGGTTCATCAGTCTTGTTTATCCTTTCAAAGAACATGCTCTTGGTTTCATTGATCTTTTGTGTTGTTTTCTTTTGGTCTCTATTTCATTTATTTCTGCTCTGTTCTTTATTATCTCCTTCCTTCTGCTCACTCTGGGCTTTTCCTATTGCTCTCTAATTATTTAAATTGTAGAGTTAGATAATTTATTACCAGTATTTTGTGTTAGTTTTTGTTTGTTGTTTGGTGTGTGTGTGTGTGTGTGTGTGTGTGTGTGTGTGTGTGTGTGTGCGCGCGCGCGCGCTCGCACTCGCGCACACGCGCTCACGTTTTGAAATAGGCCTGTAATGCTATGAATTTATGAAATTCCCTCTCAGGACTGCTTTCACTGTGTCCCATAGGTTTTGGATTGTTGTGTTTTCATTATCATTTGTTTCCAGGATGTTTTTAATTTCTTCTTTGATCTTTTGATAACCCAATCATTGTTTAATAACATGCTATTCAGCCACCAAGTGTTTGAATTTTTTAATTGTTTTTATTGTAGTTGAGTTCTATATTATGCCATTGTGGTCTGAGAAGATGCTTGATATGATTTCAATCTTCTTGAATTTGGAAAGATTTTGCCTGTGACCCAATATGTGGCCTATCTTTGAAAATGTTTCATATGCACTTGAGGAGAATGTAAGTTCTGTAGATTTGGGGTGAAATATTCTGAAGATATCAATTAAGTCCATCTTATCTACTTGGTCATTTAGGATTGTTGTTCTATGCTGATTTTTTGTCTAGAGGATGTCAATGGGATATTAAAATCCCCTACTGTGATCGTATTGCTGTCGATCTCTCCCTTGATATCTACCAGAAGGTTTTTTAAAAAATGTATTTGGGTGCTCCTGTATCAGGTGAATACAGGTTTACCAAAGTTATATCCTCTTGTATTAATCCCTTTAGTATTTTAAGTGGCCTCATCTTTTGTTATGGACTTCACTCTGAAGTATATACATAAGAATTACTACACCAGCTTTTTTTTTTCTTTCATTTCCATTTTGTCTGGAAGATATTTTTCCATCCCTTCACTTTCAGTATGTATGATTCTCTTGTTCTGAGATGGGTTTCTTACAGGCAGCATCTATATGGGTCATGTTTTCTTATCCATTTAGCCACTCGCTGTCTTTAGATGGGAGCATTTAGGCCATTTACATTTAAAGTTATTATTGATAGGTACATGTTTATAGACATTTTTATCTTTTGTGCTTGTGTTCCCTCCCCCTCTTTTTTTCTCCTCTCCTTTTTACAACATCCCTTCAGCATTTCTTACATTGCTGGCTTGGTAGTGATAAACTCCCTTCGCCTTTTTGTCTGTGTAGCTCCTGATTTTCCCTTCAATTTTGAATGATAGCCTTGCTCATCCAGCCTGCTTTTGAGAAAAAGTGACTTGACTGTCATATTTTAGATAAATATAATGGAGGTGATATTAGAGGGAGGGATAATAGTTAACAGCTCATTACCAAATGGCCTCAGTGAGAAATAGTGAAGGCTTTGACTAGGGCAATGGGAAAGTACTGGAAAGGAAGGGGTGGGTGTGAGAGACATTGTGTAAAGCAGAATACACATAATTTAGCAACTGATTGAGGGTAACAAGGAGGGGCCCATAATTACTAGTTTCCTGCTTGAATGACTAGGATAATGTAGTATCAGAATAGAAACAGGAAATTGGACAGATGATATATTCTGGTCTTTAACTGAATGGATATAAGACACTAGAAGAATTTTATAGAAAAAACCATAGGTAACAAAATCTCAGACATCTCTATTAGCAATACGTTTACCAATACATTCCCTAAGGCAAAGGAAACTCTGGAGAAAATAAACAAAGGGGACTACATAACAAAGCTTCTGCCCAACAAAGGAAGCCATCAATGAAATGAAAAGACAGCCCACAGCATGGGAGAACTTAGTTGCCAATGATTCATCTGACAAGGGGTTAATTTCTAAAATATATAAGGAACTCATCTAACTTAACAAAAGGAAGGCAAACAATCCCATTAAAAAGTGGTCAAAGGACCTAAATAGATACTTCTCCAAAGTGGACATACAGATGGCCAAGAGAAATATGACAAAACGCTCAAAGTCACTGATCACCTAAGGATGCTAATTAAAACCACAATGAGATATCACCTCATACCTGTCAGAATGGCTTCCATCAACAAATGACAGGTGCTGGCGAATATGTGGAGAAAAGGGAATCCTAGTTCACTGTTTGTGGGAATGCAGAGTGGGATAGCCACTGTAAAACAGTATAGAGTTTCCTCAAAAAATTCAATATGGAACTCCCATTTGACCCAACAATCCCACTTCTAGGGATAGATCCTAAGAATCCTGAATTACCAAGCAGACAGAATATATGCACCCCTATGTTCATAGCAGTACAATTTACAATAGCTAAGATTTAGAAACAGCCCAAGTCCCCATCAGCAGAGAAATGGATTAGAAACAAAAACTGTTTTACCTTTACACTATGGAATACTATACAGCTTTAAAAAAAAAAAAAAGAAAGAACATTTGCAACAGAATGGATGGCCCTGGAGATATTATGCTAAGTGAAATAAGTCAGTCAGAGAAAGATAAACATCACATGATCTCACTCATATGTGTATTCTAATGAAAAAAAAATAAACTGATGAAAAAAATAGGTTCAAGACATAGAAGCATGGAACAGACTGTGGAATCACAAAGGAAAGACAGGGGAGGGAGGATGGGACAAGATCAGCCAAAGGACTTGTATGCGTACATGTATAACCCATGGACACAGACCATAGGATGGTGAAGGCCTGGAGTGGGGGTCGGTGGGCTAGAAGAAGTCAATGGGAGAAAAAAAAAAAGGGGACATATGCAATACTTTCAACAATAAATATTTTTTAAAGGCTTTAGGAGAATTTTGAGGATGACTCAATATGAAAATGAGGTGGGAAGTACCAGAGAGAGTTTAATAAAGGGAAAGACATTTGGAAATTTTAGTCTAAAAGAATGTCAGGGTGGAGAGGAGAGATTTTTGTTAGCTTTTTTCTCCTGTAAACTCTTTGTATGTGCCCTTTCCCCATAGCTGCCAAATTTTTGACTATGCCATTTTTGGACTTTGAGTCTATTCCATCCCGAGGCAGACTTTGCTTTTTTGCACCATTCAGTTAGAAATGTCTTCATCCCGAATTCTCCAAAGTTCCTTCCTTTTGATCAAAGATCTGTATCCTCGGACCTACCCTAGAACAATTGCACTTCTTCATTCTTACAAAAGCTCTTCTGATATATTCAGAAAGCTGTCATGGCCCTGTTTCGGTTACACTTCCAGTAATGCACAGAGTGTAAATGCTGCTTAGAGGCTAGGTAATACCTTTATGCCTTCTCTGTGTGTGATCTTTGCTAGAGTTTCCTAGATAAAGTAAACTCATAGAAAACCACAGAAGCAAACTTGAGTGGATGGCCATGGAGAATATTATTGAGTGGGGTATATGCTCAATCAGCTGAATGTGGAAAAATGAATTTAAAAATTCCTTATGGGAATCATTAGGACTCCCTGTGGACGGGTACCTGGACCCATGTCTAGCTCTGTTGCCTCTTTCCCTTATGCTCCTATATTCTGTTATAAGCTAAGCCTCTCTCATTCTCAAAGTGGTTAATATAACACAGTTTTCAGTTATGTCACCATCTTTCGCTCTAACTAGCATGGAGAAAAACAAGCCTAGCCCTCCTTTGGTCTAAATATTGTGACTTTAAAAAATTTTAGCTAAAATATTTGTGTATCCTCCAGCTGGCGCAGAGTCAGCATGCTGCCATTGTTGCTGTTAAGATTTTGTAGCTAAGTAACCAAGTGGAGCCTCTTTCCTTCCTTGATCTTACACTTTGTCTTTTTATAGTTGACTGTTGCTCTAACCTGAATCATTTTTTAGAGATATCAATTGAGTATATTTATCAGATTGTCTTCTATATACAATTTTAAGACATTTTCCTCAATGTCAAAGAGCAAACAACTTATATTTAGGATAGAGACCTATTACTTCATGGTAATCATCCTGTTTGACAGTTAAATTGTTAAGGTCTGGGAAGGAATTTATGAGAAATATCAACTGAGTGGTATATGGTAAATGTAAAGCATGCTTTCTAAAATGAGGTGGACCCTCTATTTTAACCTGAATATGTTGATATGAAATAATATAAGTTTTGGTGTCAGGTGCTTGAGCTCTTCAATCAGCAGACCTGAGTTCAAATTCTGTTATATCATTTACATTTTATGTCTCGTCTATGAATCTATCTCCTTAAGTTTCAGAGTTGGGTACTAATGATTTCTGTTTAGGATATTGTTGAGGGTTGAGGAGATGACTTGCATGAAACACTTAGTACCTTGTTAGTTACATAATTAACATTTGGTTGTTAATTTTCTCTGAAAGTCTAATTATAGTACAAAATACCACTTTTATTTTTTATTGCTCTGCATTCAGTTTCATATTGAAAAGAGCATAGAATTAAATTCCTGAGGGGAAAAATAACTTCTAACATATATCATAACCATTTTATTTTATTTTGAAAAGTAGATTTTATTTCCTCTCCTTGTTCCCATTTCTTTTAAAAAATCCTTAATGTTGACATTATTGCAGACACCCCCGTTACCCCCAGCACTGCTTTCCCACCTCCCCCTACCTTCCCCTCTGTTGGTCCTCACCATACTATTGTCCCTGTCCATGGATGTGTATATATGTTCTTTAACTAATCCCTTCACCTTCCTTATCAATCACCCCCAGCCCCTCAACCCTCTGGCTCTCACCAATCTCTTCTATATATCCATGCTTCTGGTTCCATTTTGTTCATCTGTTTATTTTTATCATTAGATTCTACATATTAGTGAGATCACATGGTATGTCTTTTTCTCTGACTGGCTTATTTCACTTAGCACAATGCTCTCTATGTCCATCCATTGAGGTCATAAAGGGCAAGAAATACTTGTCTTTTACAACTATATAGTATTCCATTATATAGATGTACTACAGTATTTTGTACAGTATCTACTCATCAGCAAAACATTTTAAGGGTGATAAAGGTCAAGGATGCAGTCTAGAAATCTGTGGCCTTGGTGTTCTTTCATTTGTGCTCTTATCAATACTCACCTACTATCATCTGTGACCCTCAAGGTCCATGAATAGTATTCCAATACCCATTAGTCACGGCTCACTCTGAGTAAGGAGGTGTGCTGGGGAAATGGTGAGAGAACACTCCCATATTTCATTGACTGCCGCCCACCCCCCCACCACTGCATCCTTTATTTCTATTTTCTCATCAGCTGTTTTTAATGTGCTATGAAATATATTCTTTGTGGTTTACATTTTATATATTTTTTCTTCCTGGAAGTTCTAAGAATTGTGTATTTCAAATTGGTTAGGCAATTATTGTAGTCAGGTACAGAAATAACTACATGTGCTTTATACTTGTCTTCTACGTCTTTGTTTTAGCGTTGCAGGCTTGTAATTCTAATATCTATAGCTCCGCTACAGGGAGTGGAGAGAGAGCTGCTCTTTTTCATGATTCTTGCTCAAGGCATCTATTTCCTTTTTGCTGAGTTGTTGTTGTTTTTTCAATGAGTTGATCATTTTACTTAAAAGAGTATTTTAGGGGATTCTCTGATGCCTAGGGGTTCTCTTCTAGAAAAGATTTCTAATTGCCTTGGCAGGGGCCTAAAGTATGATCACTCTGGGATCACTGTAAATTAAATGAAATAAATAGTTTCAGGGTAGTGTTTTTTGGCAGGACTAAGTAATATGAATTTGTTCTATAAATTTGCCTGAAGGATATGTGAGGGTTGGGGAGTGTCAAGTGTAGTTATGTTTCATCCTTTTCTTGAGAATGGAGCTCTTAGCTTTACTGAATTGAGATTGTCTCCAATTGGAGATTTGACCAAGCCACCGATACCCTCCCTTCGAGATAGGCCACCAGTAAACTTAGGCTATGGTGACTGGGGTTACTCTTATTTTACTCGGATTTTGACCTAGGAATCTTGTAAACTATTTTATTTTGAGGGGGGAAAAACACACCACCAGTAGTTTTACTTATTTTCAATGGGATAATTGGTCCAAATAACCTAGTTTGCTATATTACTAAATTAAAACTTCCCCACTGTTTTCTTGTATAGTTTTCACAGCCAGCTTTTTTATTTAACATTTCAAATTTCTTGGACATAATTCTCATTCTCTGACCTTACTTTCTTGCTACTAGCAGCTTTATTTCTATTCTCCATTTCAAATTCATGTTCTCCTTTGGACAATCTATGTCAACCTCAAGCACCTGGAAAGAGTTACTTTCATAGATGTGATAGGGATTTAAAACAAAATTAAAAACCTCTGGATGGTTTAATTTTGTGATGAATGACTTTGGAAAAAGAGTCAGGACTTGGAAAATTGGATGAAGTAAAAAGACATAGTGAAAAAGTCATGGCTAGAAAGAGCATTTTTGAAATGCTTGATCAGACCATTTAGATTGTCAGGTAATTGAATGAAGCCAGGAAGGGTTTATGGGGTGTAAGCTGATTAAAGAAGGTAGAGAGATCTGGGGGAGATAAGAGATCAACCGAAGGACTGGTATGTATGCATATAGGTACAACCAATGGACGCAGAACTCTGGGAAGGGAGGGCATGTATGGGAGGGGGGGCACAATGGTAAGCTATGTGCACATATAATACCTTAATAATTTTTCTTAAAAGAAGGTAAGCCATGAAGGAATGATGGAAGAACTGGAAGTACAGTAGTCGGTGTTAATCTTGTGGAATTCTATCCTATATTCATAGTTTTAAAATATCAGTTAATGGCCGAAACTGGTTTGGCTCAGTGGATAGAATATTGGTCTGCGGACTGAAGGTTTGGCTCAGTGGATAGAATATTGGTCTGCGGACTGAAAGGTCCCAGGTTCGATTCCAGTCAAGGGCGTGTACATTGGTTGCGGGCACACCCCCAATGGGGGTGTGCAGGAGGCAGCTAGTCGGTGTATCTCTCTCAGCGATGTTTCTAGGTCTCTATCCCTCTCCCTTCCTCTCTGTGAAAAATCAATAAAAATATTTTTCTTTTAAATTAGTTAATGAACATATGATTATGGACTGCATAAATCAAGGCTGGATCAGAATCTTCTCTTAGAACTAATTATCAGATATGAACTATAACAAGGATATTTTTTCTCATTTTTATTAAGGTATTATATGTGTACATACCTTACCAATACCCACCCACTCCCACTCCTGTATGTGCCCTCCCTCCCCAGAGTTTTTAAGTCCCTTGGTTATGCTTATATGCATGCATACAAGTCCTTCGGTTGATCTCTTATCTCCCCCATATCTCCCTACCCTCCCTGCTGTAATCTGACAGTCTGTTTCTTTTACTGTCTCTGTATCTATCCTTTTGTTCATCAGTTTATAATGTTCTTTATTATCCATAAATGAGTGAGATCATGTGGTGTTTTTCTTTCATTGACTGGCTTATTTCACTCAGCATAATGTTTTCTAATATTGTGACCTCCAAAGAATATTCTTGGTACATTTACTCATCAAACCAAATACCCAGCAACAATGAATGGAAAGTTAATAATATAAGACATCTGATAATTTATGATTTCTTTTTCATCTGGAGATAATAGGGAGGATCAGAGAATAGATGAATCTCATCAGACTATTTTCACGTCAGATTTTCCCCCACTATACTTTTTCACTTGCAACAGTTTAATGTACTACAAATGAATGGGAGTATAATATTTTATTATATTATGGATTATAATATGTGAAGAAATATATAGTGTACATAAATGTTTCTAAATTTATGTTATTTAAATGCTTAAAGTCACTCCTCCGTCATAAATCATTTATTGAGCTACCCTCTCTGTCATTATGATGTTTTCAATATATTTTCCTATTGAATCCTCAGAAAATCCTATGAGGTAGAGGCTATTATTACTATTTTATAGTTGAAATTCATAAAAAAAAGTAATGTGTCACTTTTTTATGAAAATATTTCACCTATATTTACTTTCATGTACATTTTAATGGTGATCCTCATCCAATGAATTAGGGCAGATATTGTTACTCATTGTTTAAAAATATATTTCTATGGATTTCAGAGAGGAAGAGAGAGGGATAGAAAGAAATATCAATGGTGAGGGAGAATCATTGATTGGCTGCTTCCTGCACTCCCCACAATGGGGATCAAGCCCACAACTCAGGTATGTGCTCTAACCAGGAATCAAACCATGACTTCCTGGTTCATAGTCAACCCTCAACCACTGAGCAACACTGGCCAGGCAGGCTATTATTCCTTTTTAAATACACAATGTAAAGGAGTCTCAGAAGAGTGATGAGACTTGGCAATGCAGCCAGCACAGTGATAAAATGGTGCCCAATCTTAGTGCTTTTATATTACAAGCTGTTATTTTCTCTACAGCAGTGTTTCCCAAACTTTTGACATATGTGTACCCCTTCTATAATTTTTGTAATGCTGAGTACCCCTCATCAAAAAAATTTATGTATTTTAATAACAATCAATATATATATATATATATATTTTTTCTTTTTTTAGTACATACACAAAATAATAATGAATGAAAAAATAAAATTCATAATAAAATATAAATAAAAGTTATATTATAAATAGCATTTATTTACACACCGGACCATCTCACGCCACACAAGACTGTCTTGACTTGACTCATGAGAACATAGAATTAGGTGCAGCTAAGCACGGTGCAGTGCATATCCCCACCAAACTCCGGTGAAACGTGTACCCCCACCAGACTCTTCCCGTACCACTGGGGGTACGCATACCACACTTTGGGAAACACTGCTCTACAGTGCTACATTTCTTTGAAAGATAGGTGATGATGATTATCATCATCCTGATAACTTTAATGATTATGCAGAGCTTGGGATTTAGAAAACCAACAATAATTGCACTTAATATTGCAAAGATCTTATATCTAATACCTTGAGAAGAATCCAAGGAATGGGTATAAAATATGAAATGTTCTAGGAAAAATGAAATGAGTATACTATATAATTCTAAAGAGTAATCTATTCCAGTGATTTATTTAGCCTTGTCAGATGCTTTGTTTAAAGTGTATTTTTCTTTTTGATTATGCTAAACAGCTCCAATGATTACAGCCAAAAATTAATTGTGGCATACCAGCAAGGTATAATCCCCAAATAGTAATTATTTCTTTCTTCCTGGGTGTCAGAACAATTTAGTTTATAAATTCAAGTGTTATAATCAAAGTAAAAAGGAATATATGAGGTAAACCATTATACTAACTGGCTGCAATTCTTTTGCCATTTTAATTTATTTTTATAACAATTTCTTTTCTTTTTTCTTTTTATACTTTATTTTTTGTCTTGAATATTTTTAATTATTTTATTCCTTAAAGTATTACATATAATAGTACATTTTTTCCCATTGACCTTCCCCAAGCCTCCCCTACCGCTGTCCCATGCCCTCATCCCACTCCCGTAGTGGTTTGTGTCCATTGGTTGTGCTTATATGCATGTATACAAGCCCTTGGGATTATCTCTTTCCCCCTCTCCCCAACACTCCCCAGCCTTCCCGTTGTAATTTGACAGTCAGTTCAATGCTTTACTACATCTATATTTACTTTTTGTTCAACAGGTTATAATGTTCTTTGCTTTCCATAAATGAGTGAGATCATGTGGTATATTTTTTTCATTGCCTGGATTATTTCGCTTAGCATAATGCTTTCCAGATCTACCCAAGCTGTTGCAAATGGTAGGAATTCCTTCTTTTCTATAGCAGCATAGTATTCCATTGTGTAATGTGCCACCGTTTTCTAATCCACTCATTTGCTGATGGGCATGTAGGCTGTTTCCAAATCTTAGCTATGGTGAATTGTGCTGCTATGAACATAGGGGTGCATATATCCTTTCTGATTGGTGTTTCTAGTTTCTTGGGATACATTCCTAATAGTGGGATTACTGGGTCAAATGGGAGCTCCATTTTTAGTTTTTTGAGGAAATGCCATACTGTTCTCCACGGTAGCTGCACCAGTCTGCATTGCCACCAGCAGCTAAAAATATTTATTTCTGTAGAGACTGAGCAAAAGAATAGCAAGCTTTTAAATAGAAATATCACATGGTATTGACTGTGTTCAGTATACAAGACAAATATATCCACATGGCATTTATCAAGTGAAATCTGTGTGTGTGTACGTTTTACTTGTAAGTATACTTACAAGAAAACACATATTTAAAAAATAAAAATGAGCTGATCATTCTACAAACATTCTAGTTGCCCATTATAATGAGATTGTATATTAAGTGTCACTCTTAAAGCAATGCAAGTGTCATTTGCATGTCAGTTTAATTGCTTTGGATTCAACATTGAAAGATGAGAGCCAAGAGAGCTTATTAAGCTGAAATGAGAGTAAGTGATAAAAAAAAAGTGATATTATGTCAACACTACATCTGCAGGTCTGTTGCTATTTCCATTTTAAACCCTAAATTGGAAAGTTTCTTACAATTATCATTGAATACCATAGAGTCTAAAAAATAAAAAAGTTCATGCATAACTTGTATGCTTACAATTTGTTTTGGAAGCCACCCTATAGTTGCCTCTACTTTATCAGTATTTATGTACTAGCCTTTTGAAAGACATCACGCCTCATTTACTGCTGTCTTTAGAGCTTTGACACAATCTATCCTATAACAGATGCTCACTAAATATTTGAATGAATGAATGGACGCAAGGTATGACAACCACTTTATAATCACTGGTAAGCACTTTAGGTGGGTGACCGGTTTTGAATGGTGCCTACAAAGGTATCCACAGGCTCTCTTCTACTCTGAAGCACTGTGCTCACTGGCCTTCTCTCTCTCTGCCTGGGGGAATCATCAGTTATTAAGTAAACGCCTAGAGCCACCTCGCTTGAAATGCAGTGTGTGTGAGCAACTTAATTTGCAACTCAGGGGGGGGGGGGTCTCTTGTTGGGAATGTTAGATTTGGGGCTTATATGAGGCACTATCATTGGCTTGTTGTGTCCAGAGCATCAGAAAACTGATGCCACATCATTTTGAAAATCAGCAGTAATGTAGATGGCATTTATTTGCATTGGAGAATTAGCACCGCTCCCAGGTGGTCCCTATTGCTCACCACGGTATTTTCATGTTTTCCAGATAGCCTTGTATTGTTACATTATCTAAAGAATATCTTGGAAATTTGGTGAGAATAACCGTTCGTTTTAGTTATTCTGGAGAATTTATTTTATGGAATGTTTAAAAAGCTTTAAAACATCATCTTTTTTCTGTTTTGTTTTGTTTTGTTTTGTTTTGTTATTCCTCACCTGAGGATATTTTTCCATTGGTTTTTAGGGAAAAGGGAAGACAAAGAAACATCGATGTGAAAAACGCATCAATTGGTTGCGCCCTGCACAGGCCCTGGCCTGGACCTGGGAGGACCTTTAATCAAAGTGTCTGCCCTTGACCAGAATTGAACCCAGAACCCTTTGGTCCACAGGTCAAAGCTCTATCCACCGAGCCAAATGGCTAGGGCAAAATATCATCTTCTCTAAATCGTGTAACAACTATGTGAAGACAGACCTATAGAATATCTCCATTTTGCAGATGGAAAAATTGAGGCACAGCAAGTTTAAGTAACTTATCCCTGGACCTACAAGGAGTAAGTGGTAGAGCCAGGTTTTGAAATTAGACGCTCTGGCTCCAGAGGGTTGTGTTCTGACCCACCATGTCATAAGCACATGGGTGACAAAGGTACCCTTAAGGCCACTGAAAATGAAATATTTTTTAGAATATATTTTTATTGATTTCAGAAAGGAAGAAAGAGGGAGAGAGAGATAGAAACATCGATGATGAGAATCATTGATCAGCTGCCTCTTGTACACCCCCTTCTGGGGATCAATCCTGCAACCCTGGCATGTGCCCTTGACTGGAATCGAACCAGGCACTCTTCAGTCTGCAGGCTGACGCTCTATCTACTGAGCCAAATGGGCTAGGGTGAAAATGAAATATTTTGTATGCCACATCTATTTTATTATTGTTGCTTTAAATATTAATTGTGGTGAAAAATAATAACATGGAATTTACCACTTAAACCATTCTTAGGTATATACTTCGGTAATGGTAGCTATGTTCACATTATTGTTCAATGAATCACTATAAGTTTTTCATTTGGGGAAACTGAAACTCTACTCACTGAACTCTCCATTTTCCCACCATATTTCTTTTTAAGTCCTATTATATCAAACCTAGCATCCTCCCCCACAAGCAAAATAGAGACAGACTCATAGGCAGAAATCAGGCTTAGAGCTATATAGATAAATGGGATGGGTGGATGGGAGGGATGGAGGGATTGAGCTAAAAAGAAAAAAGGAAAAGAGGAAAGAGTTAGAGAGAGAGAGAGAGAGAGAGAGAGAGAGAGGAAGAGAGAGAGAGAGAGAGAGAGAGAGAGAGAGAGAGAGAGAGAGAGAGGAAGAGAGAGAGAGAGAGAGAGAGCGAGCGCAAACATTAAAACTCCGTCAGACTATTACCACATGATATAATAACAAGTAAAAAGAGACAGGAGAATGTTGTTTTATTTGTATAGATTTAGTCAAAACATATAAGAAATACAAGAAACAGGATGATTTGAAATAAAAAGTAAGTATGTTAGTGACTCGTCTTCTTGTTCCTCGGTTTGGTCTTGGAATTTTGCGAGAGAAGACTGTTGTGTTGTAGTTCATCAGATAACCTATACCTGAATCATTACTTTGGGAGTATTTTCTTGGTTAAATCCACAAAGACCAAAAAAACAAAAAACAAAAAACAAAACAAAACCATATTTCATTTTCTTACTTCTTACATATGGGTATCATTTTAACTATTATTCAGTTAAATTAAAATAAATATAATAAAATAGTTATTAAGTTATCTATCTGCCTAAAGAGAAATGATATTCAAATACAGGTAAAAGTACTATTACTTTTATATATCCAGTTTCTTACAATAATAATTCCATTTAGTATTCTTTTCATGTTTTCAAGAGATAATTATGACATTTAACACAGAGCATTAGCGATCGTAAATACACATTACATATATTCAGTTTTATATAAAAGTCAAATTTTAATCATTCCAGTAAAAGTACTAATCCTTATAAATGCTTGCAAAGTCATACAGTCTATGTTTGGGGAAAATAAAAACTTCGAAATGCATACTTACATTAATATAGTTTTCAATTCTTACTTTTCTTTATATTTACTGGCATATTTGATCCACAAATAACCCTGTGAAATACTTTGAAATGCCACAAAGGATAATATGAAAAATAGACGGCAGAGATGTGTTGCTTAGTATTAATGACGTATTAAATGATGAGCTGAGAACAGAAAGGAGCTCCTGGTTGCAGGTCTTCCCCAACACATGAAATTGAGGAAGAACATGACACATCAGGGACAACAGTAGTTAAGTGCCACCAAACCCATAGATGTGAATGGGGATGTATTAGATGAGAAGGAGTGATAGCCAAAATCCAGATAAAAAAGAGACTAGTTTTGATAAACAAAAGTTTAAATTTGATTCCATGGGATATGAAGATACAGAGAAGGCACTTAAGCAAAATAGCCTGACTTGGTCAGAAATGTCACAGATGAAAATATTGCACCATACATCTATTTGCTAGAGTCAGAACCCATTCTACCTCCACCTTTTGTGTATCATTTATTACCTTCAATTGGGTAGTGGTTCAGCTGTTAAGGAAACAAAGCAACGGAACAAATAAAACAGAAGCAGACTCAGATACAGAGAACAAATTAGTGCTTGGTGGAGGGGAAGGGGATATAGGGATGGCTGAAAACGATGAAGAAGAAGAAGAAGCAGCACAAACCTACACTTCTAAGTCATGGGGATGTGAAGTCCAGCATAGGGAAAATAGTCAATATTATAGTGATAAGGTAAATTAATAGACTTTTGTGGTGATTGCATCATAAGGCATAGAAATGCTGAGTCCTTACGCTGTCCACCTGTATGTCAAGTATATTTTAATGAAATAAATAAATAAGGGAGAGTTGCTTTTAAAAATTGTGGAAAACAATTGAAAACTTTCAAATGAGTGATTGGCATGCTTGGTATTATTTCTAGCCTGTTCTGTGTGCTAAACAGAAATGCTCAAGGGCTTGTGAGTGCTGTAGGGGTAGGGAAGTAGTATTGTCAAACTTGAATCTTTGATATAAAATACTTCACTCAGAATTTGATTTCCTTATGTTTGCTTTCTGACTCTAAATGTGAATGGACAGGCCATTATGAATAACAACAAAAAAGGAAGTCTGAACATTTCTCTAAGAATTCCTCAAAGTCCACAAGTTGGAGTAGAAGGGATGATAAAAATGTGCAGATACATTTTTTTTTAAATTATTGAAAGTTAGATAATTATTTCTAGCACTTTTTAAAATTATTATACCACCAAATAGTAAAGGTTCTTATAAGCTTGGAGAGATGATGAGTCATCACATTTGAACACTTTAAGTGAAAGATTTTTACTGGTCTTCCACAGGGGTAGCTCAAATAGCAAATATCATTACAATAAAATAAAGTCAATCAAACAACTATTTAACAAAAATAATTGTAAATGCTTTCAGTAACTCATTCTTTTCAAGCAATCTTCAATTCTAGAACATCAGGAACATATTGTCAAAAGAAATAAATATTTATATTTGCTTATAAAATACTAGTGGCTGGTGCACGAATTTGTGCATAGGTGGGGTCCTTTGGCCTGGTCAGGAATCAGGGTGGATCAGGGCTGTTTCTCCCAGCTGATCAGGGAGAGGGACTGCGGATGGCGGCCCAGCCAGGCAGGGGGGAGGGACCATGGAAAGATGGCTGTGAGAGCACACTGACCACCAAGGGGCAGCTCCTGCATTGAGTGTCTGCCCCCTGGTGGTCAGTGTGCATCATAGCAACTAGTCAATAGGTCCATTTGGTTGCTTTAGGCTTTTATACATATAGACTTTAAAATCCACATTTCAATTTACTCAAGCTCTTGGGGGGAGGGAGGTTTGATCTAGATTTTTAGTTCCTAACTTATAATATTATCCTCAAATATGTTGTTTAAAAGCTACAGGAATCATTTTAAATTAATAGTTATATATAAAGATACTTTTATATCCCAATAACTCATTCTTCCCCCTATAATTCCCTGTTGTAATTTGTTTCATCAGTTTATTTAAACTTATCATTTTTCATTCACTTGTCCATTATAAATCAAGAAACCTTTTTCCTTTTCTCTCTTGTGATTATTATCCTGTCTGATGGGGACAAAATAATTAAGACAGAACACAGGAGCAAGATGAATGGCAGACAACAGGTGCATTTGCATATTATGAAGTGTTTGTAAAATAATAAGCACAATATGAATAATGCACTTGAAGAATATTGTCTGACAAATAATATTGAGTCATATATTAAAATCATTCCTCAATTACTAAAGAATGAATTACAAGTTTCTAATGCATCCAATGTTATTAAACAGAATTCACCATGTTGGGCAGGGCACTGTGATAGAGTTAAAGGGCTACTTTTTATTAATAGAGAAATTTATATATATATTAAGTAATGTAATAAAACTATTATTTGCACTAGTGTTATTACTATAGTTTATTTTCAGCTTAAATACTTAGTTTTATTTCAAATATTTATTTAATTTAATAATTAAAATTAATTTAAATATAATTTAAAATAATATTAGTATATATTGTTTACATTAACCTTGACAATAAATTTAAAATACATATTTCTATTCACATATCACAGACAATGAAAAAGAGACATTTAAAATAGTCATAAATTAGTAAATTGCAGGGCTAAGACTTTCATTTCATTCATAGCACGTTCTTTTTCTTCCCCCATTAAATTATTTCCCTGTTTTTACTTTAAACTCATAGGGTTGTGTTTCTGTAGAGTTTGCAGACCTAGAAATGTGAAATACTGAGATATTAAAGATAAAAATATAATAAAAATAAGAAACCCTTTGGTTCAATGCTCTTTTGATGTTTTTAAAGAGAAAAATAATGCAAGATTCAGGACTTGGACTTGCTATGTGAGCCTCTATTCATTTTACCTTTTGGATGGCTAGGTTTCTGCTGGCCACGATGTGAATGTTGATGTGGATGTGGATGTGACTGTGGCTGTGGCTGTGGATGTGGCTGTGGCTGTGGATGTGGCTGTGGCTGTAGCTGTGGCTGTGGCTGTAGCTGTGGCTGTGGATGTGGATGTGGACATGGATGTGGACATGGCTGTGGCTGAGCTGTTTGGGGCTTCTGTGGTAGGCACAGTCACTGGGATCTGCAGGATTCTCACCTGTACCGGCTGGGAGTGTGGCAGCTGCTGGATGACAGCAGGGAACAGAACCGTCTGCTGGGGAGGGCTTTGCCCAGGTGTTGTCTGGGTAGAGCTAGGCTGAGACGACATGGCCATTTGGGGCTGCAGAAAGCTTCCTTCATTGGGGTTAATGATACCAATATGCGGAGCAGGTAAGATTATTCTTTGACGGGTTGAACCTTTTGGACTTGAACCCCTTGCCACTGACTGTTGAAAATGAGATAGAGGTTGCTGATGTGGTTGTGGAATCAACTGATAGAATTGCTGTGGCTGCTGTGGCTGCTGCTGTGGCTGCTGCTGTGGCTGCTGTGGCTGCTGCTGTGGCTGCTGTGGCTGCTGCTGTGGCTGTTGTGGCTGCTCCTGTGGCTGCTGCTGTGGCTGCTGCTGAGGCTGCTGCTGTGGCTGCTGCTGAGGCTGCTGCTGTGGCTGCTGCTGAGGCTGCTGCTGAGGCTGCTGCTGTGGCTGCTGCTGAGGCTGCTGCTGTGGCTGCTGCTGGGTGTTCAAAATGACTGAACCTGTTAACTGGAATAGAGCTATGGGTGTGAGCGCTGGAGAACCTTCAAATACAATTTTAACGCCTTGTGAAGGAGGCGCTGGTAAAGCAGGCTGTGTATGTGCTGGCTGCTGGTCTCCTGAGCACACGATTCTGGGCTTGATTGCTACAGGAGCCTTGGTCCTAGCAGTAGAGCCCTTCAGGGTAGTACAACCTCTTACCGCCGTCTGGCCTGCACGAGCCTGGCTTACCGCTTTGGTGCCCTTGGGACGAGCAGAGGTAGCCTTGACCTTGCTGGCCGGGGTGTTTGATGATGCGCTGGCAGTAGATCCGGGGGCTGCAGGAAGTATGGGAACTAGGTTCCTCTTCACAGAAGATTTCTTGGGAAGATTGAGTGGCTGCCAAGCAGGGACTGGACAGGGAAACTCACAAATCCTGAATGCCTGCAGTGAAGGGGAACTGTTCTGCCAGGCACCCCTTCCGGAGCTGCAGGGAAGGCTGAGGGCTGGAGGAGTGTATTGGCTTCCCTGGCCCAGGGCTGCGGACGGAATGTACACGGCCTGAGGCTGTTCTGGTGCTGTCCCCGGACAGAGCTGGCTGAGACTGGCGGAACCACTGGGCCCCTGTGCCACCCAATTCTGCACCAATTGCTCTGGCTGCTCGGCTGGTCTCCCAGCAGCAGCCTGTGACCCAAGCCTAGAACTACTGGAATGGTCATCTGTGGAGGAGCGGCAGTGAGATATGTGTCTCCTACCTCTGGCTTTGATACGTGGCTTTCTATTTCCAGAGATAAATGGGTCATTCAGAGACTGCATGGCGGTCGGCTTTATTGCCTGGGCTGGATCACCAGCTCCACATTCAAATAGAAAATCATCTTGTTCCTTCAGGGCTGGCCAGACCATTGGTTGTGCATCATCGTATGCGACAGACCTCTCCTCCTTAGCGTATCTGTCCACATCCACTTCAGAAGGGACCTCCAAGTCACAGGGTTGCTGTTTCCACGTATCTACACAGCTTCCTGCTTTGGAAAATCTGAGGTCATCCTGCTGACCTGCTTGCCTTTCTTTCCTTTTTTGGTGAAAATCCCATGCCATTGGCTCAGGAGGGGGTGAACTACAAGACAGCTCCCGCTGCCAAGTCAGGGAAGCAGAAGAATACCTCTTGAAATTCCTTTTCATCGTGGGAGTATTCATCTTTTGCTTGTTATAGAGCAGCTTGTTTTCAATGCAGGCTACTGATACAGAAGGATCAAGGCACAGGGGCTCAGCGGTAGCCAAGATCAGCTGGCTCTCAAGTGAAAGTCTGTCTTCCTGGGTCCATATCTGGTCATCGCTGGTTATGGAGTGCACATCTGAAGCTAACGTCTGCATCGTTGGGCGCAGGAGCACATGCCTGCTTTGGAAACCACCGCGGTCCGTATCCATGCACTGTCTATAGTCCCGCACCTCCGTGATGACACATCCGCTCTGAAAAAAGTTATCCTGAGACTTTTCTAGGATATCCACCAATACTGGAGGCAGTTCCTCTGCATCCAAATATTCCAGAAAGTCCCTTTCATCATAAGGCAGTTTAATGGTCTCTGAATAGAGTTCATCATCTCCCTTGATCATCAGTGAATAGCCCTCCTCTCCTGGGTATAGGTTGACCACTAACTGGGGCAAGGACTCCCTCTTAACTAACTTCTCTAGCAAGTGCACGTTGCGCGTCAGCTCCTCAGTGGCCTCGGGCTCCTTCCCGCACTCTTCCACATATATATTGTACAGCTTCTCCTGCAGAGATTTCCCCCCAGTAGATGAGGATTTCCTCTTGGGAGGCATCTGCTGGGCGCTCTCAATGACACGGTCCGCACGGTCCAGAGCTCGTTCTAAATCTCTTTGCATTGTGACACGAAGCGGGGGCCCTAAGAGAAGAGAAAGCATAAGTGCGCTGTCACATAACCCACCTTTAACATTGATGCACCGTTTTTGCAAGTGCCGCGACTGCGCAGTGGGCTACCCATCTAAGGTCAATATGGACACCAAGATACCTGTCCCGAAGGGAGCACTATACCAAATTATTGCTAGTTTCTGAAAATACCTTTATCTGAACAGGCTCTGGTCTCTGCACTGGGCCTCGCCTCGCGTCCGTTGACCTTATCTCAGCCGGAAGTCCACGTGGGATGCTCAGATCACACAGACTTCTGTACGCATGCGTTCCTTCCTCCCCTTCTCAATCATGGGCACTTCCTGTTCTGATGCCTGCCTGTCCTATTGGCGAGTTGGTTGGGTGCGGCATTTAGGTCAAGTCCATGCTTTAAAAGATAATGACAAAAACTGTTTCTAGAGTCTAACGCAGTATCCTCCTCCTCCCCACCGGTGTTTCTTTTTTAAACAAAGAACAAAGGATAGAAAAAAATACAAAATAAATACGCCCCATGTGCCCTCCCCCTTCCTGTAAAAAATGTATGTATGTTCAACAAACCGCTACCTTTGAGAATGAATTATGTGGGAGATAATATGGTAGGATTGGCACAAAAGGACAATGGTCATGAAGGAGTTCACAGTTTCCTTAGGGAGGCAAACAAGTAGTCAGATAATAACAATTTATAAACGTTTGGATACAGTGATGGAAGAGAGAAAGTGCCAAACAAGGGGAAATGAGAAAAGCTATTCACAGATAATTGCGGATGAATAGAAATTTATCAGACAAATAAAGGGAGTTAAGGCTTGACAATTCTGTGGTAAGGAGAGAAATCTAGGTTGTAGTTATACATTAGGATGCTTTCAACCTCTATTTGAAATTATCTTCCCAAGCGGTCCCACCAACCAGCAGGGATATTTCATACTTATTCAAAATACAATTTATCTAATGTTTCAGGAATTTTACAGTGCAGGCATTTTTATCCTCATTTTCCAAAGGAAGAAACTGACATTAAACCAACTTAAGTAATGAGCTCAAGGTTACAAAGTAGTAAGCAGCTGAGGATACAAATCTAATTTCTCATTCCAAAGCCTGATATTTTTCCACTTTTCTAAAAAAAATTACTCCTAAAAGAAGAGAAGCACTTTGTAACATTGATAGGGCATTTTGTGGCAGGTGTCCCACTGGATATTATCTAAGAGAATAAGTAAATGTTGTGGGTAATGTTTACAAATATGCATTGAATTACTTATTTCAAAGCAAAACTGATCATTCATGAAGGTGCCCTATTAGAACAAGTCAATATAGTTCTAAAGTTTACATGGAAATATAAACACTCAAGAATAGTGAAATTGTTTTAAATACATGTCAAGCGATATAAATTGAACAGTTGGAGATCTAAGAAATAATTCCAAAAACATACGGGAGTTTGTTATACAATGAGCTGCATCACATTTCAGTGGAGAAAATATAACATTTCACTCAGTAATGATGGTGACAAGGAAACCTGTTTGGAAAAAAATTTTTTGTCTATTATCACTTGTATAAAACAAATGGAGCAATCATGAAACCATAAAACTAGTAGAAGAAAATATTGGAGAACATTTTATCCGAAGTGAAGGTGATCTTTCTAAAAGACACAAAATTTAAAAGTAATAAAATGAGAGGTTGATAAATTATTAAAAATAAATGAAAACAAACTCCATGGCAAATAATCAAAATTAAATTATAAATTGGGAGGCAAAGTTTACAATAAACTTAGAATAGAACTAATATCCTTAATATTAAAAGATCCTACAATTCTGCCAAAACCGGTTTGGCTCAGTGGATAGAGCTTCGGCCTGCAAACTGAAAGGTCCCAGGTTTGATTCCGGTCAAGGGCATGTACCTTGATTGCAGGCACATCCCCAGTAGGGGGTGTGCAGGAGGCAGCTGATTGATGATTCTCTCTCATCGGTGTTTCTAACTCTATATCCCTCTCTCTCCCTCTTGTAAAAAATCAATAAAATATATTTATTAAAAAAATGATCCTACAGTTCTGTCATGCCATTTTATATTTTATTTCAATTTTTTTGTTTCCATATATTTATATTGATACCTTTCTATAATCACTTTTAGCCCTCTTTTTTTCTATGCTAGCTTTGTCAGCTTTAAACAATTTAATTCCCAGCTACTGTTAATAATCAAATTATACTGTATACCTTCCTTTGCATTTTTAGTTCTGTCATTTCTACTTCACAGCAAAAGAATTTTGCTTGAATCTTAATGCTGCCTATATTTTAGTACAAGAACTTCATTATCTATGTTCATTACCAAAATTTCTCCAAATCTTTATATTTTTATTGCAAATTATCTATTTGTAGGAAGAGTTCATGTGTATAATATTTCCTCAGAATTTTTTTTATTCTTAAAATCTTGCTGATTTAAAATCTCGGCTCACACCCTGCCCTTTCTAAGATTTTTGAAAATTTTGCTCTGCTGTTGTTGTGTGTTGTGTTTTCCTATGTAAGGGCTTGGCCATTTTTCTCTGGAGTTTCATATTCTTTTTTTAAAAAAGTATAATAGCTGTACTAAGATATTTTTTGAATTGACCATTCTTAATGTTTTTCTAGGTACATGATGAGGTATTTTTTAAATATATATTTTATTGATTTTTTTTTTACAGAGAGGAAGGGAGAGGGATAGAGAGCTAGAAACATCGATGAGAGAAAAATTTCGACCAGCTGCCTCCTGCATGCCCCCCACCGGGAATGTGCCCGCAACCAATGTACATGCCCTTGACCTGAATCGAACCTGGGACATTCCAGTCCTCAGACCGATGCTCTAGCCACTGAGCCAAACCTGTTTTGGCGAGATATTTTTAATATATAAATTCAGAGTTTTGATTTTAACAGTTTTTATTTTTGTTTGTTTGTTTGTTTTGACCCGCATTCTTAAAATATTTTGTCTGTTCCTTTGATTTGCTTTTTTCCTTCAATGATTTCAGTTATAAGTCTGTTGGATATAATATATTCTGGTCTTTTCTATTATGTTCTTTCTGAACCTTTTTGTATGACTTTATTTTCTTATTTCTTTTCTATTCTGTAGTTGATGACCCTATAATAATTGTGGTTATATGTGAACTCCCTCCA
This sequence comes from Vespertilio murinus, assembly GCA_963924515.1. Classification (NCBI taxonomy): domain Eukaryota; kingdom Metazoa; phylum Chordata; class Mammalia; order Chiroptera; family Vespertilionidae; genus Vespertilio; species Vespertilio murinus. Next base: position 16,519,148 of record OZ004710.1, read on the forward strand.
GAACTCTAGTAGTATTGTATTGCCACCCTAACAAATTACCACAAAATATATCAGTGGCATAAAACAACACCCATTCGTTCATAGTTCTTTAGGTTATAACACAGGGCAGGCTCATCTTAGGTTCTCCAAGCAAAAACCAAGGCTGGCTGGGTTAGGCTGCCAACTAGAGCATATTGGGAAGAATCCACATGCGAGCTTACTCAAGTGGTTGGCCAAATTCAGGTTCCTGTGGTCATGGAATCAAAGATCTCATTTTCTTGCTGATTGTCAGCCAGGAGCCTCTCTCAGCTCTTAAGAGTTGCTCACACTCTTTAGCAAGTGTCTCCATCCATCCTCAAGCATGGCTGGCATAGTGAATCCTTTTCATGCTCCATGTGTCTCTGACTTCCTCTTCTGCCACCAGCTGGAGAAAGTTTTGTGTTTTTAAGGGCCCGAAAATCCAGGATAATCCTCCCTCTTTTAAGTCACAGTACCTCATAATAGACCATAATTACAGAAGTGATAACTCATACTCACATGTTCTGGGGATTAAAATGGGTCATTTTTGGCCATTTTAGAAATTCTGTCTACCAAAATTACTTAGAAATTGAAATCTCATTTACCGTATTTGCTGGCATATAAGACGATTTTTTGGCCCTGAAAAATATGCCTCCAAGTGGGGGGTAGTCTTATTCGGCGAGTATATAACAAACTCTGTATTTTGAGTAGAAATGTTAGGGGGTCGTCTTATACGCCCAGTCTCTTATACGCCGGCAAATACAGTATTTTTCAGGGCCAAAAAATCGTCTTATATGCCGGCAAATACAGTATGCCTTGTCTCTCCTAAATTTTACTATCTCCTGTTTCACTTCTTCCTGTGGTTTGTCCTTTTCTATTTGGAGGTGTGGTTTTTTAAAGTAAAATTGTAAGTCATAGCATTCTTCCAGTTCTGAACTTGCTTAATAATAAAATTTCTGTTGGGGCGTCAAGTTAAAGTATTTCTCTGCTTTGTGCAAGTATGGATGTGGATGTGTATCACCCAAAGTAACAACAGAAGGTATTTTGAGGTGGATAGAGTAGGAGGATTGCATGGTTCATTTGATTTCATATATCAAACTACCTGTGTTTCCTTACTTTATAGCATGTACATTTTGTTGTTATTGGTGGTGGTGGTGGTAATATTTTAAACAAGCGGTGCATTTTTTCAAAGTCTAGTTCTTCTAATTATTTTATGCTACCTTGATTCACTAGAGGTTTACATCTTTAGTCAGTTATTCTTTTTTATCTTTATTACTGTTTTCAAAGAATATATTTTCTCTCAAAAGCATCTCATTGTTTCTATGAAAAAAATGAAGTAAAAAATTTACTGTTTTAACTGACATTTTTTTATGTTCCTTTCTTCTGATTCCCCAGTAACCATTGCTCTAATCTACCTGGCCCAAATCATTTCTCCATATTCCCCATCTCACAATTTGGACGTCAATTTTAAAAATATGGCAATTAACCCAGGAAGAAAAAAAAAAGGATCAAAATGGCAGTACAAGATAAGGAATGCAAATAATATTTAACTATATGGAAAGATATGCATCCTCACAGATAATAAAATTGCAAGTTAAGATTAAAATAAAAGACCATATTTTTTACCTCATATATTGCTAAAGTTGAAAACACGTCATGATTTATCAGGCTAGCAAATTGTGTGGGGAAGAAACATTTTCAAACATTATTGTTAAGGGTGTTAACTGGTCCAGTTTCTATGGATAATAAAAAACCTGGTGATAGGTTTGGCACCCGGTTTTGGCCTCAGGGTGGTTAGGGCACAAAGGTGGAAGTTTTCTACCATGGGCAAGTACTCATTAAAATTTTACTTACTTTTCAATTTTTTAAAAGTCTGTTTACTCTGTTATTTTAAATAACTCCCAGCACACAACTGTTATCTATCAGTGGGTGTAGTAATACATATCTTGAGTATTACTTGGTGATGTAAGAGCACTTAAAAATGAAGAGAAGGACAAAAACTTAGGGAAGTTTTGGTATTTAAGGAAACTGGAGGTGGGAATATAGACTGGTACAACCACTATAGAAATCAGTCTGATGATTCCTCAAAAAAATTAATAATAGAACTACCAAAAAATAAAGAATGAAAAAGAAAAACAAAACAAAACTACCAGATGACACAGCAATCTCTCTCCTGAGTATAAGCCCAAAAGACTCAAAATGATGTATGTGCAAAGATATATGCACCCCTATGTTCATTACAGAATTATTTAAGATGACCAAGATTTGGAAACAACTGAAGTGTCCTATGATAGAGGACTGGATAAAGAAGATGTGATAGATATAATGGAATATTACTTAGCCATGAGAAAGGATGGAATAGTGTTATTTGCAAAAACATGGATCTACCTTGAGAACATTATGATCAGTGATATAAGTCAGTCCAGAAAAGCTAAGAAGGGTATGATTCCCCTAATATGTGGGATATACAACTGAAATTTGTGAACATAAACATCAGGGTGGTGATTGCCAGAGGGAAGGTGGTGGGGGGAGGAATGGTGACAGGAGATTTGATCTGCAATATATAGAACTTGTAACATAGAAACATACACCTGAAGGAAGAGAATGAGAAAACACATAAAAGAAAACCAGGAAGAGGCCCTTGAATAAAATCTCAAGATGAATGGACATAAATAACATTAAATGTCATTTTGTGCTCAAGTCAGATAATGATTGAAAGCCATGAGATTTTTGACAACCCTAGTAAAAAAAAAATCTGAGAAATGTTGAGAAAATTTAGACTATAGTAGAGAAATGGATGAGCCTGTGTTGAGAAAGTGAGGAAAGCAATTATACTACTACTAAAAGATTTTTATTAGTGAAGGGATAGAGGTAAATTATAAGCATACATAAAGGACTCACATATGCAGACAAACAAAGAATGCCACTATATAAACTCTTTCAATAATGCACTAATGGATCAGATAAAAATAACCTGTCTAATGATGTTATCAATAATTTATTTTGAAATTGTAGGAAACGATGCCAACCTTCATGTAGACATTTGACAAATGAGATACTAAGGTACCCAAAGCCACAAAAGTTAATGGCTTATTCATGTTAAGTGCTTTACACATTACAGCCAAAATAAATGGTAAATAATGGCAGCAGTAACTACAAAGTGAAATTATGTGGTGATATGTGTAAAATTTGGATTTCAAATAGTTCAGTTAGTAAAAGGAAACTAGAATCCAGAAGCAATGCAATAGCTTTCACAAATAAGCCACCAAGTTAGTCAATTTTATAAACTAATGAACAGAGAGACATTGAGAGTGGGAAAGATTACAATGCTATTGCATAAATTGTCACTTTAAGAAATTAGTCAAGGAAAATATGTCCAATTAATCATTATGATCATTTTCATGTGTGTTTGAAGAATAATTGGTGAAAACCCTACATGCTGCTAAGTAAGGATATAAGGGAGTTGAACGCCCCCATTCTATTAGAGGTCTTCCTTATTTTCATGCTATTATCTTAATGGACGTTAAAGGAAAAAGAAGATAGTGTGACCATAAATCATGTCTATAATAAATCTACTTCTAATTCTTTTTAATGGTTGTTTAATTTTAGCAGAACATGAGAAATAATCTTATAGTATTGGCAGGAAAGTGGATATTGCAGCTGACTGTTGCAAATTATGTAATTATTAGAGGCCTGTTGCACAAATTCTTGCACCAGCGGGGTCCCTTGGCCTGTCCTGTGGGATCAGGCCACAATAGGCTATCCAATATCTCCTGAGGGGTCCCAGATTGTGTAAGGGTGCAGGCCAGGCTAAAGGTGCACGATTGGGGCTGGGAAGAAACTCAGATATTGGCCAGCCTGGAGGGACTGCAGGAGGGCTCCAGGGTGTGTCTGGCCCACCTTGCTCAGTCCAGATATGCGGACCCCAGCAGCAAGCTAACCTGTTCAGAGTGGCTGCCCCCTTGTGGTCAGTGCATGTCATAGCAAGTGGTTGAGCAGCCTTAGCATATAATTAGCATATTACACTTTGATTGGTTGAACAGATGATGAGATGATGAGATATTTAGCATATTAGACTTTTATTATATAGGATTCCACCACCACCCCCTCTAGGGATGAGAGATTTTTATATGGCCCATGCTTCTGAAACTACTGAATTTCAAAATGCCTGTTCTATGTGCACAGCTGTGGACATCCACAAATACTCAACTGTCCATTTTTAGAATCCCCTGGATCAGTGGTCGGCCAACTCATTAGTCAACAGAGCCAAATATCAACATTACAACGATTGAAATTTCTTTTGAGAGCCAAACTTTTAAAACTTAAACTTCTTCTAACGCCACTTCTTCAAAATAGAGTCTCCCAGGATGTGATATTTTGTGGAAGAGCCACACTCAAGGGGCCAAAGAGCTGCATGTGGCTTGTGAGCCACAGTTTGCCAACCATGGCCCTGGATGATTGAACCATCTAAAACTAAGAAGTGAGAACAGAGCTAATAACAAACAAGCCCTCACTCATGGTGTTTTTTGTTTATTTTTTGCTTCCTACTACTGCATCTGGGGATGCCTCACATCAACTGCAGCTCTTTCTGGCAATAGTTTGAGAAAAGTTTGACGAATTCCAAATATATGGAAATTCCCTTTCAAGAAAGGGCATTATAGTAATACTGCACCTTTCTATAAAACAGAAAATTTGGATCTGGAGAACCAAAATGGAAGAGGGTTCTATTCACAGGAGAAAGAAATTGAATATAAAGAGTTATGTGATTTATCTCTTTTATGAGGTGCTGCTGGAAAGGAAAATAAACGTTCAAAAAGTGGTGACCTTGATATAAATTCTATATTTAGCCAGTGGTGAAATACTATTAATAATGAAGAGTATGTGAAACATGGGACATAACTGACAGGATTCAAGTGATGTAGGCAGGTTGACAATCTAAGGACTTAAAATATCCATGCAGATAATAACAGCAATAAAACATTATGTACCAGTTTTTCCACTACAAAGTATGTTTACAGCAGGATGTGATTTGCTTCTCAGAACAACTCTATGAAGTTAAGCATCCTTATAATCATACTAGTGACCCAGTGCATGAAATTCATACACATTAAAAGAGGATTAATTACAGGAAATAATTTAATATTGCTATTTCCCCTATCTCTATAAGTGTCAGAGATGAAAGAAAATTAGTAAAATGTAAATGAAAATCTTCCTCCTGTCAGAGTCTGGAGCTTGCCATAGGACCCAAAGTCAAGTCCCCGCCCACCTACATTCACCTCAAAATTGCATGAGTCCCAGACCTGGCTGCCCCCCACATTGGGCTAAATTCAGACCCACCCTTTTCAAGCCCTGCTGGGCAGGGGGCGTAACTTCAGGTCCCCTGGACTGGTGCTAGGACAGGGGGCATGACCTGAGGTTTCCCAGCCCAGAGTGGGGCCAGGAGTGTGCCTTGAGGTCCTCCATCAAGCCCTACCAGGTGGATGACATGGCCTGAGATCCCCTGTCAAGGCCCGCTGGGTGGGAGGCATGGCCTGAGGTCCCCCGTTAAGCCCTGCCAGGTTGGGGGGGGGGAGCTTGATCAGGTGCATGCAATTGAGTAGATTTGAAACTCACAAGAACTTTTTAACCACATCCTTATTTTGCATGGTGGAATCTGGCTCTGAAATAAAGACTAGGCTTGAAGGCCATGGCTCTGTCTCTCCATCAGAGAGGACAGCCCCCCACTCAGACCCAGCTTTATTCTCTTGTCTGTCTTTTCTAAATCTTCACCACCCCTTCTCAGACTCTACAAACCTGGCTGTGTTGGCATGGCACACTTATTAAATGTGTTTAATGCTATATGTAATAATTTCAAATATATAACTATATGAATTGTTTACCTCGTTCTCTTATATAATGGGACCCTTTTGTTAATATAGGTATAATGTAGATTAAATGCTTAGATATAAAGAACATTATAAACTGGTGAACAAAAATAGATACAGAGGCAAAAAGCATGGAACAGACTGGCAAACTACAGCAGGAAGGTTGGGAAAGGGGTTGAAGGGGGAGGGGGGCAGGTTAAGAGATCAACCTAAAGACTTGTATGCATGCATACTAGCTTAACCAATGGACTCAAGACCCTGGGGGTGGGGTGAGGGTATGTGCTGGGGGTTAGGGGAGACTGGGGGAAGGTCAATGCGGAAAAAAGGAGACCTATGTACTACTATTTGTAATACTTTAAACAATAAAATTAAATTTTAAAAAAGAAATACTTAGATATCTGTTTTCTAAAGGATTGTATTAGCCAGGATCTAGTCAGTTAAAGCAAATTTATTCCAAAAGTTCAATGGGGGAATTTAATATGGGAAGTTAGTAATAAATACGTTAGAAGAGCTGAAATGGCAGAACATGAGACAATTAAAGATTAGCAACATCAGAAAGCACTACTACCTGTATGTCTGGAGGGAAAAGAGAGCAAGGAAGCAGTGTCAGACCCATAAGATGAAATGACGGATCCTCTCTTGGAAAAATTCCAATCACAGAGTTAGTTGGCAGGAGAGCCTAGAAAAAAGAGGAAATATTTATGGGATAAAGTAGTGGAAGAGGCAGAGAGGATTCCATCTCCAATGGTACTTACACACTATAGAAAAAATTAAAAAATCAATTATTAATAATAGGATAAATATAAAAGTCATATACCAAAATTTATAATTCTTTATTGTTCTCATCTATGTTATAAATTTGATCTTTAAATATTGAAATAATATTAAACTTAATTATTGAATTTTTGGTACACTATTACTTGCTTCATGCCTGTTTTATTGGGGTAAGATTATAATGTCTTTCTAGTTTGATGTATTTTACTGCCTATGTTTTCTTCTATATTTTTACGGTTCCATTATTTAAATTTAAGTCACTGATCCATTTTGAGTTTATCCTTGTGTATGGTATAAGTTGATAGTCTAGTTGTTGTTGTTTTTTTTTCATATTGCATCTACCTGTTCAATTTTCCCAACAACATTTATTAAAGATACTCTTTTTACTTTATCAAATATTAATTGACCACAATGTCACAGGTCAATTTCTCTGTTTTGTTCCATTAGTCTATATGCTTGTTCATGTGTCATTAACAGGCTGCTTTGATTGCAATAGCTTTATAATATAGTTTGTTATCCAGTATTGTAATCCCTCCAACTTTATCTTTCTAAAGATTGCTGGGGCTAATCTGGGTATTTTGGGGGTTCCATATAATTTTTAGAACATATGTTCTAGATATGTGAAATATGTCACTCATATTTTAATAGGGATTGCATTGAATCTATAGATTTCTTTCGGTACTGTGGACATTTTAGTGATGTTAATTCTTCTAATCTATGAAAATGGTATATCTTTCCACTTCATATCTTCCTTGATCCAGTGATTCCACCTCTGGGAATACATCCCAAGAAACCTGAAACACCAATCAGAAAGGATATATGCACCCCTATGTTCATAACAGTGTTATTTACAATAGCTAAGATCTGAAAACAACCCAAGTGACTATCAGTATATGAGTGGATAATAAAGCTGTGGTACATTTACACCAGTGTTTCCAAAACTTCTCTCATGATAAGAATCACCTGGTGGAGTTGTTAACTAGAGCACTAGTAAAGTATACAATTTTACCTATAAGTTCCCAAAAATTCTAGTTTAGCACTTCTTAGTTGGGATTCAGGAATCTGTATTTTAACAACTCCACCAGGTGATTCTCATCATGAGAGAAGTTTGGGAAACACTAATTTACACAATGGAATACAATGTGGCTCTAAAGAAGAAGGATCTCTTACTCTTTGCAACAGCTTGGATGGACCAGGAAATTATGCTAAGTGAAACAAGCCAGTCAGAGAAAAACAAATATCACTTGATCTCACTTATTTGTAGAATCTAATGAACAAAATAAACTGGTGAAAAAATGGGTCCAGAGACATGGATACATGGAACAGTCAGAAAATTTATGCATATATACATAGTCTATGGGAATATGTAATAGTGTGGTGAAGGCCTGGACTGGTGGAGGAGGATATATATATATATATATATATATATATATATATATATATATATGAAAACAAAAATATTATAGTTTCTTAAAGGACTTCTTGCCATTTTGCTTGAGCAACTAGGTGAATGGATGGATATTGGTGAGATAGAGACCAGGATAAGAGTAGATTTGGAAATAAAAGTAAAAGTTTATTTGTATGACACATTAGATCTGAAGTGATGGTTTTTAGATTTCAAATAGTATGATAAATAGGTAACTGCATATATAAATCTAAAGTCCAGGGAGGGTTTAGAGCTAGAGGTACAAATTCAGGAGACAAATAATAGAGATGGTATTTAGAGTGAGATGAAATGAGATACTACATCTAAACTTTTTAAAAATATATATTTTATTGATTTTTCACAGAGAGGAAGAGAGAGGGATAGAGAGTTAGAAACATAGATGAGAGAGAAACATGGATCAGCTGCCTCCTACACAACCCCTACTGGGGATGTACCCGAAACCAAGGTACATGCCCTTGACCGGAATCGAACCCGGGACCTTCCAGTCTGCAGGCCAAAGCTCTATCCACAAGCCAAACTGGTTTCGGTTACATATAAACTTTTAAAAAATAATAGCTTTATTGAGATATAATTCTCATATAATTCACTTATTTATAGTGTATAATTTAGTACATTTTTAATTGTGGTAAAATGTACATAACAAAATTTACTGTTTTAACTATTTTTATTGTACAATTTGGTGGCATTAAGTGTATTCATAGTCTTGTGCAACCATCACTACTGTCCATTTCCAGAAATGCTTTATTATCTCAAGCAGAAACTCTGTCCCCATTAAACCACAACTCCTCATTCCTTCCTCTTCACCAACTCAGGGTAACTTCTGTTCTACTTTTATGGCTACAAATTCACTTATTCTATGTATATAATTTAAGTGGAGTCATATAATATTTGCCACTTTGTGTCTGCCTTATTTCACTTAGAATAATGTTTTCAAGCTTTATCCATGTTCTACCATGTATCAGACTTGCATTTCTTTTAAAGGCACAGTACTATCCCATTGTATATATAGACCACATTTTGCTTATCCATTTATATCTTGATGTACATTTGAATCGTTGGCATCTTTTGGCTGTTGTGAGTAATGCTGGTATGAACGTTGGTACACAAGTATGTTTAAGTGTTTGCTTTCCATTCTTCTAGGTATATAGCTAGGAGTGGAATTCTAAGATCATATGGTAATTCTGTTTAATTTTTGAGGACCTATCATACTGGTTTCCACAGTGGCTGGCTGTAGCATTTTATATGCCTATCAGCAATGTGCAAGGGTTCCAATTTCTCCACATCATAGCCAACACACGTTGTTTTCCATTTTTTAATTAATAGCTATCCTAGTGGGTTTGAAGTTTTATTATATAAAGCTTTTTGTACAATTTCTTCCCCTCCCACAATTTTCTCTCTGTAGATGCATGCCAATTTTTGAATCTTTCCCTGTTTCAAAGAAGCATATTGCTAAAGAAAACTATAGAGAGCTTCAGTGCACTGTTTGACTTCCAAAACTTTGTGTGCTATATAATTGCTTCTTTATTATGTCCAAAAGATTTTTTAGTTCCCAATATTTGCACTGAATTTAAAGTTAGAATATTTTCCCCTAACAAGACCAGATTTTTAGAAACCAAGCCTTTTACAAATGTATTTTTGTTGAAAGTGTGTAGTGGAGCCTAAACCGGTTTGGCTCAGTGGTAGAGCGTCGGTCTGTGGACTGAAAGGTCCCGGGTTCGATTCTGGTCAAGGGCATGTACCTTGGTTGCCGGCACATCCCCAGTAGGGGGTGTGCTGGAGGCAGCTGGTCGATGTTTCTCTCTCATCGACATTTCTAGCTCTCTATCTCTCTCCCTTCCTCTCTGTTAAATATCAATAAAATATATATTTTTTAAAAAAGAAAAAAGAAAGTGTGTAGTGGAAAGAGCTGAAGAAACCATGAGATGTTTTAAGACTTGCTGCTTGCTCTCTTTTATTTCTTATTAGATTTTTGGGGAACTTATGGACCTATATTTTCAAATAAATCCAAGTTGGAGCATATGCTACCTTTCTCCACAAGAGAAATATTTTGGAAAGTAAAATAATATAAAATCAGGGGCTTAAGAATGGGTAACATTCATTTATTTCAGACACTGAATAGCTATATAATTAGAGCCTAAGTGACCTTTATGACAGAATGACCAAGCAACCAGTCGCTATGATGTGCACTGACCACCAGGGGGCAGACGCTCAATGCAGGAGCTGCCCCCTGGTGGTCAGTGAGTTCCCAAGGGGGAAGCTCAGCTGAGCCAGAAGCCGGGCTCACCGCTGGCAAGTGCAGAGGCCATGGAGAGGACACAGGCCTGACTGAGGGATGATGCCCCCATGTGCACCCGGCCTCTATTATTTATAAAATTATATGTGCTAACCCAGCACTAGTTACCTCCAATAGCACGCCAAAGAGACCAATGAATTAGAAGTTAGGAGAGGTGAGTTCTGATCCCATTTATGCCACTAATTAGTTAGGCAAGCTTGGATAAATCATGGACTGCTTTAGGCATTCAATCCATTTGCTATAACATTAGGAGGTTGAAAGAAGTAACCATCTGCATTGTTGGCACAGAATATTGTATGTACTGGAGGGCCACCGTTGTCAGAGAAAACTCAGGTGTGTTTTTTTGTTTTTTTTGTTTTTTTTTTTTGAATGCACATTCACATTTTGTTGTTGTTGCTGGAATGGATAATTGAGTGATGACTCACAATTTGTACTGTTTTCCGCACATCTATGTATGTCCTACCTCTACTCTACAGCCATTTTATAAACATTGAAAGTGTAATGATTGAACTTTCTGCCTAGATTGCAGATCATGTGTTCTGTACAACAGAAGCTGAGTCATATGGGCTAATGAGTTTTACCAAAAGTCCTAGGAGCATTATCCGTTACCCCGTTTATCATGTTCCACGGGATTTCCCTGATTACAGAGAGCCCAGCACCGTAGCAGTCATGCTGCTCATTTGATGATGGTGGATGGTAGTCTTTACTGCGAGAGTGTGTAATTCCCCTCGGGGGGATCGTATGTTTATTAATGTGCCACAAGTTGCCTGCTTCCTGCTAGCTTTTCTCAGTAAATAAGACCATAGCATTCATTGGCTGCTGCTTTATTTTAGTTTATAACATCACCTCCTGATGAACAAAAACAGCAGATAGGTATTAAAACATCAAAAGCAATTTGATAATAGTGCTATCCTGGGGAGTCCAGAATTCCAGACATTTGTAAATCAGACCTCACTGGGCTGTGCTGGGGAATCAAAATGGAAGGAAGAAGACCTAAGTGTGTTTGTCTGGAGCCACTGTCCAAACATTAGGGGTCAGTTGCATTCATAGAACAGCAGGAGGATGACTAGGGTTAGGAGTCCATATTTTCCATCATTCTTATCCAGCCCAATCCCATATCACAGATGAAAGCTCTAAGGAGTTTGCTGGATTCTTATTCTTCACACCAATTAAACACCAATGAACTGAAGGCATCATTCTGGTGTTACTGTGCATCTAACCTACCCTGTCAACAAACACTGTGTATCCATACTGCAAAATGGAAATAGAAAGGAAGTAGAAAAAAGGGACACAGTCTTGATAATGAGATCTAACACAAACTGTGCGCTCACCAGAAGACCGGTACTGTTCTGGGCCCTTTATGCATTTAACACGTTTGATTCCCACAACCACCTATGGTGTCTTCAGCCTTATTTTCTTCATTTACAAGCCCACGGAGTCAAGTAACTTTCCTTAATTTCAAAAGTAATGAGTGACTGAGCTGGAATCTGAACCTCTACAGTTGAGCTTGTGAGTTCTTGCTGTTAACTCTGCATGGATAATTTAAAAATGCCTGTTGTTAGATATAAGGAGGTGTGATAAAACCCATAAAAACATAAAAAAACCCAAAACAAAACAGCAATCAGTAGTGTAAGGAGAAAAAAACAACACATATGACTCATGAATTTAAAAGATGAACGTAGAAGTTTCAAAATTAGAATTCGCGGATTTAGGTCTTAGAAAAGTCTGTTCTTTATGAATTCTAACATGTTGTACAAATATCACTATTATTCCAAAATCTGAATATTCTCTTAAGACACCTTTGGAGTATGTCCCAAGGTAGTTAATAGCTTAACTTAGATAATTATTTTTTTTCTGAAAAGTAATCTTAAAATGAGCCTGGGCAGAACATGCTATGGTCTGTACTGGATTAAAATTAATAAATTATGCATGAGCAATATTGCTGGCAAACCCAAAGAGGATTTTTCCCCAGTCAGGGGGGAAGCTCAAGTTAAAATTTAACATGCTTGCTCTCTTCCACCATGCTGTCGGCGTGAGTGGGACAGAGCCCATGCTAGCATGGAAGAGGCTCTTTTGTTTATTGCATCGGACTCGGCTCCCTGGTGGTCCTTGGGGATCAAGAAGTCTGGGCATAACATTTGGGGGCTCGCCCGGGATCCCCAAGACCCTGAGGGACTCCGATCCGGAGAGCCTCACTGACCGCGGTAAGTGTGTGTGTGTCTGTGTGCTTGTGTTAGAGCTCTGAAGGGATGAGGAAACCCCTTGTGTTGGTAGTGCCCGAAGAGGTCTAGATGGACGCATCGCTGGAAGACTACGGGCCGGAGGATTCGGAAGACGTTCCGACCTCCTGGGAGGGCCCCTCACAGGCAGGAGAGACATGAAAGCCTCTCCTAGAGGGCCCCTCACATGCGGGAGAGGGATGGAAACCTTTCCCAAGACGAGGCGAGCGGCGTGAGCCGACGTCTCACAGGCAGGAGAGAAGTGGATCTCTCCTTGAGGGCCGCTCACAGGCCGGAGAGATGTGGATTTCTCTAGTAGAGCCCTCACATGCGGGAGAGGGATGGAAACCTTTCTCAGGACGAGGCGAGCGGCGTGAGCCGATGTCTCACAGGTGGGAGAGAAGAGGATCTCTCCTAGGTTTGATTTTAAGTTGAAACGTTGATGTTGGGCGCCTTCTTGTTGGTTGTTGTGATTTTCTGTGCTGTGGAAGTTCAGAAGGGCCAATGGCAGACTTGTTCTAGTGAGTTGGGCGCCTTCTTGTTGGTTGTTGTGATTTTCTGTGTTGTGGAGGTTTGGAAGGGCCAATGGCAGACTTGTTGTTCTAGTGAGTGGCCAGCTTTCAATGTTGGAGGGCTACTGGTTGTCGTGAGGTTGGTTTTGCTTCCATGGAGTTGGAAGACTGTTCTCAGGATCCCTCTGTATGTTTCTGTGTTCTTTGTATATTTGTGTAAGTAAGGGTTTCAGTTTGCTCTTGTTTGTAATTTGTTGACTCCCCCAGAGCAGGCAGGAGGTAGAGGGGGGAGACATGTGGAGATCCAATATGGAAGCTAAATTAAAGCTGGTTTCCCAAGGCATTTTAAGCAGCTTTTGAAAGTCCTGCCCTGAGGCAGTAACCAGCAGGAAACAGATAACAGGTTTATCGTATCAGTATGGGGAACTTGCCTCAGTTGCCATTGTCTCAATTAAATAGGGCGTGGTTGGCTCTGACCTTTCAGAGCTTCAAGGTTGACCAGCCTATTTCTATTAGTGAGACAATAATTGGTTTCTGGCACATGAAGTCTAGAAAATTGCTTTTAAAATGTAAAAGTATTATTGATTTGGGAAATGCTAAGTATTTGATTTGCTACCTGAAAAATTTAAAGTTCTGTAAGTTTAAGTTCTCTTGCCATGAAGAGGTTTTTAAACTACACCTTATTTTTAATGGAGGAAGGGGTGAACCGCCCTTCCCACCCAGAACAGGTAATCCCAGCCAGCAGCTATCTTTACGTTAAAGTTAATTGCTGGATTTTGGAATTTGTTCTTAAAAATATAAAGGTTTATTAATGGGGAGCTGCAGGATGTTTGACTTGCGAGCTCTGAAGGTTTTGAGATTTGGATATGCTTAAAGAATGTGGTTTCTTGTTCAAATTAAAAAATTGTAATAAGAAGTGAAACACCACTGCTGAAACTCTGGAATCCAAAGGTGGCAGGAGAGGGCGAATCTATCTGCTCTCCTGCAATGAGATTACTCAATTTATTAAGCATGGAAAAAAAAAAAATGTGTGACCAAATATGTTGCTGAAACTTCTCCCAAAGTAAGCAGGATGTGGGGGAAGGGAGTAACACGTGGCAATCCACGTTTAAATTTGCCTCGTTAAAAAAGAAAAAATCTAGAGGACAGAATTGAAGTTATGTCTTGTATTTTTCTTAGAAATGTGTTAATCTAGGACATGCAAAATAAGAAGGAAACCTTTAATTAGTTTAAGGCTGAGTGCTCTGACACATAGCAAACCCCCAAGTGGCCACTGGGATTTCTTTTTTCCAGGGGTGCTTGCTCGCTGTCAGAGGGTAATCGGCCCACCTAACAAAATATCTGTATTTGAAAGTATGAAGTTGTAACAATTGTGGTCAAAAAAAGAGTTAAAAGCAGGGACCTAATTCTAAAGTTGACTACATTGTAAAATCTTTAGAAGAAATACCCTCAAGCAGAGGGGATTTTCAGAAAATTCAGGGAGTTTGAATGCAATGTAGGGGTCACCGCTCCCCCTACTAGCAGAAGGCAAGTGCCTTTACCAGTGGAAACAGTGGACTGCCGGATGAAAACGCCTTGGTGGGAGTACCTCCTCCATCTGGGACCTGTGCCATGCTCCCTGCCTCTGCCCACCAGGCATCCATCCCCCTCCAGGGGTTGTTTTGAGTAACGATGGCAGGGACAAGGAGAAAAATTCCATTGTGACCCTCTACCCCCCCATGAGACTGTTATAGTTAATAATTATTTGTGTGATTTAACCCCTAGAAACTGCTTGGACACTTTTCACCGATGTTCTGTTAGGGGGCTTAGAGGTGTGGCTAGATCTGTATCTGTAGGAAAATGGCATTTTAAATTTCAAGAGGCTGGAGGCCTGGGAACAGGGTACTGGACCTGCTCCCTCCTCCCTTGCCTTTTCTATAAAATTTGAGGCATGGTTTTATATTTTTGAAGGATATAGGAAGAAGGTTTAAAAGTTAATTTGATAAAGATTTTTGTAAAGGTTGAAAAGAGAATGTCCTGACAGGTTAGCTGGGAGAGGCAAGCCTGTTAGTTTCCTGGTGGACACTGGGGCAGTCCATTCAGTCTTGACAGAGCCGATGGGACCCACACATCAGTCCAGGGAGCCTCCTTGGACATGAAAGAAGGACTGTGGACCTTGGAAGGAACACAAACTGGGAGAATGCAGCTGCTGAACTGGACCAAAGTGGAACAATGGGCCTTTGAGAAGGCTTTCATCTCAGCACCTGCCCTAGCCTTGCCAGATGTCGCGAAGCCCTTCCACGTCTATGTGAGTAAGTTAAGGGGCATTGCCAAAGGGATTTTTACTGAGACTCTAGGTCCTTGGAAGAGACTTGTTGCCTAAGAGACTGGACCCTGTGGCAGCAGGGTGGCCAGAGTGCCACCGGGCAGTGGCCACCACATCATTGCTGGTGAAGGAGGCAGATAAGCAGACTCTGGGCCAGGAGCTACACTGGCTGTCAGCCCTGCTGGCCTGCTTCCTGATGATGGTCCAGAGGATCCCATTCATGGCTGCATGGAGGTGATGCAGTGCTGCCATCATCACCAGACGAGGGACATTGTGCCATCCACAGAGAAAGAGAGTTACCAACTGCAGCTGGAAGGAATTGGATGAACAGAAGCAAGCCACTGAAGGACCAGATGATTGGTGGACCCCCAAGATGACAGAATGTTGGTCCCAGAGGCTCTAGGTCAGACGTTAGTTGCCCAGTGGCACCAGGTTACCCACTTAGGTATCACCAAGACTTTTGAGCTTCTGTGAGGCAGAGTTGCTAGAAGTACTGTCTGAGCAAAGGTAAATGTGAAACAAGGTAAGGGGGTCCCCCTGGAAATTCAGGTTCCAGGAAACTTCCCCAGGAGAGCATTACACTTCAGATTAGACAGAAACTGCCTCTATAGTAGTCAAGAGATTACTCCAGGAGATTTGGGCTGCCAGTATAACAGCCCAACCTTTGTGGCCAAGGTATCTCAAAGTATAGCTCAAGCATTAGGACAGGCATGAGCAGGACTCTGAGAAGGAGTTTGACTAAATGTGTCCTAGAATCGGTGAAAATTGGACCAACCCCCTGTCCTTTGCCCTCTTGTGGGCTAGGTGTAACCCTATTGGGATGGTTTCCCCCCTTTTTGAGATCATGTAACCATTCCCTTGCTCAAGTCCTTACAGGCTCTGCAGTTTGCTTGTTCCAGATGCACTGCCAGTGCTCACCCCAGACCCTGTACCCCAGGAACTCAGTGTGGGTAAAGAAATTCACTGCCCAAGGACTCAAAGGGACACTACCCACGGCTGTTGAAGTAGACGGCACCCAGACTTGACTATATGACTCCCAGCTTCTGTATGGCCTGGATCCTGGCAACTAGCCGCCTCACCTGTGAGATCCCCAGCCTGGGCTCCACGCAGGACAGGAGGACAATTGATGCCCGCAGGAGGGGAACTGGACTTCATTGAGGACAATAATGATGGGAACTGTGGTACTAGGGTCTCATTAACTGTATTTGTTGTTTATGCTAATTCTTACTCATGTTGTCAAGAATGTTTTTACTAGCCAGTGAGAAAGTCCAGGGCTAAGTAAGGCTAGATAACAGAACAACGAATGCCCTAAAGTAGGCTGAGTCAATGATTTGACTTATGTACATAAGACAAGGGGGGAATGAGAGGGCAGGGTGAGGCTGGCTCCTGACTCCATTTTGTATTGTGGGGCAGGGCAGAACAGGGTGGAGCTATCCTCCATTTTGTGTAACGATCCTGGCCCTCACCCAACCAATCAGGGTCAGCCAAAGCAGTGACATCACCGCCCTTATAAAACCCCTGGACTTGTCGAAGTTCGGCCTCTCTTCCACCATGCTGTCGGCGTGAGTGGGACAGAGCCCATGCTAGCATGGAAGAGGCTCTTTTGTTTATTGCATCGGACTCGGCTCCCTGGTGGTCCTTGGGGATCAAGAAGTCTGGGCATAACATGACAATCATCCAAAGCATCTTTTGTGGACAGATGGATAGGGTCAAGGGAATACGGCATTATCCAGACATAATTGATTAGATTTTGTTTGCATAGTTAAGTCTTACATAACAAAATGTTACAGGGTTTTTTTTTTATTTTAACAAAGCTTTTCACTATACGATCTTTTGAGTATATGATAATATTGCCTTGACTGGCTTTTATGTCTTAGGGGAGAAAAGAAAATCTGGAGATACTCATTTCCCTGGAAAAAAAAAAAAAAAAAATTTAACATGCTTTCGTTCTTCTCAAAGCTGTTTCTTTTTCAGCATTTCCAGGCTGAAAGATTGACTGTATCTTTCATATACTCAGCTGAGAGAAATGCTTCATCTTGTATGCCTCTCTTTCCTTTGCTCCTTCACTACTACACTGATTCTATACCTTAGATGTATTTTTAACATGATTCCTCTTCTCTGACTCAACGGGCATTGCCTTTGTTGGAGCTGCCATCATTTTGCTGAATGAATGAAGTTGATTTCTAATTTGTCTCGCTACACTTAGTCGTCCTTCCAGTCCAATCCAATTTTCTCATTTCAACTGGAAAATAAAACAACAACACACAAATATCATATCACCCAACACAAAGTCCAAACTCTTTCCACTGTCGTACATGACTTTTAGTCTGGCTCTTGTGAACCTATACAGTCTCAATTCTAGTTGTTCCTTTATAACTGCTTTATAATCCAGCCACACAAAGAGATTTTTAGTCCCTCAAACATGCCAGGTTGTTTCATGCCTTCAAGCCTTTGTGCATACTAATCCCTGAAATAGCCTTTCTGAAAATTGATAAATTCTTACTCATTCTTAAAGAAAGCCAGGTATCACCCGGGGCAGGAGGTGGAGGTAGGTTGGGCTAGAAGAGGCCAATGGGAGGAAAAAGAGGGATACATGTTATACTTCCAACAATAAAAATTTTGAAAAAGAAACCAGGTATTACATTTTATGAAATTTTCTTGTTTCTTTCTTTAACACTACTATAGTAATGCATAGGCTTTTGTAGGGCTATCCCATTGAATTTTAGCTATTTGCTTGTGTTTCACTTCTCCTGAAAGCTTCAAAAATCACCCCAAATGGTGTGGCTCAGTGGATAGAGCACCAGCCTGCGGACTGAAGGGTCCCAGTTTCAATTCCGGTCAAGGGCATGTACCTTGATTGCGGGCACATCTCCAGTAGGAGCTGTGCAGGAGGCAGCTCATCGATGTTTCTAACTCTCTATCCCTCTCCCTTCCTCTTTGTAACAAATCAATAAAATTTATTTTTTTTAAAAAAGAAAGCACAAAGCTTATAAAAAGCTACATTCGATAATTCTAAATTTTAATTTTGTGGAGAATTTCTGTGCTTCCTAATATAAAGCTAAATAATTAATTTTAAAGGAAAACATGTATTTTTTATTTTTTATTGTCAAGACTTGTGATGCCAGATGTGTGTTTATTCCACACCAAGCAATTCTTTGAAACCACTGGATGTCCCCACAATTCAATCCAGTTCTGACACTATCAACCTGGAGTCAGCATCAGATCTCACAAGTTACAGGCTCATTTCCACATAGTTGCCCCCCCCCCAAAAAAAAACAACAAAAAAAAAAAAACAGATGCCAATTGCAAGTTCAGGTTGTTACCTGTGATTCTGACTGATCAGCTACAAATCAGAGATTTCCGTTACCCCTTTTTGGGATTCATTCCTTGGCTAAAATATCTCACTGAACTCAGGAAAACACTTTACTTACTATTGTTTATTTATCAAGGATACAATTGAACAGCCATATGGAAGAGATGTGTAGGGTAAGGTATGAGCTTAAAGACACAGAGCTTCCATGCCACGCCCTCTCCGGGTGTGTCTCCCTCCCAGCACCTCAATGTGTTCATGAACCCCGAAGCTCAGCAAGTCATTGTGTTCAAGATTTTTTAGAGCCCAGTCAGCATGGCACAGTGGTTGAGCATCAACCCATGAACCAGGAGGTCACTGTTCAATTCCCAGTCAGAGCACATGCTGGAGTTGCAGGCTTGATTTCCCAGTGTGAGGCGTGCAGGAGGCAGCCTATCAATGATTCTCTCTCATCATTGATGTTTCCATCTCTCTCTCTCTCTCTCTCTCTCTCTCTCTCTCTCTCTCTCTCTCTCTCTCTTCTCTCTCTCTCTCTCCCTTCCTCTCTGAAATCAATAAAAAATATTTTTGAGGGTATAATCTCTAGAACTTGCTGTCTTCCATAAAATTCAGTGGTTGGAGCTAAAATTTCAACCCTCTGGTCACTTGGTCCTTAGGTGACCAGGCACACGCAGAAGCTATCCATGGGCTCTTCCTTAAGTGATCATATTAGCAATGTCAAGAGTTTGGGGAGATCTGTGCCAGGAACATGGACAAAGACCAAATTTATTTTTATTATGCCACAACTAGCTATGGCTTGGCCATTTCCATCATGTCATTTTAGCATTAAAAAATAAGAATCCAAATCAAGTTGCTGCTTAAAGTTCAAAGCATTTAGCTGAATAAGGAGGAGGACTTTGAGGCTGTGGTTCATGAGAATGTTTCTCCTGTCTGACGACTTGGACTATAGGTTCAAACCCAAGTGGCTATGGGTCTGGAAAGATAGTGACTTTGCAATGCTTTTATCCGATACTGTTTTCCGCCCAGACTCATGGACAACCTGTTGTCTTTTATTTAATATGTGTTTTGTATTTATTTTAGAAAGAGGAAGGAAGAGAACAATAGAAATATCACTGATGAGATAGAATCATCAATCAGCTGCCTCCTATATGCCACTTATCGGGTCAAGCCTGCTACCCTGGCATGTGCTTGACCTGGTTCATGGGTCAACACGCAACCACTGAGACACAATGGTTAGACAATAACCTATCTTCTTACCAAGACAGCCAGTGCTATAAGGATTGAGCAGCCCTTTTCCTGTTCTTCCATTATGTTTAGTAGGCCAATATTTTTCTCCTCGGTTGAGTTTGCCAATTTTAGCATAAGCTTAGGCTTCGCATTTTACTGACCTAAATTTTCCTTTATACCTGTTCCTTTTCTAGATACAAAAATCTCTATTGAACATTTTTTAAGCCAAGCCTGTATATAATATTAAAAAATTCCAGCAAATGAAAACTATACAAATGGCTCCAAGCATTGTTTAGTTAGGTGACAAGAGAGTCCTGTGGAATAAGCCACAATGCCATTGCTATAACATCAGTTAATTAACAGAGTCTCTCTCTCTCTCTCTCTCTCTCTCTCTCTCTCTCTCTCTCTCTCTCTCCCTCCTGCCCTCCACCTTTCCCCCTGTAGATATGTAGTTATACTTCTTTGACAGCATGTGACTGAGCCCCCTTGATGGACTAATCAGGAATTTGAAACTTGTTAGAAATGAAACAACAAACACATCTTGAATCATTGTTAAAAAAATTTTTGCCAAAATTTGCCAAAACTGGTTTGGCTCAGTGGATAGAGCATGGGCCTGCGGACTGAAAGGTCCCAGGTTTAATTCAGGTCAAGGGCATGTACCTTGGTTGTGGGCACATCCCTAGTAGCGGGTGTGCAAAAGGCAGCTGATCGATGTTTCTAACTCTCTATCCCTCTCTCTTCTTCTCTGTAAAAAAAAAATCAATAAAAATATATTTTTTGAAAATATAATTTTGCCAAAATTAGCAATGCCCCTCTCTGAGTAATACTTAATGTTAATTCTTCATAATAAACCATGGAGGATCAGAACAGCAAAGGAACTAGGGAAGTATTTTTCTACTTTTCCCTTGAATTTCTATCTTAGACAATGTTAAGCAGCCCTCAGATATTAGCCTCCCTTGATTTATGTACCTATGCAGATGAATTTTATTGTTTTCCCTTTTTGAAGTTGTCTAAGTATTTATCATCCTGATTCTCAGGGTTTGCCTGCTTTCCATAGGTTTGCCTGCTTTTAACACCAGACTCAGCCTACCATATTTATTCTGCTTCCTTATAGGAACTCCACATATTGTATGAAAGTATCCATCTCACTTACTGTGGGCGAAAATGACACTGGACTCTGCTATAATTCCAAGATGAAGTACTTTGATAAAGCTGAACTTAGCAAAAGCAAGGAAATTTCATGCCGTGACATAGAAGATTTTTTACTACCAACCAGAGAACCTGAAATCCTATGGTATAAGGTATGGACTGTGAATAACTGTTTTGCTTATATATTAATACTGTGTATTTTACTCTTGAAAAAGTTGGATAAAAAAATTTAATGGGCATATTACAGTTCAACTTTGCCTTCCTAAAATGCTATAGCAAGTTGTGCTGTCCATTGTAAGTTTTCAAACCAGTGACTTTGATACATGCTAGTTAATATTTGTATTGGTAGCCCATTATAAGAATCTATTGTGTTTATATTTATTTCTAGTAGTTTATAGCTACAGTGCTTTCAAGTTTGTTATAAGCTGCATTGATAATTTCAGAAACTAAAACTAAAATTCATTTTTAAGCTCTTCATGTAAGCAGTTCAAAATGCCCTCAAATAAGGAGATAAAGATTGATTTGCTTCTGTGATAAATGGTACACTAGTTTTATTAACAATTTCTATTTAATGGAAGCATTTTGGTGCATATTCTAATGCTTTTCATATATAAGCATACGTGTTTTAAATAATATATGATGAAAATTCTTAACATTTTGAAAATAACGTTAGATTAAGTTTTTTTTCAAAAAGAAAAAGAAACTTCAGGCTTATACAGAATAAATCAACCCTGCCCTTCCGATCACTGGATTTCAAGATTTGAACATACTCTTCAATTCATTTCTCTATCCTAAAACATATTTTTATTGAATATATTCAAGACTATACAATAGAGATGCTGTGAACATTTATCTGGAGTATTTTATCCATGATTCTAAGATTCCTAGTGTAAAATTCGCCTTATCCAACTCACTGGATTAGCAATTTAGGAAGGTGGACCTTTTAGTAACTAGATCCACTAATGCAAATATACAGAACATGAGATCCCATCATGGACTAATCAGGAATTCAAACTTGTTAAAAATGAAAAAAGAAATAAATATTAAACAATTTTTGAAGAATTTTGCCAAAATTAGCAATGCCCCTCTCTGAATAAGGTTTAATTTTAATTCTTTTAAAATATTTTTATTTCAGAGAGGAAAGGAGTGGGAGAGGGTGATAGAAACATCAATGATGAAAGAGAACCATTGACTGGCTGCCTCCTTCATGCCCCCTACTGGGGATCAAGCCTACAACCCAGGCATGTGCCCTTGACTGGAATTGAACCTGGGACACTTTAGTCCACAAGCCAACGCTCTATCCACTGAGACAAACCAGCTTGGGCTTAATTTTAATTCTTGATAAACAATGGAGTATCAGAATGGCAAAGGGACTGCAGGAATATTTTTTACTTTTCCCTTTAATTTCTTTCTTAGACAATGTTCAACAGCCCTCAGATATTAGCCCAATGATTCCTATTCCTGTGCACATGGGTTTTATTTTTTCCCTTTATTAAGTTGTATGGATATTTCTCATCCTGATTCTCTGGGGTTTGCCTTTCCACAGGCATATTCAGAGCAAGCCCTGATGATTGCTTTGAGGGAAGAGGTATCTGGAGAGTTTGACCTAAGGCCTCCAAGAACAAATACTTTTATTAGCACTTATATGTGGACATTCAGCTTCTAGATACTCAATTTATTTTCTGTTTAGCTACTAAGTTAATCTAAAGAAGCATGCCCCTCTTCTCAATTTTTGCCAGCAGTATCTCAAAATTTGCCAAAATATTAGAAACCATGTGCATGCACACATACTCAAACACTCATTTTTTAAATGGCTGGCCTGACGTTGGTTCTTTAGTCATGTTTCTAATATCACCACATTCATTGTTATTTTAAGCTATAAAGACCACAACTAGTGGAGTGATGGGTGGAGATCTAGTATATGTAGAATTTAAAAGTCTTGTAACAAATCAACTTATATTCTCATAGCCAAGGGGATATATGTTACACACATTCAGTGCACAATGTATGCAATTTTCAAGTTTGCACAACTAATATGAGGATATAAATGGTATATTTTGTACTGAAATAACTGGGTGATTGGCTCCCAATTATATAAAGGCATTGAGCCACAGAATCAGATTGCAGAAATTTGATTTGGCAATACATTTCTTTTTTAGAAATAACATTACCTCTGAATAGTGTCAAATGGTTTAAATCTATTTTATCCTCATTCCATTGATTTGCAATCTGGCTAGAGGAAATAGACTTCAGTTTTGGCATAAACAGAAATCTTCTGAGCCAACATCGTTACAATCCAAAGCTTAATTCAGAGACCATAATTTGGTAGACCTATCAACAATGAAGACAGATATTTATTGAACTATAAAAACATTTAATATAAATATTGTCTATGTCTGTAATGGATTATTGAATGTACATGCTGTAAAGAGATTCAACTATCTCTAAAATAAACATTAAAATCTCTATCATAAAAACCCCATGGTCATAATGCTGTCACGGTGGAAGGACCAAAGACTGGTCATCAGGATGCTGAGTGCATGGCCACCAGCAGGGCTGTGAGCTTGTGGCGAGTCCACATGGGTGGGCGGGGCCACAGGATTTCACATGCTGGGCTTCTAGTATTTAACATATTGAAATAGAAGCAATTTCATCTCTAGAATTACTTTTCACTAAATTTATTACTTTGTGTTTTATGTTTCCAATATCAAGGTAGTTATTTCTCAATCATCAAATGTAGAGTATTAGGTGATATCAGGCCTTAGCAGGTTTGATGTCAGGTCCTAGCTGGTTTAGCTCGGTGGATAGAGTGTTGGCCTGTGGACTGAAGGGTGCAGAGTTCAATTCCGGTCAAGGGCATGTACCTTGGTTGCAAGGTCCTCCCCAGCCCGGGCCCTGGCGTTTTCAGGAGGCAACCAATTGATGTGTTTCTCTCACATTGATATTTCTCTGTCTTTCCCTCTTTTTTTCACTCTTTCTAAAAATCAATCGAAAAATATCCTCAGGTGAGGATTAACAAAAAATAAATAAATAAATAAAAAAGATGTCAGAAGTAATCTTAACAAATGTTTCTTTTTATATCTAATAAATTAATACATATCTGATGTAGAGATACTAATATTAGAAATTAATAAAGCCACTCTTGCTAAAAAATACCTTTTTAAAAACATTAAGGTACCTGCTTTTCCAGAGATGTGGAAAAGGTATGAACATCTTTAGGATTAATTCCAAACTATTTAACTCTCTTAAAACATAATTTGAGAAACTTCTCATTTAGTTATTTTAAATAATTTATCTTTAGTTGCTATATAAATACTATATAATAATACTATATAAGTAACAATATATAAATATAAATACTACATAAGTAAAATATAGCATACTACATAATATAGCATATATGAATACTACATAAGTAGTATATAGTAATATACTTGAGGCCCAGTGCACTAATTCATGCATGGGTGGGGTCCAGCTGGCCCAGCCCCAATAAAGGCAGATTGGGGCTGGGCCTGTTAAGAGAAGGAGATGATGGGAGGTTGGCTGGCTGGCCCACACCAATTGGGGCGATCAGGGTCTGGCTGGCTGTGGGGAGGGGCTGTGGGCAATTGGCCAGTAAGCCCCTCCCCAGATTGGGATGGGAAGGCATCAGGGGCAGAACTGGCTTGGGAGAGGCTGCAGGCCCATTGGGGTGGTGGGGACCCATTAGGGGTGGGACCAGCCAGAGGCAGGTGGCACAGGCAGTTGGCTTCCCCCCCCTCCTGATTGGGGTGGGACCTATCTGGGGGGTCCAAGTAGGGGGAGGAGCTGTGGGAGGTTAGCCAGCCAGTCCTACCCCCTACTGGGGTGGGTGGAGTGATCAGGGGCAGGGCTGGTCAGGGGTAGGGGCTGTGGGCTGATTGGGGTGGTGGGGGCCCATCAGGGGTGAGGCTTGACAGGGAAAGGAGCTTCAGGAGGTTGGTTGGTTAGCCCTATCCCCAAATTGGGCCAGTTTGCTGGCTGCAGTGGATGTCATAATGACCAATCGTTCTGGTCATTACAGAATTCTGGTCACTGGCGATAGATGATAGATAGATAGATAGATAGATAGATAGATAGATAGATAGATAGATAGTATTTACTTATACTATACTAGAGACCTGATGCACAACAAATGTGTACTGGGGGTGGGTGCCTCACCCTGGCCAGTGTCCTCTTGCAGTACTGAATCCCTCGGGGGATGTCCAACAGTAGGATATCCTCTGAGGTATCCTTAGTGCTGCCATGGAGGTGGGAGAGGCTCCCACCACCACTGCGCATGCCAGCCATGAGCCTGGCTTCTGGCTGAGCTGCACTCCCCCTGTGGAAGTGCATTGACCACCAGGGGGCAGCTCCTGCATTGAGCATCTGCCCCCTGGTTGTCAGTGAGGATCATAGGACCCATCATTCAGTTGTTTGGTCGATTTGCATATTAGGGTTTTATTATATAAGATAAGTAATATGTAGTATTTATAAAAAATACAAATACTATAAAAATGTTATTTTTTAATGCAGGAATGTAGGACAAAAGCATGGAGGCCAAGTATTGTGTTCAAAAGAGATACTCTGCTTATAAGAGAAGTCAGAGAAGATGACATTGGAAACTACACATGTGAATTAAAATATGGAGGCTTCGTCGTGAGAAGAACCACTGAATTAACTGTTACAGGTAAGCACAGTCTTCAATATTTCATTTTCAAGTAATGAAACTACCACTTGAATTTTTGTTTTTGTGCCACATATTGACTTTTCTAAATCTATGCAATGAAAGAAGAACTTAACCAAATGCTAAGTGGATTCTTACAGGTGAAATATACTTATCCTTTCTTTTAAATCATCTTGCATTTCAATTCACTTGAGAGGTTAAAGAAAATATGTTTTCAGAATAATAGAAATGTTAGCTTTTGGAAGTACTTAAAATAATGTGTTTACAATATCAGAAAATTATGCTTATTTTGTAATGGTATCATTTAAAGAAAATTTTCTAGAATGTTGCAATGGAATATATGAAATCCATCTTTGTCTTCCTGTCTTGCTCCAAATTAGAAAAAAAATATTTTATTTATTTATCACGCTATAAAGCTAACATTTTTTTTCATGAACTTGAAAATAACAATTTCAGGTATAATAGCTGAATAATTATGTGAGATGCAGTGCGTGTGGAGTCATTCTATATTTGACTGCTAAGGTAGAAGGTCATGAGAACAAGAATCACAGCACTGTCTATAATCAATAAATCTACAACTCACTAGTCTCTTGACCTTGTTTGAATCAATACAATCTTCAGAATATCAGTTTCCTCATATATAAAATGCTGATGACAAAATTTGCCTTATTTACCTCGAAGGATTTTTGCAAGGATCAAATGAAGTATGGTAATATGTATGGAATCAGTTGGAAAAATACAGAATAAAATCCAAATGTGCATCACTTTTGTCATTTTTACATCGTGTGAAATATTATGTTCATATTTTTTTTACTTTATAGCGTACTTCTCTAAAAGTGCTTCCAAGGGAAAAAGGAATAGAAAACAATATTAGGAAGTTAAAGACATTATTCTCCTCTTATTGAGAAAGATTCTTCTTGGTGATTTTTTGAACAATCGTATTTATGAAACATATTAAAAGTATAGAAAGGATATCAAATACTTCAAAGAGAATTTTATTTGTCTGTTGACTCACATAAGATAGTTTCCCTGCATATGAAAAGTACTTTGTAGTAGTCTCCTTCATCTTATAATAATCATCTTTTCTTTGAAATCTTGAATTATGGTATATTTTGACTTTTAAACTAAAATTGGTTTCATGAAATTTATTTTGTGAATAGTAATTATCCTAATTGAAATAAATTTTAGTTCAATATATAAGGTACTCTTTGGCAATGCCTTGGATAAATATTAGACCCAGTAAATAAATGATGCTGGCAATACGTTACCCTTGAATAATAAACACACATTCAGTCTTTTATTATATACCTATGGTATGCATGTGTATAATTTACTCTAGTTTGAATTTTAGTTCTGCTGTGTGTAATATGTCTTTATATAAAATTAAAATTAAGAGCTAATCACTTTACCTGCCTAATGGAATAATGAAAAAATATAACTGACTGCACTTGGGTTTTCTTTATAATAGATATTGACTTTTTATTATTTTTTCCTCAATCTATACTGATGTAGCTTTTCCAAGGAACAGATATTAAGACAAAGCAATTTAAAAATATAATGCAAAATCATATGTTGTGAAAATAAATAGAATGCACTTTTAATCTTTATTCTTTGGAAAGTATAACCAATCCTTACTAAGCACATATTTCCCTTTTCTAGAAATTCTAGGATACTAAACCATTATGGTGTAAGAGGAGATTAAAAAACAATCTCCTGGAGACTTAAAATTGGGTCCCAAATGATAAGACAACTTAAATGAGGCTATTTTGTATAACCAATAATATAATTGTTTTCTCCTAGATGCTACCCAGAGCTACTATATTTTTCTAACTTAATTTCTACCAAATTATATCTTTCTTATATGAAAAGGAGGAATAATTATCTCTTAATATCCAAAAGGAAGTTATTGACAGTTTTAATGAAAGCTTTCATTCAACTGATTATTGTGAATACCTCCACCTCAAATAGCTTTACCTGTGACATTGATTTGGACAAATAGGTAATGAAGCAAAATTTGACTACATATAAAATTTTGGGTGAGTGGGAGAGCTGCAGGCCCTGTGATTAAAATAGTGTCATTCAAATGCATTCTATGTATTAGCAAGTCTATTGACAATATACCTATATGTATGTGAAAGATTGCTATTAATGGTGTGACAGTATAACAAACACATTTATTTTTCCTGTGCGCAAATTAGAGAGCAATTCTTAGAACACAAATTGTATCTCTCAGTAAAGTATCAAAGGTGGGCATTTATCTTGATGATAATTAATCACTGTTTTGTATCTTGGTTTTCTGCACACCGTGATCATATTGTTTTTAACATAAATGGTATGCAAATCATGATATAATTTAGTTTTAGTGGATCTCCCACAGCTGATAATAAACAAATGTTTTGAAGCATGCTAGAATGTTTCTTTAAAATGAAAAAAGTTAGAATCATATATGTTAAAGGGGAAAGGATATTTCTGGATAAAGTGGCTAAGTGTATAGGCAATATTTTGAGCTTTTATGGGAGATTCCTATTAAAAGTTTAAGGGTACGCTATCTGCATAAATGTCTACATAAGTTATTTGGAATCTTTCTTCATGGGACATATGCCTGTTTTCCCATCTTTATGTACTTATTCAATCATTTATTCATATCAGTATGGACTCATAGATATTTTATATTTTGGTGTATAAGCCAGTATCACCTTATGTATTTTATTGCTCATTTTGTTCTAGCTTTGGCCCTTATGGGCTCTTTTAGTTAACTTCTTTGTCCCTTTGGCATACCCGCATCTGTGTGTGTGTGTGTGTGTGTGTGTGTGTGTGTGTGTGTGCATTTGTGCACGTGCCTGCATGTGTGCACATCCTTATTTTGGGGCCATACAGTATGCTTATCATTTATATGTTCTGCTCCAGTCCTAGAATTAGTTTTTGTCTTGCAAAGAACCCTCATTTTTGTTGTTTAGTTGGAGAAGAGTACTGGAATCTAAGACTTGGATATTGGGAGTAATCATTGCTGCTGGGGTATAGTTACTTCTAAAACTTCCTCGTTAGCCCTAACTGGTTTGGCACAGTGGATAGAGTGCCAGCCTGAAGACTGAAAGGTCCCAGGTTTGATTCCGATCAAGGGCATGTAACTTGGTTGCAAGCACATCCCCAGTAGGGGGTGTGCAGGAGACAGCTGATTGATGTTTCTCTCTTATCAGTGATTCTAACTCTCTATCCTCTTCCTTCCTCTCTGTAAAAAAATAAAATCAATAAAATATATTTTTAAAAATAAAACTTCTTAGTTAACAGAACAAGGAAATACGTATATGCTAATCCAAGTATATGCATATATCTATATATCTGTATCTATCTATATATATATGTGTGTGTGTATATATATATATATATATATATATATATATATATGTATGTATGTATATGTATATATTTGTAACTATGGGTTTCTATAGTAAACTAAACATGAGTTCATACTTATTTCTCCAAATCTAATTCATTACCATTGAAAACATTCTAGCCTCTTCCTGTCAAATAGTGACAAACCTGGTTCCTATCACCTGTTAAACATTTACTTAATTATTCAATTTCAATGAAAATGTATAATGAGCCAAAACCGGTTTGGCTCAGAGGATAGAGCATGGACCTGCAGACTTAAGGGTCCCAGGTTTGATTCTGGTCAAGGGCATGTACCTTTGTTGCCGGCACATTACTTTGCTTAGCAGGAGGCAGCTGATGGATGTTTCTCTCTCATCGATGTTTCTAACTCTCTATCCCTCTCCCATCCTCTCTGTAAAAAAATCAATGAAATATATTTTTAAAAATGTATAATGAAACCAGAATTGTTAAACTGTACTCCTGTGATAAACAACTTTATTAACTACAGAATAGTGCTTATATATAATTTGTTTTGCCTTTTGTCTTACAAACTCCACTCATTTCCAATGTTACTTAGGTTAGCACTTTTTCCCTCAATTCCTTTTAGTGATTTTTGTCTCATATATTTGAAATATATTTAGATTGTTCTATCACAGTTCTGTATTCCACCCTGAGATGTTCCATGCTCCTAAACAATGCCTTTAAAAATATAATTAAAGTACTTTGCAATCAAACATAGGCAAAATTTATCCTCTCAAACGGTACATCTTCTTTGTCTTTTTATGTATGAAAAAAATAAGGCTAAGAAAGGTTAAGTGGCTTTATCAAGGCCACAAAGCATCATGGTGACAAATTGAGGCATAAAATTTAATTTCCTGAACTTCAATTTATGATTTACTCCATGGGATAATTAATAGCAGGCATTGTACTTTTCATATTAGCTCAACTGACTACTATGAAAGATTTATCTTTTAAGTTCAACTGAAACACATTTAACACATGAGACCTTTAATTCTTTTGCCACTGATGTAATTAAATGGTGTATTTGTGTTCTAGCCTGGGGGTGGAGTGATTACTTTTAATTTTTTCTATTTCTTTAAAAAAATCGTACCTTTTATCTCCCCATTTAAAAACTATTTTTGTTAACTTATTTCAGAGAATCAAGTGGGCTTCATTGACTGTTACTTAAAAAGAATCAATGAAAATGATAATAGCCTCATATTTTCCCACACTTGACTGTGTGTCTTTAGTAATGTGCTAGAATTAATGCCCATAACGATCTTCACATATATTATTTTTGATAAAAAGCAGCATACTGTACTATTAGTTCTTTTTCAAAGTAAACATCTACCATATTCTGCTACTCAAATATTATTTAGATTAATTTAGATTTTTTAATGAAAAGCTATTAAAGCTTATCAATAAAGTGAAACTGAGTTTAATCAATTTGGCCATTTAATCTAGATTTGGAGTTCAGTCCCTAGAGCAAAAGACTTCTCGTAGGAGTAATTTCTAATGATAACTCTTCTGACACTAAGTACCTTAATTTATTGTTTGATCTCTCAATATATTTAATGATTTGTCCAAATCTTTAAATCAAGCATTGTCAAGGAATGATAACTTTTAATAAACAGTGTGATGTGTTTACTCATAAGCAGAAAATGTATATAAATTTTAGAATATATCAATAGCAATTTGAGATGTGCCATTTGTGACTCTGGGAAACAATGTATTATTCATTTAGATAGTTTCCATCACTATAGCAATGATAAGTATTAATAATCAGAATTGTTAATACTTACAATTTACTATGTGCCCAAATGTGTTCTAAGTCCTTTTTAATTATATTTTTGGGGTGACGTTGGGAGTAAAATCATATAGCCTTCAAGTATACAAATCCATGATACCTCATCTGTATATTGCATCATGTGCCCACCACCCAAAGAGAAATCTTCCGTGACCATATATTTGACCCCCTTTAAGTTTTATTAACCCCATATTCTCTTCCCTTTGGTAACTACCATACTGTTGTCTGTGTTATGAGTTTTTCCTTATTTGTTTTGCTTATTTGTTTACTTGTTGCTTTCACTGTTACATCCCACAGAGAAGTGTATGGCTCTTGACTTCTTTGCTTAGCATAAGTAAGTCAAGATGACTCATCTTTTCCAGATTACCTCAATTTATTTATCCTTTAGAACTTTTCAAGTGCCTGCTAAGTACCTAATATTCTAGATTTTATAAATTGCACTTGAAAAAATAATCTATTTTTTCATTGCCCACTATTGTTGATCCTGTAAATTGGAAAATAAAAATAAAACAAAAACAATGGATATCCATTTCTGAAAATGTAGTTGATTAGATATCTCTCTTTCCTGCTTTAAACAGCTAAACATACTGAATATAATATAATATAATAGATTAGATGATTATCTAGCTTTCAAGAAAGTTTTCAAAAACATCTCAGGAGCTAAAAGGAAAAAAAGGAACTAAAAACTGGAGCAGTGGAAGAATTTGACTCTGAGGCCATCATCTGAGTGGCACAGAGGAGTGTAGGGATTGTCATTATCAACCACCAGGGGCTTGGTTTTCATTCATTATTTGGGGGTATGAGACTAGGACCTCCAAGGGTAGGGATTTCTAAATAAAGTTCCCATATAAAGCTGGTATTCTAAAAGGGCTAACATGAAAGTGAAAAGGTAAAAAAAGATCTGATCTCTGGCACAGGAAGAAGACAAACCAGTATGCATACTCAGGTATGAACTCTCCATTTATTGAAACATACACAAATGGACCCTATTAACCGATCGACTTGGGGTTTTGGGAGTTTTAATAGATACCACTGTGTGGCCTGAAAGCCCTTATGTAAAAATAAATAAATAAAAGAATATACTAATAGTGTCAGGCTGGTATTTATTGGAAACAGATAAAGCAAAACTCAAAGAGGAAGATAACATCAACCCATGCTAAACGGCATTCCCCCTAGATCAGGGGTGGGCAAACTTTTTGACTCGAGGGCCACAATGGGTTCTTAAACTGGACCGGAGGGCCAGAACAAAAGCAACCTGGCCATGCTGATACTCTCATCTTGGGATGCTGGTGAAGGAGCGGAGGGGAGAGCAAGAGAAGCCTCCGCTTTTTCTACTCTGCCGGCCAGATAGAACAGCGGAACAGGCTGTATCTGGCCCGCGGGCCATAGTTTGCCCTTGGCTGCCCTAGATGAAGCCGCACTGAAGATATCAAGACAAAAAGAGGACATAATTTACCACACAAAAAAGTGTCTTAGGACAAAATGGACTAGGGCCTCAGTTTTATAAGATGTAAAGATTCTTTTGATGGCGGGACACAGTAACTGATACTAGGATAGATGAAAGGCAGGACTCTTTATTATATACTGAGAGATGGCTGCCAGGCAGGGACTCATGGGGTGAGGGGGAGGCTGTACCCTCAGACAGGGTAACAACAATCTGAAACTGTAGGGAACAGCTTATGGATGATGAGTGGAGTGGTGTAAGTTGAATAATGCTACAGCCTCAAAGGCATGCTTGATGTCCTTAGTACCTGGCGCCTAGTTTCTAAGGCAGTTAGAGCTGGTGCATAGTGGCACCTGAGTATGAAAGCCCAAACAAGGAAGTAGTTGGGATGCATTAATTGGCTACTCAAGAAGGGGAACTCAATGGCTTCCAGCCAGGGCCTCAAGTGGGCCTGGGTCAAGAGAGCATAGTCATGGATACAGACAACAGTGTGGTGAAGTCCAAGGGAAGGGGTGGTATGTGTGGGTGGAGGTGGGCAAAGAGGGATGGAAAGGGGGACACCTGCAATAATGCCAACCTTAAATTTTTTTGTATATAAAAAAACAAGAAGGTGGTTTGGGGGATCGGTTGAAAAAAGTAAAGGGATTAAGAAGTACAGATTGAAATTTAAAAATAAATAAATAAATAATAAAATAAAGAAGTACAGATTGGAGAAAGATAAATATCACACGATCACACTCATTTGTGGATTGTAATGAACAACATAAACCAATGAACAAAAAGAGACCCAGAGACAGAGAAACACGGATCAGATCCTCAAACCTCACAGGGAAAGAAGGGGAGGTCGGGGGTAAGGGGGGGAGATCAACCAAGAGACTTGTATGCATGCATATAAGCATAGCTGATGGACGCAGGTAACAGAGGGTGAGAGTGAGGGTAGGATTGGGGGGTGGGGAGTAATGGGGGAATAACCACACATTTGTAATACCTTAATCAATAAAAAAGTACAAATTGGCAGTTACAAAAATAGTTATGGGGATGTAAAGTACAGCATAAGACAAATAGTCAATAATGTAATAACTATGTATGCTGCCAGGTGGCTACTGGAAATATCAGGGTTAAGTCTATGTAAAGTATATGATTATTTAATCACTGTGCTGTACTCTAAACTAATACAACATAATATTGAATATACACTGTAATTAAAATTTAAAAAATAAAAATATACAAAAAACAAACAAATCCACAACATTATGCCCTTAAGAATGCCAACTACCATAACCCACCGATACAGTTAATAAATTATCTCTGCTTGAAATGATTAGTAACATTTTTAAAATTTAAAACAATGCTTATATTTTTGGAGCTATGTGAGAGCTACATATTAAAAAGAGCACTTGGTCAACAGTACTTTTTTTAAAAATATATTTTAATTTATTTCAGACAGGAAGGGAGAGGGAAAGAGAGATAGAAACATCAATGATGAGAGAGAACCATTGACTGGCTGCCTCTGGAACGCCCCCTACTGGGGATTGAGCCTGCAACTCAGGTATATGCCCTTGACTAAAATTGAACACAGAACCCTTCTGTCTGTAGGCCAAAGCTTAATCCACTGAGCCAAACCCAGTCCTATCTGCCTTATTTATTTGTGTGAATTTTTTTGGTTTACTTTTTGATGTTACATTATAGTCTGACATAGTTTATCAGCAAGAGCTAGCCTTTAATATCTTGCTATTTTTGTCAGTGGTGGATTTCAAGTGTACTTAGGATCACCCTACAGGTGAAATCCCATAAACTGCTTGTCTCTTAGGAATGGTGCAGCCTTCCTGTCACCAGTCATCCTTCTTGCCTGGCTCAGGTATTAGAACAGTATTGCTTCTAGGCTTGCAGAAACTCATCCCAATCTTATTGTTAGAGAAAGAGCTACTTTTTCTTTGATAGATAACTACATGGAAGCCACTGTGATTTATAGGCATTATTATCTACATTTTACCAAGGAGGGGACTCCAAGTACTGTGTTGACCATAATTTATAATTTTAAATACAAATCATTATCATCATTTCGAATGAAACTTCATTCTTTGATTTGCACTTGACTGCTTCCAAGACTCTTAGGCTCATTCCAACAAATTCAGTTGTGAGAACAGAGGAACTATCTAATAAATCCTCTTTGACAGAATGACTAATTTAGTTAGATAACTGGGCAAATGTCTGGAACTGTGCTGTCCAAAGCAGTAGACATTAGCAATGTGTACCTATGGAGCACTTGAAATGTAACTAGACTAGATTGAAGTGGGCTATAAGTATAAAATACTCACTGGATGTCAAAGACTTTGTATGGAAAATAATGCACAATATCTCATTTATATTTATATTGGTTGTATATTGAAGTGACAATATTTCTCTAAATACAGTATACTACTAAATTAACTTTGTTTCTTTTCACTTTTTAAAATATGGCTACTAGAAAAAATAAATTTAATATGTGATCCTGGCCAGTGTGGTTCAGTTGTTGATCATCAAACTATTAATCAGATGGTCATGATTTAATTCCTGGTCAGGGATCATGCCAGCGTTGCAGGCTTAATCCCCAGTGTGGGTGTTCAGTAGGCAACAGATCCATGATTCTCTCTCATCATGTATGTATTTCTGTTTGTTTCTTTCTCCTTCTTCCTCTCTGAAACCGTGTGTGTGTGTGTGTGTGTGTGTGTGTGTGTGTGTGTAACAATTTAACATGTGACTGTCCTTATATTTCTATTAGACAGTGCTGTTCTAGAAAGTAAATGGGATCTCAGTTTCAAAAAGTGTAAGAGAAAGGTATACGATGCAGAGCCTTGGGTGTAATTTGATTGATATCTCTGTCATGCTTGGGCTAAAAGACTTTTCAAAATCACCTGACTTCACTAAGAATGGTCTTAATGTTCAGACCATGAATATCCACTCACAGTGATACAGGAGTTAGTTTGAATATGTGGAAACAAGTTATAAAGAAATATACAAATGGAGGTATCCACTGTCATGATTTGATCTCATCTGTGAATTTAAAAATTTTAAATTATAATTTAAAATATATACCCATTGAATCTGATTCCAAGCTAAATACAATCAACAAATTTATAAAGACATAGAGTAGATGTTATAGGGGCAGGAAGAGGGAAAATAGGATGCTATTGTTTAATGAGTATGGAGTTTAAGCTTAGGATGATGAAAAATTTTGAAAATGATTAGTGTGACGGTTGCACAACATTGTGAAGGTACAAAATGCCACAAAATTGTGCACTTAACAATGATTAAAATTGTACATTTTATGTAATGCATAGTTTACCACCAAAAATTCATTGACTGATTGCTGTCAGAAGGGAAAGGGGCTGAAGGACCGGGTGAAAAATGTGGGAGGGTCAAGCAAAAACAAACAAGCAAACAAACCCTTAGGCGTAGACAACAATGTGATTTCTGGAGGGAAAGCAGAGTGGGAATAGACAGAGAAGGGTAAAAAGAGGATAAATGGTGATGGAAGGAGACTTGATTCAGGGTGGTGAACATACAATACAATATATAGATATGGTTATTATAGAATTGTACACCACTTACCTATATGATTTTCTTAACAATGTTACCCCAATAAATTCAATAAAAATAAATACAAATAAATGGCCATTCCTAACAGTTTGGAGTACATTTTTAAAAATTATCAGATTAAAAGTAATGTTAAAGCATCATTTCCCTACTTCATGTTAGCTTTCCAGATTGTCAGGCACTAATTTTTTTTAAATATAGTTTTTTATTGATTTTTTTACAGAAAGGAAGGGAGAGGGATAGAGAGGTAGAAACATCGATGAGAGAGGAACATTGATCAGCTGCCTCCTGCACTTCCCCCAACTGGGGATGTGTCCACAACCAATGTACATGCCCTTGACTGGAATCAAACCTGGGACCCTTCAGTCCAAAAGCCAATACTCTAACCACTGAGCCAGACCGGTTTTGGCTCAAGCACTGATTTTTTTCCATAAAACTTATTAAACTTGAGCCATTCTGTTGGTATTTTAGATTAACTGCATTCAGTTTTGTCATTACCGTGTTTCCCTGAAAATAAGGCATCCTCCGAAAATAAGACCTACTTACAGGTTTCCTTCTGTGTGAAATATAAGGCACCCCCCCTGAAAATAAGGCCCCCATGATTCACAGTTTGTCTGGTTTGTGTTGACTACTACCATACTACCATATGGTATGCAGGTAATACATTTCCTTTATTTTAATTTAGCAATAAATGTGTACAGTATTCTTCATGGAAAAATAAGACACCCCCTGAAAATAAGACCTAGTGCATCTTTGGGAGCCAAAATTAATATAAGACACTGTCTTATTTTTTGGGAAACAGGGTAGTGACATTGACTGGCAATCAGCATTGCAACTATTTCAATAAAGAACCTCTGGTGTGGAAGGTTTAGTAGGACAAGTGAAAACAAAACTCTACTGATCAACTTTCTCCATACTGTGGGTCTCATCAACTCAAAGATTATGAATTCTAGGATCATACATTCCTGTGAGGATAGAAAATGACCCATCTAAAAGTACAATATGTAAGTATTAAGTATAACATAACAGGACCCGTACTGTTCAAGAAAAATTCCAAGATATTTTATGGCAATTACATCTCTGAGCACAGTGAAAAAAGATGGCTGTAACTTCAATGCTAAATTGGCTGTAATTCCATGCGAACTCTTTAAAATATAAAATTGAAATTTAGTATATAATTGAAATTTAGTATATAATATCCACACTAAAACCTGTTACACCTTATGTGATATTAGGTTAGATATCTTTCCTTAATATTTCAGTAAATTAATTTAATGCTCTTTAGTGTAGTAATGCCTATATATTCATATAGACATGTGAATATATATATATATATATATATATATATATATATATATATTAGTTAGAGAATTATCCAACCTACTTTATATACAGCTGTTGTATTCCTAATTTATCTGTTGGAGGGTTCCAAGAGACTATTAGCAATATGTGCTTGGAAGTAAGAATTTGAGATTTAGTCTGCATACAGATGGTACTTGAACTTATAGTAATGCTAGGGATTGTCTAGGGACAATGTATTGAAAAGAATGTGAAGTATACACAGAACAAAATAGTGCAAGGAATACAGAGATGTGAAAGAAAAGATGATTCTTTGAGTGATACAATTAGAACCAGAGAGATTATCTTTAGAGTGTGAAATACAATTAAAACCTAAAAACTATTTTTTCTACATCAGAGCAGTTGATCTTGGACCTTACATTTTTAATTGATAGGAGTCAAAACACTTATAAGGTCTTATAAATTGTTTCTCGCTCTTTTCTCAATTTAAACTAGAAACATCTGTAATGACGCATATTTTATTATTAAAATAATTTCCAGCCATTGATTCTAATCAAATTTAGTTTGAGAATGTTTTCAATGTGTATTACTTTTTTTTCTGGTTATGTCATTCAGAATCCTAGAGCATAATGACAAATATTTCAATAATGCTCCTCTAGTAGTAGTTAAGTCTTCCACTTCACTGCTGTTGGAGTCATGACTTTTACAAATCTATTTTTATTGATTTCAGAGAGAAAGGGAGAGGGAGAAAGCAACAGAAGGAAGCATCATTGATCAGCTGCCTCCTGCACACACACCCCCCTTCCCCCCGAAACTGGGGATCCAGCCTGCAACCTGGGCATGTGCCCTGACCAGGAATCAAACCATGGCCTCCTGATTCATAGGTTGAGGCTCAACCCTATAATATAAACATGCCGAGTGTACCCTCAATTGGAATCTAAAATATGTGTTCATATGTTTCCCTATACTTTGCCAGCTAGTTCCTTAGTGGGTGGGTACGGAAGAGCAGGCTTCTGTTTCCTTGGTATGGAGCTATTCCTGGGAAGCAGCTACTCAGCCTGGAGGTCTGTCTCACCAATGAATGCAAATCAATGGAGGAAGGATTGCTTCTGAGCAAAGTAGTGAATAAAAGTATATTCTTTTCCCCATCAGTAGCGGAGTGCAGAGAATGCCAAAACCCCAGTGGAGAGAAGGAGCCCAGGTCTCTAAATCACATTTTGGAGAAATCTATTCATTGACTAAAAAGACACTCCATTTTATACTTTTGTAAATGAGAAATGAGCAGGAATTAAGTTAAACCACTGGACTCATGGAATTTAGCTGTGTGGCAGCTAGCCTTACCCTAAAGTGGCATAGTTAGGCAGATTTTTGCTAATGCAGAGTCATCTGAATAACACAGGGTTCATAAAAGGTTTCAAACTCCAACTGCTATGCCACACATCTCCCCTGTCCTTCCTAAGGCCCCTCACTCTTCTGTTTCTCCCTTTGCTTTGTACACCTCCCAGATCTCTGCATGTTGGAAGTCTACTTGTCTTTCGGGGGACAGCTCAACAACCCACACCCTCATCTTTGCCTCCAAGTGATTTCCTCCTGGACTAGGACAGTTCCTTCTTCCATGGAGGTCATTGCTTATATATATTTAAAAAAAATTGATTTTTTACAGAGAGGAAGAGAGAGTGATAGAGAGTTAGAAACATCGATGAGAGAGAGACATTGATCAGCTGCCTCTTGCACACCCCCAACTGGTGATGTGCCTACAATCAAGGTACATGCCCTTGACCAGAATGGAACCCGGGACCTTTCAGTCCGCAGGCCGATGCTCTATCTACTGAGCCAAACCAGTTTCAGCAGAGGTCATTGCTTCTTGACTGTTTGTTTCCTATATGATTATTTGGCTATTTGTAAAAAACACACATTCAAACCTGTAAAGAATTTTTGTTAGTTTATTTGAGCCAAACTGTAGACAGTTGCTGGGAAGCAGAATCTCAACATATTGAAATAATGCTCCAGAGAATGGCGTGTTTTTTGTTTGTTTGTTTTGTTGTTTTTACCTTGTTTTGTATATTACAGTCAAAAGAGGATATGTAAGTGGGTTACATGAACTCCATTGGTGATAAATTAGAGTGAAGGGAGAAAGCAAAGCAGGAAAACCTCTAGGATTGGATAAACAGTAAAATGATAGACACATGCTTCTTTTACTTAGGTGGGTACAGGATAGTTAACAGTGAACTCCCTCTCCTTCTCCTTCTCCCTCTCCCTGTTAACACAGTAATAATTAGGGGATTTGGGGTGTCTGCAGAGTGCTGCTGTGCTTTGAGGAGTCCAGAAAAAGGAACATTACTTTGACATTCTAACAATACCTTATCATAGGTGTAAAAAAAACATAGGCTTGGTTAAGATAAAGATTGAAGTTTGTCAGGGAAGATACCAGCCTAAGACATGACTACCCACCATAACTGTTTTTAGTTAGTTTTCATTTCAGACCATCCCTTGTGGTTACTATAGGTCTTTGAGTTTTCAAAACCACCATACAGACATTCCCTGAGCTAGCCAGGTTAACATGTGACCCCTTTTTAAATTTTTTAAAAAATATATATTTTATTGATTTTTTTACAGAGAGGAAGAGAGAGGGATAGAGAATTAGAAACATCGATGAGAGAGAATCATCGATCAGCTGCCTCCTGCACACCCCTTACTGGGGATGTGCCCACAACCAATGTACATGCCCTTGACCAGAATTGAACCCGGGACCCTTCAGTCTGCAGGCCGACACTCTATCCACTGAGCCAAACTGGTTTTGGCAACATGTGACCCCTTTTTTGCCCACATTGGTTATATTGCCACTGTTTCACAGTGGCCTCTAAGTTATTTGAGGTAATACTTTGTCTTCTTTCTTTTGGTTTCATCAGTAATTTTAAAATATTTAGTACATGGTAGGTGTTTTATTTAGCTAGGTTGTGGAGATTTATGAAGATGTGCACTAATAAATATTGATATAGCTTACAACCCCCCCCTGTTATGGATGTGGAATATGAATTTCTTGAGAGATAGGTAACATGGTCACTCTGCTAATAAGATATACTGCTCAGAAAGCCCATGTCTTCCAACATCTAATCTGGCCTATGTTCATGATTTTAAACTCTTCTTTCAACCCAAAGAACGATGGGATAAAAGTGCTTGAATAAGGGACATGCATCCATTTTCTACCTTGCAAAAAGTTGGCTCCAACAATTACATATGAGAGAAGTTGTGGGACACGGAAGAAAGAACCTAGGACACCAGAGAGCCCAAGTTTGGAAGTGGTAATAGCAGCAGCCGCTGGAATTTGATAAGAAAGAGAAGATAATTAACAGGAAAGGTTCTGGATTCAGGGAATGTGTAAAAAAAGAGTGAGACAGACCAGAAGGGTCCATTGCTTTGTCTGCTTTGTGTTTGTGTGATAATGGGGAAATGGGTGGAGATCAAGGTCAACCTGAACACTATCTTTGTTTTGCCCAGGGCTTCATTTGGATATGAATGAGATTATGGCCCGCCTTGTGGGGTGAAAGTTAGGTGGAAAGACCTTTCAGAACCCAGACTATCCCTGACCTACACTGAAGGCAATTCCACTATTACAGTTAGCCTTTCAGAGTAAAGGATATCCAGTGAATCCAATAGGCATTCAATTCACTTTCCCTTTGCCAGTTACACTTGAATTTGATTTTACCTTTCAGAACTGCTGTTTTTTTTCCCCTGATGATTATCTTGTGGTTCACTACACTCAGTCTAATTAGCCACAAAGTGCATATAGTAGATGGTGGAAAATTTTATAGAAAATACTCTTAAATAGCTGACATGTAAATAATTGAACAAAGTTTATCTAAAAAGGATAGTTTGTATAGAAATGCTGATTGCACCAACCAGTAGAGATTTTATTGGTAATGAAATTCTATATAATAAATGTCTAATGTGCAAATAGACTGAACAGCAGAATGCCCAGTTGCTATGATGTGCACTGAACACCAGGGGCCAGATGCTCAATGCAGCAGCTGCCCCCTGGTGGTCAGTGCATTCCCACAGGGGGAGCACCACTCAGCCAGAAGCTGGGCTCACAGCTGGTGAGCTCAGCAGCAGTGGCAGGAGCCTCTCCCACTTCTGCAGCAGCACTAAGGACCCTCTGAGGGGTCCTAGACTACAAGAGGGTGCAGACCAGGCTGAGGCACCCCTCTCCCCCCAGTGCACGAATGTCGTGCACCAGGCTTCTAGTGTAATAATAAAAACAAGGAACCTTTACTAAGCCCATTTTATGTCTCTGAACCAATGGTAGGTACTTTCACATCTTTAGCTCTTTTCATCTTCCAAAGAACCTGTTTAGTAGAAAATATGATTTCTAATTCATAGATGAGCACATTAAAATTAACAGAATTTAACCACTTTACCCAAGAACTTGTACTTTAATCCTTAGAACCAGAACCAGACCTCCTAACTTTAAAAGTCTTCTAAACCATTTTACTCTGAATCAATTACTCACATTTTTAAGACTAATAACAGCTCCACTACCTAATGGCTATGCAATCTTGGTGAAATTATTTAACTACTTTTTGACTTAGTTTCATCATCTGAAAATTGAGGGCAATCATATGTTCATCATAGGTTAATTACAAGCATTAAATAGATTAATATGTATAAGTTATTTAAAAGGCATAAATAGCTGCCATTTTTATGTCAGCGATGATGATTTAGATGACAATGAGATTATGCTCCCTCCATCTTAAAAATTCAAAGTGAATAGCCAGCCAAAACCAGTTTGGCTCAGTGGAAAGGACGGCCTGTGGACTGAAAGGTCCCAGGTTTGATTCCGGTCAGGGGCATGTACCTTGGTTGTGGGCACATCCCCAGTAGTGGGTGTGCAAGAGGCAGCTGATTGATGATTCTCTCTCATTGATGTTTCTAACTCTCTATCCCTCTCTCTTCCTCTCTGTAAAAAATCAATAAAATATATTTTCACAAAATAAAATAAAACAAAGTGAATAGCCAGACTCAATATCTCAATATGACTTTCTGTAGTCCAGGGACAGGATTAATTATATATGCTTCACTCCCCTATACACTTCTAGCACTTTAATTAAAATAAAATTACAAAAAAAATAAAATAAAATTACAGAGATTAGGAGCATTTGTTTATTTGTAATTGAATTCATATTTAATTTTTTAAAAAACATAAATTGAGAAATCTCTTTCACGTCTACCTTTAAGTTTCTCTGAGTTCCTAGAACAATTTTTTATCTAAGAGGACATGGTGGCAGCTTTGACAGCTGGGTTTTGGAAAACTTAAGATAAAACAGGATTTGAATAGCCTA
Organism: Vespertilio murinus; assembly: GCA_963924515.1. Classification (NCBI taxonomy): domain Eukaryota; kingdom Metazoa; phylum Chordata; class Mammalia; order Chiroptera; family Vespertilionidae; genus Vespertilio; species Vespertilio murinus. Next base: position 16,561,766 of record OZ004710.1, read on the forward strand.
CATAATATTGAAGGAAAATAACACAGGTGGAGGACTGACACTACATGACTTCTAACTATAAAACTAAGTAGTATTGGTGGAAGGATAGACAAATAGATCAATGGAACAGAATAGAGAGCTCAGAAATAGACCTAAATATAGTCAACTGATGTCTGACAAAGGAGCAAAGGCAATACAACGGAGTAAAGATAGTATTTTCAACTAATAGTGTTGTAACCACTGCACGTCCACAAGCAAAAAATCAATCTAGGCAGAGACATTATACCCTTCACAAGAAAAATAACTCAAAATGTATGACAAACATAAATGTACAATGAAACACTACAAAACTCCTAGAATATAATATGGCTGGGGTGTCTGTAAGAAACTTTCCTTTATCCTACTAGCTTCTTTCAGATAGTCTAGTAATGAAATATAGAAAGACAGAATGACAAGAGGAAATAACCACATTTAATTATACACATATGTATGGGAACTCCACATACTGAGATAGTCAGAGACTCCCACATACATGTAAGTTTCAGAGATTAAGGTAAAATGAGCTATATATGACATTCTGATTTAAGGATAGGTAAGGTGCCTTGGGCCTTCAAAGGGTCATTGCAGGTTAATAAGAGCAGTTGTTTATTAATTAGTAGTGTGCACTGCCCTATATATACATCAAAATAAGTTTATTTCTCCAGGCCAGGGTGCTCAGTGGTTGAACCTGGACCTAGGATGTTATGATTTGATTCCTGGTCGGGCACATGCCTGGGTTGCAGGCTCTATCCACTGTGTGGGGTGTGCAGGAAGCAGCTGATCTGATTCTTTCTCATCATTGATGTTTCTATCTCTCTCCCTCTCCCATCCTCTGAAATCAATAAAAATATATTTTAAAGAATAAAGTCTTTAATTAAAAAAATACAGTAAATAATTTACATATCATTGTCCTGGTGTGAAGATTCAGGATCATTCAGATGTTCAGAAACATTTAGTCACCTTTTCTTGACTTGCTCCTCGTGATGGGTAGGCTCCATGGAGCCTGAGTTATCTGGTCTGAAATAATATGCGTTGATGTATATGAACTGGATCAGCTGGTTAACAAAGAAGTAACGGGGAAAGAGAAGGCTTTTGTCATCACAGTTAAGTAGGGACCGCTCACAGGCAAGGAATGAGGGTAGAAGCAATCAGCCAGGAATTCAAATCTAGATTGAAGTCAAAGTTATTTTGAAGCCCTTAAAGGTCGGGTGTGTCTGGGGGCTAACAGTAGTGCTCCTTCACCTTGGCAAGGGCTTTAAACAACCCTCTGAGTTTGTGGCAACTTCATCTCTGGTAAATGTGTGCTTTGTAGATAAATCAGGCCGAATCTACCGTATTTGCTGGCGTATAAGACGATTTTTTGGCCCTGAAAAATACGTATTTGCCGGCGTATAAGACGACCCCCTAACATTTCCACTAAAAATACAGAGTTTGTTATATACTCGCCGTATAAGACTACCCCCCACTTGGAGGCATATTTTTCAGGGCCAAAAAATCGTCTTATACGCCGGCAAATACGGTAAGCATTTAAAGCAGGGATTGCATATGCCATTGTGAACATTGTCCTGAAACTGGTTTTAAACATTTTAAATGTAAAATGTTAAATTAAGTTTATCTAGAAGGTCCAGTTTTCTTTTTCTTTTTTAATCTATATTTTATTGATTTCAGAGTAGAAGGGAGAGGGAGAGAGATAGAAACATCAATGATGAGAGAGAACCATTGACCAGCTGCCTCCTGCACATTTCACACTGGGAATCAAGTCCACAACCTGGGCATGTGCCCTCACTAGGAATCGGCCGAACCATGACCTCCTGGTTCATAGATCCACACTCAACCACTGAGCTGAGCTTTACTTTTATAGTGATGCAATTCAAGTTTCTCAAACTTTAATGTGCATAGAAATTATATGGAGATTTTGTTAAAATGCAGATTTTGAGTCAGGGTGATGCGGAAGCTGCTATTCCCAGAGCAGTGTGTGTAGCAAGGTTTTAGTCTATCCTTCCCTAGGCCTGAAGGCAGAAAGGATCCTCAGAGCCTGTCAGACACAGTAGGCCCAGACTGAACAGCTCCTGGATGAATTTTAACAGCAATAAAATCTGCACAGCACAACACTTTCATTTTAAAATACAAGCAGAGCTTATAAATAAGCACTTGAGAAGAACCTTGTTAACTTCCTTCCCTCCTTCTGTAGCTGGGTATTTCCATCTGTTCTTTCTATCTATTTGCTTCAAAGTTCACTGGTGTCTGGAACTTTTCCTTCCACCCCGCCCTTCAACTTCTATTCCTTTCATATCTGAGAGCCATTTTCAATGCTACACTTCTGAAAATGAAAGGCAAAGGGAGCGCTAGTGGAGAAATGAAGAAAAAGTAACCCCTCTGCTCTTCCTCACTCATCATTTGAGGTGCTTTCTTCCTTCTCCAAATCTCACCTTCTTGGAACCCACAGATTATTTGTGGAAGAATCCCAAGCACTTCCCTGTACTCCTCTTTAGTGTTGTAACGCTCAGAAAGTTATTGTTTAGAGATGTTCCTAAGAAATTGAAATGAATCTTATATCAATCATTTGCTTACACAAAGACTTATCTTTTAACATCTAAGTAGAGAGTTGCTTTGGTTTGAAACCTATAAATATGTATTTTAAAATACATTTTTCTTGGTTTCATACAGAGGAAGGGTTAGGGAGAGAGGGATAGAAATATCAATGATCCCAATCATTGATTGGCTCCTCTTACACAGCTCCTACTGGGGATAGAGTCTGCAACCCCAGCATGTGCCCTGGCATGGAATCATACTATGACCTCCTGATTCATAAGTTGATGTTCAACCATTGAGCCACACCAGATGGACTAAATATACATTTTTAAATACATATAGCTTAGAGCTTAGGGGAGAAAACACATGTAGCCATTTTGTTCTAATTATTTATAGTTACATAGAATGTGACAATCTACACTAATAAAAGAGTAAGATGAAAATTGACCATACCTTCACAACACCACCAGCCAATCAGGAGTGAGTATGCAAATTAGCCCAACAAAGATGATGGGTTGGTTTGCATATGCAGATGCCCCACACTGCCCTAGTCTGCTGGGCTCCTCTGAGCAGCGTGGAAAGGCAAAAAGGCAGCTTCAGGCCTGAGCAAAAAGGCTGCTTCAGCCAGGAGAAGGCCCATTCTTGTACGAATCTTCGTGCATCAGGCCTCTAGGAGAAAAATAAAAATAACGCAAACTTCCTATGGTTCCCATACCCACCCATACCCACAGCCCTGTCTCAAATACTGCAAGAATACAAATTTTGAGAACAAGTCCTGTGGAGCAGTCCCTGCATTCAGGGTGGAAATTGATAAAGACATTTCATCAAATAATAGTTTCCTATTCAGTAGACAGGCCTTTTAGTAGTACGGCCACTGCTCTTTTTCCCCATTAGAGTTAAATGTGTTTCTGAGAAAACAAAACCATGGATAGAACATTGCTTCTAGGAGAAAATGTCTCCTCAGAATCCCCACACACCTGTACATAGACACACAGGGTGACCTTTCTATTAGCAAATACAAATCATTGTTAGGCTTCAGATTTCTTTATTGTCCACAGAAACAATATAAGAAAGAGGGTTAATTAGTCTGTATTTCTATGAAAAATATAGAGCATGACTCATATAGATCCCTCTAATTATAAAATGTATATTTTCACCCATAGGCATGCAATTTGTGTGTGTGTGTGTGTGTGTGTTTCATTTTTTGACTACTTAGGTGTGAAAGAGATCAGAAGAGAAACTCTTGTCAAAGGTGTAGATTTGTTTATTTACTAGGTGTTAGACACACTTAAATTTTCTAGGAAAAAAATACCATCCCCCAAACCAAAAGAGAATAGAACAGTTGCACTAGGTGTGATTTCTAGAAAATGAAACAAAATATCTGCATGAACCATGATTTTAATTATACAAAAGAGTGCTGTTAATAACTTTTATGGAAGCCACAAACACAGCAGTAACACTCAGTTCTGATGTAATCTTATAATATAACCCAATGCAGTTTTTCTGCTGCCTTCAAGATCTAATCGCCAGCAGAGGCTAGTGCATAATTAACTGTCCTGAAGCCCCAAGGTGCTGTTTTCTGCAATTTGGCATTGGAGTATTCAGATTTTACAGTATGGGAAATCTGACTTGAATGTACTTCACCACAGTAATTCGCACTGCAAAATATTTACATTGTCCTTTTTCAATTGAAGATCATGTTAATAAAAAGTGTATAGCTGAGACCGGTTTGGCTCAGTGGATAGAGTGTAGGCCTGCGGACTGAAGGGTCCCAGGTTCAATTCTGGTCAAGGGCATGTACCTTGGTGGTAGGCACATCCCCAGTAGGAGGTGTGCAGAAGGCAGCTGATCGATGTTTCTCTCTCACCAATGTTTCTAGCTCTCTATCCCTCTCCCTTCCTCTTCCTCTCTGCAAAAAAATCAATTATATATATATATATATATATATATATATATATATATATATAGAGAGAGAGAGAGAGAGAGAGAGAGAGATATTGAAAATGAACAGCAATATTGAGCTAAGAACTACATAGAGCCCCAAGATTCTTCAAGATATGCTAAGGAATATTTTGTCCAATAGGTTTCCTTTTGCTGCAATACACATGTTGAAAAATGCTTCAGATTTCCTCAGGATTCTCAATGGTGAACACACTGCCCAATAATTATCAGCACACATTTATTCAATTATTCCCTTGCAATCAAGAAAAACATGTCATTCCATATCAAATTGATAATTTGGCTCACACCCTCCAAATATATGTCTAGAGCCTCAATAAAATTATAATTCACACATTTGCTCATTAAATGGGAGAAAATGTCTTACTTGAATTCTCTGTAATTTTCTTCATTTTACCAATAATATTACTCTTTTGATACCCCTTTTATCTTTTTTTTTAATATATTTTTACACTATTGCAGATGTCCCCCATTTCCATCCTTTTGCCCACCTCCACCCAGTCCCTGCCAGCCCTCCCCTGGTCTTCACCACTCTGTTATCTATGCCCATGGCTATGCTTATATGTTCTTTGAATAAGCTCCTCATCTTCTAATATCCATTGCCCCACTGAAATGTCAGTCTGTCCCATGCATCCATGACTTTAGTTCTATTTGTTTCTTGGGTGCTTTTGTTGTTGTTCATTAGATTCTACATATGTAAGATCATATAATAGTTCTCTTTCTCTGACTGGCTTATTTCACTTAGCATACTGATCTCCAGGTCCATCCATGCTGTCCCAAAAGGTAAGAGTCCCTTCCTTTTTACAGCAACAGCTTCTTAATCCACTCATCTACAGATGGACCATTGGGATGTTTCCAGATCTTAGCTTTATAAATTGTGATGCTTATGAACATACAGGTACACATATCCTTTTTGATTGGTGTTTTGGGATTCTTCGGATATATTCCCAGAAGTGAGATGGCTGGGTCAAAAGGCAGCTGCATATTTAGTTTGTTGTTTTTTTTTTTGTTTGTTTGTTTGTTTGTTTAGAAAACTCCATATTGTTTTCCATAATTGCTGTACCAGTGTTCATTCCCACCAGCAGTGCACAAGGGTTCCCTTTTCTCCACATCCTGGCAAGCACTTGTTGTTTGTTGATTTATTGATAGTAGACAGTCTGGTAGGTATGAGGTGATATCTCATTTTTAATTTGCATCTCTCTGACGATCAGTCACATTGAGCATTTTTTTCATGTTTATTACCCCCTGTATGCCCTCTTTAGAGGATTGTCTACTCAGGTCCTTTGCCCATTTTTTAATTGGGTTGTCTTCCTGGTGTTGAGTTATATAAGTTCTTATATATTTTGGAACTTAACCCCTTATCTGATGTATCATTGGCAAACATGTTCTCTCATACGGTGGGTTCCCTTTTCATTTTGTTGATGATTTCTCTTGCTGTGCAGAAGCTTCTTAGTTTGATGTAGTTCTTTTAAGTAAAAAAAGGTAGAAGAAGGTCTAGTAGATTAAAAAAAAAGACAGGAAAAATTAATATACAATAAAGTAACATTAGTGAGAATTAGAATAAGTCCACTTAAATGTGCACATTTAAATATTTTTACTTCAATTTTGATTTCACCAATATCCTCTGTCACTCTTTAAGAATTATGGAAATTTTTTACAACCCAGGGTTTTTTAACAAATCAAATGAGAGCTTACCTTCTCTTTATTTTTATTTTGTTTTAATATATTTTTATTGATTTCAGAGAGGAAGGAAGAAGGAGAGATAGAATCATCAATGATAAGAGAGAATCATTGATCGGCTGCCTCCTATACACCCACTTCTGGGGATCAAGCCCACAACCCAGGCATGTGCCCTTGAGTCGGATCAAACCTGGGACCCTTCAGTTTGCAGGTCAAAGCTCTATCCACTGAGCCAAACCAGCTAGGGCTGCACTTTCTTTTTAGTCATTCTGAAGTATTACATTAATTGTTAGCCGTAGCATAACAATAAAAAATAATTTTACTAAACCACATGATAATTTATGGGCCCCATAAATGCAAGCAGTTTATGGAGTGCTTATTGACTAAGACAGCCTTAATATTCCCTCAAGTTGACTAACCTTTACACAGATAGCTTCATAATTACAAGCCTCTGACATCCCTGTTCTTAGAGCATTCACTTTTGAAAACTTGAACTTCTAAATTCTTTCCTGCCCTTTTAAGATATAAATTCTTTCCTAGGCTCTTGCCAGCTTTATCTCCCAGGGGTTTAAAGCTCAAAGACCTTGGAGCTTTTCCTTTGAAATGTAATCTTGGAGAGTGCTGGCAGCCTTATTTTCCAGACTATGTGGGAAACTAGGAATCTAAGTTTTATGGATATGTGACAAATTAGCAAAACAAACAAACAAACAAACAACAACAACAACAAAAACACATAGCCTAATCACATCGACCAACACTCTACCCTAATGTCCTTTAGTAATGTACTGCTTAAAACCTCTCTTAGCTTTTGTTTTGGTGGAGTTAGTCTGTATGTCTACCCTGTTGCTGCTGTGTTTCATAAAAGACATCCTTGTCTGTTTAATTCTATCTGGTGCACTTTTTCTATTTATTATTTAGACCTCAAATTTACTGTAAAGGCATCAAGATCAATGTAAATAGATTTTTAAAAGATATTAATGGTGCTAGCCAGTTTGATTCAGTTGATAGATGGTCAGCCCACAGATTGAAGGGTCCTGGGTTCAATTCTGGTCAAGGGTACATACCTCAGTTGCAGGCTCTGGCCCTGGTCAGAGCGAGTGTGGGAGGCAACTAATCAATGTGTCTCTCTCACATTGATATTTCTCTTTGAGTGTCTCTCCTTCTCCCTTCTACTCTCTCTAAAAAAAATGGAAAAATATCCTCATGTGATGATTAACAACAACAACAACAACAACAACAACAACATCTACATGGTGTTAATTAATATTCTAAGATTTAGTAATGCCTTATCTACCTGCAATCACTATATCTTAGCTTTTAAGACATAACACATTTTCCCCTACTTTTATCATTCACTATGGAAATATTTCTAAAATGTTATTATAGAGATAAGGCTTCTGTTGTTGCTAACAATGAAGAAAGCTATATTTCAAAATGAAAATTGTTTGTTTTCATATGTGTGTGATTAAATACAAATGCATCTATAGAAAGTTCAAATACCAAATCCCATAGGTTGAAGTAGTGTTTTTCGAAGTCATTATTGTCCCTCTAAAGACAATATTTTTCGCCGAAACCGGTTTGGGTCAGTGGATAGAGCATCAATCTGCAGACTGAAAGGTTCCAGGTTCGATTCCGGTCAAGGGCATGTACCTTGGTTGTGGGCACATCCTCGGTAGGGGGTGTGCAGGAGGCAGCTGGTCGATGTTTCTCTCTCATCGATGTTTCTAACTATCCCTCTCTCTTTCTCTCTGTGGAAAATCAATAAAATATATATATTTTAAAAGACAATATTTTTCTTACTTTCCCATCCATGAGATTTTAACATCATGGATATATGGTATATCTGTTTGTGTACTGTGGCCCTTAGAACTGTTATAGAGCATTATAATGTATGAGACTTATTTGCCCCTCAAGAATCTATTTTTGCACCCCTCATGGGGTGATATTGCCCATGGAAAGTGCACAGATTAAAGCACAAAGTAAAAATAACCTAAAATCTCACACCTCAGAGGTGAATCCTATTTGCATTTAAACAATTATCTTTTATTTTCTCCTATCTTGTTAGCAATATTTTCTTTTATCTGCTATTATGCATTAATGAAATAATATAGAAATACTAGAGGCCCTATGCATGAAACTCGTGCAAGTTTACAAAAGATCCAAAAAACTCCTCCCAAACAACTGTATACCTATATTTCAAAACCAAAAATATCAGAAAATATAGGTTATATTTTAAAATGCATTGCTTTTGATGGAGTATGAAGTATGAAGTAACTTTCTCATTAGGTTACAAAAGCTATTTCTTTAAATTATCCAAAACACAATGTCTGAGACTCAATTTTATGCCAATGGGAACATCACCTTATTATTTGTAAGTCATATAAGGATTCTACACCTTTTCAAGAGGAGGGTTAATTTTCATTTTCCTGACTTCATATTAATATAGACATCATCCTTTTAAGTATATAGCACAATAATGGTTTTTCTCTTTTTACTTCGAACTGACACATTTGATTTCATTTTTATTTCCCTTTAAAATAGATTAAAGAATATCATTAGACTATGAAAAATGTAGCATTTTTCTATAAATAGGTACTTTTTTAAAAACAGATTTTACCTGAAACAATCATCCAAAAAATATACATACCCCTATATATTCATACTTGTTATGTACAATAGCTAAGATCTGGAAACAGCTCACATGCCTATCATTAGAGGAGTGGATAAAGAAGCTCTGGTACATTTACACCATGGAATACTACATGGCTGTTAAATAGAAGGAAATCTTACGTTCTGTGACAGCATGGATGGATCTGGACAATATCATGCTAAGTGAAATGAGTCAGTCAGAGAAAGATCAATATCATTTGATCCCACTTATATGTGGAATCTAATGAACAAAATCAACTGATGAACAAAATAGAACCATATGAAAGGATACATGGAGCAGACTGGCTGATACCCTAGAGGTGGGGATGGGGGTGACTGGATAAAGAAGGTAAAGGGATTAGCTAAAGTATACATATGCATAGCCTATGGACAAGAACAATATTGTGGGAAGGCCAAATGAGGGGAGTGGGTGGTGGTGGGCAAATGAGGGTGGAGAGAGGGACACTTGCAATAATGTCAACATTAAAATTTATAATGAAAAATGAATGGAAAGTTTACAATACTCTTCTATTTTTTGGAAGAGTTTGCGTAGAATCCCTGCTAATGCTTCTTTAAATGTTTGGTAGAATTCTCTAGTGAGATTATTTGGACATGAAGATTTATTTTTGAGAGTATTTACTAGTAATTATAAATTTAGTTTCTTTAATAGTTATAGTGCTGTTCAAATTATTAATTTCTTACTGGGTGATTTGTGGCACTTTGTTATTTGAAAAATTGGTCCATTTTATCTAAGTTGCCAAATTAATATATGTAGAATTGTTCATAGTATTCTATTATTGCTCTCTGAATATTCTCAGGGTTGGTAATGATAGTGATTATTCTATTCTTTATATTAAAATTTTGTGTTTTTTCTTTTGTATGTCAGTTTTCTTAGAGGTTTGACAATTTTATTGAGGTTTTCACCAAACAAGTTCAGTGTTTTGTTGATTTTCTCTATTGCTTTTATGTTTCAATTTCATTGATTTCTGCCCTTGTCTTTATTGTTTCCATTATTCCCATTAATTTGGTTCAGTTTGATTTTCTTTTTCTAGATTCTTGTGGTGGGAGATTAGATTATTGATTTGCGATTTATCTTATTTTCTAACATATGCATTTTGTGTTTTCAGATTTCCTCTTTGCTCTGGTTTGGCTGCATCCCAAATGTTGGCATCTTGCGTTTTCATTTTTATTTAGGTCCATGAATATTTTTATATTCTTTATGACTTTTTATTTGACCCATGGACATTTTAGTAGTGTGGTGTATGGTTTCCAAATATTAGGAGATATTTCTGTTATCTGTCCATTAGTAATTGCTAGGTTAAATCCACTTTGGTCAGGGAACACATTTTGTATGATTTTAATTATTTTAAATTTGTTGAGGTTTACTTTATGGTCTAATATATGGTCAATTTTGGTATATATTCCCTTGGAACTTGAAAAGAATGAGTTTTCTGATGTCTTTCAGTTCATTATTATGTAATTGATGGTTAGATACTATTGGTTGATAGTGGTCTGCCAAGTCAGTAGATTTATATTTCTAGGTCCTACTGAATCTAACCCCCTATACAGTTGGTGCTTAGTAAGCGTGGTTGGATTACATAGGCCTGCTGTATCAGTGCCATCATTCCTGTCATCTGCTAAAATTTCCAGAAGAAAGGTAAGCAGCTAACTTGGGATTTGATTAGGCAGACTACAGTGATGCTGCTGCAGAGCAAACAACTCAAAAGATCAAAGTTTGCAATACTAACCGTTTATTTAATGGTCAAAAGTCTACATGTTTGGCTGTGCTTTAGTAGGTCTTCTCTTCTCTTCCTGAGCTCTACTTAGCTATGCTGGATTCCCGGTTTGGTGTTAAATTCAAGTCTTTTCCATATGTGTTAATTTTGTAGTCCATGCTGAAAGAGAAATAGCTACCTAGAACATATCCTTCCCATGACAAATGGTGGAAGCTTCAGGAGAGTTGGCAGAAACATGGAATGCTACTTAAAGACTCAGCTTGTAATAGGTATAGTGTAACTTCCATTCATGTTCCTTTGTCCAAAGGAAGTCATCAAAATGTCTAAAGCAAATGTGTTAAAGGTAAATACTCTGCAAGTGCCAGTAGGAAGCACCTCCAAATGACATGTGAAAGGCATGGATGAAAAATTACGTTACAATGATAGAGTGAGTCATTAGAAGCAATGACCCAATTTACATCTAACTTACTTTCTGAAGCTTTTCTAGTTTCTACTCTACACAGGAGTCAGGAAAATGGAAATGAACCCTCCTCTTGAAAGGGTGTGGAATCTTTATATGACTTACAAATAATAAGATGTTCCCATTGGCATAAAATTGAGTCTCAGACATTGTGTGTTGGATAATTTAAAGAAATAGCTTTTGTAAGCTAATGAGGGAGTTACTTCATACTTCATACTATATCAAAAGCAATGTATTTTAAAATCTAACTTATATTTTCTGATATTTTTTTGTTTTAAAATATAGGTATACAGTTTGAGAGGAGCTTTGGGGGGGATCTTTTGTAAACTTGCACAACTAAGCTCAATGCAAAGACTCCAAAGAGTTCAATTGCATCAATATGGTGTTTGTGTGTATGAGAGAAAGAGAGAGAGATAAAAAGATATATATATATATATATATATATATATATATATATATATATACATATATATATTATTTACCATTTTTATGAATCAGAAATATATAGACTACTTGGTATCTCTCAGTTAGTGATCACAGAATCTTATAGACTGATAAATATTCAGGACTTTTAAGGTCACACTTTGAATTTTATTTGAAATGACACCATAGTCATTAAAAATACAACAAAGAGAACCCTGTGACACACTTCTTAATTTAAATCCAGAACAGGCATGTAGCAACTGATCATTCATGTACTCAGAGAGTGACAGGGACATTTTCTTATCTGCAGAGAATAAAGGAAATGGTTGTTCCAAGTCTATTCGGGATACTAACTGGTTGCGGTTGAGATGGCGGTTTTAATGATATGGACACTTGTTTCCCGACATTTGATCCAGGGCCCCCAACACAATAACACAGACTATTGAGCACAAAAGGAACCAGTGATGACTTGCAATCCTTGTCAGATTGATTTGATTTAAACCAGGAAGACAGGAGCCACCTCATTATCAGTTTTCTTAGGTCAAGATCATGCACAATTAAGAGCCATATTTTTTTAATGTGTTTACAGGCATTCATGTGAATGACATTTGAAACATAATTATAAGAACAAAATAAAAAGCAAGCCAAATTAGAATCCAATTAGTGCCTTTCCAATATTTATCAAGTTAAAAAAACCAAATTTCACTAAAAAATAAATGAAGAAATTTTAGAATGTGTTTATTGCTGTTTGAATTTAGTCAGTTGCAGGAAAGGAATATAGTTGAAATACTGACAGTCAATAAATTAATAGTTATGATTTTGTTCTTGGAATTTTCCTTTTCATAATGACTTCTAATTCCTTGTAATATAGCAATACATAAATGTAAGGAGGTCAGCATTGGATGTGTGTGTGTCTGTAGCATCTCTAAATAACCATAATGGAATTATTAAAATCAGGAAATTAACATTGATTCAGTACCATGAACTAATCTACTGATTAGTCCTGCTTTGTTAAATGTAATGTTCAACTAAGTATATTGACTGTATTCACTTAAAGTTTTGTTTATACTTCATTTTAAACAATGCTGTACTTAGAAATAGTGTTTGATCATAAAATGAATAAGTAAAATTATAAGACACTATAATATTTTTTTTAATTCTACGTCCATTTTCAAAATTTTCTGGCATGTTACCTCTTGCTTATATAAATGTTTTCACTTTAATTGAATTTATTGAGGTGATACCGGTTAACAAAATGATGCAGGTTTCAGGTGCACAATTCTGAAACACATTGTCAGAGCCAGCGGGAGCCCTGACACAAGCTCTTGCTGCTCTGACTGGCTTTGAGTCCATGTATTATTCTAAATTCTCCCATTCCACTACACCAGGGCAGGTCCTTCCTGAACCCTGCCCACTGTACTACCTGTTGAGAACTTCATCCAAGTTCCCCATTACCTAATGTCAGAGACGCAGGTCACTTCTTGGCAGTGGGCAGACAGAGAAGCCATGAGAGATTGTGGGTGTATAAGAATGGGTCTTTTTTATTTATTTTTTATTTTTAAAATATGTTTTATTGATATTTTACAGAGAGGAAGGGAGAGAGATAGAGAGCTAGAAACGTCGATGAGAGAGAAACATCGACCAGCTGCCTCTTGCACACCCCCACCGGGGATGTGCCCGCAACCTATGTACATGCCCTTGACCAGAATCGAACCTTGGACCTTTCAGTCTGCAGACCTATGCTCTACCACTGAGCCCAACCGGTTTTGGCAAGAATGAGTCTTTATTGCAGAAGCCACATAGCTGTCAGACAAGAACAGATATAGCAAAGTCCATACAGGCAGGCAGCTGGGCACCAACTGGTTAATGCATATCTTTCACATAAAGCAGCATCCGTCTCTGTACCCACAGTTATTATCTGAGCATCCGCATACTGCCTCTTAGACTCACCACCTTGCATCGTAGCTATACCTGAGCTCTCCCTCCTGCTTAACAGCTTCTCCTGTCTCCCCTACCCAGCACACTGGCTGGCTAATACGATAGCTGTATCTGAGCTCTCTGTGAGCGTTTAGCCTTACATTGTAGCTGTGTCAGCTCTTAGCTCCCTCTGAGCTCTCCTCTCTCCTGTACATATATGAACTACATGTCCTGTGTCTATGCCTTTGCTTCTCTGAGTCCTCTAGCCTCTGCTCTGCCCAGATGCTCCCTTAGGCAGACTTCTTCACACACTAACTCTGCCCAGCTGCTGCTTCTCTCTCTCTCTCTCTCTCTCTCTCTCTCTCTCTCTCTCTCTCTCTCTGACTCTTTGGTCAGTAACCTGTATAATACCCCAGAGACAAAGAAGGCTGGTTGCCAACAATAACACCCATCACTTGGGTTACAGAAGGGCACAGTCTACCTATTGTCCTTGCACCCACTTGGTATCTTGGCCTGATTATGATTCTCAGGCACAGAGACCTTGAACATTCTTATTAGGCCCATGCTCAGAGCTGCCTTTGGCCATTCTGGTGTATTGATAACAAGGCCTCTGTGCTCCCATTGGCCTTGAATATCTGGGGACCTGACATAGTTCCCACACACATCACCTGTACACTGTACTGTGTGTTCATCACTCCAAGCCAAGTCTCGGTCTATCACCATTTATCCCCACATACCCTCCTCCATTTCCCCACCCGTCGTCCCCAGACGATCACCACACCTTTGTTCACATCCAGTTTATCTTTTTTTTACATTAATATTCATTTAGCTGACTATTTGGATTGCAAAGAGCAACCTCCACCCTTTATGATCAAACATCCATGGGCATTTGTATTTTTGTAGCCCAAAGATTTAAAACCCTCAGAATAATATATTTCAAAATGTGGGAACTGGAACCAAAGTGTCAAGTGTCTCATTCAATATGGAAATGGGGCATAGAAATGTGTTAGTAACTGAAGTTCTCTATTTCTACTAGTATCTCTCAGGCTTATTGGCCACAAGTTATCTTATTCAACACTCAGATGAATTTTTTTCATCTCTCTACATATTTGTTCTGTTCTGTTCTCTTGTCCAAACCCCTTTCTCCTTACAAATAGGCACACAATGGCCACCGTAGTCAAAATAGAAAACCTTTCAGCATTATTATTAACCATAGTCTGGAAACCTTCCTTTGTGACTCTGTTCAGATGCAAAAGGGAATTTGCTGAATCCAACCTTGTGTTTGTTTGTGTGTTGTTTTATTTTTTTTGCAGGGGGTGGAGAGGTGGGGGCAGGAAAGAAGTGACATCACTGGCTTATGTCAGGACCTTAACCCTTACCAAACCAGATGCACTGTATCATTTATTCTTTGCTACATAACAACGAATCCCCCAAAATGCAATAACCATTCATTTTCTCACAGCTGTGTGGTCGTCAATTTGGGCTGGGCTCAGCTAGGATGTTTTATCTCTGCTTTGCATGAGGTTAGCTGGGCTTTTCTGCTATTTTGCGACTTGAGCTGCAGAGACTGTGCCTCTCTCCTTTATGTGCTTCCTTCTCTTCAAGTGGGATAGCCTAGGCTAATTCATATGTTGACAGAAGAGGTCCCAGAATCAGCAAGAGAGTGCAAACCCCAATATAAAAGTACTTTTCATGTCTGTCCTTGTGTCACTTTTCCTGATGTCTCATTGACCCAAGAAGTGGCGTGGCCAATACCAGCTTCAAGGAATTCAGAAGTAGAATTTAACAATGATAATGATATCAACAAGTCATGAAATAGTTTGAAGGAAGTATACTACAAGTGAAAAGTACCCAACCACTCTGACCCACTCTGACCGAGTGGCTCAGTTTGTTAGAGCATTGTCCAGATATGCCAAGGTTGCAAGTTTGATCTCTGGTCAGAGCACATACAAGAATCAACCAATAAATATGCACATAAGTAGAACAGCAAATATATATATATATATATATATATATATATATATATATATATCCATCTGTCTCTCTCTTTCTCATCAGTAAAAATGTGCACAACCTATTTACAGTCTGATTGATAATCTGATTAATACTAGAGAACAATGACTTAAAACCATTTTCCCTGCGGGCTGTTCTGTAGTGCAGGCAAATTAAAGTTATAGTGCACTTCCTGGTGTAAAAGAACCCACATTTTTTTTTGGGGGGGGCAGTATGAAAACACCATTATACTTAACACCCATTAGAGTTGGTACTGGAATAAAGGGGATTTATTTTACCTTTCCTTTCTTCATAGTTGCCCTTGTGGGTAGAAGTTAACATACATGTATTAGTGTGCTTGAGTATGGCACTGATGCTGCCTGCATGGAGGTTTTTTTGTGTGTTTTTTTTTCTTTTTTCTTTATTTGTTTGTTTGTTTTAGTGGCTAAACAGAAATAGTTAATTCCCAATACCTAATTTTGCTGTGTAAAATTAGACAATCCATTTATACCTAGTCATACGAATCTCTGTTTTCTGGAATATTCTTAATATATAAATATTAGAATTGGATTCATCCATAAAACAGAGTTCACTGCAAGGTCAAGAGGATGTCATACTTCCTTCTGTGCACTGAAAGGTATACCTTGAACCTGAAAGGTATTAATAGGCTTTCTAAAGTGAACACTCCAGACTCCACTCTGCTTGGATTCACTCAACGGGGAGATATGGGATCCCACTAGTGAGCAGAAAATCAATCGCTGACTTTCTGGAGCTGCATTAAGTTTTATTAACCAGTAGGACACCATTATCTCCTTTGGAACCCTGCTGGCCTAGCCATTAGCTCCCTTTTCATCAACAGGGTCAGGCCTTTGCTGCTTCTGAGTTAGGCCTTTCATGCATTATACATGAATGCTGCATTTGTTTTTAAAAATAGAATTTTGTCTAGAAATGTGTTGGTACTCCTTCGAAATAGTTGTTTTCACAGAAAATGTGCGATGAAGTAAGACTGTAATTGACCTCTATTGGACTCATTAAATGGCTGTATTTAGATTCTAGACTCTACAAAATAATGCAATCGTTTCAAGTGTCTACAGTAGATATTTAAGTTTATTTGAGTTCGGTACCCTAGTTATTCTCTGTCTTAATTTGGACATATGGGCCCTGAAAAACATAGATTCTAAAAGTTTAGATTTATGATTTTACAAGGACACTGATTCTTTGATTTATAAAAGGAAAGTGATCTTTTACCATGATATAATTCCTATAATCAAGTTGCTGCATTCAAGTATCATTTATTAATTCCAAAATCTATTTGAACAACACTTAACAACTTTCAATAATTCCAGGACACTAACACTAGATAAAATTGTTTCAACTGATTGAAGATAAACTACAAATAACTATCACGAGTAGTACTGTCTTAAATTTGCGACAGTAACATAAAAAATAGGACAGTTGTCTGAAATTTATAGTGCAGTATCAAATGATTTGCAATATGTTTTATTGTATATATTTTTAATTAGAAAACTCATTTTGAAATTTCTGAGAATGTGATTTTGGCCCCGCTGGCATAGCTCAGTGGTTGAGCATCAACCTATGAACCAGGAGATCAGGGTTCAATTCCTGGTCAGGGCACATGCCCAGGTTGCCTGCTCAGTCTCCAGAGTGGGGCATGCAGGGTGCAGCCAATCAATGCTTTGCTCTCATCATTGATGTTCCCATCACTTTCTCCCTCTCCCTTCTCTTCTAAAATTAATAAAAATATATGAAATTTGAATTTGAAGAATTATGAAATGTAAAAAGCCTCCCTGGTGAGAGTGAACTTAATTTTATTATATCTTTGATTAAAAAAATAAACAAAACCTCTGATGCGCAACTTTTTTACAATTTATTTTTAATAAATCATGTTATATATTCTGACCCCTAAATTAGGTTGTAGCAGACAATGCTTAGATGTTTCTGCTTGAAAAGTCATAAAAATATTTATGAGGGGGGAAAGGGACTAATATGTGTTGTGTTAATTAACTAACTAAAGTAAGAACCAGTTTTAGTTCTGATATTTCTTAAGACTTAATTGAGTCATATTGAGCCACCATAGTCTGGTGACTAAGAGAAAGCACATATCCTGATTTCAGGTAGTTGTTTTCTTTCTGGAAGATAATACTAAGAAAAACTGCTTCTTTGAAGTTAACAATGCCCCAGACAATTCATAGCTGTGAATATATTAATCATCATTAGCAACATACAAGTGGTTGTGCACATAGTATGCTCCAGGAGAAACCAGTTATACCTTTATGGTATAGACATTTTAACAAGAAGAAATACTAAGTCTCAGTTGGAATGATCTCTGAACGTTTAAAGCACTGGTATCTTGGAGCCAACTTGTAACAACTCACAAAAGCCGGACAAATGCTACAAATCACGCTCCTCCTCTTACCTCGAGTTGTTAAATGGTCACCAGCACACCGCTGAATTTTAAACTGCACAGCTATAGAACAATTACATTCTACATCATCTTGTTTGAAATGGGTTTCATCATTTTATTGTTCTTACTGTGGACTCTCAGTTTAAGTTAGCAAAATCAAGTGAACATTTAAAAAGCCATTTATCTTGAAAAGCATAATCTATTTGTACTTGTAAATATTTTCTATTGTGTCAAACTGCACTGCCTAGTTAGAGTCCTCATTTCGATATATGCAATTTGATTACTGGGGGCACATGGAAAACCTCACTCCTCTAAAACATGACCCTTCATCTTGCTTATGAACACAGAATTTCCAGTGGATGAGTTTTCATTGTAAAGCTGCCTTGCACCATTGAGACAATTATATGAGCCTCATGTAAAAAAAAAAGAAGAAGAAGAATGTTTCATTAATTACTTTCTAAAAGGAAGCAAAATAATTTATTTTCTCAAAACAGGCATGATTTTCAGTGGTTTTCCATGAAGTTTACTATATATATATATATATATATATATATATATATATATATATATGCATTTTAATTGCCCTAGAAGTACTTTTCAAAATAAGATATACTTGTTATTATCCAGCTGGAATAAGTTGGTATCTGAAGCATTGATATTAAAGAGTAAACAATAGTTGCAGTCACGGTGCTTTGTTTCAGCATTACTTATTCTGTTGCAGGATTCAATGAGTTTATTATAGCAATTATTAGCAAGAGCTCTTATAAAATCATTTCACTTAAAATGTCCAAGCTTAGAATAGTTTAATTTAAAAGAAGCTCTCCCTTTGAGTTCCAATAACACACTACCGCTATAGGAGGCATTACACTACAATATAATCACTGACTTGTTTGTAAATTCCTCAATGATAGAAAACATAATATGTTATATATCACTGTCAGAGAATGGATTGCAGGCATACAGGAGTCACTCAATACCCATTTGAAGAATAAATGAATGAATTCTAAGAGGAAATATTGGTGGTATAAATAAGAAATTCAATTCAGAAAGGTAATTAACACATGATCTCATATGTGGAATCTAATGAACAGCATAAACTGATTTAAAAAAAAATAGACCCAAAGACGTAGAAACATCAAACAAACTGTCAGACCTCAGAGGGAAGGCAGGGGAGGGTGGAGGGGGAGAAAATATTAACCAATGAACTCATATGAGAATATGCATAAACCATAGACACAGACCATAGAGTGGTGAAGGCCTGGAGAAAGAAGGTGCTACTAGAAATACACTTGTAAGAACCGAAAATGAGACAAGCAGTAACGGTTATACTGAGAGGCAAATGAATCAAAAAATGTCTTTATTGTTGTAAGTATTACAGATGTCCCCCCATTGATCTGCTCTACCCCACTCACAACCTCTCCCCAGGCTTTCATCACACTATTGTTTGTCCATGCCTGTGCATATTTTCATATAAGTTAGTTGTTTAATCTCTTCCCACCCCAATCTTTCCTTCTGAAATATGTCAGTCTGTTGCATGCTTCAATAGACCTTTTTAATTCAGTTGATTTTGTTCATTAGATTCTACAAATAAGTGAGATAATGTGATATTGCACTAACCCCATTTTGAAGGCTCAGACCTTATAACTTACTCTGAATTTAATTATCTCTCAAAGGCCACACTACCAAATCCCATCACATTGATGTTTAGGGTTTCAACACATGAATTTTTGGGAGTGAAAAGATTCAGTCCATAAAAACAGGTTTATCTTCTTTAATATTTAAAATAATCCGAGAGTTACCATTCTCTTTTGTAGATAAGGGAACCAAGACAGAGACTTGGGAATAATATATTTTATATTAATAGCTATGTGGTTGGAGTGTTGAGAAGCAGCCAGGATTTGGACTAGACAGATTCCTAAAAATGATGCTCTCAAAACATTCTCAGGATCAAAGTAGAGTATTGGCAGTTTAATGGTAATGGGGTAGCAGTGTAAGTATGAGTGTGTCAGTGTATCTGAGAAAATGAGAGAGTGAGAGGGAGAGAGAGAACTGAAATTTATCATTTCACTGAGAATTGGGTGTGTTGTTCCAGAGGTACAACTAAAAGGAATAATTTTTGCCTACCCATCCTGTCTCAGTGATTGAGCATAGACCTGTGAACCAGGAGTTTGTGGTCAGGTCACATGCCCAGGTTGCAGGCTCAATCCCCAGCATGGGATATACAGGAGTCAGTTGATCAGTGATTCTCTCTTATCAGTGATATGTCTATCTCTCTCTCTCCCCCTCCCTTCCTCTCTGAAATAAATAAAAATATATTTTAAGAGTAGTAATTTTAATCTGATTCTTTTATGCATGCCCATCGGGTGGTCATTTTCTAAACTCCGACATCTCATAATAGTATGTCTGGACATTGAAAAAGATCTTGTGAAATCTAAATTAGACTGCAAGGGTGAAGTACAACTAGTAATGCGTTTTTCTTCCAGGAATCTCTCCTTAGTAGTGAAGAAACATTTTTTTAAAAAAATATTGACCAATAAAGAAAGTTTGTTTCAAGCAAGAGTGACTTATATAGGCATACAAATACTTACAGAATATAAGCAGGAATAAAGTAATCCTATTTTATAAAACACTTCAAGTATGTCCCAGTGTTCTATAGAAAATGAGAAAATGTGTAATTGAATAAAATAAAAATAAGAGGAAAGAAATAACAAAAGGAGAAATAGTAGAAGAAAGCTGTTGAGGGAATTCTCTTGACAGCTGACATTCTAATTTTTAGCTTTCCTAATTCTACTTCCTTGACAATATCAGCAACTTTACTATTTTTTAAATATATTTTTATTGATATTTTACAGAGAGGAAGGGAGAGAGATAGAGAGTTAGAAACATCGATGAGAGAGAAACATTGACCAGCTGCCTCTTGAACACTCCCCACCGGGGACGTGACCGCAACCAATGTACATGCCCTTGACCGGAATTGACCCCGGGAACTTCCAGTCTGCAGACCAACACTCTACCACTGAGCCAAACTGGTTTCTGCCAATTTTACTAGTTGTAAGTTTAATGACTTGGGAAATGCAAACTGGTTAGAAAGTGTCAAGGTAGAAAAGAAAAATCCCCCCCCCTTTTTTTTGCTTTCTAATGAAGGTTTAAGTTGACAAATCTAAGTCCATTTCAGCGTAATGGGAAGATATGTTATTAATTGGGAACATTTAGCTACTGTTGGAGTAAAAGTTTTCAATAATTTATAGTGTAATAAATGCTGAGATGGCAGAAGTGTGCTGACAGGATATGATAGGCTTTTAAAAGATATTAGGAGGGACACCCTGGCTGGTGTGGCTCAAAAGTTGACCTTCAACCTCTGAACCAGAAGGTCAGGGTTCAATTCCCAGTCAGGGTATAAGTCTGGGCTCCATTCCCAATGTGAGGAATGCAGGAGGCAGCCAATCAATGATTCTCTCTCATCCTTGATGTTTCTATCTTGTTATCCTTCCCCCTTCTTCTCTCAAATCAATAAAAATAAAATATTAGGAGGGAAGTACCCACATATGCACATACATACATTTTCAAGTATCTAATGGACGGGCAGGCAAAGTAACTCAATATATTAGGGTTTGCAAGGCAGCTGGTATCTGTCACAACTATGCATCTCTGCTCTTGTAGTGTGAAAGCTATCACATACAATACATAGTCCAATGAGCATGTGTATGATCCACTAAAATTTGATTTACAAAAATAAGGAAATAACTAGATTTGCTTACAGGTCATAGTTTGCTGACCCTTTATCTAATATAAATTATATATTAGCTATATAAGAATAACTTCAACTAGCAAGTATTGTTTATGTGTATAATTTTTTAATTTTATTTCACAAAGATTTTTGAGCATTTTTTTATTTTCCTTTTTTAAAATTTATGGGGGTGACACTGATTAACAAAATTGTACAGGTTTCAGGTGCACAATTCTACAACACATCTGTATACTTCATTCTGTGCTAATCACTGCAAGTCAAGTCTCTGTCCATCACCATGTATCCCCCCTATACCATCCTCCACCTCCCACCGCCCTACCCCTGGGAATCACCACACTGTTGTCTATTCCCATTAGTTCTTTCTCTTTTTTTCTATTGTGCTTAATTCTTCTACCCAGACCCCACCGCAACAGCTATCAGTCTATGCTGTTTATAAATCTGTGTTTATTTGCTTGTTAGTTCTTTTTTATTTTTCATTAGAGTCCACAAATAAATGAAATCATATGGCACATGTCTTTCTCTGAGTGGCTTATCTCATATAGCATAATGTGTGTATCATTTTAAAATTAAAAGAGCTAAAAGCATATCAAGTAATTTAACCTTTTTTTTAAAAAAATTGAACATTTCTTCATTTTATACTTTCCTGAAGCAACTATTTTATTTTTAAAATACATTTTATTGATTTCAGAGAGGAAGGGAGAGGGAGAGAGAGATAGAAGCATCAATGATGAGAGATCATTGATACTTGTGGCTGTCTCCTTCAAGCCCTCTACTGAGGATTGAGCCAGAAACCCAGGTAAATGCCCTGACCAGGAATCAAACTGGTGACCTCTTGGATCCTTGGTCCACACTCAACCGCTGAGGCACACGCTGCTGGGCTAAAGCAACATTTTATATTAATGTTTAATTCAAATGAAAGTCATTAAAATGAAGTGGCATCTTTATATTCAAGGATGCCTTAATATATTATGCTTGTCAGTGCCTTAAGTAAACTATGTGAACAGTTCTCATAATATAGCTCATTAATTATGTCAAATCAACTTGGAAAAAATAATTGAATGATATTTATTTGCCACTTTCTGTACATGATTAAGGTGCCAATATTTGTTTATGATAGCAAATTGGTAGTTGAGAGCTGGCATTTATCTTAAAGAGTCACAGTGACATTAATAATTAATAAAAGAGTCAAGTTCAAAGGAAACAACTGAAAAAAAGGAAAACTTATTCAGATACAAGATGGAAAATTATTGTATCTAACTATGCAAGAAAAAGAACTATATTATAGTTTTTTAAATCATTTTTAAAAGTACAAATCAACAATTACAAAATAGTCATGAGATGTAAAGTGCAGCAGCATAGAACATTCTATATAATAAAAGGCTAATATGCAAATTGACCAAACTGCAAAATGACCAGTGACTATGACATGCACTGACCACCAAGGGGCAGGCACTCAATGCATGAGGAGCACCGCTTAGCCAGAAGCCCTGAGCCTGGCTCATGGCTGGCAAGCACAACAGTGGTGGCAGGAGCCACTCCCACCTCCACAGCAGGGATAAGAATGCCCAATTGCTGTCAGCTGGACATCCCCTTTGGGCTCCTGGACTGCAAGAGGGCACAGGCTGGGCTGAGGGATCACCCTGAATGCACAAATTTTGTGCAGTGGGCCTCTAGTATAATCAATAACATTGTGCCAGATGGGTACTATTCTTATTGGAGGGATCACTTTCTAGGCGATATGAATGTCTAATCACTATGCTGTACACCTGGAACTAATATAACATTTAATGCCAACTGGGATTGAAAAGAAACATTTGAATCATAATTTTACAGTGATATGAGATGCATAATTGGATGGTTTTGTGAATTAATTTCTAAGAAATCGTTCATATTTAGGAATTGGAATTGGTTCTATAGATGATAGATAGATAGATAGATAGATAGATAGATAGATAGATAGATGATAGATAGATAGGATGGAAATATGTACAGAAATAGAGATATGGATAGATATAGATATATCCACTGTTTTATCAACTCTAGAACAAATTGCTATATAAACATTGGCAACAGTAACATCAGTTCCCATTTTTGATTGTTATTACTCAGAAATAAAGGGTATTTCTTGCTTAAAAATATTAATTAAAAATGAGGTGACTATTTTTGATCATCAGTTTATTTTTATCAAAATTAGACCCAGAGATATAGAAGCATGGACAGACTATTGAACCTCAGAGGGAAGGCAGTGAATGGTGGGTGGGAAGAGATCAACCACTGAACTTGTATGCATATATGCATAGCCCATGGACATGAACAGTGGGGAGGTGAGGTCCTGGGGGAGTGGGGTTGGGCAAGTAGGAGTGGGCTGGAAGAGTTTGATGGAGGAAAAAGGAGAACCTATGTAGTATTTGATGATGCCTTGCCATGCTAGCAGTGAGCAGCTGTGTGTCGCTGCAAGTTGCCCAGGACCAAACCAGAGAGGGCCAGACCTGCATTGCCACCATGTGCCCACCATCCAGATATAATTTCTGACATGTATACATAAGGAACTGTTTGGCATTGAAACGTGGACTCATAACTGTTGGACATTGAAATTGGGACTCAAACATTTGTTTGTTATTATATGTTCATTTCTAGTCTGCAGAGGCAAGATTTTTTAAAGGAAAGAAATGGGGGGGGGGATAGGTACAGAGGCAAAAGAAGCATTGAACAGACTGTCAAACTACAGCGGGAAGGAAGGAGAGGTTGGTGGGGGGCACTGTAAGAGATCAACCTAAGGACTTGTATGCATGAACATAAGCATAACCAATAGATAGAATGCATTGGGGTGGGGGTAGTTGAGGGTATGTACTAGGGGTAGGGGAGGCTGGGGAAAGCCAATAGGGGGAAAAAAGAGACATATTCACTACTATTTGTAATACTTCAAACAATAAAAAAAGTTAAGTTTTTTAAAAAAAATTAAAGGTGGAAATAAACAATAAATATATTTTTCATTAGTTCTAGAATTTATTTGAATAAGGAAGTAGAACTTGTTTCAATGCAGCATTGTTTAAAGGCTTTTAATATATGACTGGATATGTATTGTTGTTTGTTAAAAGAAGAAGAGAAGTACTTTTTATGGGTGAAGTTATAGTTAGTCGAAGTCAAGATGACAGACAAGATAGCAAATTGATATAATCGAGTTTCAGAAATTCCTTATCCTTAAAATGGGTAAAACTATCATGAATAAGTAAAACAATATTATATTTCTTATTCTAAATACTAAATGGTTGAATTTGTGTATAATTTGCTTCACTTAAGAACTTGCATCTCTTAAACAATTATTTCTATGTAGGTTTTAGATTAATTTTTCAGGGATAATTTTTTCTTAGGTCTTCCTAGAAAATTATTGATTTGGAAAATGTGTCTACTTCACTTAAGTTAATGTTATACAAGTGAGAAATATATTGAATATGACATTGAGGAAAATGTCTTTTTGGGATGGCAATCCCTTTAAAGCAAATGCTAGGGCTTATATCTATAATTTATATAATTCTTTAGAAGACAGATAGTGGAGGTGGGGAGATTTTCATAACTTATCAAGCAATTCCAAAATTTCTACCTAGCAATAAAAAGCATGACTACTTTTCCATCATGGATAGTCCAACTTTGTTAGCATTTGGTTTGAAAATGCTTTATAAGGCAGGAATCACCTTCCCCAGCTCAACGAGGACAGGGATTTTTGTTTGTTTAATTCACAACTGTATCATAAGCTTCTTCAACACTGTCTTTCCCAGGATAGATGTTCAATAAATATATATCTTTAATGGGAGAATTAAGCTTTACATTGCTAGCAGACGCTTAGAACAAATTCATGGTAGTATGGTGGGCACGCAACAGGTTCCTAGACATTAAGTGGAAGGAAATATCTATATCTATATCTATATCTATATCTATATCTATATCTATATATCTATATATGCCTATGCTACCTTTATGACCAAACAACGGGAACAACCAGAATGACAAGAATAACCAGTCAACCAGTCACTAATATGTGCACTGACCACCAGGGGACAGATGCTCAACACAGTAGCTGCACCTTAGTGGTCAGTGTGCTCCCACAGCCAACCTCCCACAGCCAGTCAACCTCCATGGTCCCTCTCCCAGCTGGCCAACATCCTCCAGTGGTTCTTACCCCTGGCCAGCCCCAATCACCAGCCAGGCATAGGGTGCATGAATTCATGCACCAGGCCTCTTTTAAAAAATATATATATATTTTATTGATATTTTACAGAGAGGAAGGGATAGTATAAAGAGCTAGAAACATCGATGAGAGAGAAACATCGACTAGCTGACTCTTGCCCACCCCCTACTGGGGATGTCCAACCAATGTACATTCCCTTGACCGGAATCGAACCTGGGACCTTTTGGTCCACAGACTGACGCTCTACCACTGAGCCAAACCGGTTTCGGGCCAGGCCTCTTGTCATAAATAAAAAGCTACTGTGCTACTCCCCACAATGGGTTTGAGAATTCACCTTTATTAAACTATGGAGTATGTCCCTTTTAGAATTTATACAGATTTGTTTCTTCCCTTCATAATGAGACGCTGGGAACAATGTATGTGAAGTAAAATGCACTTTTGGTTCACAAGTATACATGAACATTTGCCTGAAAACAAGAAAAGTTCTATTGGGATGGTATCCACAAATTACCTGAAAGATGGGGAAATGTGTAGCTAGCAATTTAAATTACTTTGAATAAAGCACTTCTGATGTTTCTCTTGAAATTGCCATGTTTTCTTTGATTACAAAATCGCCATTATTAATGGTACACCTGGTAACTATTGGCACGAAACCGCCTTTGTCTCTGGAATAATATACAAGTTAGAGACCAGCCAATGTGGTGGGCAGAGGAGAGTGCTGCATGGAGGAGAGGCTAGAGAACTCAGATGGAGCTGAGAGCTGGTACTGCTACAATGTAAGGTCAAGAGCTCACAGAGAACTCATATATAACATGTTAAGCAGCCAGTGTGCTGGACAGGGAAGACAGGAGAAGCTGCTGAGCCACAGAGGCTGGAGAAGCTGTTAAGGCAGAGAGCTCAGATACCAGTACATGTGAGACAGTGATTCTAGGGGGCAGCATGTGGCTGTTCAGGTAATAACTATGGGTACAGGGATTGCTACTGCTATGTAGGGAAGATATGTATTACTTCATTAGCTGGTGTGTGGCGACTTTTCTATAAAGGGCTGCTTGTATGATGGCTATATGGCCAATAGCTTCTACAATAAAGACTCATTCTTATACATCCACAACTTCTCATGGCTTCTCTGTCTAAGACCCGGCATGCAAGGAGGTCCAGCTCCAGGCAGAGGGGCTGCGACCCAAAACCTGTAATTAGTTAGCATAGGATAAAGGAGGAACTTGGACTAAGTTCCCAACAGTTAGTGTAGCAAATAGGGTTCAAGAAGCAACCTACTTGGGCATAGTCAGAAAAAAATCAGAAGAATACATGGACACAGATCAACTCAGAGCAGCAGTACTGTGCTCTAGTTGGCTCTGACAGGGACAGAATCTTTCCCAGTGTTTGTTTTTCATATAAAAATAATGGTCTATCCCTTTTTTAAAAATATATTTTATTGATTTTTTACAGAGAGGAAGAGAGAGGGATAGAGAGTTAGAAACAGTGATGAGAGAGAATCATCAATCAGCTGCCTCTTGCACACCCCTACTGGGAATGTGCCCACAATCAAGGTACATGCCCTTGACTGGAATTGAACCTGGGACCTTTCAGTCCGCAGACTGAAGCTCTATCCACTGAGCCAAACCAGTTTTGGCTGGTCTATCCCTTTTAATATTTTTTAAAAGATGCTCTCAATGGACTCTCTCAAAAGACCAATGCAATCTCTAATAATTCCATTGTTTGATGTCCTAGAAGGTTTTACCACATGGAGCAATATGTTTTAATAAGATTTGCCTTAGTGAGGTATAGCTTAATAAACAACTTTCAGCCTAATAAAGATATAATTAATATATGGCATTTCTTTTTTTCTGGAAATATTTTAAACAAAATATTTTATAGAATTTTCACTTTGGTAAATTGTATTTGTTCTTGTTTTAACCTAAATAGAATCCCAACAGGTATTTCTTGAATGAATAAAAGTCCCTTATGATTTGAATACTACTTAAAGTTTTAAAAGAGAGCTATTTTTTCAAACTCAGAATGTAATATATACTTCAATGAAATTTTCAAAAGAAAAAGAAACAGTGATAATTTCTCATTTTATGAAAATATTAAAGAAACTTTTAACTTGAAAGGTTTTACTCTTGAGCATAAAAATAAATATAAAGGTTCTATGATATTTAGGGGAACATATTTAAAATTACCCTAGACCATGTATCTGGATAAAAATAACAAAATGTTATTTTCATTAAGTAGTTATTCAAAGTGGGATCACAAATACATAATGTGAGTTCACATTTGAGGCTCTGACATTTTCATATTGCCTGGCATTTGTCTTTTTAATTAAGAAAAAACAACAGCATGTTTTTCTACAGCATAGCCATGGGGTTCTTCATTTAATTTCCTATCTAAAAGTAATTTCATTTCTGCTATTAATTTAATTAAAACTGAAAATTATGAGATAAAAATTTAAAGAAAATCCTGACTCATCACTTTCATTCACTTATTTACAACATTGGTAAATGTCTATCTAGAACCAAACATTGATACCTCTCACTAGATAATAACCAGCTTTTGTAGGATTATAGATTTGACATGAAATAAAATGTATTTATTCTCTTTAAAGGTAGGGAAACACTGAAAATTGGAGTTTATTTATTCACTTAGAAGAAATTATTAGAAAACAATCAAAGTACTTCTTTCCTTTTCAACAAAAATTTTAAAATTTGTGAAAATAGAATTTCCTATGTATAAATGTTCATGTCCACCCCTATGATGGAAGACAGTGTTTTTTGGAAGTCTTGAAATTAAAGCACATTGTGATATCTTCTATTCTAATTTGAATTTTATTTAAATATGTTATTGCAAATTTTTAAAATGGCCTGTTACCTTATTTATCAGAAATCCCAACTTTAATAAATAAAAGATAAAAAGTGTATTTGAATTATAACCCTTGCCCAAGTCGGCATGGCTCAGTGGTTGAGTGTCAACCTATGAACCAGGAGGTTATGGTTCTATTCCTGGTCAGGGCATATGCCTGAGTGGCAGGCTCAATTCCCAATGTGGAGCATGCAAGAAGCAGCCAATCAATGATTCTTTCTCATCATTGATGTTTCTATATCTCCCTCCATCTCTGAAATCAATAATATAGAAGGATTTTGAGATCAAACTATTCCTTTAAATAGAATTTTATTATGCAATTTATACCAGATTTTGCCTACTGCTCTTCTGAAAAGTTCAGCCATATACCATAAATATTTTATTGTAGTCAGTTAGATAAAACTTTTCTATAATTAATTCAACATCTTAAAGTATGAATCACTGCCAAACTGATACAAGAATGTGTGCAAAAGGAATTGTACTACTTAAATAATAAAATCACACACACACACGCGCGCACACACACACACAGTGTTCTGTTGGATCATTGGACCATGTAAGTAAATGATAGATCATGGCTGTGTTCCCATGAAACATTATGTGACAGATTGGCCTCTGTCCACCACTGATTTAGACAACATAAAAGTTGAAAGGGTGAAGACAAAAAGTCAACTTGGAGAGATGGGAAAAAATTATTGTAAAGGTAATATTTGGGGCATGCTTGAAGGCTGGAAGAATTTTGTGAGCAGAGATTATAATTTCTAATAGAGAGATTGTGCTGAGTTTAAGAAGCAAAATTGTTATGGGCACCAAGCACCTATTATGGCAGAAATGTAGACTGTAGAGGAGTTATTCTAGATGAGGTACAAATAGGTTTGCTCTTTTTTGGTAGTTTTCAGTGCCATGATGTACCTAATTGGATAAGCAATGGTAATTCATTAAATACATTATATAGCAGACAGAGGGATTTTATGGAAACTACACTTGAAGACAGTCCATCTAGGAATGGTATATGGAATACATGAGAGAAATTAAAGATGGTAATATAATAGCCTAAAATGGAACTAATGAGGGGACCACTTAGTAGGGCTTGGTGATTTGGAACTAAGAAGCTATTAGAGTGCATTGTAACATTTTAATGATCAATAACCAAGAGCCTAAATTATTCCCAAGCCTTGGTGCCATGATATGCAACAGTCCCTTTAACTGGGTTTGCCTGGTTCCTGTTTCTAGAAAACTATTCAGTAAAACATATTCTATGAATCCTGTCTTCTCGCTAAGTCCTTGGCTGGGTATAAAATATATATTCCTGTGTTCATAGTAGCACAATTTACAATAACTAACACTTGGAAACAGCCTAAGTGCAGCAACCCTAACCCCAGTATATTAGTGAATAAAAAACAAAACAAAAACCTATGGCACATTAAACAATGGAATACTATGCAGCAATGATAAAGAAAGAACTATTACCATTTGCAACAGCATGGGTGGACCTGGAGAATATTCTGCTGAGCAAAATAAGCCAGTCAGAGAAAGATAAGTATCACATGATCTCACTCATATATGGAATCTAACAAACCAAATAAACTGATGATCAAAATAGACCCAGAGTCATAGAAGCATGAACAGACCCTTGAACCTCAGATGGAAGGTAGGGAAAGGTGGGTGGAAAGAGATCAACCAATGAACTTACGTCCATATATGCATAACCTGTGGACACAGACAATAGGGTGGTGAAGGCCTGGGAGGATTGGAGAACAGGAGCAGAGTGGAAGAGGTTAATGGGGGGGGGGGGGACCTATGTAATTATTTCAACAATAAAAATTAAAAGAAAAAACAATCTATAATAATAAAAGCATAATATGCTAATTAGACCAGACAACCTTCCAGATGAAGCTGGGACTGTGAGGGAAGCCCGGATCCCACATGCCAGAGAGAATCGGGTGCCCTCAGCCGGGGGAAGAAAGACCTACTCCTGCACAAATTTTGTGCACCAGGCCTCTTGTATTATGTAATTTCATTTATATGAATTCTCCAGAAAAGGCAAAACTAGGGAGACAGAAACCAGATAAATAAGTGTCTTGGGCCAGGGGTAGGAACAAGGGTTGGCTACAAATGTGCATGAGGAATCTTTTAGAGGTGATGGGAGGGTTTTAAGACTGGGTTATAGGGATGGCTGCACAAATGTATACATTCACTAAAACTCTTTGAACTGAACACTTAAAATAGGTGAATTTCATCATACGTGAATCATACCTTAGTAAGCTTTTAAAACTATAGTACATTGTTATAAGGGGATGTATTTTAATTTAAGAGATGATTTTTGTATAAAAAGGAAATTGTTAGAATTTTATCAGAGTCATTTTCAAAATGTCTAAGAAATAAGACAGACACGTGAGAGAATTAGGACATATAAGTGAAATGTAATTTTTGCAGGCATGCATCTTGCAGAAGTGTAGGATTCTGTGTATAAGCCACAAAATTTTATGGTGAAACTATATTCATAGTCAGTTTTGAAGGGAAAAACAGTTCCATGAAATAAAATATTGCTTGGGGAGTTCTTTCATACTACTTGTCACCAGCATTCACGCTAGCTTATAAGTTATAATTGCTCTGTGATAAAGGCATGTGCTTTTCTTCATCTCTTATAAAAATTTTAATGAGAACTCGAAGTGAACTCTCACTGAACCTATTTTCATTCCAAAATCTCACGATTTTAATCTTATGATCCTCCTGAGACCCAGCACTGTGGTCTGTGACAGCATGAATACTTCGTAATTATTCCTCCTGTTTGTAGAAAACACCACGAGCATCCATCATTCCCTCTCTCTCCTGCTGCCTCGAGGGAGCCGCAGCCTCTAGCAAGGTTAGTAATTGCAGTTTTGGTTGACAGTTCCAGGCCAGCTGAAGCAAACCCATCTGGTGAGGACCAGCCACAATGGGTATTGACTGCCTTCCCTTCAGTTTCTCTCCTCCTAGTTAACTTGGCCTCCAACTCTTCCTTAGAGAGATCGTCGATGGCTTTGAATCATCACAGGATATTTCCTGGAACAGAGAAGATGAATAGTTTCTCTATAGCCATGCTTATAACATATGTCTGTTGGTATTTTGGAGGCAATTGATCTAGCAGTCCTGGGGTAATTAAAGGTCTTCCCCTTGAGTCTAAAGAGAAGGTTGCGTTGGAGCTTGATATTGAATATTAATGTTGGCACCTCGATCTCCTGTAGACACATGGCATGAAATAAAATACATTCCACCATATAGATTATGATGCCATTATGGGTCCTGTTAAAATTTTTAAATCAGCTTTGGCCCGTGCTTAGAAAAATAGATATTTTAGAGGAAAGTCAAATGACTAAACATTCATTTTCTACTTTATTTCTTGACAAATGCATAGAAAATTTTCCTAAAGAAATACTAAAAGAGTGCCACATACTTTAGGAAAAGAAACACATTATCAATAGAAAGAGGGATAAGCAAATTATCTCCATAGTGCAAACCATCTTGGGATGATGTAAGTTTAGCAAAATGAGAGAAACTTTCATGTGAAATATTGGTGAATTCCAGAAAAACAAGTGCTTTTGAAAAGTAATATATTTTATCTTGCTAATATCTTACTTTGTGCTTTACTCATTTGAGTCCACATGCAAGTACCACAGAAGCAAATCCTGTGGCAGCCCAGACACTGATATACCTTTATGTTTCAATAGATTAGTTTGGTTTTTTTTTGTTTTTGTTTTTTGGTTTGGTTCCTTTGTTCTTTTTGTTACTTTGTTTTTGGGCTTATGTAAGACTTTAAAAACGATTTTACTTGAGAATAACTTAATTTTTCGTTCTGGATGAAATGTTAATGGAATTTAATGAAAGATTTAAGTTAAATACTAAAGTGCATTATACTCATGGCCCCAATACTGTTTGATACACCTTCTGTCCTAATGTGAAATCTGTGCATGCATGTGGTTGTTCCAATCAATAGAATAAGGGTGAAGTGATGCTCTATAGTATCTAAGGCTAGGTTTATAAAGCCATTTAGTTTCTACCTGGTTATGGTGCGATCCTTATGAAGGTTAGTAAAGTAGACCACTTTGACTCGTTTCTACTTCCTCACTTTTCAAAACTCCTGCCCTTTCCCTTGTCACATTCTTCCCTTGGCTGGCTTAATAGTCAAGTTCCTATTAAGTATTTTCCTGAGAATGACATTAGTGATTATCTCTCTTAAGAATTTTCATAAGGATGCTCTAAGAAGAAAATATCTCAAGGAACTATATTTTACTTGGAAGGCACCTTAGAGTTTATCTAGTTTGATCCTCTCATTGTCACATGAAGAAGCTAACTTTGCCAGAGGTGAAATCGGTAGCCACACAATAAAACACGTGAATAGCTTGGACTAGAATTCCAATGCCTTTATTCCCTCAGCCCTTCATAGGCACAGAATGACTTTGAGCACAATGGCCTATGAAGAATGTTTAAAATCTCATCACAGAGACTGTTCCCGGTTTGATTCTTATCTATGGATTTTACCATCTTGTTATCTTTTGCTAAATTTCAGCTTCTTATATTGAATACCTAGTGCAAACTTGGAGCTTTCTATTTATAAAAGAATTATTTTTTTTCAGGGAGAAAACAGTTTGCAAAAATTAATTGCTGATTTGCAACTAATGGAAAATGTTGATTACTTTTACATTAAAGCAGAAAAAAGTGAAGTGCAAACATGGCCGTGAAGGAAAAATCCAAGCTAATCTCTGATCTGAGTATCTACATGAGTGGCATTGAACGGAGGAGATACCTTTGTAATTCTCAAATATTTCTCCACCTATCTCTATGCTACCAGAAAAGGTATAACACTGATTACAGTGTATTTTCAAGAAAACAGTGCTCATGGCACAAGGGCCATAATTCTTTCACTTCTTTACTCTGATATTTTGGCTCATCACAGTGAACTTGAAATCATTTTCTCTCCTCTGGTCTGCTTTGCAGACACTGGTGGAACCACTATGTGGTGTCTACCGAGCTAAAGTCACTTAATCACAGGATGACTTTAAAATGAAGATTCATGATAGGCTATTTTATAACCAGAATGCTTGATTAAGATGGGCACATTTGGGGTTCCCCTCATGTCCAGAAGTAATTTAGCCAAGTACCAGTGTGAACTGCCCAGCTTACATGGACCCTCCTAGGCTTCTCCCAGGGCTTCCCAGAAGTGTTTTACAAAAATCACTTTTCTTGGCTACTGGATACCTCTAGATAGCAGCATCTTTGTAAGCCACATAGCATTGACATGTCCTCAAAAACTGTGTGTGGGGGGGAGTGATAAATAAGAAAAAGTCTGCCAAAACCGGTTTGACTTAGTGGTAGAGCATCAGTCTGCGGACTGAAAGGTCCCAGGTTTGATTCCAGTCAAGGGCATGTACATTGGTTGCGGGCACATCCCCAGTAGGGGATGTGCAAGAGGCAACTGGTCGATGTTTCTCTCTCATCGATGTTTCTAGCTCTCTATCTCTCTCCCTTCCTCTCTGTAAAATATCAATAAAATACTTTTTTTTTTAAAAAAAGAAAAAGTCTGCCTGAGAAGATAACAGCATCTGTCATCAACACTGTGCACATCTCATCCATGCCCTTGTGGTGGGTCAGGAGGGATTCTACTTTCTCCCGTGCCAAAATTTCTCTTCCTGTCTGCCTGCATCCACTAATGGCCTTGCTGGGAGGATCCTGGTTTCCTAGATCTTAAGCATTTCATATTCACATTCTGCTTAATAATGTGATGGTATACCTTAGCAGTTTAGCAAAATGACAAATCTGTTTGTTTAATAAGCCATAGAGTGTGCTGCATCGTCAATTTGATTTCACTGGGTAAACTAAGAAAACCAGTCAGCATTGATGAAGTTGAGTTTTACAGGTCAGTGCACCATCCATATTAAGGAAATCCAGGACAACGGTGTACATGTATATTGTAGCTAGAGGCTGAATACATTTCATACAATATTTCATTTGCTGTTATAAGGAAAAAAATATGAAGCTTCGTATAGCTACCAGAGAAATCAATTTTTTTAAAGTTTGATTTTATTGCTGCCTTTGCATTCCCCAGGTGTGCTTTTTCTATCATTTCCATCCTAAACACAATTGCCGCTGAAAAAAAAAAAATATATATATATATATATATATATATATATATATATATATATATATATCACTGAGTAGATGACAATTTCCAAATTCCACCTGGAAAATACAGTGCTAATCCTGATGTAGCATAATTGAAGTAATAGGACTTGCTAGGGGGCCACATATCTCCTACTCGAGTACTCAGCAGATCCCCTTCCCGGTATCATTTCATATTAAAGGGCATTAGTTTATTTTATATGAATCAAAAGAAATATCCCAGCTCTCAATTCTCTCAATGATGTGATTTAAAAAAATAGTAAAAACATAGAGTGGCTTCATCCTGTAAGTAGTAATACAGTTAATGATATGGAGACCACAGAAAGAAGAATATTAAGCTAATTTTCACTGTAAGAAAATTGTTGACTCTGTAGCTCTAAGGTGGGGCGGGGGGGTGCAATTCTTGTTACGCTTACTGGAATTTATACCCATTTTACATGTCACAAGATGGTACACTTGACTGGGTGGTGGGCACACAATGCAATATACAAATGATGTATCATAGAATTGCACACTTGAAGTATTATTTTTATTAACCAATGTCATCCCTATAATTTTTTTCTTTATTTTTATTATTGACACTATTACAGGTATTCCCATATTCCCCTCCTTTTCCCACCTTCACTCAGCCCTGCCCCCCTTCTTTTTGGTCATCACCACACTGTTTGTCTGTGTCTTTGGGTTATACATATATGTTTGGCTAATCTCTTCACCTTCTTTCATCCAGTCCCCTCTCCCTCATCTCCTCTGACAACTGTCTGTTCCATGTATCCATGCCTCAGTTTCTCTTTGTTCATCAGTTTATTTTGTTCATTAGATTTCATGTATGAATGAGATCATATGGTATTTATATTTCTTTGGTTTATTTCACTTAGCATAATAATATCCAGGTCCATTCATGCTGTTTAAAAACCACTTTTTAACCTACTCATATATTCATGGGCACTTGTTTCCCCCCCCAAAATTTTGGCTATTGTAAATAATGCTGCAATGAACACAGGGGTGACTATATTCTTTCCAGTTAGTGGTTTGGGTTTCTTCTGATATATCTGTAGAATGGAATCACGGGATCAAAATGCAGTTTCATTTTTAATTTTTTTGAGAATCCCCCATCCTGTGTTCCATTATGGCTGCACAAATCTGGATTTTCATCAACGGTGCATAAAGGTTACCTTTTTTCAATATTCTTGTTAACACTTTTTGTTTGATTTATTGATGATAGCCCTTCCGACAGGTGTGAGATGATTTCTCATTGTGGTTTCAATTTCATTTTTCTGATAGTGATGTTGAGCATTTATTCATCTATTTATTGGCCATCTGTATATCCTCTTTGGAGAAGTACCCATTCAGGTCCTTTGCCCAATTTTTAATTGAATTTTTGTTGTTTTGATGTTGAGTTGAATGAGTTCTTCATAAATTTTGTATATTATCCTCTTATCAGATGTACCATTGGCAAATATATTCTTTCATTTAGTGGGTTGTCTTTTCATTTGGTTGATACATTTTTGTTATGCTAAAAAAATTTAGTTTGACACAGTGCCATTTATTTATGTGTTTATTTATTTCTTTATTCATCTATTTTTCTTTTGCTCCCCCTGCATGATAAAATATATATCAGAAAAAATATTACTAAGAGAAATGTCCAATGAGGACATGTGACAGGGAGTAGGGGAGGCTGGGGGAAGGTCAATGGGGGAAAAAAGGAGATACATTACTACTATATGTAATACTTTAAACAATAAAAAATAAAAACAATTAAAAATATTACTAAGATAAATGTCTGAGATTGTGCTTCTGTGGTTTTCTCTAGGAATTTTATGGTTTGATTCTTAAATTTCAGTCTTTAATCCATTTTGAGTTTATTCTTATAAACTAGAGGCCCATTGCACAAAAATTATGCATGGGGCAAGGAAGAGGGTCCCTCAACCCTGCCTGCACCCTCAGGGGATGTCCAACTGCATGTTTGAGGGAGATGACTGGTGAGGCACTCACCAGCCAGCCCCACCTCCTGAGCACCACTGCCAGTCACTTTCCTTTCCAGGGCAAGTGGGGGGAGGGCAGGCAATCAACAGAGCATCTACCCCCTGGCCATCACTGTGCATCATAGTGATTGGTCGTTCCACTGTTCTGTTGATTTGCATATTACAGTTTTATTATATAAGATGGTGTAAGAAGGTGGTTT
This sequence comes from Vespertilio murinus, assembly GCA_963924515.1. Lineage (NCBI taxonomy): Eukaryota > Metazoa > Chordata > Mammalia > Chiroptera > Vespertilionidae > Vespertilio > Vespertilio murinus. The sequence goes on from OZ004710.1 coordinate 16,598,691, forward strand.
AGTTTAAATTTTGTGCATGTATCTGTCCAATTTACCCAAAATAATTTATTGACTAGACTACCTGTGGATCCTGGACATGTTTCTCTTTTTTCTTCACCAGGGTGGAAACATTTTCAGGCATTATTTCTTCAAATAAGTTCTCAGTTCCTTGCTCTCTCTCTTCTCCTTCTGGTACACCTATGATACAGATGGTGATACTCCTTGTGTTTTCTGAAAGGTCCCTTAGACTATTCCTATTTTACAAATTAGTTTTTTTCTGTTAGCCATTCTTATTGGGTGCTTTCTGATATGTTGCATTCCATATCACTGATTTCATCTTCCACTTCATCTATCTAGATGTTTATTTCTTCATTTCAGATATGGTAATTCTTCATTTCTGACTGATTCTTTTTTATGGTTTCTTTGTTCTTTTAATGCTTTCTACCCCTTTGCTAAAGTTCTCCATGTGTTCCTTGATCATTCTTATACCCATTATTTTAAATTCTGAATCTGGTAGCTTGCTCCATTTCATTTAGTTATTTTTCTGGATATTTATCCTGTTCTTTCTTTGGGGGCATGTTTCTTTGTCTCTGTATTTTGGTTGCCTCTCTGTATTTGTTTATGTGCACTAGGAAGATCTACTATGCCTTGGTATAGTGACCTTATGTAGTGGTGTCTTGTGGGGCTCAGACTTCCTGATTGCCTGAGGTAGGTGCTCCAGTAATGTACCTTGTGTGGTTATGTGACCCATCCTGTTGAAGCTGAGTATTTATTGCTATTAGCACATTCATGGGTGGAATTGCCCTTCTATGTGGTTATGAGGATTGAGGTGCTTTGTGGGGGCTGACTCCACAAAGCTGAATTCACCCCAACAGTGTCAGGTTCCTACTGAGATCTCCCTTTCTGTGTGCTACTTGTGGTGCTAATTGAGTAGCACTCTGATGTGCTCTAAACCACATTCGGTGTTGGTTCTGAATTCACTTGGGAGAGTGACTAGTTCCAGTCAATGTCAGGCTCCAGGTATGGATAGTTTAAAGATTATATATATATATATATATATATATATATATATATATATATAGTAGTTTATGTGTATATTTAATTACTTGGTCAACTAGAATTGAACAAAAATCAAAGAACATTAATTCTAATCAGTATTCTATGAGTTATGCATGAGTATGCACTCAAAATGGACTTCCAGGTAACTATTCCAATAGATAAGATTGGTATCTTCTGAATTTGTGCTCGGTGACAGGTAATGGAACATTTTTCATGGGAAAGTATAAAAGCACACACACTCATGATAAACCGGAGGATAAATATATACTGTATAACAGATCTGATTGCTGCTGGGGGGTGAGGGTGCTTGTGAGATGCAGGGAATTAAAAAAAATGCCAGTGGAAACTCCAATGAAGAATGCTTTTGGAGTAGAAAAAAATGACACTTCCCAGCAAAGGCATTGGAAAGAACATAAACCAAAGAGTCACACACTGCAAGTTCCAGCTGCAGCTTTAACTCAAAAGGCACCTTTCTAGTACACAAACAAAAGAAATGTTGGAAAAAAAACACGTCCTTTATGTCACTTCTGTGGCAACTTCAATCAGTCATAGTGTTATAAGTAGCCACAAAAACAAGGGGAGAAGGTTAGGTTGTTGTAACTAAACACTCCTAGATCCTTATTAGGCACATTTCATAAACAGAATGTAAAAAAATGAAAATTAGCTTGTTGATTGAAACCATTAATTTAACAGTGCAATTGATTTTCATCCAAATATTTATTGTGTAATTAAGTGTATGCCATGCACTTAATTATATGCAAAAATGGCATAGCCCAGTCATTTTGCCCCATCAATCAAAAAGTATTGTGTGTGAGTAACTTGTGGAGGACACTATAGCAATGCTATGAAATAGGTTGCCAACGAGAAAAATGAAGTTTGGTCAATCAAAAGGAGGTTGAGAGGGTTGAAGTGTGGTAAAGGAGGTCACATATATAGTGACAGATACCTGGCCACTGCTGCTCAGTGGTTGAGCATCATCAACCCATTCACCAAGAGATCACCTGTTCAATTTCTGGTCAGGTCATATGCCTGGGTTTTGGATTCAATCCTCAATAGTGGGAATTCAGGAGGCAGCTGATCAATGGTTCTCTCTCATAATTGACATTTATATCTCTCTCTTCCTCTCCTTTCCTCTCTCTCTAAAATCAATAAAAACATGGTGACAATATTTGATTTGTGGTGGTTGGCACACAATGCTAGAGATAATGCATTGCCCCTAACCTTTCTGCTTGCCTGCCTGATTGCCCCTTACTGCTTCTGTCTTCCTGCCTAATTGTCTCTAACCTTGCTGCCTGCCTGTCTGGTCACTCCTAAGTGCCTTTGCCTGCCTCATCACCCCTAACTGCCTCTGTCTGCCTGCCTCATCACCCCTAACTGCCCTCCCTTGCCTGACTGATCTCACCTCCAACTTCCCTCCACTGCCATTCTGATCTCACCCCCAACTGCCCTTCTCTACCAGCCTGGTTGCCCCCAACTGCACTACTCTGCCAGCCTAATCTCACACCTAACTGTTCTCCCCTGCCAGTCTAATTTCACCCTCAACTGCCCTCCCCTGCTGGCCTGATCTTGCCCCCAACTGCCCTCCTCTACCAGCCAATTAGGTTCTGACTGGACAGCTTCTATGCCAGTTAGCATCAAAAGCTCTGCCTCCTAGCCTCATTAGCGCCTTACATTCATCCAGATTTGATTCTGATTGGTCACTTTCTATGCCAGTCAGTTTCTCTGGGCCTATCAACAAGGCCTGATCAGAATGACATGGCTAATTAGGAAGGCGGGGCTGATCAGCAGACCTGCTGGAGACCTGGAGAGAAATGGAGACGTGGCTGCTGGCCAGGCCAGGAGAGAAAGAGAGGCAAGTTCTGATCCACGGTTGCCACAGAGGCTTCAGATCAGACCCTACCTCTCTCTCTGCAGGCTTCTCTCTGAGCTTGATCCACAGCCCCCTAGGCAATCAGTGCTGACCAGGTGCAGGCAGTGGCCCCAGTCGGTGCTGGATCACCATAGCAACCCAGCTCTGACTTCTGGTCTGGTCAAGCCTTAGGTTATTAGGACCCTGGCTCTTTATTATATAAATACTTTAAACGATAAATAAATAATAAATACATAAATAAATAAATAGGAAAATGAGGTCGAGAGGGAAGAAATATTTTGTGATGAATTATTAGAGCAAGCATTCTGAGTAGTGTGGCACATGTGCAATGTAGAGCTATGAACAAGAAGTGGCAGGTTATTGGCAATTGATACATTCTGAGGCCCCAAAGCGGGGATACTGAAAGATGGGGGCTCAGAATGTACCAATTGTCAATAACCTGCAACATTCAGCTATAGTTAAAGCTTGGTGAGGAAACGCTGGGTGTATTAGGGTGCACTGGTGCAAATAAGGGCCATTGAATATTTATAATAGAAATTTTCCACTAATGCAACTTTGAATTAATGTGTATTATGATGGGTGTATAGTTTTCTAGTGTGAAAAAAAAAAAAAGTGTTCTCTTGTCTCTGATAAACCTCAGCTCATCAATTTACTTCATCCCAGTCTAACTCAGTGAGCATAAAGTGAATGCTTTCTATGAGTGAGGAGGTGTGCTAAGTACTGGGAATTCACGCTGGAGGTTCCTGGTTCAAGGAGGTCTCTGCAAGAGGCAGACATGCACAGAAATGAAGCTGAAGCAATAGATAAAGTGCTTGAAGTAATTGCTTTTCTAAAGTTCAGTTATTTATCTGAAATACTATATCTGCCCCTTATATTGCATAGAATAATTACGAAATACCATGCCAAGTAATATATTTGAAATATTTAAAACCAGTTTAAAAATAAAAGTTTTTAAAATTTTTATATTTGGTCTTATTTCTACCTTTAGACTTTTTTCAGTTAGATATACAGTTGTTTTAAAATATTCTAATTTTGGAGGATATGTTTTATTTATGGTTTATGGGGAATCAAACTTCTCATAATGAGGAAGATGCATTAACACAAATAAGTAGAGAGTTTATTCCAAAATGTAAACCATTTTATTAGTAGCTAATAATTCTATATCCATAATCCAAATGTGGTTTTTAAATGTTTTACTGAGAAAAAGTTCACCTTTTGCTCACTGCTTTTATTTCCAGAGTACACATAATTTTATACTTTTAAATTGCTTCCCAGGACAAAAATACGCTTTCACCACTTTAATGAAGTGGAGAAGGGAAAGTGGGCTTGACTTTCCAGTTTCTGCCAAGTGTCTCTAAAAGGTGAACCTGCAAAACATCAGCAGCTCTGTTCTTTTTAACATGTTGGCCTTAACTGACATGGACATTCCATAAACAATTTTATGCTTGCCTGATTTCTGTGGTTCCCTGAAAATGAAAACAAGAACTTTTCCATCTTTTTGCAGAAAAATGTTATTTTAGTTCCTTGGATTTCTAGAAGTCACCACCTACTTAGGATCGTTTATAAATTATCTTTTCAACCTAATATTTTTTCATTTTGATATCTAAATGAATGAAGACTGTCATTTCTCATATATGGAGAAAACGTTCGAGTTTGACGAACTTAAATTGCTGTCTTGAAACCCAGCAGGGGGAGGGAAGAATACCCTTTGAAAAAGCAATTTGCCATTACTGTTAGTTACCAAATGAGGCCACTGATGTGCTACTGTATTGGTAACTAATTTTTGCCTCTGAAAAGTGTAGACAATTCCGTCACCATAATCACTAACATTTATTGACAAGGATTATGTACAAAGCCCTCTGCTTGGTACAACTGCCTTTGACCAACAGTCTATTCTTTGGACTCAAAAAGAGATGAAACGCACAGATCATCATCATCAGTGAATTAGAAGAATCAGCTTGCTTTATTTGGGATAAGCAAAGGGTTTTGTCTATCACAAAGCAACAAAACAAACGTTTTGCACAGAAAAGACCGGTTCTTTCAGAATCTACCTTGACTTACATGAAAGTATTCATCAGACAGCAGATCCAACCCACCCTGGTTTGAAGCTCCCCATCCTTCCGATGGCAGTGCTAGATTGGTCTGTGTTTGTCAGGATCCCTCAGATTGAGAGAGGGCTGGAAGCATGTTAGTGCTTCTCCATAATCAAGAACGATCTCCTGCTACATGTGCAGAACATCATCATGTGGGAGAAAAGACTGAAGTCAGAATTACAGAAGGCAAATGAAAAGCTGCATTCCCATAATATTTGTGAGGAAACATTACTGGCTTAACTCTGACATAATTAGGTTCGTGTAAGTCATGATTTGAAGACAAAGAAAACTGTGTGATCCTGTTCCATTATCCAGGCAGCGTGAGCATCCAGCGAGGCATGCACAGGTTCTGCCCCCAATCCTTGACACCCAACAAAGGTTTTCCAAATATCATACACATACACATACAACCACAGCCAATAACCAGCCCACCTCCTCCTTCTCCTCCTCCTTTTCTCTCTCTTCCTCCTTCTCCCTCTCCTTCTCCCTCTCACTTTCTCCTCTCTCTTTCTTCTAAAATGTTTTCGTATATTTACAATGGACTCAAGGGAAAGTATGAATGAGGCAAACATGTTAGGGTGGGCAGAATTATAGGTGGGAAGATGACAAAGCCTGTGCAAACTTTCCATTGGTGGCCCTGGATTTATGGACTAGTTATGGGGAAATGAACTTTGAACTTTTAAAAGCATTCCATGAGAATGCTGCATTTTCTTTATCCATCACCATCTGTTGATAGATCAAAACAATAATCTCTAAAACAATAATGTACTATAGTGATTTCAAAGGACTTCCTTCTTTTTATTTTTGAATTGCACTTCATTCTCCACATGGCTATACTTGGAGATAAAGGAGAGGATCGATGTTTTTCTCACACATTTGGGACTTAGGCAGATGTTTTATTGGTGGTATGGTGGGAGTGTAATTCACAGGTTTCTGTAGCACGTGACCACTATATACATTCACACATCATGTGTCTTGCGCGGTTAGTGTGAGCCGCATGACGTGTGTCCTGTGCGTGGGCGTGAGCCGCGTGACTCGTGTCTTGCGCATGGGTGTGAGCCTCGTGACCCGTGTCTTGCGCGGCTAGTGTGAGCCGCGTGACGCGTGTCTTGCGTGGCGAGTGTGAGCCTGTCCCTGCATTGGAAGTACTCGTGGGCGCTGGGATGTTCTCATTCTGGCAATGGAAGAGTAGCTCATATGAGAACTACCTTCCCACAAAAACAAAGCAACTGGAGACTCTAGACAAAATATTAAAAAAAAACCTACCTGAAATCGGTGGAGAATAGCTAAAATCAGGCAATTATTAAAGGAGAGTCTATGCTCCAAAGTAGAAAATGGAAGGGGGAGGTTTCTCTTTTTATGGCTTTGGCTCCAGACCGGTTTTAGTCAGTTCCAGGGAAGGTGGCTAAACCTGGGAAGGAAGCACGGAGTTGCACTGGCTTGAAGAGGGAGAGAGAACAGAGGTTAGGAGCACAGCAGCTGGAAGTAGGGGAGAAATACCAGGACAGGAGGGATTCAATAAGGGGAACTCCAAATTCTTCATATAAACTCTGCCCAAATCTCCCATCTGAACCTCAAAGTAGGCATGTACAAGACAAAGCCCAGGCAACCAGCTAAGGGGAAAATGAGTAAAAAAAGATTTCAGGTACCACTCACTCTGGGGGAGACAGAGTTTGGACCTGTAATTCAGAGAAGTTAACTGCTTATTGAAATAAAAGGAACATATCAAATTTGAAGGGTTGTAACAGAATCCCTGTATGTATCTTATTATTCGTAACTAGGGGTCCGGTGCACAAAATTTGTTCACGGGGGTAGGGGTGTGTCCCTCAGCCCAGCCTGCACCCTCTCCAATCTGGGACCCCTCGAGAGATGCCCGACTGTTTAGGGAATCCACTGGGTTCTTGCCTAAACTGGTGGTTGGACATCCTTTTCACAATCCAGGACTATTGGCTCCCAACATCTCGCCTTCCTGGCAGCCTGATCACCCCCTAAACACTCCCCTGACAGCCTGATCAACACTAACTGATCTCCTGCCAGCATGATAGTCCCCAACTGCCCTCCTCTGCAGTCCTGCCCTCCCCTGCCAGCCCAGTTACCCATAACTGCCCTCCCTTTCCAGCCTGATCACTCCAAAATGTCCTACCCTGCTAGCCTGGTCACCCCTAACTGCCCTCCCTTGCCAGCCTGGTCACTCCAAAATATCCTACCCTGCTAGCCTGGTCACCCCTAACTGCCCTTCTCTGATGGCCTGGTCACCCCTAACTGTCCTCCCCTGCTGGTCCAGTTACCTGTAACTGCCCTCCCTTACCAGCCTGGTTGCCCCTAACTGCCCTCCCTTGCTGGCCTGATTACCCCTAACTGCCCTCCCCTGCCAAACTGGTTGTTCCCAACTGCCCTCCCCTACTGGTCCAGTCACCCATAACTGCTCTTTCTTGCCAGCCTGGTCACCCCTAAATGTTCTACCCTGCTATCTTGGTCACCCCTAACTGTCCTACCCTGCTGGTCCAGTCACCTGTAACTTTCCTCCCTTGCCAGCCTGGTTGCCTCTAACTGCCCTTCCTTGCTGGCCCAGTCACCCCTAACTGCCCTTCCCTGAAGGTCTGATTGTCCCCAATTGCCCTCCCCTGCTGGTCCAGTCACCCATAACTGCCCTCCCTTGACAGCCTGGTTACCCTAACTGCCCTCCATTGCTGGCCTGGTCACCCCTAACTGCACCCCCCTGATGGTCTGGTTGTTCTCAACTGCCCTCCCCTGCTGGTATGATCCCCCCAACTGTCCTTCCCTGCAGGCCCAGTAACTCCTAACTGCCCTCCCTGAAGGCCTTGTCCCTCCCAACTGCCCTCCCCTGCAGGCTTAATCACTCCCAACTGCCCTCCCCTGCAGGCCTGGTCTCCCCCACCTGCCCTCCTCTGCTGGCCTGCTCCCCCTCCCAACTGCCCTCCCCTGCAAGCCTGGTCTCCCCCAACTGCCCTCCTCTGCTGGTCTGCTCCCCCTCCCAACTGCCCTCTCTTGCTAGCCTGGTCACTCCTAACTGCCCTCTCTTGCTAGCCTGGTCACTCCTAACTGCCCTCCCTTGCAAGCCTGGTCACCCCTAACTGCCCTCCCTTGGTGGCCTGATTGACCCCAACTGCCCTCCCTGTAGGCTTTGTCCCTCCCAACTGCCCTCCTCTGCAAGCTTTGTCCCTCCCAATTGCCCTCCCCTGTAGGCCTTGTCCCTCCCAACTGCCCTCCCCTGTAGGCCTTGTCCCTCCCAACTGCCCTCCCCTGCTGGCCATCTTGTGGCAGCCATCTTTGACCACATAGGGGCAGCCATCTTGTGTGTTGGAGTGACAGTCAATTTGCATATTACTCTTTTATTAGATAGATGCCCAGGGCACTAGACATGAAGAAACAGAAAAGCATGACACCCCCACCCCACGCTCAAGGGAGAAAGTCGTGCAATGAGGACCACGAGACCAGATGCTGTACTTAGCAGAGCATTTTATTGGCTCTCTCAATGAGACAATATCAACTTTATTCATTCACTTGAATTTTCACGCATGCCTGCTGCCCCCGTCTCTTTTCCCAGGCTCCTTCGCTGCATGCCACAGCTTCTTGGGGAAACAGCTTGATGTGTTCCCCAGGGATAGCGAGGCTGACCAGCGGGTCCGGCAGCTCCTTCTCCATCAGGGTTGTGTTCTTCTGAGCCCCTGGGAAGGCGCGCTTGGTCTCAGCAGCGCGGCCTTGACGCGAGGTGGTGGACGATCCTCGGAGGGAGCGCCTCTGCGAGGCCGGGCGGGCCGGCATCCCCCCGGGGAACAGCAGTCCCAGGAGCTCGCTGGGTTCTTCCTTGCAGTCTGAGTCCTCAGACTGGGAGTCCGGCCCGGAGGCCGTCTCCTCCTGCGACTCTTCCGAGCACAGACTCAGGGCGTGCAGCCCCAGAGGGCGGGCCCCCTCGGCGGAGGGCCATTCGCCGTCCTCGGAGTCCTGGGTCAGCTCGAGGTCCTCCCAGGACTCCAAGTCCTCCCAGGACTCCTGGTCCTCCTCCCGCTGGGCCGCCAGCCTCCGGGCCTCCTCCCGCTTCCGCAGCTGCTTGCACCTCCTCCACAGCAGCAGGGCCAGCACCAGCAGGCAGAGGGGCACGTCCCGGGCGAAGTTCCGCGGGGGTTCGGTCACGTGCCTGAGGAACACGCCCCAGGCCTGGTGCAGCCGCCCCGCCACCGCCTCCAGGGCCACCCTGAGCCCCGCCGCCAGGCTCTCCATGGCTCCGAGCCGCAGAGGGCAGCCGACTCTGACCGCCAACGCCGGCACAGGGCGCCTGTGGAATGTTTGATTCTGACCCAAGCCGCTGCCCGGCGACCAGATGGAACGCTGGGATGGGGGGGGGGGGGATGAGGACACATATGTGACACCGTAATCAATGCAGACATTAAAAAGACAGAGCGCTGCTGGGCTGGGGCGGGCAGGGGTTCAGGGGCGCAGTGCACCTCCTTTCCTCTGCTCCCCGCAGCACAAGCGCAGGAAAGCGCCAGCTGCACAGCACGCTTGGGAGGGGCTGGTGCGGCCAGAGGAGGCCAGAAGGAGCGCTGGTCACTAGGCTCCACGGGCCTTAGACAGCCTGCGGCCCAGCAGCCCCAAGCCAAGCACCTTTGCTCACCTGCATGCGGGGCCTCGTGGGGAGGACCTGCAGCAGAGGGCTTAGGCGCCCCCATCCCTGGGCGGGGCTCATTGTCCCATTTAAATTCCCTCCAGCAGCAGGGAAGCCTGGTCCTCCTTGGGCCAGCCTCAGGGGTCATTTTCCTCCCCATGGGTCCCTCTCTCCTTGTGTGTGGTCCGTGCAAACAGACAGGGCCCAGGAAAGAGGCGTCTCATCCAGGGCAGTGACCAAGAGGCCTGGTTTTCTATGAGTTTAGCTCACTTCAGTAGGAACCAGCAATGTCTCAAAGGGTCAGGGATTCTCTGTGGAGCCCTCTGTCCCTGCTCCACCCCAGTGCTCCCGAAGGGGGTGGGCCTCCCCTGGCGCTGCCCCGGGGACCCAGGCTCCTTGCCTCACCTCCCAAGGTTGACATCTCCAATGCGCTCAGTCATCTTTGCATCGTGGTCCCTTTTCCGAGGGAGCTGGTCCTCCCTGCTGCTGAATTTGTCACCTTTCCTTCCTAAATCTACATCTCCCGTCTCACTCTCCCAGTGGCTCCCTGGGAGCCTCAGGCTCAGAGCCTTTGGCAGCGCTCAGGACTCCCATGAGCAGCTCCTCCCCATTGCCGTGACCAGAAGGAAGCACAAAGGTTTGCCAGCCAAATGCCACCTGGTGTCTTAGAGGTGCCAGCGTCTGGGCTGCAGGGCCCGCCATGGCTGTGGACAATAGAGTCGCTGCTCAGGGGAGCAGGTGGCCAAATGCCCAATGAGAGGATCGTTTTTTTTTTTCTTTTTTCTCTTCTCCATTTACTTAAAACAGAATATTGTCAGTATTGTCATTTACAGCTTATAACCTGTTTTGCAAAATAAAGAATCCAGTCTTTATGGGAATTTTAAGAGAGAGAGAGAGATAGAGACTGACCAAAGAGGAGTTTAGATAGAACTCTTTATTTTATATTTTTATTGATTTCAGAGAGGAAGTGAGAGGAAGAGAGAGAGAAACATCAATTATGAGGGAGAATCATTGACCAGCTGCCTCCTGTGCACCCCCCACTGAGAGTTTAGCGCACAACAAGAGCATGTGCCCCTAACAGGAATCGAACCTGGGACCCTTCATTCCACAGACAACACTCTATCCACTGAGCCAAACCAGCCAGGGCTAGACAGAACTCTTTAAATGACAAGTCACGGATATACAAGTGGAAGTAGGTGATTTAAAAATAAGTATTCAGGGTATAAATATGGGGGTGCCTCTTAATGGAACAACTGCAGGAGTCAGGTCACCCCCTAAAGCCTAGAGTCGAATCAGGGGACCACTCCTCCTTGGAGCCCCTCTGTCTCTGTCCCCTTTCTCGGGTTCCTCCATGTGGCAGGAGCAGGACTGCCAGCATCCACTAGACGGGCATTTAATTTGGCTGTTACAGCTGTGACGAAGGTCATAGGAAGCAGTTGTGGAGGTTCTCCTGAGGAGTCACCACATCTGGGGGAAGACAGATGTTTAGTGTCTTCTCAGTGTCCTCGGTATTCCGGCCTGTGTCTTATTTGAAATGCCGAGGCACTCCTAGGCCCACAGCCATCAGAAGCAACCAGCAACACGCACAGTTCTGTTCCCTGGAAGGGTCTATCTGTGCAGAGGGAAATCCATAGTGACTGTCCAGCCCGTGATTTTCAGCTGGAATCTACCAACTCGTAAGTCAGAAGCAGTGGTTCTCTGGAACATGGAGGGACTTCTAAGGCCATTTTTGGTGTCAGTGAGTGAGGTGACCTTGCCCCCCCACCCCCAATGTCTGGATTACCTATTCCCCCAGAACAGTGGCAGGCTGGTGTGATGATCCTATCTATGTTCATGGATAGAGCATGGCCCATATAGAGAGCCACAAATAGAAGCAAGATGGTGTGCAGATAGGTCAGTGGAGTTAGCAGCCTGGCTGGGCAGAGTTTACAACAAGTCGCCAAGAGCCACTGCACCCAGCCCATGGGTTTGCTCCTGGAGATAAGAGCAGCCACTCGAAGTAAGTCAGCTCACAGACCTGGGTGTGCCCTCCGAAACAGTGACTGAAGCTTCCATCAGACACGTGATCAGATCTGTGCTCACTGCAAACCTGTTCTACTGTCAATGAAGATTCCAAGCGTGTCTTTGATAACTCTGTGCTTACCATAGCACCTGGGAAATGGTAGGCACCAAATATCTGAGGAGTAACTGACAAATGTTCTAAGGAATGTTCTGTCAGAGTGAAAGGAGATAATGATGATGGCAGTAGTGCTATTAACATTTATCAAGTGCTTACTCTTTACCGAGCACTGGGCTAAATGTTTAGATGAATTATTTCGTTTAATTCTTCCAACTCAGCTATGAACTAGTTCTATTACTGTCTTCATTTAACTTATGAGGGAAGAGAGGTATGGTTAGCTTCTCTTTTACACTTTGCTTTCAATTTTAGTTTGTACTGGAGGCTCAATGCACAGGATTCATGCACTTGTGGGGGGCATGGCATGTTGGGATTGGCCCACTGTGGGAGCTAGGCTCATCATGATTAGCCAAGCGGCACTCCCACTGTGAGAGCACAGTGACTACCAGGGGGAAGCACCTGCATTGAGCGTCTACCTCTTGGTCAGTACATGTCATAGTGACTGGTCGACCGGTCATTCTAGTGGTTCTTCTGTTTGGACACTGGGCTTTTATTATATAGGATACTATTCCTCTTGACATTCCAGTACCCAACTGGCACTCTACCTATTAATGACAACATTATTGACTGTATCATCTATGCTTTACTTTACATCCCTGGGACTATTCTTTAACTACCAATTGGCACTTTCTAATCTCTCCAGCTCCTTCATTCATTCCCCTAATCTACTACTCCTCTGGCAACAACCAGTCTGTTCTCTGTGCCTGTGATTATGTTTCAATATTGATCACTCATAACTTATAAATGAAATCATATGATATTTGTCGTACTCTGATTTACTTAATCCACTTAGCATAATTCCCTCTAGGTCCATCCGTGCTGTCAAAAATGGTAAGATATCATTATTTTTAATACCAAGTAATATTTCATTGTATATGTTTACCAACACTTTGTTTACTGCCCATCTATTGATGGGCTCTTAGGTTGCTTCCATATCTTGGCTAGTGTAAATAAAGCTGAAATGAACAAAGGGGTGAATATATTATTTCTAATAAGTTTTTTTTTTTTTTTACTTTTTTTCGTATTAATCCCCAGAGGTGGAATTACTGGGTCATAAGGCAGTTCAATTTTTAATTTTTGAGGTAACTCCATACTGCTTTCTGTAGTGGCTGCACCTAAGGATTCCCCTTTCTAGTCCTTGTAAATGCTTGTCTTTTATTGATTTATCAATGACAACCATTCCGACAGGTGTGCTATGAAATCTCATTGTGGTTTTAATTTAAGTTTCTCAGACAACTAGTGACATTGAGCATTTTTTTTGTATGTCTATTGGCCATCTGTATGTCCTCTTTGGAGAATGTCCTCCACCCATTTTTCACTTGGACTGTTTGTTTTTTAGTGTTGACATATAATTTACCTATAAAATGTGAATACTAACCCCTTATCAGATGTATTATTGGTGAATACTCTCTCCCATTCAGTAACTTTTCAGTTGGTTAATGGCTTCCTTTGCTGTGCAAAAAGCTTTTAGGTTTAATGTAGTCCCATTTGTTTATATTTTCTTTTGCTTCTCTTGCCCAAGGAGATTTGTCAGAAAAAAATATCACTAAAAGAAATGTATGAGGTTTTACTGCCTGTGTTTTCTTCTAAGATTTTTATGGTGTGATCCTTATGTTTAAATTCTTAATCCATTTTGAGTTTATTTTTATACTACTGGCCCAGTGCATGAATTTGTGCACGGGTGGGGTCTGGCTGGCCTGGCCCTGATTGAACAGGATTGGGGCCAGACCTGCCTGGAGGAGGAGATGATGGGAGGTTAGCTGGCTGCCCTGCCCTGATGGGGGCCCAATAAGGGCCATGCCTACTGGGAGAGAGGGGCCACAGGCAATTGACTGGCGGGCCCTGCCCCCTATTGGGATGGGGGGGGTGATCAGGGGTGGGGCCACCTGGTAGAAGGGACCACACATGATAACCACCAGCCTTGCCCCTGATCAGAGTGGAGGGCTGATTAAGGGTGGAGTTGGATGGGTGCAGGAACTGTGGGCCTATTGGGGAAGTATGGGCTGATCAGAGGTAGGACTGGCCATAGGGAGGGGTTGTGGGTAGTGGGTCAGCTATCCCCACCTCTGATTGGTTTAGAGGGCCAATCAGGGAAGGCACAAGCCTGGGGGAGGGGCCGTGGGCTGTAGACACCAGGCTTGTCCCTAATGACAGTTGAGGGGCTGATTGGGGTTGCAGCTGGCTGGGGGAGGGACCATAGGCTAATCAGGATGGGGGGGCCCTTTAGGTACCAGCGGCTGGTGAGAGGGTCTGTGGGTGGTTGGCTGGACAGCCCCAACCCCAATTGGTGTGTGTGTGGGGGCATCAGGGACAGGGACAGTTGGGGGAGGGGCCGAGGGCAGTTGGCTTCCAGCCCTGCCCTGATTGGTGGGCCCATTGGGGGCTGGGTTGGCCTGGGGTTGGTGCCATAAGCCAATGGGGGGGGGGGGTTGATCAGAGGTTGGGCTGGCCAGGTGGAGGAGCCACAGGCAGTTGGCCAGCCGGCCCCATCCCTAATCAGGGTGGGAAGGCCAATCTGAGCTGGGGCTGGGCAAGGACAGGGGGTGCAGGAGGTTGGCTAGCCAGCCACAGCCCTGATGAGGCCAGTTTGCTGGCTGCAATGAGCGTCATAGCAACTGGTGATTCTGGTCATTACAGCATTCCAGTTGCTGGCTAGATAGATAGATTGATAGATAGATAGATAGATAGATAGATAGATAGATAGATAGATATAGATATGGTCTAAGAAGGTAGTGTAGCTTCATTTTTTTATATATCTGCCCAATTTTTCCCAACATCATTTATTGACTAGACTGTCTTTACCTCATTGTATGTTCTTGCCTAGTTTTTCAACGATTAATTGTCCATATAGGCATGGGTTGATTTCTGGGCTCTTTATCTGTTCCAATGATCTATATATCTACAGTCAAACCTCGGTTCTCAAAATTCTCCTATTTTGAAAAATTTGTTTTTCAACCAAGATGTTCATAAAAAAAAGTCTCAGTTGTCAAACCAATTTTTGATCCTAGACCCAACAACCCTTTTATGCTGATACCTGTATTATCAGTCACAGTCTCTCAGGCAACAAACAAAAGAGAGAATGTCTGAGTACTAGTATGAGTTAGTTTATGGCTAAATGTCACATTACTGACATCTCAGGAAATTGTGCTGTAACTATTTTCTAATAGTAAAAATAATTTGGATTTCAAGCAAATCGATTCTCAAACAGCCTTCTAGATTGAATTAAATTAGAGAACTAAGGCCTCACTAGATTGCATTGAACCCATAGATTGCTTTTGGTAGTATAGACACTTTAACAATGTTAATTTTTTTCTATTCATGAGCATAATATATGCTTCCCGTTATTTTTATCTTATTCCGCTTATTTTTTCAGTACCTTAGAATTTTCTGAGTACAGGTCTTTTATCTAATTGTTTAAATTTACCCTCATGTATCTTATTTAGATTCAATTGTAAATGGGATTATTTTCTTAGATTATTTGTTTAGTTCATTATTGATGTAAAAAATGGAACCAATTTCTGGATATTTTGTATCCTGCTCCATTTCTGAATTTGTTTATCAGTTCTAGTAGTTTTTTGTTCGCATCTATAGGGTACTCTAAATAGAGTACCACGTCATCTGCAAATAATGACAGTTCTAGTCCTTTCTTTCCAATATGGATGTCTTTTATTCCATCTGCTTGTCTGATTGTTGTGGCTAGGGCTTACAGTACTGTATTTAATAAGAGTGATGGAGGAGGACATCCCTGTCTTACTCTCCATCTTAAGTGAAATGCTTTTAATTTTCCCCATTGAGTATGATGTTAGCTGTGGGCATGTCACATATGGCCTTTATTATGTTGAGATATGCTCCCTCTATTCCCAATTTGCTGAGAGATTTTATCATCAATTGATGCTGAGCTCAGCAAGGTGGGGCCATCAGTAATCAGGAGAGGGCAGCTGGTGCATTCCCCCATGAGAAGGTGGCAACAGTCAGGCCTGAGAGGAATAGCTCCCATATCAGAAGAAAGGGGATGAGAGGTAGGATTGGTAGGGATAATGATATTCATAAAGAAGTATCTCACCAGCTTGAATGACTTTTTGCCTTTCTACAAGCTTCCTGAGAAGCTTTCTTTTAGTCACCTTTTCATCCTCAGGACTTGGCACAGGATAGTTGCTCCATAAAAAGTCGCTTCATTCATTTTATATTTAGGCATTTATGCTTATTGTACCAGAGGCTATTTGTATTGCACTTCAGGTCTGGAAAATCATTACACGTTAAATTTAATTTGCGTGTCAATTTGTCATTGAGACACATACTTTGAATATATTCCTACCTGAGACAAGTATGCAGGATATTCATTAGTACTATTAAACAATTGATATATGTTTTAGAACTTGAGGTCCTCCTGCTTTTTAGCATCTATGTATGAATTACTGTAGAAATATAT
This sequence comes from Vespertilio murinus, assembly GCA_963924515.1. Lineage (NCBI taxonomy): Eukaryota > Metazoa > Chordata > Mammalia > Chiroptera > Vespertilionidae > Vespertilio > Vespertilio murinus. The sequence continues at coordinate 16,614,924 of OZ004710.1, forward strand.
GAGTAATTGTTTTAATGAAAATTTCACCTCTGTATCACTCTACTCTTACTTCATTGTGAATGCAATTACATTTCCCATAGCTTTCTCCCTGTGAGCCTGTAGATAATGCATGGAAAGAATTATTTATTTTCTGATAATCCCTCTGCTTAAATATGATAGAAAAGCACCGATGAATTTAATATCATTAATGTTCTTTCTGACCTGAAACATTGTAAATCATAAAATATACCATAATGTGAAATAATTGTGAAATGTTATTACTTTGAAATGTGTATTTTAGAGCAAGTCTTCTATGAGTTCTTACAGCATATGGATACATTCTTCATTTAGTTTTTCAATTAACATGATGATAAAGACAAAATGTTTATTTCTGCTATGGATGTGTTATGTCCCTATCACTAGTTACATGTTTTCTGTAATAATTTATCACACATTTTGAAGTGTTATTTTGCACAGTTAATTTTAAGTGTTTCATTTAGTACACATTTGATGATGGACACCTACATATCATAAATTTTTCTTTGGGAAAATGAGCACGACTATATATTTATTTCATTACTGTAAATAATAATTAAAGAGTGGATTTAAATAATGATTATTTTAGAGTTGCTACTCTAACATATTGAAGCACTTTAGTATTCATGAGGGCATCTGTGTCTTGCATAATGTAGAAGCCAAGAAAGAGTAAAACATAAAAGCAGACACTAAGGTCATTTGCCTGATTTGAATGGATTAGCCATGCACGTGAATGAAGGTCAGAGACTAAGCAACATTTTTCAAGGCACCCACAAGTTTTATGGTTCTATGATTATTAATCTATTGAGCATAACAGGATGAAAGAGAGCCAGGTTGTTGAAATTCACATAGAAGGGAAGGTTAGCTCACAACAAAGGGCAAAATCGATATGCAGGTCAGAATTTTCAATAGTTAGTGATAATAGCTATGGATATTTTGTTATAGCATCTTTCATAAGGTAACCATTTGCATTTTCTCTCTGTGTTTCTATTATAAATAAACTAGAGGCCTGGTGCACAGATTCATGCACAGGTAGGGTCCGTCAGCCTGGCCTGCGTCCTCTCGCAATCCAGGATCCCCTGTCCTGCAGGGATTGGGCTGAAACCAGCAATCCAACATCTCCCAAGGGGTGTAGTAGTGTGCAAAGTGACAGGTGGCTCTGGGGGAGCCCGAGCCTGGGTCAGGTGCCACACCGCTCCTGCTCATTCCAGCCCCGCTATGCCTGCTGCTGCCGTGGAGGCAGGAGAGGCTTGCGCCACCTCAGCTTCACTTGCCAGCTGTGAGCCTGGTGTCTGGCACCCATCAGGCAGCTGAGTGGTGAGCTCCCACTGTGGGAGTGCACTGACCACCAGGGAGAAGCTCCTGCATTAAGAATGTGCCCCCTGGTAGTCAGTGCACATCATACCCATCTGTCAAACGGTCAACCAGTCTAATGGTTAACTAGTCCCTTAGGGTTTTATATATATAGATGTTTCTATTAACACTCAGTGTTACACTATTGTCATGTGTTCATGTGAGTTTGATGTAGGTAACATCCTATTCAGAGGTAAGTCTTATTCATCTGTTCTCTGAAGGGGCTAGGAGAGTATCTGGTACCATATGTACCAATACTCATTGGATTAATTAACTAATAAATTCAAAGTTTCAAACCACTTCAATAAGAAACAAGTCCAGAATGATCATATTATTCAAGACATTTGATATATTTATGTTAATGATTTTTCATAGTCCGTTATAAGTTCTGAGATGTCAAAGGCTGTATTAAACCAATCCTGAACTTAGCACTATGCCTACAACATAGCAGATATTCAAACACACTTGTTGAAGAAACAAACTAATAATTATAATAATAGTTTTTTTCATTTATATAGCACCTATTATATGCCCCACATTAGTCTTGCCACTTTAAATATGTTGATATACACATAGATGATCATCTCTTCCAACAACGGACACAGGTCAGGCTGTAAAATTTAGAAGGCCAGAACACAGAGAATTCTGATGCTTTGTATAATGAGCTCTGTGGTATAGTTACCTTTTGCCCCTCATCTCTACACACTCATAAACAGACTCCATCTTCAAAGGATTCCTTTGTCAGATGGCACTTAACTAGTAGACACTGCAGATTTAACTGAAGTGAAAACAACAAAAATAATAATAGCTAGCACTTCTGTACTGACTCTCACTGCCTAAGATATTATCTTGTGCCCACACCCCTAACTCTCTGTCTTTCCTTGAATTATTATGCTACATAGTGCTTTTCATTATGTATTTAAATTATTTGTTCATTCTGTTTCCTCACACTCCTATAGACTACAAGATCTGAGGGCAGAAGTTTCCACCCCCTCCTCACTTCATGTATTCCCAGTGTCAGCCCTTACTATGTAGTGTCTTTTAAATAAACAAAGGAGTATTCAATATCACAAATGTTACAAAATTTTTTCAAAGAGTAAAATTTCACAATCTTATCCAAGGATATTTGGACAATTGAAAATGCATATAACCTTTGACCCAATTGTTTCACTTCTAAATCCCTAAGAGAAAAGACACAGAGGGTAGGAGATAAATGAACAAAGTTAGCCGTTTCAGCATTGTTTTCTCAATATGTAAAATTGTCAATGATCTAGATTAGTGGTTGCCAGCCAGTGGTCTGAAAGGTTGGTGACTGCTGATCTAAATTAATGTTTAAAGAATAAGTGGTCATTTATTCTACAAAATAGTATGCATTGAAAGAATGGGACAGTTCTCTGTACACTGTTATAGAAAGATACTTAGAAAATATTTTTTGGTTTAAAAAGTAAGTTGTGAAAATAACATATATAGAGTAATTCCACCCATCCCAACTTCCCACCCCACACCGAGGCCCATATTTTTGCTCTCTTCCTCTACGAACACTTCCATTTTTGCCCTGTTATTTTCTTCACATCTTGTTTCAGGCACTCATAGCTTCTCACTGTAGCACATTCATCCCAACTCTCTACTCTAATGACACTCCCCTTTCTCTAAGTTCTTAAAGTAGTTTTATTATTTGTTTGATAGGCTTTATCTTTATCTGACTCACCTTTTACCTCGCTCTAGTTTTGCTTCAAGCTAACACTTTCAGAAATCAATCTTTCTTTGCCCTCCCAATCTCTCTTGATCACTAACAAATATTTAGTGACCTCTTGTCCAAATTCAATCGCTTCATTTCTGCCTCACTTCTTTCTGACCTTGAAACTCCATTTAGTATTAGGGGGTGTGCAAAAGGCAGCTGATCAATGTTTCTCTCTCATCAGTGTTTCTAACTGTCTATCCCCCTGTTGGTCCGACTATTTGCTTTGGGAGGGGGGGGAATAAGCTAGAGCATTTACTGAAAAGTTAACTAAAGCATGACTATAGGTATGCATGTGTGCCTAGGTATGGATACATAATCTATATATATAAAAGTCTAAGCACCCATTTGACTGGCCTATAGGTATGATGCACACTGACCACCAGGGGGCAGACACCCAATGGAGGAGCTTCTGAGCTGCCATGACTTGGCAGCAGTGGTGCTCGGGGGATGTCAGAGAGCCGGTTTTGGCATTGTCCGCACAGGCCAGGCCAAGGGACCCCACCTGCCAGAGGAACCTGCTCACTCTGCAAATACCCTTTGAACCGTGGCACTACCCCAAGTTTGGCTGGCCTGAGAGAGACCAGAGGTTGGTTCCAGGGCATGTTCAGCTGTCTCACCCAGTCCTGCCCCACCGGCCATCTTCCAATTAATTTCTTTTTAATATTTAACTAGTGGCCCAGTGCATGAATCCATGCACTTTGCCACTAGTTAGATATAAATACAGAATCTGGATCCACAACATCACTTATGTACAAAGGGACATGTCGACATGGCCTAGTCTACTCATCTTCTTCTAATATCCTCCTATTCTTATTGTCATTAAAAATAAAAATTCTCCTAAGAGAAAAAATACAATTCATCACGTTGTGTCACTTAATATTTGTGTCAGCATTTTTGTTTTTGGTGCATATAATCTCAGGCAAAATAATATGTATAATTAAAATGTCAATGTTTTTAGAACAGATTTTTCCCCCCAGAGGGTGTATGGGATGTTTATAATAAAAGTAACCCATATTTTATATATAATAGTAAACACAAATAAGCAAACTTTAATAAGTAAGTTGCAATCTCATTTTGAAGCAGTACCTTTTAAGAGTTTGATATAGTGTATAACTTCTTTCCTGCTTTCCTCTAATGAAATCATGCTATAGTAATACTTTAGTTTTTAACACAACATCATAGCTAATGTTATTAACAAAATAGTTTGCTATTAAATATACTTGTATAGCCGAAACTGGTTTGGCTCAGTGGATAGAGCATTGGCCTGCGGACAGAAAGGTCCCAGGTTCAATTCTGGTCAAGGGCATGTACCTTGGTTGTGGGCACATCCCCAGTAGGGGGTGTGCAAGAGGCAGCTGATCGATGTTTCTCTCTCATCAATGTTTCTAACTCTCTATCCCTCTCTCTCCTCCCTGTAAAAAATCAATAAAATATATTAAAATTAATTAATTAATATAGTTGCATAGTACCATTTTATGACTGAATAAAATATGTTTAATCTTATTTTTTACTTGTCCCAATGTTTTATACTTATATTTTCTTTGTTGCAAAATCAAATGTCCTCAAAACAAATTGTAATTAGTGACTCAATCTATTTTATACATGATTAACTTTCAATTTTTTGATAGTGAGTTATTAGATATTTGATGACATATGGCAAACTAAAATATTCAGGAATCTGCTAATCACACACACACACACACACACACACACACCACTCTGCTTCATTTGCCTAATGCCAGTATATCTTTAGTGACTAGATAAAATGAGTCATTTGTCAATTAATGATAACCTTTGCAGCTTAGTTTAGAATACTTATTGAAAAATGGAATGCATATGCCAAAGCTTTTTGCATTAATTGCACCAGTGTGATAAATTAGGCTCTTAACTTCCTTTAAAAATTAGTCACACAGTCCAAAAAACCTTCAATTGTTTCAAAAAAGCAGGAACACATAATAATTCAAGACACTAGCAGTCCATGCATTGCTTTTAACAGAGAGGGCATTCCACAAATTTTGGCCAAGAACTACTTTTGCAATGCAAGCACTGAAGATTTTCTAAGTGCAGAGTCAATAATAGTTGCCTGATTAGCCAAAATAAAGGTCTCAGTCTGTAGATTCTACCCAAGGCCCTGCACAGCCTTTGGGAGATGTGACTTTCGTAAAGAGAGGCCATCCTGATCCCCGCCCCACTCTTCATGTGGAAAAGGGAGCAGTCAATTCCAGGCATAGCAATTCATTGGGCTGGTAGCTCCTGTTTCCTGCTTCCTAGAAGTCAGTCACCACTGAAGAAGTGAAACTAGCATAGATGGAGTGCCTCAGTGGTTGAGCATTGTCCTATGAACCAATGATTCAATCCCCAGTTGAGGTACATGTAGGAGGCAGTCAATCAATCAATGATTCTCTTTCATTGTTGATGTTTATATATATAACCTCCTCTCTGAAATCAATAGAAACACACACACACACACACACACACACACACACACACACACACACACAAAAACTGCCCTGATGTGAAAACCCCCACTCGTTGGTAAGGTTGTGGAAGATAAGGTAGGGCATGGAAAGAGGCCAAGGAGCACCAATGTGTGTGAAGAGGCCATTTGAAGTGAATCCCCACTAGCAGCTGCTCCAGCTGACAATACAGATCAGATATTAATGACCCAGGCAAGCCCTTCCTGAATTCTTGACCCATAAAATTGTGAGCAGAATAAAAAGGAATGTTTTTAGGTCAGTAACTCTTGGGGCGCTTTTCCACATCACAAGAGATAAATGAATCTAAACATTTATGAATTATTATATCCTATCCTATCCTCTAATATTGTCAGGCAGGTTGACCTGGAAAATCCATGGACACCCTGACTGGGTGGCTGAGTTGGTGGGAGCATCATCCCTTATACCAAAAGGTTGCAGGTTCAATTTTAGGTCAGGGCACATATCTGGGTTGCTGTTACTTTTTAATTTGTTTTATTCATTCATTTATTTATTTATTTTTAAAATATATATTTTTTATTTTTTTACAGAGATGAAGAGAGAGAGATAGAGAGTTAGAAACATCGATGAGAATCATCGATCAGCTGCCTCTTGCACACCCTGTACTGGGGATGTGCCCGCAACCAAGGTACATGCCCTTGACTAGAATCGAACCTGGGACCCTTCAGTCTGCAGGCTGACACTCTTTCCACTGAGCCAAACCAGTCAGGGCTTCAACATGGTTTTAATGGGTTGCTGTTTCAATCCCCAGTCAGAAGGCAATCAATCAATCTCTCTCTCTCTCTCTCTCTCTCTCTCTCTCTCTCTCTCTCTCTCTCCTTCCCTCTCTCCCTCCTTCCCTCCTTCCCTCCCTCAGCAAGCCATGGGTTCCTAAGACATAGGGATTACCAAGAAGAGGAGGAAGGGGAAAATATCTTCATATATATATACTTTTGCCTCAATAAATTTGAACAATAACTTGTCTAACAATCATTTTCTATATTTAAAACAATTATAATTTGCACTATTATACTATAATACAAGATGGCTATGAAAAATACGAAATAAACATAAATAAAACTTAGAACAAAAATGATCCTTCCACTAATTACTAATTACTGTTAAGTGTGCAATTTAACCTTTAAGGCATTTTTTAAATATATAGTTAACTATGTCAGGTTACACTTTTGTGATTAGCAGAGGAATATCTATACAAATAAAAGGGAAATATGTATCTCTATGACGCCCACCAGCCAAATCAGGAGTGGGCATGCAAATTAACACAACAAAGATGGTAGGTTAATTTGCATACACAGGTGTGGAGTGAATACTGAAGGCTCTGGCCTGAGTGAAGACTGAAGAGACTTGGCTTCTCTGCTGCAGTTGGAGTGAAGGCCTGGGTCCTGGGTGCCGGAGGAAAACCAGTGCCACCAGCCAGGGCAAGGAAGGCCTATTGCACGAATCTTCGTGCATCAGGCCTCTAGTCACATAATAATGGAAAACCAAGGTTCTGGAGTCAAACTGTTTTAGCCACAGCATAACCTCAGCCACTACAGCTTATTAGCTGTGTGACCTTGGATACATTTTTTTTAACATCTCTGTGCCTTATTATACATATAGGTATGATACTAGTATTTACTAGTCATAGGGTTGTTATGGGAATATTTAATTACTTATCCTTAAATTTCCTAAAGAACATAGAATGTGCCTGGATCCAAGTCTGAATGAAATTAGCATTTTTTTAATGTAACAATTGCTTTTATAAAGAAAAACAAGTCAAGATATACAGCATTTTGAAACATGCTTCTTTCACTCAAGAATATAGAATAAACATTGCTTATCAAATTTCTACATTCCTGGAAATATTTAACCTTCCTTGACACATGGCCATTCTTGGTAATGTATTTCAAATACTTACCTTAAACCATTAATTCTGGCTAATTGTCTATATCTTAAATTATAGGTGACACCATGTCTTCCGAAAACAATACTAGGTATTTGTGTTTACATTAGAAAGAGACATTTGGTATCCTCAGGAACTAGTGTTCATATAATGCCAAACCTAAAATGGTCAGTTCCCCTTATTCAATTCCAGTGAACGTCCTTTCTTATATCTTGTTTTCTATCATATATCAAAAAAGAAAATGGAATAATTTAGGAGATGCCAGTGGGATAAAACACTATATTCCTATATATAGTGCCAATTTCGAGGTATTTTCACCAAGTAATTGAAATCCTCTTGTTGTCCACTGACACATTTTGGAAGCTTATATGTTTAGGGTATGAAATTTCATTCAAAAATGATAGAAAACCTCTTGAACTCAGTGGAGAGTTACTGAACTGAATTGTGATGGGTAAAGGCTTCAGAGAACTTAAGGAAGTATGTGTGTTCTTTCACATGGATTAATTTCACAATCTACCTTAGAAAGTCTGGTATGCTGGTAGCCACTGTGAAAAATATCATGTCAGTGTGTTTCATGTGATACCACTTTAAGACTGAAGTCATAAATTCTAAGGTGCTATTTTCCAGGCAGAATATGTTTCTTTGGAGTTATAGTGGTATGCACAGTACCACACAGAAAGATGTTAAACTTATAGGAGGTAAAAAGCTTCCCTAATCATACTATAATTATAAAGCTATCACTAATGGATATTAAGATAGAAATAATTCTTATTTGTTTTTATGACACTGAATATAGACATTTACTGTTGTTAAGGGTTATAACAGGCACTGTTCTATCTGAGGATAAAAGAAAAACAAGTCCTTCTTTTTGCATCTTATTTTCTATGGAGAAAAACAGACATACAATAAACCTGTGAACAAATAAACATATCAGTGAATATGATTTCTACCCTAAAGCCTTTTGAAAATTAACCCTTGTGATTTATTTCCTGTGTTTCTTATGTCTGTTCTTGTCAACTGACACCAGAGTCATTCAGCATGACATGAAAATACATAAATTGAAAACAATAACTTCTCTATACTCCTTGGACATTATTGGGATAAACAAATAAATGCTGTAAAGATATGGGATTCCAATTTTATTATGTCATGCATTGTATTTTCTTAAACATTTGAAATATTGGGATAAAATTCCCCTCTAATAATGAATATGTGGCCCAATGTTCTCAGATATTTTAGAGATATAAGTCTTTCATTTGTTCAAGAGGTGAGGTAAAAAATACTCAGGAGGCACTTTGGAGGAGGGGAGATAAAGAAACAGCCCTTGAAATTGTACAAAAGAGAGTACCTATTATGACCATTCAGGATTTCCAAAGCTGTTCTCCTCAAAATTTAATGTACATAGGCGCTTCTTGGGGATTTTATTGAATTACAAATTTCAATTCAGTAATTCTGGAATTAGGGCTGAAATTCTACATTTCCAACAAGCTCCAAGGTGACAGTGACAATGTTGATCTATTAACCACACTTTGAATAATGAGGGGATAGAACAAACATAGTGATTGGGCCTGTTATTTTGTAGATGCCAGTGTCATTGATATTCTACCTGTCTTAATATTTATTACTAGAGGCCCGGTGCACGAAATTCTTGCACAGGTAGGGTCCCTAGGCCTGGCAGGCGATCAGGACCGAACTGGGCCTTCCAACTGCTGGTCAGGACCTCTCTTCATTCTGCGCCACCCACTGATGGTCAGTGCACATCATAGAAAGCAATGGAACCCCCAGTCTTCCAGTTGAATTCCCAAGGGAACAATTTGTATACTATATATTAGCTATATATATATATATATATATATATATATATATATATATATGCACATTTTTCTATTCTTATAATTCTTTTTGCCTTTCCCATGTAGCTCACATATGTGCTGTGTATTTTATTTTTATCTATACACATTCAGTTTTAACTTTCCAACTTTAAATAATTATTCCTTAGAGTTTTGATGTCAGTATTCATATAATAAAATAACATAAATTGCCTCTCCCAGCCATCTTTCCTCCATATATTTCCTTTTACTCTTCTTTTTATGAATTGGTCTGTGATCATTCTATCTTGCTAGATCAAATTATTCCATAAAAATCATCAATATATTGAATGAATTAGGTGTGCATAGGTATTTGTTGTTCATGAGGAAAAAGAGAATAGAAAAGAAGATGAAGTACTTGCCATTGATGCATGTACTCACAGAAATACATTGATTACTATGATGCAAGCCATTTTCAGCTGCCCTAGTCCTCTGCTGAGGACTATGAAAAGATTGAGCTGGGTTCCAATCAAACCTTTTTCTGCTTGCTGTTACACTTCTTTCCAGATAAAATAATCCAACATGTGATGGTCTCATGGGCATTATGCTAAGTATAATAAGTCAGAGAGAGAGAAAGACAAATTTGTATGATGTCATTTTATTTGGAATCTAAATAAAATGAACTCAGAGAAACAGAGTAGAATGGTGGTTGCCAGGGGCTGAGGTTTCGAGGAAATTGGGAGATGTTGGTCAAAGGCTACAAACTTCCAGTTATACAATAAGTTCTGGGATCTAATGCACAGCATCCTGATTGTAGTTAACAATACTATATTATATGCTGGGAATTTGCTAAGAGAATAGATATTAAATGTTCCCGCCATATACACAAAATATCAATTATATGAGGTGATGGAGGTGTAAACTATATCTAGTTAACATGCATATACCTTAAGCTTACACAACAATAGACATCAATTATAGCTCAAGGAAGCAGGGGAGGGGTGACAAAAAGATGGGTTTGTGTAAATTAGAAAAAGGAGCTGCTTTTCTGGGTAGATGGATCTCAATGAGATATGGGCTGGGTTTCCGCACCAATCACCCTTTGGCTAGACCCGTTGTGCAGATTATGACTTACACACCTGATACTGAATGTTGTGCAAGGCCTTTTATCTACCTGGTATCTTCTTTTTCTTATGGTGCTTTACCCATTGTTCTTGGCTTTTTTTTTAATTATATTTTTCTTTCACCCTTAATATTCCCGAAGGATTCCCAATTTATTCACAAGGATGTATTGATACAGCTAGGAGCCAAATCCTTTCTAGGCCTGATCTGTGCTGTGCAGTTTGATAAACACATTGTGAAGTTTGTATAGCCCAATTCATACATCAGAACATAGCAGACCATACTGGTACATACCAAATGGGAACAACAGAATGAAAGGTGAAAGTGAATGAAGTTGTTACCACATGTAATGTTTCCTTGGATAACTCTAGCATGCTAACAACAAAAAAGAAGAAGAATTTTGAAAAGTCTATACTTAACAAAAAACTTTATTGTTGGAGCCAAAGCCGGTTTGGCTCAGTGGTGGAGCATTGGTCTGCGGACTGAAGGGTCCCGGGTTCGATTCCGGTCAAGGGCATGTGCATTGGTTGCGGGCACATCCCCGGTGGGAGGTGTGCAGGAGGCAGGAGGCGGCTGGTCGATGTTTCTCTCTCATTGATGTTTCTAGCTCTCTATCTTTTTCTCTTCCTCTCCATAAAGTATCAATAAAATATATTTTTTTAAATTGTTGGAAATTGGAGTGAATACATGGTGTATATATTACAATAAAAAAGTAAATATTTTAAAAAGAAATCTTAAAATAATATGAAAAATTTTAAAGCCAATACATACATTATGTAAGTAGTATGATTTTGTATTGCATAATTCAAAATAAGTAAGACATTGTTCTTCTTTACTTTTTTTATTTTCTAGCATTTTTCTTTTCTTACTCTACAACCTACCTATGTTTACATAGTAACTGGAATTTCTTTACCTTCCATCCTTCCTACGAATAGCATTGTTTATATATATATTAGGTCCCAGGTGCACATATTCGTGCACTGATGGGATTCAGATGACCCATCCTGATTGGGGCTGATAGGAGCCAGGCAGGGGATCCTGAATATTGGCTGGCCAGCTCCAGTCCCCATCAAGGCCAAGCTGGCAGGGGTAGAAAAGAGCCATGGGAGGTTGACCAGCCAGCCCCGCCTCTGATCAGGCCTATTGGATGACCGCAGTGCAAGTCATAGTGATTGGCCATTCCCGTTGTATTGGTTGTTCCAGTCACATGGCTTTTATATATATAGAAAGTTTACAGCTATAGTTGTTTATAAATGTGTATCTCATACTTCTAGTTTTTTATGCGTTCATCATTATTTTCATTGTTTATAAATAAATATTAGGTAGTTATGTCCCCATCATTAGGTTGTAAATTCCTTGTAGGCAACAAGTATCTTATAATGAAAAATTGAAAGAAGTCAAAACCATTACATCAGAAACACAATGCCTTCAAATACACTCTTGAATGTTCACCTGAGTGTTCTAATTAAATTCTAATTTTGGTACACATATCTGCTGATCTGGATGCGTTTAGCAATGTGAGATTACTTACTGAGTATTTTCATTCATCTAGTAATGAATGGAAGCATATCAAAATTGTCCGTTATATAAATGTGCTATCATGAGCTATAAATACAACATTGCTCTCTGTCAAATGTGAATTAATTGTGATAAGGCTATTTTGATAGAAGTTATTCCTCACTTGACTGAAACGTGGAGTAGATGATTTGCTTATACAATAGCTTTGTTAAAAGCTCTACATTTAATAACAAACTTCTGCTTCCGTATATATCACAAACTTTTTAAAAAAATAAGAATGGTTGTGCATTTTATTAGCTTCAAATGATATCTCATTGATGAATGTAAATAATTCAACAAAAGAGGCTAATTGTATAGAACAAGTAAATACACATACACTGCTCATTTGCCTACAATTACACAGGTAATGTCTGTATTTAGTTTCTTAATGTCTCATTATAAAACAGTTGCATCTGATCTAGCAGTATTTAATTGTATTGTTTCTATTGCTAGAATACTAGTACATTTGTTTTTTTAAGATCTTAAATGACAAATAAATTTAAATTATAATTGCTTATTATTCCTTCTCTAAGGAAAACCACCCAAGAGTTTAAGTTGCAATGAAAAACAAAATAAAACAACAACAACCAGATTTCCTACTAACATGGGAGCATCCTAGACAAGTTTGTTTCCTGTCTATCATCTTGTCCCTCAATTTTGGCCATATTCACTATTTTAATAAGTCTAGTTGGCTAATACCTTTATTATTTTCTAAACGTGTCACTCTAAAGCCAATTTTATTTACCTTCACATCTCAAACCTTTGTTATAGTCTTTCTGTTTCTATTTCTAACCTTACACATCTAGACTGGTGAATGGTAGGTATACGTGGAATGACAAACATAGAGTTACACTGAGTATAATTCATTGTCTTTTACCCTAGTTCTCATTCTGATCTTAATTTAAAGTAATTTCTATCAGGAGATAGGAGTATTAGAAAACGTGACCATATAACTTCTTACTTACCTTTTAACAGAAGATGAAGTCTTATTCAGAACTTTTATTTACATGTCTTTTATTTCAAATGTATCTTCTAAATAATTCACCTGATACTAGCGATTTGCATGGTGTAATGATTTTTATTGCTGCCATTAACAAATTGCCACAAGCTCAGTGGCTTAAATAGCACAACTGTATTTATTATCTTGCAGTTCTGTGGGTCGAAATTCAGACACAAGTCTCAGTGGGCTAAAATCAAAGTTTTCTTAAGGATTCATTTTTTTCTGGAGGCTCCAAGGGAGAATGGCTCCTTTCTTTTTCCAACTTCTAGAGCCTGCCCACATTCCTTAGCCCATGGCCCTTTCTTCCATCTTGAAAGCCAGCAATGGTCAAGCAAAGTCCTTCTCACATCACATCACTTGACCCTTTTCCCGTTGTCTTATTATTCAGTGAGAAAAGATTATTCAACTTTTAAGGACTCACATAGATTTAGCAGTGCACTTTGAGCATCTTAAAGTCCATAAACCCTAATCGCATCTGCAAAGTCCATTTGGCCTCATAAGATAACATATTTCCATATTCCAGGTGTGAGTGCATGCACATCTACTAGGGTCATTATTTTGTGTCGTACACATGGTATTTTCCTATTCAGTTTATGTAATGAAGCTGAGTGCTTCCTATGAGTGGAAATGCTACTCTTCATAAAACATGACATTGAGATTATGAAACATTGTGGTCATTACTTATCAATGTTGGGGAAAAGCATAAACACGGGCTAACTTTATTTCTAGCCCCAGCTTTCTCTTGTTCTTCTTTCCTCATTTCCCCCTCAATAAAGCAAAGGATAGAGCTGTGTTTTTTTTTTCTTTTTGCATTGGCAGTGTTGCAGTTCAACACTGAATGAACCACCAGTTCGGTTGATTTTGTGGGAAAAGAATGAGAATCCAGTTACAATTTTGTCAGTTTATGACCAAGATATCTGCTATTTCTCATTGTGTATTCTCCCATTTTGAGACAGATTTCTTGGGTACACCCAAGAATTATGGGAGGATCTGTTTTATCTGTTGAGAAAAGAACCCAGATCTCTAGGCAACTCTTGTTAACTAATGCTGAAGATACCACTAGTCTAGGTTAGGGGGCTTTTGGAAATCTATATCATGATTTATTTATTTAATATTCATAGTAATAAGAATGCCAATTAGTTAATTAATCTTTAATATAAACCTGTTACATAGATAATTAAAATGTAAATATAATTGATCTATTCTCGTATTCTATACCAAATGGCACTATTATAGTTATATCTTTAAGGAATATTTCCTTTTTAAAAATATTTTTATTGATTTTTTTTTTACAAAGAGGGAGAGAGAGGGATAGAGAGTTAGAAACATCAATGAGAAATAATCATCCACCAGCTGCCTCTTGCACACCCCCTACTGGGGATGTGCCTGCAACCAAGGTACATGCCCTTGATCAGAATCAAACCTGGGACCTTTCAGTCCGCAGACCAGCGCTTTATCCACTGAGCCAAACCGGTTTCGGCATCTTTAAGGAATATTTCTACCTAATTCTGCAATATTTAATGCACCCAGAAGAAAAAGCATCTGTCAAAGCTTGTTGAAATAACTTAGAAAACAATATGTGTGTGTATTTATAGGTTAAAACAATAATTTTTAAAAAGGCAACAAAATTATTTCCTCACATTCTGGACAGTTTATGTTAAAAAAATGTATTATTAGGTTTAGTTAGTCTTTCTCATATAGTTTTGCCTTTTATCAAAAAAGACAATGCCGCTGAAACCGGTTTGGCTCAGTGGTAGAGCGTCGGTCTGGGGACTGAAGGGTCCCGGGTTCGATTCTAGTCAAGGGCATGTACATTGGTTGCGGGCACATTCCCAGTAGGGGGTGTGCAAGAGGCAGCTGGTCGATGTTTCTCTCTCATCGACGTTTCTGGCTCTCTATCTCTCTCCCTTCCTCTCTGTAAAATATCAATAAAAATATTTTTAAAAAATAAAATAAAATATTAAAAAAAGACAATGCTGATTTGGTTGATATACTATTAAAAATCAGCATGTATATTTACCTAGATTTCCTAATACTGTTATGTGTGATGATTCCTATCTAAAGTAGACTTAACAAGTTTCCTAAATCTGTTGTTCTTAATATCTAATCTAACTACTGCCTTAAGGAGAGTATCTGAGTGTATTGTGTCTCTTCAGTGAAATCCCTTTAGATAGGTTTAAATAGCCACATGGCTCTAAACTTACAGAATGTAGAAAATGTAACTTGGCTTTACTTCTTTCATCCTTAGGAAAACAATATTTTTGTTGATTAACTTTTATTTAGATGCTTATTTTATACTGTCTTTATTTATACTATGCTTCATTAAGCCTCCATTATCATTAACTTTTGCTTGTGTGTTATTGCTCGAGTTCCTATGTTTCAGTTCACTAATTAAATGTTTTCTAACCTGTAAATTTTAGAAGAGCTAAAAGACCCATGTGAAAGTACATTCCAGGTTTCTAAAAGAAAGATTTAGGTCTTTGGGGGTTATGATACATTGCAAAACATAAAGCCCAAACAACAGACAGTGAGCCTTTCAATTCCTATTTTCTATTAAATTATTATTATATTATATTATTTTTGATTCCTATTAAAGCTACCTATCTGATAATGAAGCCAATTGCGAATGCCTTATTATTTTTCTTTGGATCCTGTATTTCTCTTTGTATCCTGTTTCAGTGGTTGTTCCTGTGACCCGATCTTGACATTTCCAAATTCAGTTTGACAATATAACTCAAGTTTACCAGCATTTATACAAGGTGGATATTAAATGGCATTATGTATACATTTAGGTAGAATAAGAAGTGGATGTTCAGGCACAGATAAAACTAATGTTTTGTCATTTCAAATGTATATTGCTTCAGATCACGTCATAGTTTTAGACAAAGAAAGTAGAAATGAAGACATAGAAGACAGAAGGATTTGTCAGACTCATGAATCTATTTCCTAATCCCATATCTAGGCTAATGGGACATTTCATTAAATAACCTTTTGAGACCAGGACTCTAGTCCCAGCCAAAGTCTGTCTCCACCATCCATGTCCAGGTCTCTTTTACTGACCATAGGGATTGTACTGCTTTAGAGATAAGGTATGGCAGACCAATAGTCCAATGGTCACTATCCCCATTTCCTCCCACTTTTGCTCTATTTACAAACTTGGGTTCCTCTGTAGTTTAGATTTATAGTCTTGGGCCAGGTTCAAAATCATCAATCATTGCCTGGATTCAACCATAGCATTGGATTCTAGCTCTTGTGTCCAACCTGCTTACTTGAATCATTTTAAGTGAAAGATATACTCTTGTACTCAATCCCTATCTTTCTTCTCTCATGTCCCTCCATCTCTATATCTGTCTCCATCTGTCTCTGTATCTATATGCCTGAACAACCTGACTCTTGATTTCAGGTTCATTCCCTATGATAAGTCCAGATTTTTTTTTGTAAGTCCCTAATTAGGCAGATCTGAAGATTTCTTATTACTGAGCATCCTGCAAGCTTTGCAGTATATCTTATCCCAGCTATGATCATGCATAGCCTTTGTATGACATTTACTTGAAATGATCTTTTAATATACCATATTTATTGTAGATAATAATGTATACATATTGTTAATATGAATATTCAACATAATATGAATATGAATATTAAACATTTTAATTTATATTTACCTGTAGGTAGAATATGAAAATTAGCTGAACTAAAAGTAAATTTTTCTAATTAAAATGTTCATAATTTGATAAAACTAAATTGCATAGTTTAGCACTTAACATTTATTCATTTTAGTGCAAATCTCTTCATTTTTATTAATTCATGAAAATTTCTATTGAGACTATACCAAATGAAATTTTCACTAATCTGACTATGGGAAGGAGGATGCACTATAATAACATACTGGTCCTCCAGAAGCTTACAATGTAATGGGTAAACAGAGTGGACATAAACAACTATCCTACCTTCTTAGTCATTGAAAATGCAAATAATATTCCATTTAAAAATGAAATCTGGCCCTAATTGGTTTGGTTCAGTGGATAGAGCATTGGCCTGCTGACTGAAGGGTCCCAGGTTCAATTCTGGTCAAAGGCACATGCCCAAGCTTTGGGCTCAATCCCCAGTAGGGGGAATATAGGAGGCAACTGATCATTGATGTTTCTATCTCTCTCCCTCTCCCTTCCTCTCTGAAATTAATAAAAAATATATTTAAAATTTTAAATCTGATTTGCATAAGGCTTGGGCTATATTTATACTTGTCAACTGCACACCCTCCAATATTCTAGTTATGCAATGCTAGGCTCATCAGGCATAATACAATATAATCTTGATAATGTGAGCCATTTTCATGATCTCCCAACATTTAAAAATAAATTTTATATCTGGATTATAAATTTCACTACTGAGTTTCTCATGGGATTTTACATTTGCATTGAAAGACTATAGTACATGTTGCCTTAACATTCCTTGTTATCAATAGATAATTTATAGATTGTTCTTTTATCATTATACTAGAGGCCCCATGCACAAATTCATGCATTACTGGGGTCCCTCAGCCTGACCTGTGGGATTGGGATGAAACCAGCTCTCCAACCTCCCCTGAGGGGTCTCAGATTACAAGAGGGCCCAGGCCAGGCCGAGGGACCCCACCAGTGCATGATCAGTGTTGGGGAGGGACATGGGAAATTGTCCAGCTGGGGAGGGACTGTGGGAGGGCTCCAGGGCTTGTCTGGCCCATCTCACTCAGTCCAGATAGGATGGACCCCAGCAGCAAGCTAACCTGATGGTTGTAGCGTCTGTCCCTTGGTGGTCAGTGCACATCATAGAGAGCAGTTTAGCAGCCTTAGCATATCATTTGCATATTATGCTTTAATTGGTTGAATGGATGACCAGATGACTGGGCACTTAGCATATTTGGCCTTTATTATATAGCACTAGAGGCCTGATTCACAAAATTCATGTAAGAGTCTCAGTCCTCTTGAAGCCCCAGCTTCATCTGGAAGGTTGTTTGGCTGTCCTAATTAGCATATTACACTTTTATTATTATAGATGATTCTGATACTTGGTGTCCTTTATGTTTCATACCTGCCACATTAATATAGTATAATTTACTTCCTTTATTTAAAAAATACTTTCATTGACGAGAGAGATTTGTTGTTCCACTTATTTATGCATTCTTGTATGTGCCCTGACTTGGAATCAAATCTACCACCTTGGCATATTGGCGGTGACATTCTAATCAACTGAGCTACCCAGCCAGGGCTAGTATAGTTTTCTATTTCCTTTTTTTTAATGAGCTCTACATATGTAAATACTACTTTTTCTCAAATATAATTCATTAACTTTATATTTAGTATTTTTCTGTTTTCCCTTTGTGAGCTGATTTTTATTTGGGTACAGATTCTACTGAAGAATTAAAGTAATTTCTAAATTTTTGTGTTTTAAAAATAACCCTACCTTGAATTACCCTATATCTTTATTGTGTTTTACATCTAATTTCCAGTGTTCATTGATCATGTTAGATTTAAAAAATTTTCCTTTCAAAAGTTACTCTTTTCTTAAATCAAAAGTTATTTATTGTTGTTATTTTAATTTATCTTTATATTGAAAGTATTACAGATGTGCCTCCCCCCCTCCCATTGAGCCCCTCCTCTCCCATTCCTGTCTCAGGCCTTCCTCACACTATTGTCTGCCCATGGGCTATGCATACATGCATATAAATTAATTGGTTAATCTCTTTCCACTACCATCTTCCCTCTGAAATCCACCAGCATGATTCAATGTTTCTGGATCGTTTTTGTTGATCAGTCTATTTTGTTCATTAGATTACACATATAAGTGAGATCATATGATACTTGTCTTTCTCTGGCTTATTTCGCTTACCATAACATTCTCTAGGTCCTTCCATGCTGTCTCAAAGGGTAAGAGAAACTTAAAAAAAATAGCTGCATAGTATTTCACTGTGTAAAAGTACCACATTTTCTAACCCAAACATTTATTGTTGAGCACTAGGGCTCTTTCCTGATGTTAGCTATTGTAAATAATGCTGCTATGAACATAGGGGTGAATATGTAATCCTTTCTATTTAAATATAGTTGCTATACAATATTATATTAGTTATATTAATTTCAAGTACACACTCTAGTGATTTGACATTTTTATACCTTACAGCGTGACCACTACACTAAGTCTAGTAATCATCTGTCACTGTACAAACTTATCACAATACTAGAGGCCCAGTGCACGGATTTGGCCTGGCCTGCACCCTCTCACAATGCAGGAACTCCTGGGGAATGTTGGATAACCAGTTTCTTCCCGATCCCCGCAGGCCTGATTCAGACAGGAGGGAGCCTGAACCTGTGCGTAGAGCATCTTTCCCCTGGTGGTCAGTGCGCATCATAGCGACTGGTCGACTGGTCATTTGGTCAATCAGTCATTTAGGCTTTTATATATATAGATTTTGACTCTATTTCCCTTCATGTTTTTCATCTGTCCTTTCTTCTCCTTTGCCAACCATTCCTTTGGTCTCTATTTCTGTGAGTTTATTTTTGTTATTTTCTAGGTTCATCCATTTTATCACATATGGCAAGATTTCTTTCTTTTTTATGATTGTGTAATATCCCTATGTATAGAAATACATGGCCTATATATGGTTTATGTAAAATATATAAATGGTGTACATATAGGATATATACATGGTATATTAATGGTTCTTATATATGGTGCCTATATGGCATATATGATATATATCGCAAGTTCTTTATCTATTCATTTATCAATGGGTATCTAAGTTGCTTCCATATCCTAGCTATTGCCATGAAACACCATTGAATTGGTGTTTGCATTTTCTTCAGATAAATATACCAAGAAGTGGAATTGCTAGGGGTATGGTAGATCTAAGTTTAGTGGAGAATTTTCATACTGTTTTCCTTAGTGGCTTCACCAATTTGCAGTCCCACAAACAATGCATGAGTTCCCATTTCTCCACACTACCTTCTGCATGTTATCATAAATATAATCTTGTACCTCATAATCAATTATTTCATACCTCTTTTGCTGTCTTGCTCTTATAGACCATGATTGAGCAAATTTTGGAAGCTACCTGTTATTTTTTATATTTAGAGTATAAAATTTCCTTTGGGGGCTATAATCTTGGCAATAGCAGTTAAGTGAACAGAAATAAATGAAGAATTATATACTAAAGATAAGTTAGGTATGCATCAACAAATACAGAATAACACTAACATTTGATCAAACTTCTTTTGGATTTATTTGCTTTTCTTGTTTGTCTATTTTTGTCCTATTTATTTTTTTTAACTCTCAGGTTTATAAACATTTCTATTTCAGCTAATGTCATAGCCATATAACAATTTCCAATATCTTTAAAAAAACTATTTATTTTACTCATTAAAAGTTGCTATTTCCTGAACTTAATGAGAAGACTGAGGGAAGAGTAGATGTTGACAGTAATTAATATATATTTTTTATGTAGCAGCTACATAGCAATTAATTATATTTCAGGGACTTCCTTTCACAATTATTTTGTTAAAATATTTCACTACATTATTTTCAGCAATTCATAATTATGTCAGTTTTCTAACATTGCAATAGCTATTAATTTATTCATAAACTGAATTCATTTTCAGTGTCTATTTATGCAAATTTTTGTTTTTCTTCAAATTACTTACGTTATTTTCCATATGAAAAATAGATAACTGTCTCTTTGACTAATTTCTTTCCAAATAAAAACTGTATCACTCTTTACTGACTTTGGGCAAATTATAATAATTCAAGAAGATACATTGTGCATTGATTCCACTGTATTTTAAAACCATTTTAATACTTGTGCTATATTAACTGCTATTGAGGTCATGTTAAATTTGGTGATCCTGTAGAGATTAATGGTTGCCAGAACAAAATGTTTGCGGAATTAAGAATAGGATTAACAACAGCCAGAATTTTCTCATGCGGGCCTTTTCTTAAGACTAACTAACTAGTGAGAAGTCACTGGAAAATTTCTAACTTGCTACTTGCCAAGCAATAAAGTTGCCCTTGCCAGTGACCATGTTGACATGTTCAATCAAAAAATGCTCATTTATTTCAGTAAAGATTGAGTTTCTCTATTATTTTTTCTTTGACAACCATGATTTTTCTGTCAGTCCACATATTTTTCTTGGAGAGATAAAATTCTTCTTTATGGCATGACAAACTTTAATTTAATTTTCCTATTGTATTCACTAGCACTTGCTTTACTTCTACCTCATTTTTTTCCCTTTTTGTCCCCTCACTTGTCTCTTATTTTCCTTTCTTGTTTTCTTCTCTTACTCTTTCTTGGCTTCATTCATTATGTCAATTTTTAAGCCCTGTCTCCTTTTTTTTGTCATTCTTAATAAAGTCATTCATTTTCTCTTTTGTCCATTTCTCTTCTTACTAATTGTAGCTTTGTTGTTCTTATTTTTCTTTATACCTTTAGTTTCCATCATTTAAAAATTAGTCCAGGTGGATTCATCCTTAAGTTAGGTGGTCAAATAGTAATACTTCATTAAATAATTCATTATTTTATACGGTTTGTATTTATTAACACCACAAGATGCTGTCCCATAAATTTTAGAATAAGCATTATATTATTTTTATTTACTTATTTACACAAAGCCATCTTACAAGTTTCACTCTAGATATACCTAAGTTTCATATTTTGGCATTAAGAATATCATTACATGCCAGATATTTTCTTGTAAAAAAAACTTTAATTTTAAGAATAAAAAAATACATAAAATTTTATTGAATATATATTAAACTTATTATAAACAACCGATAAGCAGTGATAACTTCAATAAGAATCAAACCACACAGTTTCTGTATTGACTACATCATCAAGTAATTTTGGGATACAAAAATATTAGTACATTAATCTTCTTATTTTGTAAAGTGTTATTCTAAATAAGAATTTCTAACAATACTATCTGAGTCCTCCAAAATACTATGTTTCAAAAATTGTCACTGCTAATTGAATTTCATCTGTGATGCAATACATAGCTATATAAGTAAAATAGTTGTTAACTGTGAATCTGATAGGATTTGGAAATGTTTTGTGTGTTGACTGGTCTGACCCTATATAATAAAAGCCTAATATGCTAAGTGTCCAACCTTTCAACAATTCAATCAGTCACTATGTTGCACACTGACCACCAGGGGAAGTCACTCATACATGTAGGTTAGCTTGCTACTGGGGACCAGCCTATCAGGACTGGGTGAGATGAGATAGACATGCCCTGGAGCCCTCCTTCAGTTCCTCCCCAGCACTGATCATGCACCGATGGGATCCCTCCTCCTGGCCTGTGCCCTCTCCAAATCCAGAACCCTTTGGGGGATATTGGAGAACCAGTTTTGCCCTGATTCCCACTGGCCAGGCTGAGGGACCCCACCAATGCTCTGGGCCTCTAGTGTTTAATAAAAGAATGGACATTTATATCAATAAATTATGCTTAGTAGTAAAATTCAATCCAGATTCACAATTAACAGTTTCAAATGTCCGTGGGATACTCTGGTAATTATGAATTTTAATAAGAATTTGTTTCCACACTTTAAAAAAATTTTCAGTAAGTTTTAGTATAGCATGTATTTTAGCCTTCTGAATTTGTTGAGGATAATGTTTATATTTCATTAATTTTGGATCCACTCCTAAAATTATTATTCACTTTTCTTGCTATTCCACTCACATAACATGGAATTTGATTAAGGACACACAGCTTTAGGCTATAGGTCAAATACAAATATACTACATAAATAAAAATATAAAGGTCAGTTCACTTATTCTCATTTAGCAATAGCAGCCTTAATATAATCAATTCTATAACCCCAGCTAGAGCAACTCTTCCTTCAAACTTTGGTGAGCCTACTCAAAATAAAGTACCTGATTTGAAAACCTATACTAAATAAACCAGCAAATGTTTCAATATGCCTATTAGATTATAATTTTTCCTGTTTATTCTTAATATATGTATAATACTTATGGAAGTGCTCAAAGGATATAACACCCTCAAATGCATTAATTCTTTATGGTAACAACTAGAGGCCTAGTGCATAAACTTGTGCACAAGTTAGGTTTGGCCAGCCCTGCCCTGATCTGAGCAGATTGGGCCCAGGCCTTTTGGGAGAAGGCGATGGCAGGAGATTGGCTGGATGGCCCTCCCTGATTGGGACCCAACCAGGGCCAGGACAGCCATTGGGGGAGGGGGGCTTGGTTGGTTGGCCGGTGGGCCTTGCCTCCGATTGGGGTAGGGGGGCCAATTGGGAGTAGGGCTGGCCTTGGGGAGAGGCTATGGATGGTGGGTGGAGCTGTCTGGGGGGAGGGGCCATGGGCAGATCAGGGTGGTGAGGGTCAATGGGGGGGGGCTTATCAGGGGGAGGGTCCACAGGCAGTTGGCGAGCCAGCTACACCCCTAATTGGGGTGGGGAGACCTATCTGTGGTGGGGCTGGGCAGTGGGAGAGGCTGTAGGATATTGACTATCTGGCTCTGCCCCCTTTTGGGGTGGGAGGAAATCAGGGATGGGGCCACCTGGGGGGAGGGGCCACAGAGGTTGGGCACCAGCATCACCCCCTATTAGGCTGGTTTGCTGGCTGCAATGGGCATCATAGCGACCGGTTGTTTCCATCATTACAGCGTTCTGGTCACTGGCTTTATATATATATAGTATTTTCAACAATCTAGCTAATTTATTGTTGGTTACTAACAATTTTAAGCCAAAATTTCTAGATATGGTATTTTAAATAAAAGTAGGCTTTATACATGGCTGTTTCATGATTCACATCATTTACAATTTCTTTTTAAGATACGTTTTATTAATTTTAGAAAGGAAGGGAGGCAGAGGGAGAGAAAAAAACATAATTTTGAGAGAGAAAGACCAGTTTGAGAAACATTAATCAATTAGCTCCCATACCTCCCCCACACACCTGGACATCTAACCTTCAACCTGGCCATGTGCCCTGACTAGGAATCCAAACAGCAAACTTCCAGTTCATAAGATGATGTGCAACCAACTGAACCACATCTGCCAGGGTGACATCACTTACTATCTTTAAATGTTATAGAAAACTTTGTCTAGAATTATATTTTTAGGGGAAATTTCATTGATTTTTTTAAAGCTTAGCTTCTTTGGCCAGGAACCAATTTGGAAATCAGTGTGCTCAAGCTCAGTGTAACCCTATGGCTTACATTTGGAGACAACTTGTTTCCTTAGAAATGCTATATGAGGTAGGGCTTCTATGAATTGTTTTCTCACATATAAGAATTTGGACAGCATAAATATTTTTTTTATTCTACAATCACCTCTTCTCTCTCCATTTTTTATTTTTTAACTATTTTATGTTTTGCTTTTAAAAATTAGTTGTCTGGGTTTATATCTCCGTCCTATAGAAAGGAAGTCAAGGGTACTTGTGGTTGTTATTAAGAATGCACAACAAACACATGTAAATAAGTGAATGCCTGACCCCAGCTCAAATTCATCGAATTCTAGTATCTGAAATTAGGCCTCTTCAATGTGAAAGCATTTTCCAATTTGTGGATTTTATTTTCATATGAATTACAAGGTAAGAATCTTTGTGACCTAAGCCATGCTATGAACTTACTTTCTCCCAAAAGAGGGGTATTTACTATTCGATGGATATTTTAAATTCAATGGTTATGAAGTGAAAATGACTTTCTTTGTAAGGTAGTCTCTAAAATGTAGTTAGCTTATATCTAACAACCATATACAGAAAGCTTACTGCAACTAAATTTGAGTTGCATATTTTGTTTTGAGCCTCCTCGTAGTCAAAGGAAAAAAAGGAAATAAAATTAATGCTACATGCAATACACAATCCATATTGGAGTTTTAAAAAGTCTAAGATGGTCTTAAATTCCTCTGAGAATATTGAATCCTCATAAACTCAAAGAGTCAAGACAGAGTGAGGCAGTTGTCATAAATCCCTTAAAATCAGTCAACTTAACATGGAGTAACTCTTTGTCAGAGGAATATCAAATATAGAGTTGGTGGAGAACAGAATGTGATGTTACATTTTCTTGACAGTGTCCTACAAGTTTTGGTGTATACTCTTGCCCATTAGCGTCTACCCCTTGGAGGTCAGCGTGCATCATAGCTACTGGTCAGACAGTCGGTCATTAGCATATTAACCATATATATAAATTCTAGAGTAAATATATTCTGAAAAATATTAGGACCAATGTAAAACATTAATTTACTAATGAACAATACTCTCAAGAAATAAAGAGGTCAGTGCTCTCTAAAGATTCTATAATCTTTTTAAAAATATATATATTTTATTGATATTTTACAGAGAGGAAGGGAGAGAGATAGAGAGCTAGAAATGTCTATGAGAGAGAGAAACATCGACCAGCTGCCTCTTGCACACCCCCTACAGGGGAATGTACCCACAACCAAGGTACATGCCCTTGACCTGAAACAAACCCGGGACCTTTCATTCCTCAGACTGATGCTCTACTACTGAGCCAAACTGGTTTCGGCAAAATACTATAATCTTTTTGTGAAAACTTTTTAGATAAAGTGTGCTATTGTTGAGGTTGTTTTATTCTTTGTTTAGAAAAAACTTAAAGGCTGTTAAGATTGTTAAACCAGTAAATTCACAGACAATCATATATACACTGAGTGGCCAGATTGTTATGATCTTGGAACACATGATAATCTGGCTACTCAGTGTAGTAAGCATAGGCTATTAATACTAAATTATCACATAGCACTTAGAGCTTGCCATTTGTTATTGATTCTTTCCCTATTGTTCAGGTGCTTAGCACTATATATTCAAAAGAACAAATGACTCCACACTTCATGGATAAGAAAAATAACCACAGTTTAATTGTTAGGATATAGATAAGCACTGTCTTATAAACTGTAGCAAAACCAAACATTTATTATGCCTTTTAAAAACAGTCCCATGCTCTTCGAATGATTTTCATCTAGTAGGAATTCCATATTGTTTATCTGACTTAATGACTCATAAAAATGTAACCTAAAAGTGAAAAAAATATATAATAAGATAAGTAACAGCATTAAACCACTAGTAATATGGTCCATTTGTGTTAATGGACTGTGTCTCTAGATAAGTAACGGCACCCTCTTGTCTGAATTCTGTTTCAGCTACAAAACTTGCTATCCAATTTTAGCAGATAATGTCAGTTTTAAAATATATGTTTTATTACTTAACACAAAGTAATTGCTTATGTCGAAGTAAATTTGTGTGCAAAGAAGTGTAGAAGGTAAGCGGAAATGTTGCTATTTCATCATCTAGGACCAACAACTGTGTAAAAGCAGACTTATATCAACATGTATGTAGTTCAACATCAGTAAAATACTTACCAGAATAATGCTATTTATTATTATATATAAAGTATTAGAATACTGTGTGTATATGTAACAGTTTATTTTTTTAATATTTTTATTGATTTCAGAAAGGAAGGGAGAGAGATAGAGATAGAAACATCAATGATGAGGGAGAATCATAGATTGGCTGTTTCCTGCACACCCCACACTGGTGACTGAGCCCGCAACCTGGGCATGTGCCCTGACTGGGAATCGATCCGTGACCTCCTGGTTCATAGGTCAATCACTGAGCCATGCTGGTTTTCAATTTTATTTTAAATTTTAATTATCTCCCTTTACTGCATAAACTCTTAGTTTCACTTTATAATTTTAGGCAACTCCTTAAATCACTTGTACTTTCATAAGAGGTGATAATTATGGATTCATGTATTTATCTTTCAATTTTTTGATAGACAATATGATTTTATTCATTGACATGAGAGAAACTATGGAATTTTCAATAAGATGTCATCATGCTCATGATTTAGTATTTTTTGAGAATTGATTCTGATTAAAATGTCCCATGAAATAAAAAAGCACATTAAGTGCAATTTGTTTTTACTAATTATTATGTGTGACAGTCATTTGACTGTGCAAATCAAATTTTACTTTCTAAAAAGCTCCTTCCATTAGTGCTAATGTGTTTATGAATTTTATAAGAAATCTAGCAATCATCGGGCAGTTAGTAAGGGGGAACAAATTAGAAGATTATTCATCTATATTTTCAAAGTGATGAGATAGAAATGCTATCTTTATAAACTTTTGCTGGTTGGTTTCTCACAAAGCATATTCTATTTGTTAAAATTTCAAAAGCAGTGACTCTATGAACTGTTATTTGTCCAGGGAATAGAGAGAAGGGATTATCTTGGTTAAGAATAACTTAATATAGGTTAAGTTTTATTAATTCATTCACCTTTATTTTTTCTTGTACAAATTCTATTCTAAGAATTGGGATAGAACAGTGAACAAAACAGACAAAAATTATCATCCTGGTGGAACATAAGCAGAAAACATGATGGATTGCTGCCTTAAAGGTATATAAAAGTTGACAGTACTTTAGAAAAATAGCATGTGGTCAAATTTTACTGTGCATGTGAATCCCCTGGGGATTTTATTACAATGCAGATTGCTATAGTTGGTCTTGGGTGGGGGCCCGAGATTCTGCATCTTTAAGATGTTCCTGAGTGACACCAGTGCTGATAGTTTGGGAACACACCTTGAGTAGCAAAGATTGTACAGTAAATGTTGTGGGGGGAGCTTAAAAGTAGAGAATGAGAGGGAAACTGGCTTCTATTTTAAATATGATGATTAGGGTGAACCTTATCGAAAAGGTGATAATTAAGCAAAAATATGAAGAAGGTGAGAGATTGTAGCCATGCACTCATGTAGGGTAATATAAACAGCCAGTGCAGACTCTGCCTTTAGGTGGGAGCATGCATGATAAGGAGACCAGTGTGGACAGAGTAGAATAAACAAGAAGGACAGTAGTAGCAGTAGTGGATTGAATTTGAGCAGCAGTGGGTAGGGGCAGAACTCACAGGGCCTTGTAGACCATCCTGAGTGCTTTGGCTATTACTCTGAGGTAGGGAGCCAGTACAAGGTTCTGAGCAGGGGAGTGACATGCTCTGACATATCTTGAAAAGATCACTCTAGATGCTATATGAACAACAGACTGCTGAAGGATGGGGTTATAAGCAGTGAGACCACTTAGGTGGCAGCAAAAATGTGATGGCTCAGAATAAGGTTGCAACAGAAGAACTGATGAGAAGTGATCACGTTAAGAATTCATTTTGAGCCATAACCACTTTGGCGCAGTGGGCAGAGCTTCAGCCGGTGGACTGAAGGGTCCTAGGTTTGATTCAGGTGAAGGGCATGTACCTTGGTTGCAGGGACATCCCAGTTGGGGAGTGTGCAGGAGGCAGCTGATTGATGTTTCTAACTCTCTATCCCTCTCATTTCCTTTCTGTAAAAGATCAATAAAATATATACATTTCTTTTAAAGAATGCATTTTGAAAGTACAGACAAGCAAACTTTTGGATGTCCTAGATATAAGCTGTGAGAGGAAGAACAGAGGCAAGAATGATTGAAAGATCTTTGGCCTGAGCTTGAAGGATATAGTTGCCATCACACAAAACAGGAAAAGGGTAGTTTCCAGGAGCACATCAGAAGTTGAGTCCACATATGTGTTGAGTCTTGGGTTTAGATCTCTAAGTGGAGATGTAGAATAGACAATTGCATATTAAATTCTGGAGTTCAGGGGCAAGGACAGCAAGGAGGTCAAAGGCTCTTTTATAGCAGTCTCATAATAATCCGCTACCGTTTATCTCTTAAAAATATAGTTTTCTTGATTTCAGAGTGAAAAGTAGAGGAAGAGAGAGATAGAAAAATCAATGATGAGAGAGAATCATTGATTGGCTGCCTTCTGCATGCCCCACACTAGGGATCAGGCCACAACCCAGGTATGTGCCCTGACCGGAATCAAACCATGACCTGGTTCATAGGCTAACCTCAACCACTGAGTCATGCCAGTTTGGCCTCTACCATTTATCTTTTATCCTTGTTTTGTAGTTGGGGAAATATGATCAGAGAATATAACTGACTGACTCAGCTGGCAAAGGGTGGAGAATAAACTCAAGGTAGTAACTGTCTGGCTGCAAAGGTCATGCTGCTCTTCAGCTTCAGTAGTGAAAGAATCAATACAGGTCACTGTTACTATTATGCATTTCCTCAGAGCAAGTAAAAAAATATTTTTAGTCAGGAAAATTGAGTTGGCTATTCATCTTTTTAGCTGCTGTGTTTGACCACTGTAGAAAGATTTATTTAAGTCAGTGCTTGGCAGGTTTCCATAAGTTCTAGAGTGCCATGCTCATCTTGGTGTGACTCATTTTTCTCCGAAATCACTCACTTCTGTTACAGCTTATTAGAGGAGCAAAAAGCATATGGTCAATGATCTGGGGTGTGTAGTGAATAAATCTGTGGTTGCTCATTGTTGGAAGTGTATGGAAGTAGGAAAATAAGCAATTTGGTGTTCCCATCCTCCAGTGGGGCAATTATAAAGAATGTTCTATGTTGTTTCTCAGAGGTTCCCAGCAGCATTGAGCCTCAGTTGCCCACAGCAATACCCTGTTCATTAATGCTGTTTATTGGTTTTCCTTGCAGCTCTTCCTCACCTTTCCCATTTTTCATTTCTTCTTCTTGGAATAGCTTCTCAAATAGACAGTCTACACCCAAGAGCATATCTCTGGCTTAAAAGAGGTGTTGATGTAAAATGTGCTTAATTGGTGTATCCAGAATAGTTCTTTCTAGTTTCTACCACAATTCCTGGCAAATAGTCACACTAAATATTTGCCAGACCATAATTAAAGACTGCAGTTTTCCTTAATGGTCATTAAGTAAGGATAGTAGCTCCTGTTACTATTGTTTTAGGCAAATATATTTAATAGGATATATATTCCCCTTTGTCAGCACTGTTGCCAATCTTATTTCTTTTCCTACCTTTCCAGACTCAAAAATTCGTAAGAATTTGGTGTGTGATGATCCAGTTTCTGTGTGTGGTGTGCGTGTGTGTGCATGCATGCGCACGTGGTAGGGAAGAGATATTGGACATGTACTTAATCACACAATCTACACTAATAAAAGAAAAAGGTGAAAATTGACTGTACCTTTGTGACACCCACCAGCCAGTAAGGAGTGAGTATGCAAATTAACCCAACAAAGATGGTGGGTTAATTTGCTTACACAAGCACCGAGCAGCTGGGGGCTGGATGCTTGTGTTGTCGCCATGGTGATGACACAAGTGTTCTGCACTACCCCAGCCACTCTGGGCTCTGGGCAATGTGGTAAGGCTGAAAGGCAGCTCCAGTCAGGAGCGAAGATAGAAAGGTGGCTCTGGGTTGAAGCAAAGGCAGTGCCAACAGCCAGGGGAAGGAAGGCCCATTCTTGCACAAATGTTCATGCATTGGGCCTCTAGTGTTATACATGTGATTATATAACTTGCTTTATCACTCAAATTTTAGCTCTATGTATAATGTATATTTTCTGCTTTCTATTTGATTATTTTTTTTTCCTTTTTTCCTCTATAGGATTTGAAACTATAAATTATAGTTTTACTTTAGCAACTTTCTATAAATCCTAAAGAACCATATGACTTTATATTTAAGAGTTACTATAATAATGAGCTAATATTTTAACACCGTTAAAACGAATGAACCACTAGCAGGGTCACCTAAGACCATCGGAAAACACAGATATTTAAATTATGATTCATAACACTATCAAAATTATAGTTATGAAGTAGCAACAAAAATAATTTTATGGTAGGGGGTATCCACAACATGAGGAACTGTATTAAAGGGTTGTGGTGTTAGAAAGGTTGAGAACCACTGGTTTAGAAATTCCTGAGGTTGACTTGGTGATCCAGAGTTCTCCACAGGATCTTGAGTCCTATATTCATTGTTCTAGATGCATGGGTAGAGCTGGCTGGACAGGGAATTGCATATGCTTTTATGCTTTTATCAACCAAGAGAAAGAGGTCAACTAAGATGTGTGGAGCAAAAAGCAGCAATTACTTTGAAATATGTAGGTGTTCCTTCTATAATGGATTTAGTTAAATCTAAAAGCACGGATGCCATCAAGTGTCTGGCTTCCATTTCTTATGCTGCTACTGACTTTTTCCGATCATCAGCTCAGGGACTAATAGAAGAGAAAGGGGCAGTTGGCTGCATTGGCTTCAACATTAGCTCTTATTTCCAGTGCAGTGAGTTGTGAACCACAATCTTTGATCACCTCTGAAAGTGGTGTATGACCATTACTCTGGAAATCCCAGAAAAAAATGCACTATGTCATCTGTGCCTGGGAAAAACTTAACAGAAAGCTGAGTAGTAAAGCTGAGTCCCGAATTACAGGAATGTGCCTCCTAAAAGGAAATATGGGTGTTTGCTTTGATGGTTCCACAACTGAGTCAGGCAGAGGGGCATGATTCAGACTGGATATTCTCAGTGTCAGCCATGTTATCTGAAATTGAAGACTATTATGATGGAAACACATCTTCTAATTCCATACAGAGGAGTGGCTGGTCAAGTTGCTGCTCAGGACAGTCAGGTCGGTAAGGTGGTTGATCTGGTGGCCAATCAGGTAGACAGATTCAATAGAGGAGTTGGTCTGAAAGTTGACAAGATGGTAGAAGACAAAGTGGGAATAGAAATTGATCAAGAAGAAGGGGACACCACCCATAGAGTTTTGACTGAGAATTTGATAATCCACCAGCATGAGTTTACTTATTTCTGCCTAATCACATACATTATTCACCCAAACTAGGTCATTATGGTGTCTGCTATTTGCAAAGAAGTTGGTGGTATTTTTTAAAGTATTACACAAGAATGGATGGAAACAAATCGACTTATCCAATTATATCTTTGAATTAAAAAATCATTTCACTCTCTTTTTTAAAAGCAATCCAAGATAAAATATCACCTAAGATAATACATTTGATATGTTAAATGTTTCGAAATATGTTTCAAAATATGTCCCATATTTCTTTAGAGCTTCATCCAATGTCAGGATAAACAAATGCAATGAAATAGTTTTAAATTAAATTTCAAAACATGATTTCTACATGTGTTTAGATTCGGTGACTAGGTATTATGAATAAAATTGTTAGTGTTTATAGGCCGTTTATCTTCCTTATTCCTGGAGTCATTCTTAAGTATCAGGATAAACTATCATTTATTTTTCCTCTCTTTAACATAATGTGATCAGACCCCTAAATTAGTTCTCTAGTTATTAATTTTATATAATTTCACCACTATATGTGCTCCTTTACTATTACCTCAGTCCTCCTGTTAGTATTCTTCCCAAAATGTTACCAGAAAATTTAAGTGGCTAAAGACCTGTGTACAACGCAAAGCCTATGAACAGTAGGTAAAACCGGGAGTCTTCACATTCCCAGAATCCCAGTCTCATGCCTTTCAGATGGCTTATGGATGCAAAAAGGTAGACACCATTGCACTTAGCTCTGATCTTGCTGTTATGTGTGATGCTGTGGTCCTAGTTATTAGCTTTTGGCGGTTTGTATGGTAGATATCAGCTTTTGTAATTTCACGACTCCAAGAGTTCAACCCAATTAGTTAAATCCTAGCCATATTTGTGGTTCCCATAATACTTTA
Organism: Vespertilio murinus; assembly: GCA_963924515.1. Lineage (NCBI taxonomy): Eukaryota > Metazoa > Chordata > Mammalia > Chiroptera > Vespertilionidae > Vespertilio > Vespertilio murinus. The sequence continues at coordinate 16,647,424 of OZ004710.1, forward strand.
GATCCTGCTACGTACTCTTAGCCCAGTGGTTCGCAAACTCATTAGTCAACAGAGCCAAATATCAATAGTACGATTGAAATTTCTTTTGGGAACCAAATTTTTTAAACTTCTTCTAATGCGACTTCTTCAAAATAGACTTGCCCAAGCCGTGGTATTTTATGGAAGAGCCACACTCGTGGGGCCAAAGAGTGGCATGTGGCTCGCGAGCCACAGATTGCTGACCATGGTCCGAGCCTAATAATGGAAAAAAGGGTATCATGCACTTCTTTTCCTCTTCTGAAGGTATCATCATTTTGTATTCTATTCAGTTTCTTTTGATGTCTCTTTCCAATCACCTGCAAGTTTACTTTTTCTGTGGTGTTTCCTCATTTGTATGTGTCTTATTCCTTCTGCAAGAAAGAAATGGCCAGGTTGAGATTTTGCTAATACCACCATTGTCTAATTGCAGCTGGTATGCATGTACAACAGAAATGCATATCCTGGCCCAGCTAGCGTGGCTCAATAGTTGTGTCAACCTCTGAACCTAGAGGTCACGGTTCCATTCCTGGCCAGGGCACTTGCCCAGGTTGTGGGCTCCATCCCCAATGTGAGGCATGCAGGAGGCAGCCAATCAATGATTCCTCCTCATCGTTCTTTTTTTTCCCTCTCTCTCTCTCTCTCTCTCTCTCTCAGTTCCTCTCTGAAATCAATAAAAATCTATTTAAAAAAATACATATCCTGTAAGAAGCCACAAAAGCATTTATCAGCCTTTGTGGATTTTAGACTAATTTGACCATTCATTTAAGCTTTAAAGTCCATGCCATGGGCAATTCAAAACCACCACCATGACAAATTAATGCTCTGTCATAGGCATAGCTGTTGTCTCTATATCCAGAGACCCTCAGGGCACTGTTAAAACATGGCAATGTTAAATGTTAATTTTTATTGCCCTATGGAGTTAATCACACATATCTATGATGAGTCCATTTTCAATTAAACAATCCTCTGTTCACTATTTATAATTCCCTCAAAGGAAGCAATCATACTGACAGGGATTCAGAGCCTGTGGAATTTTAAACTATCCATTTTTATGAGAGCATGTACTTACATTCTTGGATTTTTGGTGTTTATTGTAGATATGTAAATTCTGTTTTAAATGCCTTTGGGATTCCCATCACCCTCATGAATAAAGTTTTAACTTTTCATCTGCACACACATACACACATTCACATTTAGCACTTATCAAAATTTTAGCTTATGCTGTAGGTCCTTATAATAACAAAATGCTAGAATTTGATACTCCATTTAAAAAAAAAAAACTATAATTTTTATTTTTTTAAATTGATTCCAGAGAGGAAGGAGAGAGAGATAGAAACATCAATGATGAGAGAGAATCATTGATTGGCTGTCTATTGCATGCCCCTTACTGGAGATTGAGCCCTCAACCCAGGAATGTTCCCTTGACCAGAATCGAACCCGGGACCCTTCAGTCTGCAGGCCAGTACTCTATCCACCGAGCCAAACCAGCCAGGGCTAATTTTTCAATATTGGAAGTTATTTTTAGCTAGTCATTAAGAATACCTAATTAATGCCAAAGCTGGTAAAAACCAAACAAACAAACAAAGAAAAATAAAAACCAGCCCCTTCTTGGTCCTGCCAGATGGCTCAGTTAGTTGGAGTGTCATCTCATAAAAAGATCATTTTATTGTCTCTTTAAAAAAAAAAGGTTTACAGTGCCACCCTTGGTCAGGGAAGGTACTGGATATAAAGAAACAATGTTACTCTCTTACATTGATTATTCTCTTTCTCTCAAATCAATAAACATATTCTGGAATGAAGATTTTCTTTAAAAATATTTTTTGTAAAAAAAAAAAGCCCCATTTTTATACCACTATTATGACTTTGAGATTTCTAAACTGATCCCACAATACACATTCCAATGTCTCTTTCACATGTTAAATTTTATTCTATTTTTAAAAATATTATTTTATTGATTCCAGAGAGAAAGGAAGAGGGAGAGAGAGAAAAATCAATGATGAGAGAGAATCATTGATCGGCTGTCTCCTGCATGCTAGACCAGAATTCAATCCGGGACCCTTCAGTCCATAGGCCAATTCTCTATTTACTGAGTCAAACCAGCTAGGGCCAAGTCCATAACCTTTAAAACATATTGCAAGGACATGACAGCTATCTTGAGCAGATGCAATAAGCTTTTTGTCTTATAGGAATCAGGAAGCACTGCATTCCTGATTCTCAACTACCCATTTGTCACATCAGATGTCACCCTCTGCTGTGATTGTATGAGTGATATGAAGTATTAATGTAGAAGGGAAAACTCCATTGGGATGCTTGGGACTGGGGGACAGATGTGGGCAAGGAAAATAGAATGAAATTATTGAAATAAGGTCTGTTTAGATCATTGGCTGGTGGCTTGTTTCACAGCTAGTTTAGAAAGCAAGCCCAGACACTCAGCTGAGCTGGCCATTTAGCATTGGCAGGGATGAACAGGCCACACATTCATGTGCTAGATGTGGTAGCTCAACATCATCTTCAGCAGATGTCTATGGAAGACTGCAGTCTAACCAGGGAAGGGAGTTTATTGTGTCCCTGTATGTTACATGGAAATGCTGAATGTAAAGAAATCTAATGAATGAGAGAAATACTAAATGACTCTCCAGACTGAGGTGAAAGAAAAGAATGATAAAAGTGGGACCAGTGACAAGGAATTACTAACATTTAAATTGAATTGTTTGCCTCAATGTTTATAATTCAGATATCATTGCACTCTCCATCAGTATATCTCCATATCATTGAGAATTTAAAATATATTACATTGAAAAATAATACAAAATAAATTATAATTGTGTAGACACCAACCCAAAATTATAAAAATATTTCACTATGACCAAGTGGGATTATAGGAATTATTCAATATTAGAGAACCTATTAATATAATTTCCTATATTAATAGGTCTAAGAAAAAGATATACACTTATTCTATAGATGACAAAGTTGGGAACAGACATATTAATGGTGTTGAGATGTCTTATAAAAGAAAAAAGAGATTTTTTTTTGGTCAAGCCTACTTTTTAGTGTCTTTTAATAGGCCTTTGTAGTTTCTTTCTCATGGGCTTTACTTATTTCCTGTTAAATTTATTCACATTATGCATTTTAATAATTGCAATTCATTCTAACAAATTTCCAACTCTTCTTATGGTTAATATTTTTGCATATGATGGCTAAAATATTTTCTTATCAGTTTTATATTTTGACAACTTATTGAATTATTCTATCAACTGAGATAGATCTATCACTTATTCTCTGAGGTTTTCCAGATATACTAGAATGTCATCTGCAAACAGAGGGACTTTTACTTCTTTTCTAAATTCTATGCCTGATTTATCTTGTCTGATTTCATTCCTAAAAGTGAGATTCTAAAGTTAAAATAGAAACAAACTTAACAGAAAGTAAGTAAAGCATATGAGAAAGAAACTACAAAGGCCTTTTGAAAGGCACTCCAAAGTAAGCTTGACAAAAAAAATTATCTTTTTCTTTTATAAGACATTTCAACACCATTAACTAAATTAATTTATAAATTTGATTCCCCCAAAATACCAACCTACTTTGTTATATGGAGCTAGACAAATAGAAACTAAGGTTAATGTGGACAAAAACATACAAAATGTCTGGAAAAACACTAAAAACAAAATTCACAAGGGTGACTAGCCCTACAAGATATTAAAACATGTTACAGCACTTCAAAAATTAACAGATCTTTAATGGCATATGAATGGATAGACCAATGGAATAAAATAATAAGTCCAGAAATAGAATCAAGTTCATATGAAATTGAATGTATAATAACGGTGGCATATCAAATCATGAGGCATAGGTGAATTTAACAGTAATTTGTTGGTATAAGAAGAAATTAGAACTTTTCTCAATCCATACATAAGAATAAACCCTAAATCCATGGTTGGCAAACTGCGGCTCTCGAGCCACATGCAGCTCTTTGTTCCCTTGAGTGTGGCTCTTCCACAAAATACCACGGCCTGGGTGAGTCTATTTTGAAGAAGTGGCATTAGAAGAAGTTTAAGTTTTAAAAAATTGGCTCTCAAAAAAGAAATTCCAATCGTTGTACTATTGATATTTGGCTCTGTTGACTAATGAGTTTGCCGACCACTGCCCTAAATGAATCAGAAAATTAAATATACAAAACAAACCTTTACAAATATTAGAAGAATATATTGGTGAATTTCTTTATAAACTGAGTATAGGAAGGCTTTCCAACTGAAAATCCAGATGCCAGAATAAAAAATTAAAAGACAAATAAAACTGTGGGGATAATTTGTGACATATATCATAGCTAGAAATTTAACAATCCTAATATATAAAAAATATATTGAGTGGGAAACAATTTTTCTGTATAAGTGGGCAAAAATGTAGACAATTTACAAAAATAAAAACATTATCCTTAGTGTAAAAAGATGATTACTTACTAACAAAAAGAGAATTGCAAATTAAAAATGCATCGAGATATTGTTCTTACCCATTAGATTGGCAAAAATTCAAAAGTTTTAAAATATACTGTATTGAGGAAGCTATGGAGTAACATGCATGTTTATACATTGTTGTTGGAATTGCAAAATGGTCCACAAAGCATGGAGGAAAGGTTGGCAATATATAATTAAATTACATTTCCAATTACACTTTAACCTAGTAATCTCACTTTCAGGAATTAGCCATAAGATATACATTATAAAATACAAACACATATGCTTGAAGTTCTTCATTGCAGCATTATTTATAACTACAAAAATATTGGAATCTGCCTAAACATCCAAACATAGAATATTAGTTGAATCAACTATAGTGCTTGTACACAATAAAGTAGTAAGCAACTATAAATAATGAAGATATATTGGTAAACTAATAGTTGGATAAATTCTTTTTTAAAGTACATTTTTATTGATTTCAGAGAGGAAGGGAGAGGGATTGAGAGATAGAAGTATCAGTGATGAGAGTGAACCATTTATCAGCTGCCTCCTGCATGTCCCCACTGCAGATTGAGCCAGCATGTGCCCTGACTGAGAAAACTAAATATACAAAACAATGTGGCCTCCTGGTTCATAGGTTGATGCTTAACCATTGAGCCATGCTGGCTGATACAATTGAATAATCTCTAAGTGAAAGAAAGTCTCTCTAGCACTAACCAGTTTGGCTCAGTGGATAGAGCACTGTCCTGCAGACTGAAAGGTCCCAGGTTCAATTCTGGTCAAGGGCATGTACCTTGGTTGCGGGCACATCCCCAGTAGGGGATGTACAGGAGGCATCTGATAGATGTTTCTAACTCTCTATCCCTCTCCCTTCCTCTCTGTAAAAAAATCAATAAAAATGTTTTAAAAAAAGAAGAAAGTCTCTCTATTATGCAACCTTTATGTAAAAAAGTAATGGAAATAAGTAGTGAACAACTTATTCAAATGTTCAAAATTAACACATTAGTTTTTTATTGCTGTGTAATAAATCAATACGAATTTAGCAACTTGAAACAACACTCATTTATTATCTTAGTTTCTGTAGGTCAGAAATTTGGTCTCAGCATAATTAGATTCTTTATCAAGGCCTGGCCATGCGATCCCATTCAGAAAACTTCTCACAATTGGAAATTGTGACGTCAAAAAGCGTCTAGCTCCTTCAAGGTGTTCACTTCATTAGGGTAGGTCTACTCAGATACTCTCCCGCTAATTATCTCAAAGATAATTGATTTGGACCTTATTTACCTCTGTAAAATCCCTTCACCTTTGTCATGTAACATAACCTAATCACAGAAGTGATAACCATTGTTTTACCTCCACTCATAGGGAGATAATTCTATGAGTTATAGAATTATATACTAGGGGTGAAGATCTTGGGAGTTCTCTTAGAATTGGGATACCACAATTAACACCATTAAAAAGAGGAAAACATATATCTTGTACTTCCGAATGCAATATCCTTAAAAGGTTGTAACACCATTTGTCTATATATATAAATGCCTAAGCAATCAGATGGCCAAATGACTGGTTGACTGATCTCTATGATGCACATTGACCACCAGGGGGCAGACGCTCAATACAGGAGCTGTCCCCTGGTGGTCAGTATACTCCCACAGTGGGAGCACCACTCAGCTGACCAATGGGTGCCAGACACAGGGCTCACGGCTGGCCGCTGCAGCTTGGAGATGGCAGCAAAGCGGCAACAAGCCTACCAAATGGTAGTGGCTGCAGGTGAAGTGAGGCTGGGAGGAGCAGGAGTTGCAGGCAGGAGTGGCAGGCAGTGTTGGATTGCTGGTTTCAGCCTGATCCTCAGAGACTACACAGAGGGACCCCACAGGTGCATCAATCCGTGCATGGGGCCTCTTGTAAGGATATAACATGACTTAACATAGTGTTCCCATTAAAACCCCATAACCTAAGTTTTATTATAAGAAAACATCAGACAATGCCAAATCAGGGTACATTTTATATAATTGGTCTATAGTTTTATAAAATGGTTATGAAACAATGAGACGTTATTCCCGACTAAGAAATACTAAAAATATATGACAATTAAATGCAGTGTGTAGTTCTAGATTAGATTCTGCAATGGAAAAAAAAATCCTATCTAATAAAAAAGGGGATATGCTAATTGACTCTCACACCCTCACAAATGGTGACCTGCAAGCCTATAAAGAGTGAATATGCTAATTAACTGGCATGCCTTCACAATATGGTGGCATCAACAGCCTCAAGATGGTGGTGCCCAGTCCCCTCAGCCCTGCCTCATCCAGCAAGAGTCCCCCAGTCCTCTCAGCCCCACATAACCCAGTCCCCACAGCATCCAGCCTCATCCAGCCTCAATCTCCCAGTCCCCTCAGCCTTTCCTCATCCAGTTGGAACCCAAATGTTATATGGTTCCCCAAGAAGCTGACCCTAGATCCTGAAACAAAAATACAAGAACAAGTAGTGTATTTGGGAAGAGTTTCCAGGAAATATTAGATGTGCAGATGAGAGAGGACCGGAAAGGCATACAATAGAAAGTACATCATCAACCACGTTAACCTGAAGCTTAATCTGAGTGGGGATCTTTGGGATTAATCTGCCCAAGGAGGGAGGGGAATGAGGGAGTTGTACACTGACTCCCATTGATTGAGGGCTTCTGGGGAATGTGAATTAATTCTAGGCACTTTCAGACTGCCCTTAAGCAACCACTCATAAGAGCTGACATTTGGCAGACAGAGCTGTATGCATGCAAATGATAAATGCCAAGGGGTTCCTGGCTAGTGAGTGCCTCACAGCTTCTGCTGAATCAGCCTCCCTGGTCATTTCAGCCACAGAGTGATTGCAGCCTAATCGTGATGAGGTCATCACCTTAACTCTATTTCTGGGGTCAAACAGATATGAAGTGAATTATTCTTTCTTCCATTTACCAAGTGAACAACCCAGATCAGTTATTCATTCAAAATTTTGATTTATTCATCTGTAAAATAGGGACAAAATAGTGTGGCCCCATATAATTGCTTTAGAATTAAAGAGATCATGCATTTAAAGGCTTGGCTTTGCTCATTAAGGGTTAGTTTTAATTATTATGTTTTCATGTCTTAAGGTTATTACTTTTCATTTTAATTAGGCTGTCAGAGATGATTGTGCTTATCTTGAACTATCAGATGCACCCTGATCTGCTACATTAATATATACCTTGGCTACAACAAACCATAACTGTTTATAACTATTGAAGTCTCATCTGTTCTTGAAAATGACCATCAGTTACTTAGGAGAGTGACATTGAAAAATACCATGAAAAGTCAAGAGAGATTGTAACAAAATGTAAAGCTAAAACATGATAAAAAAAAAAAAAAAAAAAAAAAAAAAAAAAAACTTGTATGTACCGTATTTGCTGGTGTATAAGACGATTTTTTGGCCCTGAAAAATATGCCTCCAAGTGGGGGGTAGTCTTATACGACGAGTATATAACAAACTCTGTATTTTCAGTGCAAATGTTAGGGGGTCGTCTTATACGCCCAGTCTCTTATACGCCGGCAAATACGGTATTTTTCAGGGCCAAAAAATCGTCCTATATGCCCGCAAATACGGTATATATGCATAAACCATGAACACAGTTAAGAGGATGGTGAAGGCCAAGAGTGGAGGAGGGATGGGCTGGAAGGGATCAAGGAGGGAAAAGAGGAGCATATGTAACACTTTCAGCAAAAATATTTTTAATATAATAAAACAACAAAGATTTTTTTTAAAAATTAAAAAGTCACACCGAAGGCTGCGAGTAGCACATAAAGTGAAGGAAAACAAACCTCATGAGTACTACATTAGCCATGCATAGTATGCTGCAGAATTATTTATGTAACAGTCACAGTTTTACTGGTTGATTGCATGAACTACATTCGGATCAGTTCAAGCAGAAAACCATATATTCTTTCCTGAATTGCCCCTTCAAATCCACTGCCATGGCCTGTCCTTCATCTATGAATGGAACCTTAGCCAATGCCAGTTTGTCAATCCCATAATATATTAGTTTTCTATGGCTGCCATAACGAAGTACCACAAACTAGGTGACTTATGAGAATCCAAATTTATTCTCTCATAGATCTGCTAAGTCCAACATCTAGGCATTGGCAGGTCCATGCTATGTCTGAAGGGTAGAGGGGGTGATCCTTTCTGGCCTATTCCTAACTTCTTGTGATTTCCAGCAATACTTGGCATGACATTTTCTGCCTCCATCATATAGCTCTCTCCTTGTCTTTCTGTCTTCACATGGCCATCTCCCCCGCTTATATATATATATATATATATATATATATATATATATATATATGAATCTAAGCAACCTTTACAACTGAATGAACTGAACGACCAGTTGACTGGTAGCTATGATATGCACTGACCATCAGGAGGCACACACTCAATGCAGGAGCTGCCCCCAGGTGGTCAGTACACTCCTATAGTGGGAGTTCTGCTCAGCCAGACGCTGGGCTCACAGCAGGGGAGCACAGCTGCAGTGGCGGGAGTCTCTCCTGCTACCACTGCAGCATTACCAAGTGGCAGTAGTAGTGGTGGGGTAGAATGAGCAGCAGCAGAGCTGTGCCCCGCCCCAGCTGGGGCTCCTCCCCAGTCACGTGCTGCCTAGGCACTGACACATCCCCCGAGGGGTCCTGGATTGTGAGAGGGCTCAGGCCAGGTTGAGTGACCCCACCCATGCGTGAATCTGTACACCGTGCCTCTAGTCTATATATATAAAAGCCCAATGACCATTATGGCAGAAAGACCTAAAGACCAGAATGACTGGTTTCTATGATGCACACTGACCACCAGGGGGAAGACACTCAACACATGAGCTGCCCCCTGGTGGTCAGTGCACTGCCACAGCAGGAGCACCACTCAGCCAGAAGAAGCCAGGTTCATGGCTGGTAAGTGCAGTGGCGGTGGCAGGAGTCTCTCTCACCTACATGGCAGCACTGAGCTGCTAGCCAAGTGGTAAGGAGTGAGCAGACAGGCCATAAGCAGCAAGCAGGCAAGCAGTTAGGAGTGAGCAGGCAGGTGGTTAGGAGTGAGAGGCCCTGGATTGTGAGGAGGATGTTCAAGGGGTTCTGGATTGGGAGAGAGGCCAGGCTGAGGGGGAATGCACCCCCCCCCCATATAAATTTCATGCATGGAACCTCTAGTATTCTTTTTTTAAATATATTTTTATTGATTTCAGAGAGAAAGGGAGAAGGAGAGATAGAAACATCAATGATAAGAGAGAAGCATTGATCAGCGGTCTCCTGCATGGCCTCTATTGGGGATCGAGTACTGGGATCTTTTCGCAGCTTCAAGGGTTCAGGAATCTGGAGATGAGCTGTGCATAAATTGAATAAAGAGACTAGACATGAAATATAAATTTGGAGGGCATGGGGGAGCCTGGGGAGGCTCTACTTTTGGAATATCTGGACCCACTACTTTTTATTTGCTGGGAAACACATTTGCTAAGGTGACCAGACGTCCCGCTTTTGGCCGGACAGTCCCAATTTCTAACAATTTGTCCCGCGTTCCTTGGCGTTTAGCAGGACGCGGGACAAATTGTTAAAAATTGGGACTGTCCGGCCAAAAGCGGGACATCTGGTCACCTTAACATTGGCCCTTTAGGAATGCAAACAGGTAAAGTTTGATAAACAGGAAAAGATTATCAGGTTAGGGGAAATACCTATAACTCTTCCAGCAGCAGGTAATAATTACGCTGATTTTCAGCCCTGCTGAAGCCCCAAGATCTATCAGCCTTCTGATAAACTTCTTGAATAATTAAGACCTCCTGGAATTAGTCTCCAGCAATCAAGCCTGGAACTCAGCATGTGCCCATGACTGGAATCAAACACGGGACCTTTCAGTCCACAGGTGGATGCTTTAACCACTGAGACAAAGCATCTAGGGCTTTGGTATTCTTAATAAAAGCATGAATCATATCAGATTGGGGACCCATCCTCTTCAGTAATCTCACTTTAACTTAATTATATTTGCAACAATTCATTGTCCAACTAAGGTAACATTCTTAATTTCTGGAGTTTAGTACTTCAACATATATTTTTGAGGGACACAATTAACCCATCACACAGGTTAATTGTAGATAATGACAATCTAGGTCCATCAATAATTCAACCCCAAATCTTATCCAATGTAGACAATCTTCCTTCCTAGACTCAGGCCTGCATTAAACCTGAAAAGCTACAATGAGGTGAGTGTGACTCCACTTCTGTCTCCCCACATTATTCTACATCTCTTCTTTCCCAACTGACAAGGGTACAACTGGGTAAAGATGCTGAGGTTGGAAGAAGAGAAGAGAGGAAAGGATGAAGAAAGTTCTTGTTTTGTCTGGTAGGATTATTTTGGCTTTGATATCCTCTAAGCCAGCAAATTCCAAATTCTGATTTGTCTTTTTATTCAGTTGTTTTCTCAAGTCTGAAACCCACTTATGCTCGAGGTATCTCTTACTTAAAGCTAGGTTTATGTAGATAGTGCTTCCATCACTAACAACCAAGTCTTCCATCCCTTGGTGTATCATTCTTCTCTTCATTTGGGGTCTCTGAATCCTCAGGGCAGGTACCTTAGGAAGAGACTCTCTTGAAATGGGCAGGCATCCTTCTCAAACCTTGGAGTCCTTGTCTTACAAAGCTCGGTGTATTTCCACAGGCATTGATTAGTAAAACTCCACTCCAGACACTTGCTCCTGAATTTTCAAGAGTGAGATATTATTATTATTTTAAATCCTCAACTGAGGATATGCTTATTGATTTTAGAAAGAAAGGAAGGAAGTGAGGGGGAGAGAGAGAGAGAGAGAGAGAGAGAGAGAGAGAGAGAGAGAGAGAGAAGAGAGGAAAGAGAGAGAGAGAGAGAGAGAGAGAGAGAGAGAGAGAGAGAATGAGAATAATGTGGTGAAGGTCTGGGAGGGGTGGGTGCAGGGTAAAGGAGGTCAATAGGGACAAAACAACAGAGGGAACATCCTTAATACTTTCAAAGATAATTTTTAAAATAAATGAATAACAAATTTCATTGAAAAAATACCTAGTGCATAAAAATGTACATAGGTTAAGGAAAATTGTTTTGCTTAGTTCTGCCCAGATCTTCTCAAATCCCCTTTGAAAATTAATATATATCCTCTCCCCGATTACTGTGTGTTCCCACTCAACACTCATCAACCAGTTGTATTTGAAGGATTGTCCTCAGGCTACTAAAGCCCATTCCCTTATCCCCTCCCACACAAGAGAGCTCAAAGCCTATGAATTTCCCCCAAATTTTTGGAAATGTCCTTACTAATAAAACCCTTTCTGGTTTGCCCTGAAAGTGTTTATTTTAATGAATCAGTTATACACAAATCCTTCTCTCAGGGTCAGTTTCTACAGGATGCAAAACATATAGAGCAATAACTTTGATGAAATATTTAAATAAAACTTGGTATGTGAGGAAGAATTATCATCTCAAGCTAAAACCAAGAATAATAGAAAGTTCTCTTAAGCCAGCAGGACTTATGATTAGAAAAAGAATGGATTTTCATGATTTGAGTATGTTAGAATGAGCTATTTACACAGAAAAAAAAACTGTGTACTTGCTGTGAGGACTTTACTAGTAAATGTATATAAGAATTTTTCTGGGTTGGTTTTAATTTAGGGCAGTCCTTCTGGAACAAAATGATTAGCTTAGCGGCTTCCCAGAGCCTCTTTGGCTCTGACAATTGTATAAGAGCACAATATTTTCATTAACATAAGCAGTAAAGCTTTTTTTGATTATGCATTGTGCTAAGGGCATTACAATGATGGTTAAATAGATTTAGCCCCTGCTTTTTTGGAACTTAAGCAAGCAAACTTTCAAAGAGCAATAAAAGAAATCTACTGTTTATGTTGTACTACAAAGAAGTATTAAAGTAAGAAAGAATGAAGATCACTTCAAGGAAAAATTAATGGATTGCACATATTAGCATTTCAAAAAAAGAAAATTTAGAACTGATACCAGTTTGAATTTACAGATGAGATAAGGACAAAAAAAATATATCCAGGGTGCACCTACTCCAAATCAATCCATTTTTTTTTCAGGGAATGTAGAAAACTAAAGAACAAAAAAGCAATATAATGAAATGAAAAAAGTAGTTTTTATCATTACATGATATTAGAGGAAATATTAGGAAGTATATTTACCAGGAAGATGTGAAGCTATGCATATGTATGCAGTGATTTTTAATATAAGTGTAGAGAAAGAAAAATGTTAGTGGTCAGGATATTAATAAAACCCTTTTGCAGGATAAATTCCATTTATATCTTTGGGGAAGCAAATAATAGTTCCCCATAGAGGGCTGCACGCCAGGATCTAATACCAGAAATTATTTCTTAAAGAATTTAAGAGACTTGACTTGGGGTGGTGAACACACAATATAGTACCCAGATGATGTATTCAAGAATTGTACACCCAAAAATCTATATAATTTTATTAACCAATTTTACCCCAATGCATTCAATAACTTTTTTTTTTAAAAAAGCAATTTTTTCTTTTGAGATTCTAAACATATTTTGACCTGAACAATTTTGAAATAAATTTTCTTCTGAGTTTCTTAGGATGATAATGGAAATAGTAGTTAAGTGTAAAAATGACTGAACTATAATCACTTTAATTTTTATTTTATTTTTCAGTAATATATTTATTTTTGGCCTTGTAAGAGAATTATAAATAAGCAAGCGAATTGTTATCAACCTATTAAAATAGAGGATAATTGAAAATTATATTTCAATTGCTGAGCAACAAAGCTGATCTGAAGCTTTAAAAAATTTTTGAACTACAGTTGACAGTCTATATTATATTGGTTTCAGGTATTCAATATTCAATATGGTGAATAGACATTTATATACCTTACAATGTGATAACCCCAGTAAATTGAGAACCCATCTGATACCATACATAGTTATCCTATATAATAAAGGCCTAATTTGCTAACTGTCTGGTCTTCTGGTTGGCTGTTAAACCAATCAAAGCATAATATGCTAATGATATGCTAAGGCTGCTCAAACACTCACTATGACTTGCACTGACCACCAGGAGCAGAGTGTCAACTGGTCAACCAGTTGATATGACATGCACTGACCACCTGCTGGGGTCTGGCTGATCAAGACAGAGGGAGAATGGCTGGACACGCCCTGGAGCCCTCCCACAACCCCTCCCAGGCTGGCCAAATTCCCGTGTCTCTCCCCAGCTCCAATCATGCAGCAGTGGGGTCCTTTAGTCTGGCCTGCATCCTGGCAATCCAGCACCCCCCAGGGGGTGTTGGAGAGACAGTTTCAGCCTAATCCCACAGGCTAGGCTGAGGGGCCCCATAGTGCACAAATTCATGCACCTAGCCTCTAGTTACGATATAATTGACTATGTTATTATACTGTACTTTACTTCCTCGTAACAATTTTTATAACTGGCAGTTTGTACTTCTTAATCGCTTTCACCCATCAACTCAACCTCTCCCATATGGTGAGGATCAATTTCTTCTCTGTATCTATAAGTTTGCTTCTGTTCTATTTGCTTATTTTGTTTTTCAGATTCTTCATATACTAGTAAGTGAAAACATAAGTTACTTATATTTCTGTCTGACTTATATCACTTAGTATAATGTTTTCTGGGTTCATCCATGTTGAAGCAAAGGACGAGATTACATTTGTATGGCCAATAATTTTCCATTGTATATATGTACTATATATTCTTTTAAAAAATAAATCTTTATTATTCATATTATTACACGTTCCTCATTTCCCCCCTCTATTACTACATATTCTTTATGCATTTGCCTATTGCTGGACATTCAGGTAGCTTCCATATATTGGCTATGTTAAATAATGCCGTGATGAGCATAGGGACACATATATCTTCCAAAATGAGTATTTTGAATTTCTTTAGGTGACTGCCCAAAAGCAGAATTGCTGGGTCATGTGGCAATTCTAATTTTAATTTTTTGAGGGACCTCCATATTGTTATTAATAGTGGTTGCACCACTTTCCAATCCCATCAACAGTGCACCAAGTATTGGGTAGTGAACATACAATACAATGTACAGAAGATGTCTTGTAAAATTGTACACTTGAAACCTATATAATTTTATTAATCAATGTCACCCTGATAAATTCAATAAACATTAAAAAAATCAAAAGACACAACAACCCCTCCAAAAATCTTAGCCTGTGTGAATATTGAATACACATTTTCAGCTGTGCAAGCCACAGCATATGTTCCACCCTTTATTATAACGTAATGGAAATATATTTTGTGTGTTAGAACCAAAGAGTAAAGCAGAAAAGAATGCAATGCAGAGAAGCTCCATGATTCTAGCTAGTGGAAAGCCCTCTGGGAAGCAATCTGTTCCAATTTAAATAGGATGAGGACTTCAGAAGAGAAGTGCATGGGAAAGTAATTCTATTTTACCCTTTATATTTTAGGACAATGTAAAAACAATAAATGCAGAATTTAAAAGGATAATAAAAAGACAATGAAGTATAGCCAAAACCGGTTTGGCTCAGTGGATAGAGCGTCAGCCTGCAGACTGAAGGGTCCCAAGTTCAATTCCGGTCAAGGGCATGTACATTGGTTGCGGGCACATCCCAAGTAGGGGGTGTGCAGGAGGCAGCGGATTGATTATTCTCTCTCATCGATGTTTCTAACTCTCTATCCCTCTCTCTTCCTCTCTGTAAAAAATCAATAAATATATTTAAAAAAATAAAATAAAAAGACAATGAAGTATAAAACATCTTAGCACCCCTTTTAAGAGCATAGGAGGATAACTTGAGGATAAAATGCAAGCAATCAAGATAAAAGCAGCCTAGCTAGCATGGCTCAGTGGTTGAGCATTGACCAATAAACAAGGATGTCAAGGTTCAATTCCCTGTCAGGGCACATGCCCAGGTTGTGGTCTCATTCCCCAGTGGCAGGCATGCAGGATGCAACTTATCAATGATTCTCTCTCACCCTTCTCCCTTCTATCTCTCTCCCCCTCTCCCTCCTTTTATGAAATAAAAACTATATAATATATTTTTAAAAACATCAAAACAAAACAAATCAAAACCCCAAACTAGGAACATTGACTATTTGATAAAAGAACTGAAGAGCTTTGAATACAAGTAAATATAGGATTGGAAATAAAAATAAACACTCTGAGAGTCATATTTGTAGAACAAAATGTAAATATTATAAACTTTGAAAAAGTGATTTAATATGAAATTGGAACAAGAAGAGGGAAGAGGTTATTTACCTGTCTTTTACATGTAAAATAAATCAGTATGGCTTAAAATTAAAATATGTATTTTAAAATATCATAATTATAATGAAGCCAACCTCTTAACAATGCGTCATGTTATTTTTTTTAATTTATAAAGTACATAGATGGGTCATTAAGAAACTAGTAATTATTTCTTCAGATTATTTCTTCATTTATTTTAAAATAAAAATTTCATTAACTATATTTCATTAAAACATATGACAAAGTTTGATATACTCCCATTTTATACAATTTAACATATATTAGTTTCTGTATATATTAAAGAGGTAGCTGGGATGATAGTTATGTGATGTTTATTTCTACTGTTTTTTGTCTGTAGTTTTTAATATTGCTTTTTTAAACATTGAAAATATTCTATAACTTAACCATTCTAAGAGAAAGACAATTTTATAAAAGTGACTTAAAAATCAATACAGCTTTTTATAAGACTATCAAAAACCACATAATTGAAGTAAATTTTATTTATAATATACCAAAATGTCCTATGTATAACCTTAAATGTTTTTTTTTTCCCCAACACAATTTAGTAACCTCCTAAGTTATCATTATCTTAATATACAAATGTGTAGTCGTCTCCTATATTTTCAAGTGGAAGAAATGTATTAACAATATAATTGCCGTAAAAACTCTTAGTTAACCCAGAGAACTCTGACATAAAAGTATCTAGATTAAAAACACACGATCTGTTATTGAGAAGATATAGGACACTGTGGAATGAAATTCAACCCAAATTACTACCTTTATTTTACATCGTGCTTCAGATTTTGTGAACTCCTTTTGCTCTTCAAAGAATGTCTGGAGATAGAATATATTTGCTTTTACTTGATAAAGACAAAAGTAAATGATTTCTCTGTTTTGGGGCACAGTATACTTGTTCGTTTGAAAAGAAAATGCATTAGAAAACACCAGTATCTAAAAGTTCCAGGCACAAAACACTAATTTACAACCACCTAGAGGCTCTCCTAGCCTGAATGTATTAGAGAGGGAAAACCTAACCTAAATCAGGTAGTCTACATGCTTTCCATTCACCAGTGAAATTAGCCCAAATGGTGTGAGAATGAGACCAGGGATCTCAGCTTTAGTCAGGCTGGCCAATCTCTCCTCTTTGCTTCATTTCCTTCCACTTCTTGGTTTCCTATTAGGTCACGGGGTTAGTAGACCATGCTGCACATAATTATGACCTGGGGTGCTGAGTATAAGTTTTTGACTTCCAATAGACATCCCATTTGCAGGAAGCACATCCAAAAATATATAATAAAAATTATATACTTGTACCATCCTATATAATAAAAGCCTGATATGCAAATCAACTGAATGGTGGAACAACCAGTCGCTATGAAATGCACTGACCACCAGGGGTCAGGTACTCAAATGCAGGAGTGTGGTGGACATTTTCTCTGTTTTCCGCATCCTGCACGGAAAACAACAGGTTCCTGAGGGGAGGAGCTGGGGATTAAGAAATTAGAGAAAGAAAGAGACAAGAGACAGAAATAGATTCAATCTGGGAGCTAGGTGGGCGCCAACTCTCTGATGGAGAGACAGTCACACTTACCTCAGACAACACAGCATATTTATTTATTGGCTTCCAAAAGGGATTTTATGATCAAAAGGATATTCAGGTGTGCCCAAATCCTATTCATCAGGATCTGAGTAAGCTCATTATTATTTTTTTATACAAGATTTAGCATAACAAAACCTGGGTGGGTCAAGGTCCTTTTTGTTCCTCATTCCAAGCACATGGATAAAGATAAGAAATCTGTACTGATAACAGGATTCTGCCAGTGACCTCAGGCTCAGGTGGCTCTCTACACAGGAGCTGCCCTTAGACTGCAGGTCCCGGGCCAGCCAAGGCTAACATGATCAGACCAGACATCCCGCTTTTGGCAGGACAATCCCAATTTTTAACAATTTGTCCCACATCCCGCAGCATTTTTAAAAAGTCCCTATTTGGGGAGAGATTATTTCCAAAAATTGGGACTTTTTTAAAATGCCATGGGATGCGGGACAAATTGTTAAAAATTGGGACTGTCCTGCCAAAAGCAGGACGTCTGGTCACCTTAGCCAAGGTGGGTGCCAGCGGGGGCCCCCTGATTGCCCCACTGGTCACCCTGAAGAGGGAGGTGATCTGTGGTGGTAGCGGGGGGGGGGGGGGGAGGCAGGCGAGCGAGTAGCACCAGGCTGGACAAGGTGAGTGCTAGTGGGGGCCCCATGCACCCTGCCAGTTGCCCCACAGATTGGCCCTGATCATCAGCCAGGATTGGGGACTCTCCCTGTGCATGAATTTCATGTACTGGGCCTCTAGTTATGAATAAATCATATTCTGATAAAACTGTGTTCTTGAAATATTCCCCAACTTATTTGTTATTGACCCAGTTTCTTTTATGACTCATGTCAGTTATCTGAATTAAGAACTTGCTATCCACCCTTCTGTAGCCAGGTTTCCATATTTCTTATAATATTTGATGCCTCCTAATTCTAACCTATTTGCTCCTAGAACTTCAGGGAAACCTCTGTTGGGTTGTAATCACTCTTGTGAACTAGCTTTACACTCAAATAAATTCATACCATTTCTCTCATGGTTCCTGTACTAGGAATGTAATTTCTTCTCACCTTTATCTATCCAGCCATACTTCAGGTTATATAAGGCCACCAAGAACTTTCTTATTCTCCAAATCCCTTTGGAGAATAGCATGCAGCTTAAATTTAGTCACTCTCTATTCGTTTCCCACAAGCTAATTTTATCTCTACAACTGAATGTAAGTTCCCTGACTGCAGTGCTGTATCCTATCATCTTTGTCCAGAACTGCTATTAACAGTGATGAGGATATTAGATACCTGTTTAACAAAAGTAGTTTATGATTATTTGATGTTAAGACTTAGACTTAATGGATGCGGTGCTTATTTCAGTTGAAAATAAATAAATACACAAAACAAAACCTCACATCTTTTATGCTAATATCTAGGTCCCACTCTGTGCTCCTCTGAATTACTTTAACTCTTTTGATTTGAGTGACTCAAATCAGAATATGCTTAAGGGGAACCAGAGTTGTAAATATCTATTGGAATTACTCAGGGTAAATAAATAAGGAATAATAACTCAGGGGCTGAGATGGAAAGTAAAGTTTAGAGTTACTGTTTTCAAATATTGGCCAGTCTATCTTTGATCCAGCTATTGATTCAGCTAGTCAATGGATATTTTTTGTTTGCCCATAGGAACCTGTGCATTTCTATTATCTAGCACTTTCCCCATTACTGTATATTGGTAAATATTTCTCTCTTTCTGTGTGCTCCCTATTAAGCAACTGTCTTCTCTTCAGCATAGTATTGTCAATGCTGACCATGTTACCTAGCACTTAGTAGGTATTTAATATATGTATGTTTCAAGAATGAATGAATGAATGACCTGGCCAGCATGGCTCCATGGTGGTTGAGCATCAATCTATGAACTAGGAAGTTATGGTTCAATTCTCAGCTAGGACACAAGCCTGGGTTGTGTGCTTGATCCCTGCTAGGGGGTGTACAGGAGGCAGTTGATCAATGAATGATTCTCATCATTGATGTTTCTCTCTCTTCCACTCCCTTACTCTCTGAAATCAATAAAAATGTATTTTCAAAAAAGAATGAATGCATCGATTGATGGATGAATAAGAGATGAAATAACTTACTAGGCCATAAAAAGATACACCTTTTTATTGAAATAAGTTGCCCTTCTTTGTTCAATTGATGATCTAAGATGTATAGGGAACAAAAAGGAGTTATTAGAGATTAAACATAACCAAAGCTCTCTCCCTGTCCAAACACGTTAATTGAAACACATGATCCTACAACATGGTCTGTGAGTAGCTTCCTTAATCATTTCAGGATGGCATTTAATGTCGCCTTTGAGCAAAATATATATTTGTCAATAAAATGCAATAGTCACTTAACTTTCTCTCTTCCTCAGTTTTCTCATCTCTAAGATGGCTATGACAATTGTTTCTTTGTACCTATTTTACAGTTGCATTAAATTCAAACCTCTGCCATATTGTATAACCCTTCCACAGCTTTCTGTGGATACTGACATAAGTAGGGTGACTGAAATGGGACAATAAGAAGAAAACTGAGAAATTCATGCCAGGAAGTGGGGGCAGAAATCTCTGGAATTTAGTACAGATCTCAAAGGAGAGGGAAACATCAAAATGATTAATGTTAGGATTCAAAAGCCACACTGAAAAGGAATTTAAAAAATTGATTTTTTGTTCATATGTCACATATATACTTCTACAATAGCAGCATTCAAAATAATTTGAGTCTTATGGTCACATTTTTACCTAACTGTCTTCTATAGTGAGGGTTCATAGACTTGGTTCATAGTTAATTTTATATTTTTTAGCTTGTCATCCAGTCTTTTGTTTCTTCTCTCTGGACATACAGAAGGTTTCTAAAATGTATTCCTTCCTAACAGTTATCTTTCATGGGAATTTGGTTCAAACCAGCTCTGTTGCTATGGTACCTAGTTTTCAGTTAATGGAAAAATACAGAATTAAAATAATACTGAATTTGTACTTCATATGTACCCACTCACTCCATATTGGTTTATTCACATTGATTGAATATGCAAATGGTCAAAAGTTTCCCAGTGCTATAACAGAGTACCTATGTAGAATTCATATAGTAGTAATTATATCTTTCAATTGTGTGTGTGTGTGTGTGTGTGTGTGTGTGTGTGTGTGTGTGTGTGTGGTGAGAGAGATGGCATGATGTAATAGTATTTTGGATAAAGAGACCTTAGACTTAATCCCAGTTTAGCCAGCTAAAAGCTAGTTAACCTTAGACAAGTCACTTATTGCTCTGGGTCTCCCTCCCCCCCAATCTGCTTTTTGAGGATGTTACTAAAATGAGAACAATGTGCTTCAAGTATCTAGAAGAGTGTCTGGCACGTAGCAGGTTTGCATATGCCTACCAGTGTTTTCAAATGCGGACGTGATATTATATGTACATAAGGAGTTCAATTGTGCTCCCCCCCAATACCACCAAATTTATATGTTAAAGCCCTGAACTCTAGCACCTAAAAATACAACTGTATTTGGAGATAGAGCCTTGAAAGAAGTATCTAGTTAAAATGAGGCCATTAGTGTGGCCTGTAATCTCATCTGACTGGTACCTTACAAGAAAAGGAGATTCAGACACACAGAGAGATACCATGGGCTCTTACATAGAGGAAAGGCCATGTGAAGATGCAAGGAGAAGGCAGACATCTGAAAGCCAAGCAGATTAGCCTCAGAAGAAATCAAATATACTGATACCATGGTCTTGGATTTCTAACCTCTAGAACTGTGAAAAGTAATTATCATTGTTTAAGCAGCCCAGTCTGTACTACTTATGTTTGGCAGTTCTGACAAATTCATGGCATCTGCATATCTATATACCTATCAACCTATCTACCTAAATAAAGAAGGTCAGCAAATAGCTATAATAAAATAGAAATCATAATAACATGCTGGATTTTCCGGAGTCTTTTTTCTCTTCATTTGTTGCCTAAAGCATATAATGTTTTAGTTACACTTTACTTTTTTTTTTAATTCTTGGTTTACATACTTTTTATTGATTTCAGGGAGGAAGGGAGGAGAGAGAGAGAAACATCAATGATGAGAATCATTGATTGGCTGTTTCCTGCATGCCCCACACTAGGGATTGAGCCCAGAACCCAGGGATATACTCTTGACTGGAATTGAACCCAGGACCCTTCTGTCTGCAGGTCAATACTTTATCCACTGAGCCAAACCTGCTAAGGCTATACTTTATGTTTTTTGGCTAAGAACTTCCATGATATAAAGAACACAAATCTTAAATGTATATCCCAATGAATTTGTACATATGTGTGCATCCATATATCCATCACCTAGATCAAGACTGAGAGCATTTTCATTTCCCAGAAGTCTCTCTCATGCCTCTTCAAGTCAACCGCCATTCCTTCTGTTAAAGTAACCACTTGTGAATTCTAGTGGTGTGTATATTTTGAATGTCATATAAATGGAATCTCCCATTAATCTTTTGATTCTGGTTTCTTTCACATAAAATATGTGTGAAATCCATCTATGTTGTGTGTTAAGGAATTCATTTGATTTTTTTTTTCATTTCTGAGTAGTATTCCATTGTGTGAATATAGTCCACTTATTTATGTGAGTGTTGGGCATTTGAGTAGCTTTTACTTTTTCATAATTATAAATAAAGTTGTTATGAACATTAATTCTTGTACCCATTTTGGTGGACATAAGCACTCATTTATCTTGGGTAAGAAGTGCATAACAATTCTATAAAATATCTCCATTTTAATGTTATGTAGTCAAGCTACAAAAGTCACAAAAGTCAATATTTTTCTACTTTCTCAGTATTGCCTTTAACTCTATCCACTACAGATTCCTAATGGTTCTGAACTGGGGGTGATATCACCTCATAGGGAATATCTGGCAATGTCTAGAGATGTTTTTGGTTTCACAACAGAGTGGATGCTACTGGTGGATAAAGCCACATTTCTGTAATACCCTACAATACTAGTACATAGGATGACCCCAACAGCAAAGAATTATCCCACACCAAATGCCATTAGTGCTACTGTTGAGATATCCTTATCTAGATCAATTTAATTTTAATTTTTATTTTTACCTTGTAGATATCAACACCAGTTTTTATTGATCCACCAACTGCCATATTCCTTCCAATGTTTTTTGGTATTTTTTTTCAGACTTCTGAAGGAAAACAGTAAATGGCAGGGTTATCTTTCTTTGTGTTTTATTTGGGGTATTAACTTTCAACTCCTATATGGCCTGACTCAAATGAACTCAGACATTGGAGCTTGACTTTGTAATTAATACTTCTAGAAAAAGGAAATAGCATGTCTTTTTTTAAGCTTGTGATATTACATTTGGTACAGGAAGGAAGTTTGCAGTTGTGAGTACATGAAACACAGTTTATTCTTATAGTGTCTATTAATTACTAGAAGTCCAGTGCACGTAATTTGTGCACAGGTGGGATAGGTAGGCCTGGCCTGTGATCAGGGCCAATCAGGGCCCTCTGGCTGCTGGTAGGGGCCTTCTTCATTCCTCACTGCCCCCTGGTGGTCAGCACACATCATAGCAAGCAATAGAACTCTAGTCTCCTGGTCAAACTCCTATGCGGACACTTTGCATATTAGCCTTTTGTAGAGAGAGATTGTATTATTTTCCATACACAAATGCCACCCCATGCCTCTATGTAGAACTAGCTAAGACATCCATGGGCACCTGTTCCATTTCAAAATTTGTACTAAATATTCTCAATATCTGACCTGTCATTTTCCCCAATCTCTGAAACTGATCTGTCTGTTCCTATGACCACATGCCATTCATTCTTTCTCAGGAAACCTCTTGGGAACTTCAAAGTAACTGAAGGAGTATTACATTCACCTTAGTTATCAGAAAACCTTTTTAAATGAGCATGTTATTTTCATTCCCATGAGTCTGAGCCTTCTTCTTTCCTGTATTCCTGTCAATCCTTGCTTCTGAAAACTGAGTTCAAGGGCAATACCTTAGTTTACACTTTTTGCTGATTTTATATCATCCATCTAGCTTTAGGTCCAACACAGGTGGCTACTTTGTTACCCAAATAGGCACAGAATTTACACCTGATATGATTGCCTTCATTTATTTCATTGCCATTGAAATGTAAGCACGGTGTTTGTTGCCTATGGGCTTTAAACACATGATTTGCAATACTTTTGGCTGACAAATAAGTAGTGCCTGGCACTAAAAAGAAACAAAACAAAAGCACACAACTTCATAATTTTTCCACTTTTTACCTTCACAAATTGAAAAGGCACAGATAATCAATAATACTAAATATAAGTATAACGCATTGCAATACTTCATCATTGCCAATTAAATCTAAAAACTATTGCTAGTAATTCTGTCTCTGCAGCTTTAACATATTTCCCAGTTGTTGTGGGTGAGTTCTTATGCAATTGAAATGTCAATATGTTTTACTTCTATGTTTCCTTAATTTTAAAACACATACTCATTGATACTTGGTACCTAGGGTCTGCGATGTCCAAAGTCTTGTTGCATGCTTGAAAGAGTCTCATGAAAAGAAAGAATACATAATTTAAAATTGCAATAATGACTTCAGTGGCAACCAATGATATGAGAAGAGAGACTGATTTAATTATTCTCAATAAAAGAGGTGCTTGCCATGATTTTAGAATCAGGGAAAGTGCGGGGAAAACTAGTTCTACACTTAAGCTCTTGGGGAATATTTTCATTAAGCTACTAACCACCATTACAGAGAATTAACTATCATGGCCTATTTTTTAAAATATGCGTTTTTCCTTTCATCTTCAGCAGTATTAATAAACTCTAAACCTATGATATGTCCTTGGGGAGGGAAGGGAAGGTTCCATTGCTGTTAATGTTAATTGTATGTATTGTGGTGACTGGCTAAGGTCTGCCCAGCTGGCTGGCAAAACATTATTTCTGGGTGTGTCTATGAGGATATCTCCAGAAGAGATTAGCACTTGAATCAGTAGGCTGAGTAAAGAAGATCTTCCCTCCCCAATGTGAGTGGGCATCATCCAATCCATGAGGCTCCAAATAGAACAAAGACAAAGAACAGTTATTTTGCTTTCTGCTTGAGCTGAGACATCCATCTTCCTGGTTCTTTGACTTTTGGATACAGATGAGGACTTTACACAATTGCACCCAGATTTTCCCCTCTTCAGATTCAAATCTATACAATGGGCCCACAGTTCTCCGGCCTTTGGACCTGGACTGAATGATAACCTGATTTAAAAATGGGCAGATGACATGAATAAACGTTTTCCTAAAGAAAACATACAGCTGAAACCGGTTTGGCTCAGTGGTAGAGCATCGGTTTGTGAACTGAAGGGTCCCAGGTTCGTTTCCCGTCAAGGGCACATACATTGGTTGCGGGCACATCCCCGGTAGGGGGTGTGTAGGAGGCAGCTGGTCGATGTTTTTCTCTCATCTAAGTTTCTAGCTCTATATCTCTCTCCTTTCCTCTCTGTAAAATATCAATAAAATATATATTTTAAAAAAGAAAACATACAAATGACATAAGTATATGAAAACATCACTAATTATTAGGGAAATACAAATCAAAATCACAATGAGAAATCACTGCACATCTGTTAGAATGGCTGTTATCAGAAAAACAAAGGAGATGTATTGGTGAGGACATGGAGAAATGGGATCCCTTGCATACTGTGCCTCTATGGATAATTGTAGGGAGTTTCCTTAAAAATGAAATAAATGGTGGGGCAAGAGTAGGTTACAGTTAATACAATAATTAATAAATAATAATACAGTCTGTGTTTTGTGTACTCACAACTGTAAACCTATTTTTGCTCTACCCTCTGTGCATTATTTCTTATATGTATAGGACTATAAAGTACTTTTTAAATCCATCATATGGTAATAATATTGTGAAATAAATGCTCTATGGAATTCATTTTGCATAATGATGTTATGAAGTTAAAAATATTCTGTGATATTTGTTATTCTAGTCCAAATTAAAAAGTAATATTTCAAAGTTAGTTTTTTGCATAGAGTAAAATAGAATTTAATTGCTCATAGTACCATAAAATATTCGCTAGTAAACCTTGCTCTTGAATCTATGGTTTTAATTATCTAACTGGTGAAGCAAAACATATAGCACATCATCTTTTCTTTGTTAAGCTCACCAATACCTTCCTATCTTAAAGACAAGTTGCATTTCAATAATGAGCATTGAATTCATCAGTTCCTTAAATGAGTCTGACTATGAGATAAAGCAATTATAGTGTGGAACTATAATGGTCAATGTTCTTGAATTGTGGTCAATATTTTGGGTAAAGAACTTTTTTTGTTAATGCTAGAAAGAAGGTGTGACAGACAAGTTATTCTTAAACACCCCATCTGCAAAGTTACTATATGTGATATTCTCCTGAATAAGATTTTTAAGTAAATGGTACAAAATTTAAGGATTAAAATAGAACATTATCACAAAACATATTCATGCTCATTTCCTTCTTTATTTTCTAAAAAAAATATAATTTCTACCTTTGCAGTCCTTGGCTATACAAGTAATATGCCTGTCCCACTTTAAAGTATTAGTTCATTAGTGCTGCAGCTCTGGCTAATGAGATCTAAAAGGAAAACAACTGTCCATTCACCCTTTTTCCTGGCTTATGCAAATGAAGAGAGCAGTTAAGGCGTGTTACATGTTCTACTTTTCATATGATACCTCCGGTTTTATGCTGACAAGAGCCACTTAATGTGTGTGAACGTAATTTTGACAATCTCCTTTTATGTTTTATCTTATGGACAGGTTTTCAGAGCTTTATTTTGTCATCTGCAGGTCATATGAAAGTTGAATAAGCTTGCACTGGCACATAAGAGGAGTTTGGGTTTAAGTTTAGATGTCAGAATGACTTTAAGAAATAGATTAGAAATATATCCATTTAATTTAGCCATATGGTAACCTTTGTTTTATGTGTACGACTATCCTAGTATGCTATGCTAGCATGTGACTATTTCTATAATTAATATGTTATTTAAAAATAGAAAATGAAAATGAAAGCTTTTTATAGGAAATACACTGAATGGCCAGGTTATTATGATCTCTGATCACATAATAATCTGGCCACTCAGTATATATATGTACTTTTCCCGGTACATATATATATATTAGAGGCCCGGTGCATGAATTTGCACATGGGTGGGATCTAGATAGCCTGGCCAGGGGGAGGGGACATGGGCCTGCTGGTCAAACTCTTGGTAAGGGGGACAGTTTGCATATTAGCCTTTTATTATATAGGATATACACTGAGTAGCGAGATTATTATGCATTCCGATATAATAATAATCTGGTCACTCAGTGTATATCAGCATGAAATGTTTACTCTTTTAGCACTCATTTAATAAGTACATTCATTTTATTTATTTTATTTTAATTAATTATTTTATTTTTAATCCTCACCCAAGGATATTTTCCATTGATTTTTAGAGAGAGTGCAAGGGAGAGGGAATGACAGAGAAATATTGATGTGAGAGAAACACATTGACTGGTTGCCTCCTACATACACCTGGACCAGGGCTCAGGGTGGGAAGGAGCCTGCAACAGAGGTACATGTCCTTAACTGGAATGGAATATGGGACCCTTGGGTCCATAGGCCTGTACTCTATCCATTGAACCAGGTAGGGCAAAGTGCATTCATTTTAATGATTCAATTTTCTCTATTAAAGTTCTCAATAATAATCCCCTGGATATAAAATAAATTCACTTGTATTATTTAAAAGCAAATACAATTCACTGGGGTAGACTGTATAAATGAACTTTTTTGATTATTTATTTTCATAGGAATAAAAAAGATTACTACCATACAGATAAAGTGGCGATGGAAGTCCAATGAGAAATAAAGGGTATGGACTTTGAATGCAATAAACTGGTTGCCTTCATTCTTCAAGGAGTTTGCAAATGTTATTAAAGTTCTTATTTTCAATAAAGCACATCATAGGTGAAACCTCTTTAAAATGAATAGACTGTTATAGCCCTGGAAACCGTCTATTAGAATTCTTGACAGGAAAGTGAAACCAGTAAGTTATTTATCTGTAGGTATTTATATGCATATGAAAAGTAGGAATATCCTTTTTTATTAGAAAAGTTTTAATAATGGGAAAGCAGAATAAATTATTTCCTATAATAATGGAAACTTGTTTTTGTTTTGCATGTGTCCCTTTTAGTTGGAAATAATATTTTTAGGGAATTTTAAATATATTTTTATGAAAGTTTGACTTCCCCAACTTAAGTGTAAATAGTGTTTTAAACTTTTAAAATTGTTTTTAGTTTTTGCCATGCCAATTGTATAAGGCAAACAGCATTGCAACTGCATTCTTCAGCTAATTAAAAGTCTTTAACACATTTGATCTCACCCTTTTAAAAATCATTATATCCAGAATCATGTGTTACACAATAATTCCTCCTGGGAATCTTAATGCCTCTAGATATTTCAGCCACTTTAAAAACATTCATTCTAAGCTATAATTTTACATCCCTTTTAAGGTAATGTATTTCAGTGTTTAAAAATTCTATTAACAAATTTGATATATGCATTTCTTTTCAACATACCAACTTATTATTTTACAATTTATTTTAGTATATTTTGGTCTATAAAAAAGCATCCATAATATAATGTTTAAAATTCTCCTCAATCCAAATAAAGCATAGGCATTCTGGATCTCTGTCTTATTAAAAATGAAAAGCATATGCTGAGTTCTTTACCTATGAGCACAAAGCTTTATGTTAAAAATTCATAACTTTCTCCTTCTCTTGACTTTGCCTTCTCTTAACTATATAATACCAACTAAAAGTTCTCTCTTGCCCAGCTATAGTGGCTCAGTGGTTGAGCATTGACCTATGAACCAGAAGATCAAAGTTCCATTCCTGGTCAGGACATATGGCCGTGTGATGGGATCAATCCCTGATGCAGGAGGCAGCCAACCCGTGATTCCCTCTCATCACTGATGTTTCTATTTCTTTCGCCCTCTCCCTTCCTTTCTGAAATCAATAAAAATATTTTTTAAACTAATCCTCCCTCACAATGGGGTAGCATTGATAGACGTGCGTCAATAGTGAGTACTACCCATGTTAACGGTCCAGGCAAAAGATGTTGATCACATAGATTTAGATGTTACAAAAGGAACAAAAGAGAAGTTGTCAAATACTGATGAATTGGATATGAAAGTTGGAGAAGAAATTTTTTTAAAAAATACATCTCCAAAAATATAGAATGTAGTGGAAAAGTGTTTTCTTCTGAATATCACATGATGATCCCTTAGGAAACATATTATCACATAATAGAAAACAAATAAATTTAATTTCATAAATTAGTCTATGAAAGGGGTCTTAAAGAACTGCTTTAGATGTATGTTAATCCCTGAACATATTAATTGTACTGGCCTTATTCTCTTTCTACAGTTTTAATTAGTTTTTTTTTAGAGATGTACATTTGTGTGTGTGTGTGTGTGTGTGTGTGTGTGTGTGAGAGAGAGAGAGAGAGAGAGAGAGAGAGAGAGAGAGAGAGTGCATATTCTGGGGATGATTCCATTAAATAGAAAATCTGTGTGTTACCAATGTGACAATGTTTTTGTCTATAGCTGTTTCTACAGGTGGGGGAATTCTTGTGATGTCCCCAGAAAAAGGATATTCTGAGACTTGCATAGGAGGATGTGATATTGTAGAAAGTTTTATTTCTATTAAATCAAACCCCTTAATTTCCAAGGTCCCATTTCCCTTAGTCCAGTCATAGAAGAAGTGGAGCTGGGGCTTCAGTAGAGCTAAAATCAGAGACAATGTCCAGAATTCCCTTTCCGTGTTGGATCTTGGTCCAGTTCAACATCGGGCTAGCTTACCTTGTGTTTCCTGCTGCTATCCATTAGTCCAGGTGTGGGGAACCTTTTTTGCTGCCAAGAGCCATTTGGATATTTATAACATCATTCATGGGCCATACAAAATTATTAACTTAAAAATTATCCTGCTATATTGGTCAAACAATTAATTAATTAATATTTAGTGTCTTGGTAGAGCCATACCAAATGATTTTGAGGACCTTATATCACTCATGGACTGGATGTGCCCTCCCCCTGCATTAGTCCACTGTGGGGTCCATATGGCCATGGCTATATAGACTAATGCAAGAGAGCAGGTACAAGAAAGGCCCATAAGCCAAGAGCCAAAGAAAGCACTTTTTTTTTTTATTTAGGAGATTATATAGTCACAGATTTTTACATGCTTGCAATGGTGACGCTTGTTCTGGCTAACAATCTCTGTCCCTAGGTTTGACTGACAACCAAGTGCCTTCCTATGTGACCCCTCCTTCACTAGGCATTCCCTTTAATGGACCCCTGCCCACAGTGATCACCAAGGAATAGGCCGGTGATTCCGTGGGGAGTGCAACGTTGCAGCTTTCTGGTGAAGCTGCCCACATGACATGCTTACCATTTCTGATTTTCCCTTTGCTGCTTTCCTACTATATATATAAAAGCATAAGTAACCATTATAATCAGTGGATCTAATAACCGTTGACCAGTCACTATGACAACACACTGACCACCAGGAGGCAGACTCTCAACACAGGAGCTTCTCCCTAGTGGTTGGTGCACTCCCACAGACAGCCTCCCGCAGTCCCTTCCCTCAGCTGGCCCCTATAGGCCCCAATCCAGCCAGGCCGAAGGACCCCATCCATGCACAAATTCATGCACCAGACTTCTAGTTATTAATAACTATCTAATTACAATAGCATCATATGCCTACCATGGGTTCACTCATTTTAAAAATCAAATCATTTTTTTACTATGATTACATGTAAATAATATGAAATGTACCATTATAACCATTTCTAGATGTACATTTCTTTGGAATTAAGTACATTCACATTGTTGTGCAATATTTTTACTCCTTTTATTAAATACAATAATGTTTCACCGAAACCGGTTTGGCTCAGTGGATAGAGTGTTGGCCTGGGGACTGAAAGGTCCCAGGTTCGATTCCAGGCAAGGGCATGTACCAGTAGTGGGTGTGCAAGAGGCAGTTGATAGATGATTCTCTCTCATCGGTGTTTCTAACTCTCTATCCCTCTCTGTAAAAAATCAATAAAATATATTTAAAAAATAAATACAATAATGTTTGGTCTACCAGCCAGGATTAATTGATTTGTTGTAATGAATCTCTATTCATTTATATTCTAATAAACCTTTTAGGAAATGCTCTAAAATCTATGCTTGTTGTATAATTTAATCTTTAGCAAACTATTTTAGACTTAAAATAGTGTACTAAGTTTATTCTTTTTTAATTTTCTTTTATGTTTGCACTTAAGTTTGGGAATTTTCATTAACTGAGTCAGTAGACTTTTCTTGGCTGCACGTTAAGTCCACTAATGAACCCATCAAAAAAGCATGCTTCATTTCTGTTATGATGTTTTCATTTCCAGCGTATCCTTTGGATTCTACTTGTGTTACTCATCTATTCTTGAATGATATCTGCTTTTTCCATTAGAGCCCTTAACGTGTTAATCATTGTCATTCTAAATTCCCTATCTGGTACTTTCAACATCTGTATCATCTCTGTGTTAACATAAAAACATTTAAACCTGTAAAGAATGTTTCTGAGTTTATTTGAGCCAAACTGTGGACAATTTTCAAGAAGTAAAACCTCAATGGATTGAGATAATGCCCCAGAGAATGGTGGACTTTCATCTATTTTAAAAAAATATTTTTTATTGATATTTTACAGAGAGGAAGGGAAAGAGATAGAGAGCTAGAAACGTCAATGAGAGAGAAACATCAACCAGCTGCCTCTTGCACACCCCCTACCAGGGATGTGCCCGCAGCCAAAGTACATGCCCCTGACCGGAATCAAACCTGGGACCTTTCAGTCTGCAGACCGACGCTCTACCACTGAGCCAAACTGGTTTCAGCTTCATCTATTTTTTTATTATTGTTTAAAGTATTACAAATAATAGTAGATATGTCTCCTTTTTTCCTCATCAACCCAGCCTCCCTTACCCTCTGGCACATGCCCTCCCCCTTCCCCTCCCCCAGTGTCTGTGTCCATTGGTTATCCTCATATGCATGCATACAGTTCCTTAGGTTGACCTCTTACCCCACCCCACAACTCTCCCCTGCCTTCCCACTATAGTTTCACAGTCTGTTCGATGCTTCTTTGTCTCTATCTATTTCTGTTCATCAGTTTATGAGGTTTATTCTATTCCATTTTTTATACATTGTAATCAAAGGAGGGACTTAGGCAGGTTACATGAAATCCATTGGTGATAGACTGGAGGGGCGGGAGAAAGCGAAAAGGGTTGGGGGGGGGCTGGGATTGGATAAAAAGTAAAATGAAAGACACATACTGAGGTAGGTGCAGGATAGTTAACAGTCAACAATTAACATGATAACAATAACAGTGAAGAAATTTGTGGTATGTCCTGATGCCCAGACACTTTATATTGTGCCACAAGGGTCTGGAAAAAGGGAGGTTACAAGTTACCCAGACATTTCAAGGATTTGTTATTGTAGATACAAAAAGAAAATAGGCTCAGTTAAGGCAAAAATTGACCTCCTCAGTGAAAATACCAGCCTAGGACATGACTGCCCACCATAACTGATTTTAGTTAAAGTTTTAATTTCAGACCATCCTTTGTGGTTACTTTAGGCCTTTAAGTTTGTAAGACTACCGTGCAGGCCTTCCCTGTGCTTGTCAGGTTAACATGTGGCCTTTTGTTTTTTTCCATCCACATATAAATTGGGTTATGATGTTTGCTTTGTCTCTTCAGACTGTACTTTAACTTGCCTTTTGGTGTGCCTTGCAATTTTTGCTGGAAGCCATTTTGTATTGGGTCATGAGAATTGAGGTAAATAGTTGTTTAGTGTTAGAATTTTCATTACTAGGCCAGGAGTTGGACTGCATTTGATGTCTGCTGTAGCTGTAGGTGCCAGACACTTCCGTTTCCTCTGGTGTCCTCGTTTTCATCTCCTCCATTTTCTTTGGTCTTAGCTAAGAAATCCTCAGATAGTCCGTGTCTTCTAGTTCTTTCTGCTGTAATCCACTATTATTATACCGGGGCTCTGTTGGTTTGGTGGTAAAATGTGGAGGAGAGAAAACATTCTGTTAGGTTTGAAAGGAAACAGGAAACAGAACAACAGGGAATTTTAAAGTAAAGTTTATTCCCCGGTAATGGGCGGAACCCATCACAGAGGTAAAGAGATCAGAATTGGAGGGGGAGGGGACAGGGGACCCAGCAGAGCTGATGCAGCAGCAGCCACAGCCAACAGCCAACAGCAGCAGCAGCACTTGTCTTGCCTGGGGTCCCTTTTAAAGGACAGAAAGGGAGGGGGTTGGGCCCAGGGTGGAACAGGTAGGGATGGGCCCCAAGGGCACTCTGGCCCATGTTGATTGGTGGTTCAATGTCTTGGAGATGTCTCTGTGGCAGGTGCCAGTCATGTGTTAGCTCCACCCACCAGTTTGGGAGGGGGGGGGAGAACCTTACACTGGTCCTGTGTTAAACCCCGCCCACCAGTTTGGGAGGGGGAGCTAACCTTTCACATTCTATCATCTTAGATTAAATGTCTATCCCTGGCCTGTGATATTCACAAGTGCCTCAGCATTTTTACCCACCCACCCCCGCCTTTGAGGTAAGACAGGAAGGTTGGGGGGGGGAGGGGGAAAGCTGGAAGTAGGGAAAGTCCTTCTTTCAGGTGGGATAAGGCTCTAGTGAAATTTTCTTCTCTAGAGAGCAAGCTTTTTCTTTTTTTAATAGAAAATAGTTCAATATAACTCCCCTCCCCACCCGCTGCAACCAGTAGGGTTCTTCACTGTGAGAGCAGGTGTGCTGGGGTTCCTGGAGGTGAAACCTGGCAAACTATGGAGTCCCCCTGGAACTCCTACCTCTTCTATTAGTCCACATTCAGCCTTCAGGAATTCATCCGAATTACCATTTGGGTGTACCATTTTCAGGGGTGGGGAACCATTTTCCTGCCAAGTGCCATTTGGCTATGGATAACATCATTATCGAGCCAAACAAAATTATCAACTTAAGAAAACTAGCCTCGTATATTTGGTCAAACATTTAATTAACACACCCCTAATGCCTTGGCCCAACCAAACCTTGGCGGGCCAGATGTTCCCCACCCCTGATTTAAGTGGTATGGCGTGTCCTAGCTCATTTGGCTCAGTGGATATAGTTTGTCCTGTGGCCTGGACTGAAGAGTCCTGGGTTTGATTCTGGTTAAGGGCATGTACCTTGTTTGCAGGCTCCTCCTTGGCCCAGGCACTGATCGGGGCACATGCAGGAGACAACCAGTGGATGTGTTCTTCTCACATGGATATTTCTCTCTGTCTTTCCCTCTCTTCCTCTCTCCCTAAAAATCAATGGGAAAATATCCTCCAGTGAGGATTAAAATGAAATAATAAGCGGTATGGCTCCAGAGGCTTCTTTTTCAAGTAAACAAATCTCAGGATTTTCTTATTTCTTCATATTTTCATTGAAGCTTGCTTTGCAAGCTCACGTCTCTGGTGGGTTCAAGGAAAGTAATTTATTTTCCATTTGTTCAGCTTTTTCTTTTAAAGATGGGAGTGGGAGCTCCCAAGCTTTTTACATGTTGGAGCTCTTGGGTGGCCTCCTAAACTACTAATAGAGGGAAATGCAGAAAATTAACAGAGAACATCAAACAACACAACCTGGAGCATTATTCTGGCCATGCAATTCAGAGCAAAGTAAAAACAGTGTCAATTATGCAAAAGACCCTTCTAATACCCAAAACAAATACACTGAGTGGCCAGATTATTATGATCTCTGAACACATAATAATCTGGCCACTGTGTGTGTGTGTGTGTGTGTGTGTGTGTGTGTGTATTAGAGGCCGGTGAACGAATTCCTGCATGGGTGGGGTCCAGCCATCCTGGCCAGCGGAAGAGACATGGGCAGTTGACTGGCCTGCCTGCTGGTCGAACTCCTGGTCAAGGGGACATTTGCATATTAGCCTTTTATTATATAGGATATACATTTACTGGCCAGATTATTATGCATTCAGAGATCATAATAATCTGGCCACTCAGTGTATATCACCTACCCTTGTAAACTTTGGGGCGAAAGGGTTCAAAATAATCATAGGTGATATTCATACAAATGAAGGGTCTTCAATTTGAGTGAAAACAATGGCCTTGCCTCTCAATAACATTGTTATGTCAATTCCAACACCTCTTTGGCTAATTACTGCAGTAGCTGAATCTGTTCTCACTCAAGGGAAACCCATCAGCCTTCCAGGCCTTCATTAGGACGATTACTTCACATTGACCACTATCCAGTCCTTCAACAGCCCATGTTTATTCAGCCATTCATTTTGTCATTTTAAGTTGCACCCTAGGATATGTGTAAATCTCTTAAAAGCCACGCTTTTGAGCCTTAGACAGCTTTAGCCTTGTTCCTCTAAAACACTGTTGATGCCTAATGGCGTATCTTGGGCTTTCTTTACAGGATGCCTTCAAAATTAATCATGTATATTTTGATGCTGCATTTACTAGAAAACTGTGGTCACTGAGAGCACAGGGTGTGTATATTCATGCACATAAACACACATACACACCCTCAGCTTCATTTATTCACTAGCTTTGTCCATTGTTTTTTCCATGGTGTTTTTTTTTTCTCTCTCTCTCTCTCCTCTCAAATAATGGTTTTTAATGAGTTCTGAAACACCAATTGAAATGACCCTTTATTACAGATTCTGAGGGATCCAGGTGGCCTTGAAAGTCTACCCAGAGGTCACCCCTCTGGCAGTGAGACCAAGAAACCCTGTTAACTGAGCCTGCCAGACCAGCTGTTACACTTGGATAATTCAGGAACAGCTTTGCCCATTAATTCATGTCAGGCATGAATCTAATCCTAAATGAGGCATGTTATAAAGCATTTGGATTAGAAATAATGCCATTGTAACCATATGCCTGCGTTTTTAAATGTACTTTCCAACAACATTGCCACATCATTCTAAATTTCTCACAACTAGTATATATGTGAATGATAGTGCTTTTAGTACAGCTGTCAATGAAGGGAAGCAGGCTATAAGGAAACCATTTTCATGTAGTTAAAAACTATAAGTTTGAAGCACCCTGAACTTAAGGCTTTTTTTTCCTGATTTGAGGGGGGGGGAATGGAAGAGAGATAGAGAGAAAGATAGAGATAGAGATAGAGATAGAGATAGAGATAGAGATAGAGATAGAGGCTGTCCCACTTATTTATGCATTTATTGATTGCTTCTTGTATGTGTCCTGACCAGGGATCAAACCCACAACCTGGCTAAGGCTGAGCTTAAGGCTTCTGATGTGCTACTGGTGCACCTGTTTCAAGGCAGAGAATTCCCTCCCTTCAGGTCAAAGCTAGAAAAAATGAGCAGGAAAGATTTTCAGGTTTTGCCTCCATTCTTGAAGATGCCCCAGGCCATTCTTGCCACTGGAGATGGCTAGCTGTATTTTCCATGATACCTGAAATATTATTTAAACTCCAATATAAACCTTATGACAATGTAACCTATCTGTGTGTGTGTTTGTGTGTGTGTGTGTCTTCATTCAGTGCCTTAGGTGGCATGAGAACATTGATATAGACTATGTGTCATGTTATTTCTTAGCCTTCAAGTCCGGGTATCAAGCCCAACACATACTTGGTAATTGATTGGGTTATTCAATGAGTAATTGAATAATTGGTTGACCCATATGTATGTGAAATTTCAGCTTTCTTAAGGAAAGGTGTTTGGGAAAGAGAAAAGAGTGTTATGAAGGGGCAGGGGAGAGGGCCATGTAGGAACTCTAGGAATGTCTACTTTATAAATAATACCTTCCTTCTTCCATTGAGAGCTTTGCTTCCCTAGAAAGGATTAGCAAAGCCCAATCTCTATTTATTTCCATAATTTGTTCAACTTCCGTCTAACCACATAAATGGAGAATCTTTTGTTTCTCTCCTGAAATTCCTTAGGACATGGTCTCCCACCTCTATTATGAGTGATAATATGGGTGAAGCTGGAGAGACAGCTGAGAGAGCCCTACTGTGCCTAGTCAGGGGAACATTGAGATGATTTCTTCATTCACTTCTTGATATCGGGGTGAACAGTCAATATGTGATTGAAATGAGTTGGAAAACTCCATTATGGCTGATTTTCTCTTTATTTCTATATGGTATATGTTGGTAAAAAGACAATAGTTATACATCTAAGTAAATTAATATAACCTCATAAATTCTTAAGAGTCATAGTTTAATATCAAAACTGGATGTATGTTGTGATATGAGTCTGTGATATACGAACTACTTGATGAAAAATATACTAGGCTTAAAAAATGAGACAATGGCTTATATGTATACTAGAGGCCGGTGCAGGAAGATTCCTGCAAGAAAAGGGCTTTAGCGGGCTTCCCTCCTGCCACTGCCACCCCCCCCCATGCCGCTGCCCCCCTGTGCTTCCCCTCCTGTCACTGCTGCCCTGCACTTTTCTGCTGCCTGATGCTGCCTCTGCCCACCTCACCCGCACTTTCCCTCCCACAGGAGTGGTTTTCTAACTATTCCTTAGAGCAGTGGTTTTCAATTCAAGCTGTGTGTCAGAATTTCTTGTGGAGCTTTTAATTAATAGAGATGGATACCTAAACCCAACCCCTGCTTCTAAATCATTTGGTTTGGAGAAAGCTTGGGCATGTTTTAATGCTGTTCTTGATACAGGGTCACTTACTCTGCCTAGTGGTTACCGAGAAATGTATAATGCTCTTAAGGAAAACAATTTATAATCTTTTCAGCCATTTATTTTAACTACAACATAGTCCTTTTTTTCATAAGTTGCAAATAATCATAAGCCAATGTGTTTACGGTAGTATGTGTAGGACTTTCTTCAAACAAAGTTGGTGGCAAATAAATTTCTGGCTATCTGATTTTTGGGATATTTACAAAGTTGTCCCTTTTATAAGAGAAACAACCAATGAGTGGAGTGCTTGTGAAAGCAGGAAGGCATTTATGTTCTTTAATGGAAAGGTTTATAATGCAGCTACCTCTAGGAGGGATTTTTTACTTAAATCCCAAGTGAAAGGTTAGCTCTGAGTTACTTTTTCTGAAGGAAGGGCTTGGTAGATGGGAGACAGATCATTCATGGGTATTAGACTCCTGAGAAAATACTAGAAGGTTCTCAGACAGAGAAAAGGGGCACAAAATGGATGAGCATCTGGGGATGTTTAGCAGGTCTCTCATTTGAAGCAGAAAGTGTTAAACTTTACAATAGTGAAAAAAAATGGTCATAGTAATCTGATGATATATTATGAAGAATAAAGGCATTATTAATAGAAAAGCATTAATGGTATGCAAATTTTGATAATATAAGATCAAAAGGTGGGTTTTGAGAAGGTATAGCTATTAGTTATACATAAATATTTGAATTTACATGTTGTTAGATAGTATTTGTACCTGTTTGCACTACTAATTTGGGAATTCAAGTATTAAAGTATCTTCTTCCTATGGTTATTCACTTTGCCTCCCTAGAGTCTTTTTTGGGAAACTCCTAAATTTTGTGCTGCTCTATAAATCTCACTTTTACAGTTAATGGCAATCAGAGAAGCAGATGGAAGGACAGTCATTATTGGGAGCAGCATGGATGAAGTAGTTGATACTAGTGGAAAGATAGAACATGACAGACAGAACATGACCATCACATCAATTACAGTGCACCATATGGTAAATGAAATGATGTGTTAGGATGGGATAGATTATAATATAGAAGTAGATGGCCTTGCCCTGCCTGCATGGCTCAATCAATGAGCATTGATTTATGAACCAGTAGAGATCATGATTCTATTCCCAATCAGGGTTGTGGGCTCAATCCCCCATGTGGAGTATGTAGGCGATAGCTGATCAAACATTCTTTCTCATCATCTCTCTCTCTCTCTCTCTCCCTCTCCCATTCCCCTTCCTCCCTCCTTCCTTACCACTCTCTCCTTTCCTCTCTCAAATCAATTAAATTTTGTAAATGAAATGGTCTTACCTTATAAAACTTTAGAAACATGGAATCATGATAAACATGTATTGATATATAGAACTATTTATATCAACCCAAATTAGATAGGGATATATAATGAATTATTATTTAGCATTTTAATAACTGAGCTAAATGAAAGCTGTTATTCAGAGCTGTTTAGAAAATATTCTATGTTAATAAATGGTTACTTGGAGATGATATACCTGGTTTTCCAGATATATTATCTCCTTAGTAATCTACCAGTCAGACTTTAGGCAGCAGCTACCTACCGTGTTTCCCCGAAAATAACACATCCTCTGAAAATAAGACCTACTTCATGGAAACATAATACATCCCCTGAAAATAAGACCTAGTGCATCTTTGGGAGCAAAAATTAATATAAGACACTGTCTTATTTGGGGGGAAACAGG
The DNA here is from genome assembly GCA_963924515.1 of Vespertilio murinus. Lineage (NCBI taxonomy): Eukaryota > Metazoa > Chordata > Mammalia > Chiroptera > Vespertilionidae > Vespertilio > Vespertilio murinus. Next base: position 16,686,179 of record OZ004710.1, read on the forward strand.
GTATTAGCAAAAGAGGTTTAGGACATTCACTTCTATTTTTTTCAGATTGTAAAATTCTAATGCTGGTCCGTGTAGTTAGCTTATTCATCACACATTATTTTTCAACTATAACTTAAATTGCGACTAATGATTAAATGCTTACTTTTGAGGGTTCCTCCTAAGTGAAACTTATTTTTATGAGATCTCTGAGCAGGAAGAGTAGAAATTCAGCTCCAGGCTCTTAGCTACTTTGTGTGTGTGTGTGGGGGGGGAGATAAACTTTTCACACAAGCTTTAGGTTCTATTTGGCTTCCTTATTAGGAGTCATTAGCAATTTACATGCCTGCAGTGCTGACATTGTTTATGTAGTCAAAGCTGTGAAGCTGACAACAACAACAAGGAAAGACACAAAGCTGTGAAACTGGTGATCCTGTATCTAATGCACACGTCCTAGGAACAATAAAGGTCATGACTTTATCCTTAAACTTTTTCCTTTAAAATTTAGTCTTAATCTTATCGGGAGCTCGTATATTTTAAGGTGATGTGAATTAATTTATTAGAACTGTGAGGAAAAGAAAGAGTTCTATCTTTTGGGCACAGCAGGAAAATCAGTGTCCTAGAACTGATAGAAGGCACCTTCAAAGGTGACTCAGCTGACCAGTAGCTGCTGATTTCCTCTGTGATTTTAAGAGCATAGGACAATGAAAAGGCATTTCAAGACCCAGGGGGCATTGGAAGTAGCAAATAACCACAATGACTGCAAAATCTTACTAGACTGAATAAAAGGAAAGGACTTGAAATTATAAATGTACACATTTATTACTACTAGAATGGTAGGACAGCCTCAAGTATTACTTTATAAAACTGACTTCACCAAAAAGTCAATAAAATGTCATCACTAATGTTCCAAAAGCAATTATAGATAAAATGTAAAAAAATAGATTAAAAACATATTCTGCCCTAGCCGATTTGGCTCAGTAGATAGAGCTTCGGCCTGGGGACTGAAGGGTCCTGGATTCCATTCCAGTTGAGTACATGCCCAGGGTATGGGGTGGATCCTCAATAGGGAGTGTGCATGAGGCAGTCAATCAATGAGTCTCTCTCATTACTGATGTTTCTATCTCTCCCTTTCCCTTCCTCTCTGAAATCAATAAAAAATATATTAAAAAAAAACACATTCCAATGAACTAAACCAGATGAAACACAAAACAGAAATTAATGTGCACAGTGCAGTAGGCAGATCTAAGGGCATTGTATGCTGAAACCAGGACGTGGAAGTAGGAACAGGTGTTCTGGAATTTTTATTCCGAGGGTCGATAGGACTAACTTGGCTCTCCATGAAGGATGTTAACTGGAACTCGGCTCCCTGGGACAATTGACGTGTAAGAGGGAGACTGATTGGAGAGTGCATCTTTTAGCAGGCTCTCACCTTTAGGAGGCTTTAACTGGGTAAACTAGTATATTAGTTTTAGTATTGTTGGTGTGATAAATTGCCCCAAACTTGCTGAAAACAACAAAAATATATCATCTCAGAAATCAAGTATGGGTTTCATGGGGTTAAATCAAGGTATGAACCAGGGCTGCGTCTCTTTTGGAAACTTCAGGGAACAATGTGTTTTGTTGCTGTTTCCAGCTTCTGGAATCCACCTGCATTTCTTGGCTCCTGCCCCCCCCCCCTCCCATCTTCAAAGCAGCAACATAGTATCATCACATCTTTATTTTTTTTTTCCTTCAGAAAACAGATATCACTTTATTTCACTTGGATCCTTTTGATAAACATGTATTGCACATCACTTTTCTTTAAAATTGTATTTTATTTTTTAAAGTATTACAAATAGTAGTACATGTCTCCTTTTTCCCCCATTGACCTTCTCCAGGCCCTCCATACCCCCAGGCACCTGCCCTCAAACTCCCCGCCCCCACCCCCCCACCCCCGCCCTGGTCCTCCCAGTGTCTTGCATCCATGTCCATTGGTTATGCTTATATAGATGCATACAAGTCCTTCATCTCTTACCTCTCCCCATCGCTGCCCAACCCTCCCAGTCTTTCTGCTGTAGTTTGACAGTCTGTTTGATGCTTCTTTGTCATCACATCTTTTTTTACTTATTCTCCTAGCTTTGTCATATGGCCTTCTCTCCCGTTACTCTCACTCTCTTTCATCCCTCTTTTCATTTATTGAAAAAGCCCTAGGTATAATATGACTAAAGATACTTGTCATATTTTAAAAAATAATAGTGTCTTCCATTTATCAAAAATGACCAATTAAAATTTTAAAGATAAATAGCACCACAGATATAAAGTTATTCCAGGTGAAATGATCATAATGGGAAAAAAATCTAAAATAATTATACTCATGATTGTCCAAGAGATAAAGAGGTAGCCATTATTTAAAAAAAAAAAAAGAATAATTACTGACCCAAAAGAACAAAACTAATGGATATATAAAATGAATTTTATTAATGGAGAAATTTGTATAATATATATTTAAAAGGATTACTATTCTGAATATGCAAATATTTCTACTTAATAAGAAATAACCTAATTTAAAAATAGTGCATATGTTTAAAGATAATTAAAGAAGCCAATAAACATACGGAAACTTCTCAGCATTGTTAGTAATCAGGCAAATGGAATTAAATAATATATATGTACTATTTTCTACTGAACACATTGGTAGTATTTAAAATGTTACCAATCTGTTCTTGTTAAGAGGAACAAATAATGGATTTCATGTTCTTTGTAAAACTGTAAAACATCTTCACTGTTTTGAAGATGGGAGAGTTGGGGAAGTTTCAAAGGGGCTTGTGGGGAAAATGTAATGCACAGAACCAGCAACTGGCTTCTTTGAGAATTGTCATTATTTTCATGCAAATGTATATAGAAGGGGATTAGAATCACCCCTAATTCCAACTTGATCTGTTTAAAATTACTTATATGTTATAGTGCATGGTACACAATACATACTTGATGTCTATATTTTGAACTAATAATAATTGCTCTTCTGACCATTCAACTTATTTTAAAGGTCAAGAATAATAGATGATTTATGAATTTAATAGATAATGAATATAGATGAACATAAGTATAATAATATAGAAGAAAGAGAGCCATTCATGATCACTAATGTTAAAATGTGAACTTTTTGAAGAACAAATAATGGATTTCATTTTCTTTTGAAGCTGTAAAGTTCTTTATAAATGTAAGATTAGCCGAAACCAGTTTGGCTCAGTGTATAGAGCGTCAGTCTGCATACTGAAAGGTCCCATGTTCGATTTCGGTCAAGGGCATGTACATTGGTTGCGGGCATATCCCCGGTGGGGAGTGTGCAGGAGGCAGCTGGTGGATCGATGTTTCTCTCTCATCAACATTTCTGGCTCTCTATCCCTCTTCCTTCCTCTCTGTGGAAAATCAATAAAATAAAAAAATATATAAATAAAAAATAAATGTAAGATTACATATTATTGTTTCAACAACATTGAAATAGTGATTTTGAGGGAGTAAATCTTCCATACTGTTTTAAACTGAATTATTTACAGAGATCAAATGAACTCTCCATTAGGCCTATTTATTATGAATTATGTAGGATATGGGAGGGGTTATTAAGACAAATAGCATTCAGGACTAAGCCTAATTAATATTCCCATTCAGATGATTTCCTAGATTTAAAAAAATAAAAGAACAGAATCTACCATCTCTCTATATAAAAGCCAAGTGACTGGAACACCCGTACAACTGGTTGCTTTGACGCACATTGGCTGGGGATAGCTGGCCAACTGCCGGCAGCCAGCCAGCCCAGCTCCGATCAGCCCCAATAGGGGCGGGCTGGCTGGACCTCACCCATGCATAAATTCATGCACCAGGCCTCTGGAAACTAAATAAGAGACCAGCAGTTTCTGGGCCCTTCGAAAATGAGAAGATTTTAGTTTTACAGAGACAGAAAAAGGAAAGAATCAGGAGGGCCTTAAACAGAATTCGTATTCAGCCCAATATCACTTGTTTAAAATAGAGATGTGATAGTCCTTGGGAATGGCCATGGAGACAACTGCAACTCACTTGAGAAACTATTCGCCAGAGATTTTGTTGTCACTGTGTCTTGGCAGCCACTTTATTTTTTATTGACTTCAGAGAGGAAGGGAAAGGGAGAGAGAGATAGAAACATCCATGATGAGAGAGAATAATCATTGATCTGCTGCCTCCTGCATGTCCCGCACTGGGAATGGAGCCTGCAACCCCGGCATGTGCCCTGACCAGGAATTAAACCCTGACATCCTGATTCACAGGTTGATGCTCAACCACTGAGCCACACTAGCTGGGCTTAGTAGCCACTTTAAATCTCTCCTAATACAATTTATGTCCTCCCTTCTTCATAAAAATTGAAAAAAAAAGTTTACTAGATACTGTCGAAATATGCCTATTCTTCCACATTCTAGCAGTTAAATGTCTTATATTTTCTAGTTAGGTGATCCAAACCATTCATTATAGGCTTTGGGATGGAGCATAAAAGTGATATATGAAATCTTATAATGATACAAATGCTCTGACCAGAGTTTGATTGAAAAACAGTGTAACTGAGATTAGTTTTTTTTCTTATCTGTAGCCTCTTCTGTTCACACACCTCTTAATATGATCATGAATTCAGTCTCAGAGTCTGAAGAACTTGCCCAAGGCCACATGGCGAAAACATGACACACCTGGAGTGTGTTAACATCAAGGCTCCTTTTCAGGTTAAAAAACAAGAACTGCCTTACAGATTGAGCATGTTCCTATAAAGTCCTAAATGGAAAAAAAATACCATATAACTTCAAAGCTTAACTCTCCTCACTTTATTATATTGCCTCAGGACTATACTGTTAACTCTGTATGAAGGGTATGGGATGATTAATTTTCTTCTTATTTTGTCCTAACCCTAATTGCAGTGCAAAATTAATGGCAGATGCCATCTTTTCACATTTTATATTTAATAATTTAGAAAGCAGGTTGTCTGAAGAGAAAATCCACAATTATCTTGCAACAATTCAGAGAGCTATTAAAATGTTTATCAATATAGGATAAATGAAAATATATGATGATTCGAATATTAACATTTGCCTAATTCACATATTTCCAAGAAATATTAAACTATTGATTTGGACTAGAAATAACACTACCAAACACTGGTTTATAATTTAGAACCTATTAGTCTAATAAATCCATGTGTGTTACTATGGATCTGTGAGGACATTTAACTAATGTTTCAATATGACCCATCATAGGAAAATATATGAAGGCAGTTCCAGTCTTTACTGAGGACAAAAATGTCACCATCATATAGAACAATAGAATAGCTATTATTAACCCCATCATACGGATGTATTATTAATAAAAGATAAAATTTAATTGGACCCTTAAAGTATAGCTGATATCCAGAACTGTAAGATTTATATTTTAGAAATATTTTGTAGACATCTAATGAGAAAATCCATTATAAAATAAGCTTTTATTATTATAAAAATAGCTAAGTATTATGTGTATCTATATATGTCCATACTCCTTAATTCCTAGTTTGCTTCTAAAACAAGAGTGATTAATCTAAATTACAGAACAATATGTTCAATGCATATAAAAACTGATTTTGTTTAAATATTAATGAAAATTAGATGATTTCTTAGAAAGAAATCTGAAGGTGAAAAGCTGAATAATTAACTCCACCATGCTATTACTTATTCCACTGGTGAATTTACCACACTAAATTTTTTCAACCACCCATTGCTACTTAAAAGTAAGGAGGTTTTGATAATTTGGACACATTTGTAAAGACATTTATTGTAGACTTATAAAAGTGGTTTCCTTTATTCTAGCTCTCGGTAACAAAGGGGGCATTAATCAGTATGAAAACGTCTAAAATTTCTGCTTTATTTAGTAAATGCTGGGCTGATTTAATACTATGTCTGGCTCAAAGAACTTCCATACTTATATGCATAACTCATGGACACAGGCAATAGGGCAGTGAAGACCTGGAGGGAGGGCGGGGCTGGGAGGAAGAGGGAAGGGAGGAAAGAAGGAGGTATCTGTAATACAATCAACAATAAAAATATATTTTAAAACATAAATAAACGGAGAAAAATACTGTGCCTTGCTAAGATCATAGCCTTGAACAGAGAAGAGAGATGAGTATCTTGTAGTAGAAGGAGGGGATTCCATTCCTGAGCCACTTAAGCCTGCAATGACAAGTGATATTGAGCACTACATTGCATGGAACCACTTACCCACAGATAGTTGTACTAAGAGCTTCTAATCTTATCCTTGAATTGCTTTATTGTACTTGTACAAATGAAAGCAGGAGAAAATACGTAAAAACGATGCTTATCTTTTTGTCCTTTGTCCAAAAGATACATTTAAAATCATTTGTCTAAACAGTTACTCTTGACTGTGTTACTTACTTTGTGATGCTGATTTGAAGTCCCTATTACAACATTAGAATGTAAAGATTGCATCTTAAGACAAGTATATTCTAATTATATTGACGCTTAACCCCAATGCCCTTTTACTAAGCCTAGAATGCATCAAAACACAATTAGTTCCTAGTAGTTAGTATTTATCAGTTAATTCCATCAAGAAGCCTGAGAATATTAGATACCAAGGAAAATACAGCAGTGTATTTCCAGTTAGATTGCAATTTTCCTTGTTCTTCTTATAGATGCTTTTCCAATCTTGTTACCCTATCTCCAGATAGTGCCCAGCTTTTATTCTCCTGGTATATTTCCCCTTCCATAGATAAAGTATCTAATGTTCAGGGAGACAGAGATAACACTGCAATGTGCAACTCCCCCAATTGCATTTCAGGAGCTGTTTTGTGGCATGCAGAGTTTCTGGGAGACAGCGAGGAAAAGGGAAAAGATGAAAGAATGGCTATTCCAGTGCCAAATGTTAGCATTTATGCTCCTACTTTTTGCAATGCCATCATCCTCCGTAATGCTTGCTTCAGAATAAGAGCCCCTGACGGCCTTTGGGTATAAAGATGCCCCTTTTCTGTTCATTAGTTTTTCAGTGAATAATTGTTGAGCAACTATATGCCAAGTACTGTTCTTGATTGTAAAATCTGACAAAGCCCTTTGAAGTCCCCTCACAGTGCCTTTTTATCTCACATGTAGAAACTTTCTCACAGATAATTATATTTTTTATCTTAAGGATTTTCAGTTCACATCATGGTATCACAGGGTTAAGAATTTTATTGTAACACAGTTTTCTGTTTTGTTTTTGGTGTCCTTGATTTTTTTTATTATTATTAAACTAGTTTGAGAGTAAGAGATTTCACTTTTTTCACTATGTATCTTTTCATTGCGAGGCAGTTATAATTTCTTACAGACCCTGTAATCATGAATGGAAATTGAAGTATATAATCATTCAAATCAAATGTATATCTGGTCTATCTAAAACCTATTTGAGGACGTGAAGTATCATTTATTGGAAGTGGAAGTCAGCATTGTTCCATATAGTTTTCATTAGGTACTCTCCAAATTCAGTTTTAAAATATATACATAATGGATGTAAAATGAGTAAGCCTGGCCATTACAATTTCTTTATCTTTAAGTTCACAGTACCAGTAACCTTTTGGGTAAGAATTGCTGTCACTTTTTTGAAATCAGAAATTCCTGACACAGCCGCACAATAAAATTGAAACAAATCCGTTTCCAAAAGTATTCAGTGTTTACAGTCACTGCATGAAAATACCTGTTCTAGTATTTTCCACATTGTATGCCAAGTGAATGTTCTATTCAGAAAAAGGTTCCATGGTCAGACAAGTTGGTGAATGCTGCATGATTAATACCGCCCTTTAGAAATTTACAATGCACATTTCCCCACCAGAAGATTCTTAGTCTAAAGGATCTTGCTTAAGCTTATCTTTATCAGCATTTCTATATTTATTTATTAAATTGGTTGAGGTGACATTGATCAACATGAACATATAGGTTTCAGGTGTGGGTTTCTATGTTACAGGGTCTGTATATTGCACCACGTGGTCACCACCCAAAGTCAAAACTTCTCATGTCATGTTATCTTTAAACCCCTTTTCTTCCCTGCCCCCTTCCCTTTGGCAAGCACCACACTGCTGTTTGTGTTTGTGAGGTTCAGATTTATATCCCACATAGGAGTAAAATCATATATTCTTAGTGGAATCATATATTTCTCTGACTCACTTACTTAGCATAATGTTCTCAAGACACATCCATGTTGTTGCAAATGGCTCTATTTCATCCTTTCTTAGGGATGAGTAGTATTCCATTTTGTATATGCACCACGCCTTTTTAAAAATATACACTCAGTGGCCAAGTTTTTATGATTTCTGAACACATAATAATCTGTCCCCTCAGTGTATATCCTACATAATAAAAGGCTAATATACAAAATTTCTCTTCAACCGGGAGTTCAACCAGCAGGCAGGCCAGCCATCTGCCCATGTTCCCTCTCCCTGGCCAGGCCGGCCAGACCTCACCATGCAGGAATTCATGCACCAGGACTCTAATACACACACACACACACACACACACACACACACACACACACACACTGAGTGGCCAGATTATTATGTGTTCAGAGACCATCATAATCTGACCACTGAGTGTATATTTTATTGATTTCAGAGGGAGAGAGAGATTGAAACATCAACTATGAGAGAGGATCATTGATTGGCTGCCTCATTGATTGGCTGCTTCCTGCAAGCCCCACACTGGGGATAGAGCCCACAACCTGGGCATGTGCTCTTGACCAGAATCAAACCCGGAACCTTTCAGTACATAGACCCATGCTCTATCCACTAAGCTCAACCAGCCAGGGCTGTACCACACATTCTTTATTGAGTCTTCTATCAAGGGAAACTTTGGCTTTCTCCATTCCTTGGCAACCATGAATAATGCTGCAATGAATATAGAGGTCCATAGATCTTTTCAGATACATGATTTGGAGTCTTTGAGTATATATCCAGGAGAAGGACTGCTGAGTTATGGTAGCATTATTAAATATTTTTAGGAATTGTCAGAGTGCTTTTTATAGTGGTTGTACCAGTTCACATTCCCAACAGCAGTGAATGAAGGTTCTCTTTTATCTACAACTTCTGCAACACTTGTTATTGCTTGTCTTGTTGATAATGGCCCTCTAATTGGTGTGAGGTGGTATCTCATTGTAGTTTTTATTTCCACTTCCCTAATTGCTAGTAAGGGTGAACATCTTTTCATATAAATATTAGCTGTTCCTATGTCTTCTTGGGAGAGGTGTATTTCCAGGTCCTCTGTCCACTTTTTGATTGGGTTGTTTGTTTGGTGTTGAGTTTTATGAGTTCTCTATACATTTTGGAAATTTAACCTTTGTCAGAGCTACTGTTTACAACTATCATATCTCTTCTAGTTGACTGCCTCTATTTTGTTGTCAGTTTCTTTTGTGCAGAAGCTTTTGACTTTGATATAGTCCTATTCATTTATTTTTTGCTTTACTTCCCTTGTTTTAAAGTCAAGTTCATAAGGTGTTCTATTCAACCCAGGTCTATAAGTTTGGTACATATATTTTCTTCTATGTAACTTATTGTTTCAGGTTTTATATTGAGGGCTTTGATCCATTTTGAATTATTTTTTTGTACATGGGAACAAAGTGTAATCTAGTTTCATTCATTTGCATGTGGCTTTCCAGTTTCCCCAGCACCATTTATTGAAGAGACTATTTTAGTCCATTGAATGTTTCTGGCTCCTTCTGAGGAAATTATCTGTCCATTAGAGGCCCGGTGCAGGAAATTCATGCACAGGGGTATGTGTCCCTCAGCCCAGCCTGCACCCTCTCCAATCTGGGACCCCTACTAGGATTGGGTCTAAATGGGCAGTGGGACATCCCTCTCACAATGCAGGACTGCTGGCTCCCAACTGCTCGCCTGCCTTCTTTCCTGATTGCCCATAAACACTTCTGCCTACCAGCCTGATCACCCCCTAACCACTCCCCTGCCAGCCTGATTGATGCCTAATTGCTCCCCTGCCACCCTATTTGCCCCTAACTACTCTCCCCTGCAGGCCTTGGTCCCCCACAACTGCCCTTCCCTGCAGGCCCAGTCACCCCCAACTTCCCTCCTCTGTTGGCCTGGTCACCCTTAGCTGTCTTCCCCTGAAGGCTTGATCGTGACCAACTACCCTCACTTGCAGGCCTGGTCCTTCCTAACTGTCCTCCCCTGCTGGCCATCTTGTGTACACATGGGAGCAGCCATCTTTGACCACATGGGGGCAGCCATCTTGTGTGTTGGAGTGATGTTCAATTTGCATATTACTCTTTTATTAATTAGAATAAAGGCCTTGTGCATAGGTGGGAGCCAGCTGGTTTGCCCTTAAGGGTGTCCCAAATCAGGGTGGAGGTTCCCTTGGTGCATGCCCTGGCCTGGTGAGGGTCCTGTGGTGATTTTCAGGCTGGCCATGCCCCCATGGCAACCCAAGCTGAGGCCCTGGTATCTGGGGTTCATTTATCTTCTATAATTGAAACATTGTAGCCTTGAGTGGAGACCTAGGCCAGCCAGCGGGTGCAGAAAGCTTGATTTCTTCCATTGCCAGGGCAACTCAAGCCTCCTGCTTTCTTCAGGGCCACAACCATATTGGTTGGGTTAATTTGCATACTTACTCCTGATTGGCTGGTGGGCATGGCTTGGTTAATTTCATATTACTCTTTTATTTGAGAGGATATACATGTGGTTTTATAGCTGGGCTCCCTTAATCTGTGTGTCTCTCTGCTGGTACTATGCTGTTTTGATTATCATAGCTCATAGTATAATTTGAAGTCAGGTAGCATGATACCTCCAGCTTTTTGACCCCCCCCTCCCCCGCCCGAATCAAAAAATGACATTAGGATTTCAATGGGGATTACAGGAAATCTGTATATTGTTTTGGTAATGTGGCCATTTTTATGTTGTTGATTCTTCCAATCCATGAACATGGAATATTTTTTTCCATTTTACTGCATCTTTTTCAATTTCATTTAATAATGCTTTTTAACTTTCAGTATATAGGTCTGTCACATTCTTTGTTAAGTTTTTTCCTGGGTATTTTATTATTTTGGTTGCAATTGCAAAATAAATTGTTTTTGTTTGTTTGTTTTCATTTCTTTTTCTGAAGGTTTGTTGTTGGTATACAGGAAGACAATGGATTTTTGCACCATGCTCTTTTACCTTTTACCTTTGCTGTATTTATTTGTTTCTAATTGTTTTCCGTGTGTTCCAGCTTGCTTTCTGGGGATTTTTATTTTCTTTCTAGTCATCCTTGTTACTGTGGTCATTCATGGCATTTTCTGTCCTCTGCTTATGTATTATCTCTGAGGAGGTATTTCTACTCTTTTCCAGTAGATGGTGCTAAATTGAAATATTTTATTTTAATTTTTAATTTTTAATTTGTTTATTTTTATAACCTCTGGGTCTCCCAGTCTTGGACCTTCAAAGCTTCCGTAAGACAATCAGCTGTGATACTTGGGGGTGGGGTTTGTTTTGCCCTCACCATAATGATGACCACTGACCTCCTTTGGGTCCTGCCCCAAGCACCCCTCTGGGGATTAGTCAATGAGGGAAACAGCAGTTGTATTGCAACAGCTCTTGGTTTACAGGGCAGTTACCAACTGATGTGGAACTGTTTCCATGAACCTGAACTGTGTCACCTAGAGAGAGGATAGCTCCCAGAGGGCTGTGTGAATTCTCACCTACAGGAACTGCTGCTAGGACTCTCATGGAAAGAATCTCTGTCATCTGACCTATGTCTTGAGTAGACTAATGGCAAGTGTGATTATCATAGTCTTGAGAATATGAATATTTAGTCAAATATAGGAAGAATCCCTAGAAGGCATTAGAATAATATATTTTTTACTATCTAAATATGCAAGTCAATTCTCACCCTCTATATCATTTATAAAATAGGGAAGTGTTTCTCCAAATGTGGAACTCAGATAAGCCTCACCAGCATCACCTGGAGTATAGATTTCCAGGTCCTATCCTGTCTTACAACAATTAAATCAGAATATTTTGGGTTGGAGCCCTACAATGTGTATAGCTGGACAGCACACTCTTTAAATTACAATTTCAGCCTTCTATGACCATATAAATCTAATTATTTATTCCTCTCATTCTACATATTGTGTTAATGCAATTACATGGTCATATCTTCAGAAGACCAAGGAGTAAAATAACTATGAACTTTATAAATGTTAACAAACTGGAAGGGGAGATCTTTTTAGTTAACTCAATTTTTGAGGAACACTGGATCAGTTTGTTATACTTTTCTATATTTTTCCAAGTCCTGTTGGTCCTCTATGATCCTTAAGACATATAGCTTCTTAGTACCACACCAAGAACCAATTCCAGCATGTAATAATTACAAGAATTTTGCCAAAAGGTTAGTGAAGCTTGGGGAGCTCAACATGGTTGACTCACATGTAGTTTACCTGTTAGGAAAGGCTACAAAGCATCTCTCCCAAACCTGAATGGTATTGTTAACTAACAGACAGCTCAGGGCATTTTATTGCCTCCTGTTGGCCAAACACCTGAACAGATATAGGCTATTCCTGAAACTGACAATCTCTGTAAAACCTTTGATACCATACTCTTTGAAGTGTATATTTCCACCTTGCCTTGGAACAAGTTGTGTTTAATAAAAGCACGGGTCCTTGGTCAAGGAGGAGAGTCTTCTAGCTCCTTCAGTTGAAGCTCCTCTGATCCCCAATGCCTATCAAAAATATTTTTTGTCCTTGGACTCCTTAATATTCTATGTGCAGCCCTTTCTCCAGAATGTTGGGGGAAAAGAACCCAGGCAGTACCATATGATAACTCCTTTGGAAATAATGATTTGTCCTTTTTTCAACATTCTGTCACTATTGTCACTGTTACCTGTATTGTAAGGTAGTGTGATTCCTGCTAGAAGGTCAGAGATTGTATTAGCTCCTACTAAGCTAGTGAAAATCAATACTTTCACTCTCTTTAGAATTAGTTTCATATATACTTGAGATGAAAGAAAAATTCCATTTGTTGTTCTGTTGAAGTTATTAAGCCTTCCATTAGTCAAGGTTAAGTTTCTGGGGTTTGAATTTAATTTTGGTTTCTAATATTGATTTGTATTTCATAAAGACTTTGTTGATTACCAAAAAAACTTCAATAATTTCTTCCTCTTCTAAGGCACTGCTTTAGTTAAAAATGAGGAATGTTTCTCAGCTATTCAGTTTCTATTTTAGGACTTAAAATTATCAGAAAATAGAAAATAAATAAATAACTGTAATTCAAGTTACCCAAAGAAATTATGCATTTATTTTATGCTCTTGAATGTAAGAAAACTGAATGAGATTCAAACTTTCTTGTTTTTATCACAGTGTTATGGAAAGCTGTGTAAGACTGTATACTCTTTGGGGCCATATATCTTTGATGCCTCTGTTTTTCCAACAGTGTTTTCCCACTGCAGATACTTATGCACGTTTTATAAATACGTGAACTAATATGTTGTGGAAAAAAATAAGAAAAATACTGCTTTCAGACTTTAAGTGGAAGTAAAAGGCAGCACTACCAATCCTCATATTAGATCCAGCATGCTAGCTCTACTCTTCATATCTACACCCCCCAACACACACACACACACACACACACACACACACACACACACACACACATTCAGAAGTTCTCAGATGTCTTTGTTCCTTAACTTAGCCATGAGTAGTGATCCATAACTCAAAAGCATCTTTCTCTCTCTCTCTCTCTCTCTCTCTCTCTCTCTCTCTCTCTCTCTCTCTCTGAAGTCAGACTTCCTACTCCCTCAGTACTCCAATCTAAACTTCATGTCCTGAGAAGAGTGAACTGAGATAGGAATGAGCATAGCTGTAAGAATCACATGATGGTATTTGTACTTTAAAAAATGACGGAAACACTCCATGATATAAGCTTTAAGTTTTCCCGATGGAAGACTTTCAGGCAGTATGGCATATGGAAAAGGCATTCGAGGATGGGATCCTAAAATCATGTCAGAAGGTGCCTTCCTCTTCTACCTCCAGGTATTGTTGGTTCTGCAGAAACCTGACTTGATATTTGATTTTATAAGATACTATTTAGAAGTACCATTCTTCAGAAGAGGGAGAAGAGTGAAGGGGTATATTTGTATGAGTTATTCTCACCCTTTGTATGAGTTATTCTCAACTTTGGCTGTACACTAGAATCACCTGGGGAAATTTTAAATATCCTGATGTTCAGGTTATACTCCAAACTAATTAAATTGGATTCTCTGGAGCATGGAATGCGGGCATCAGTATATTGAAATCTCCCAGAATCATTCCTTTAAACAAGGATGAGAAATGCAGTAGATGTCAGATGCCTACAGAGGACAAAGAGTTACATTAAGAAGCCATGTGAGGAAAAATGGGAATGGTGGAGTCTGTGGGAACTGGAGAGCAAAGATAGTGGCTACTAAACTTCAACCAAATGTTGAAAGGAGAGGAGCTTGTTGATTAAGGGCACAGCTCCAGTGGCAGATCCCCTGGTGTTAAAACATTTTTATGGCCTTTCCTGTGTAAGCTTGAGCAAGTGACTCCTTTAAACTTCAGTTTTCTTATTAGCAAAATGAAGAGGATAATTATACCCATCTCTTAGTTTGTTGTGAGGATTAAATGAAGTCATAAGCATAATGTGCTTAGCTTTTTGTTGGGTCTATAAAAATATTCTATGCATTTGTGCTAATTATTGTGATAATGAGCCTAGAAATACCAGAGTTCACTTGTCTTCTCTTCTACAGGCAGTTGGTTTTCCATCTAGGGAGTGGAAAGGAAGAACATGCAAGAGCTAGAGAGAAGGGTATCAAACTTTTTTTAAACAATAATCTTAGTATTTTTCAATTATTTTTCTTAATTTTCTATGACCTTGTCCCCACCTTCAGTCCCCCCAAATTGGTGCCATCTTTATACCCTGCCATTTATTGCTCTTTCGGATTCTTAGTTCTGCAGTTTCATGATATCCCCAATAGATTGCAAGTGACATGTGGGCATTAATGGGTGAATTAGTAGCTCTATCAATTTAGAGTTTGCTGTGTAGCTCTTGGAACTACTTTGGAACAAACAATAAATATAGTGTGGCTTAAAAGCACAACTGTTTTGTTTTTCCCTCTTAATACTTTGAATTGGCAATTGGACTAGTGCTCTGATATGGTTTGTTTTGCTAGGTGCACTCATCCATTGCAGTTATTGGTCATCAGTGCAGCTCTTTATTTTGTAGTTGGCTGGCTGTGGTTGGGATGATAGGGATGACTGAACCATGTATCTATCAATTTTGAGCAAGTAAGTCTTGGTGGTTTTACATGATGGTAGCAGCTTCGAGGAATAGAGGAGTGAAAGTTCTTGAGGTCAAGGCTCAGAATGTATACCACACAGCTCTGCCATATGGACAGCCCATGTCCATGGCATAGGGGAATGGATTCCACCTTTGATGTAAGTTTCTGCATAGTATTGTGGCCACTTGTTTGTGATCTTTCACAATACCCTGTTGAAAAATAAGGCCGGTGGGGAGCAAATGAGAACAGAGTGAAGGTATATCAAAGGCAGATTAGAGGTCAGGTTAGATGTCAAATTAGAGGTCAGAGTTTGGGAATGTAAAAGGCATATTAGAGACAGGATTTTATGAATGATTGGGTATGTATGGTTAGGGAAAGGGGATTTAAATAAAAGCAGAGGCTTCAGTTATTGAGAATCAAACTTTTATTCAGTGAGATAGGAAAGCCAGAAGGTGGCAAAGGAGCACAGGGTCTTATCTACCTATTCTCTTACAGCAGATCCCAAATTCCTTTCTGAAATTGATATTTTTCTATAACCATTTTCTCCCAAGGGCAGGGGATATATTAAACCCATTAATTAAGGGTCCAAAGATATTCTTTTTCTTGTTGACTCCTTCATGAACTTTAATAAAATGTATAAATAATATATGTAGTTTATAGTTCAAAAGGACACTCCTATAATCTCAACTCCAAAGCAGGTTGCTCATTTTCAAATCTAAATTATCTAACTCTGGATTGAGACCATGTAACCTCCTAAGATAACTTGAAAGAAATTTATAAAAGTAAAAAAAAAAATATCATTTCACCTAGCCAGTCTCCTTGTTAGGTTATTAAATCTATATAGAATTATTCTTCTCCAAAAGTTTATAGACTCTTTTGTTATAGATTTGCTGTCTTAAGTATCATTTTAAATTGCTCTCTGCTCATATAACGATTATATAGGTGACTAGACTATGAAATAAAATAAGACAGAAGTAGACGTATTTTTTTCTTTCCTGGTTTACTATTCACAATGATTTTACTGTAACAAGATGGTGTCACATTTCTTTGTGATGTACATTACTTCAAGTACTGTTTAAAACAGCATATTTTACTAAATTAAATCTCTTTAATGTTAGTTTAGAACTGTCCAATATCAAACATACCAGTGCTTTTTAAAAAATATATTCTTATTAATTTCTGAGAGGAAGGGAGAGTGAGAGAGATATAGAAATGTCAATGATGAGAGAGAACCACCGATCAGTTGCTTCCTGCATTTCCCAAACTGGGGATCCAGCCCACAACTCAGGCACGTATCTTTGACTGGAATTGAACCTTTCACTCTGCAGGCAGATACTCTATCCACTGAGCCAAACCAATTAGGGCCATACCAGTACTATCAGTTGATATATTATTATCATTGTTATTTATCATAATGTGTTTTAAATAAATATATTTATTTATTTAAATAAATGTGTTTTTAAAGAAATATATTTTCCTGGTTTTCCCCCTTCTGTGAGTCTTGGGGACATGTTACCAGCCCTGGTTATATGTATATATGTCTCCAGGTGGAAGCTAGCTCTACAGAACGATAGAGCCTGGCTCTAGCAGAAGAACCATGTACTTTTATTCCTTATAGTATTTTCTTGATCCATTAATTAGCTACTTTCCCATTACTGCTGCACATTAAACCATCAGAAAATGTGGTGACTTCAAACAACAATCCCCAATTCTCAAACATCAGTGGATCTGCTGGGAGTTGGCTGATCTAGACTGGGTTTAGCTTCATTCGACTCCAAGATGTAGGTTGGATCTAGGTCAGTGCCATGTGTCTCTTAACCTCCTTGGACCCAGTATAGGTTTGTGAAAATGGCATATTTTAGGTGCATGGCTATGACAGCAAATTTTCTATTTGCCAGTTTGAATGCAGACAACTAGATGTCTCAATATCTAAGATGTGAAGACAGGAAACAACATGCAAGTATTTCTTATTGACATAATTGAGGAAAAGCAATTCCATTTCCTTTATGATTGAAATCATCATTCTGTTTTTTATTTGAACCGTCTCATCCATTCATGGAATTAACATATGACTCCTTCTATCTTAATATAACTCTGAAATAACTTTATATTATGGAAATAAAACATCTTCTATCACAATGTGGTCCAAAATAGGTTAAAGGAGATAATTTCCCCTGAGCAAGCAGAAAAGCCTGCAATATAGCTTTCTTTCTTTTTTAAAAAAAATATATTTTATTGATTTTTTTACAGAGAGGAAGAGAGAGGGATAGAGAGTTAGAAACATCGATGAGAGAATCATCGATCAGCTGTCTCCTTCACACCCCCTACCGGGGATGTGCCTGCAACCAAGGTACATGTCCTTGGCCGGAATGGAACCTGGGACCCTTCAGTCTGCAGACCGACGCTCTATCCACTGAGCCAAACCGGTTTCGGCAATATAGCTTTCTTTACATACATTGTTATGTATTCTTTTAGCATTTATATGAGTTGTATATATCACATAGATATACATTTATAAATACAACCACAGAAAGATGCTGGCATAATACACACTTTAAAACTGCTTTATTGTTTTTTTTATTGTATATTATTTTTTTTTATTTTTATTTTTTTTTTTTAAATTCCCTTGGTTTTTATTTTATTTTTTTTTAATTTTTTTTTTAATTTTATTTTATTAAGGTATTTTCTGTGTACATAGTTTACCATTGCCCCCCCTCACCACCCATTTATGCCCTCCCTCCCCAGAGTTTTGTGTTCATTGGTTGTACTTATGTTCATGGATACCAGTCCCTCGGTTGTTCTCCTGTCTCCCCCCAGGTCTCCTTCCCCTCCCCCCTGTCATTTGACAATCTGCTTGTTTTATGGTGACCATCTCAGGCTCATATGAATAGAGTCCACTCCTCCTCTGATTTTCACCGCCCCTTCCCCTGGGACCCACTGCTTCCCTTAGGACACTCGGCTCACCCGGGGCACTCGACCCCATGGGACACACGGCTCACCCGGGACACCCTTCCCCCTTCCCCTTTGGGGGGTACGGCTTACCCGGGGCACATGGCCCCCTGGGACACTCGGCTCACCCGGGGCACTCGGCCCCCTGGGACACTCGGCTCACCCGGGGCACTCGGCCCCCTGGGACACTCGGCTCACCCGGGGCACTCGGCCCCCTGGGACACTCGGCTCACCCGGGGCACTCGGCCCCCTGGGACACACGGCTCACCCGGGACACCTTTCCCCTTTGGGGGGTACGACTTACCCGGGGCACATGGCCCCCTGGGACACTCGGCTCACCCAGGGCACTCGGCCCCCTGGGACACTCGGCTCACCCGGGGCACTCGGCCCCCTGGGACACTCGGCTCACCCGGGGCACTCGGCCCCCTGGGACACTCGGCTCACCCGGGGCACTCGGCCCCCTGGGACACTCGGCTCACCCGGGGCACTCGGCCCCCTGGGACACTCGGCTCACCCGGGGCACTCGGCCCCCTGGGACACTCGGCTCACCCGGGGCACTCGGCCCCCTGGGACACTCGGCTCACCCGGGGCACTCGGCCCCCTGGGACACTCGGCTCACCCGGGGCACTCGGCCCCCTGGGACACTCGGCTCACCCGGGGCACTCGGCCCCCTGGGACACTCGGCTCACCCGGGGCACTCGGCCCCCTGGGACACTCGGCTCACCCGGGGCACTCGGCCCCCTGGGACACTCGGCTCACCCGGGGCACTCGGCCCCCTGGGACACTCGGCTCACCCGGGGCACTCGGCCCCCTGGGACACTCGGCTCACCTGGGGCACTCGGCCCCCTGGGACACTCGGCTCACCCGGGGCACTCGGCCCCCTGGGACACCCGGCTCACCCGGGACACCCTTCCCCCTTCCCCTTTGGGGGGTACGGCTTACCCGGGGCACA
Organism: Vespertilio murinus; assembly: GCA_963924515.1. Classification (NCBI taxonomy): domain Eukaryota; kingdom Metazoa; phylum Chordata; class Mammalia; order Chiroptera; family Vespertilionidae; genus Vespertilio; species Vespertilio murinus. Next base: position 16,705,343 of record OZ004710.1, read on the forward strand.
TGGCCCCCTGGGACACTCGGCTCACCCGGGGCACTCGGCCCCCTGGGACACTCGGAGCTCCTTGCTAGCATGGGGGGCAGGCTGGGACAGCTGCAGTTGGTCTGAGATGGTTGCAGGCGGGGGGACCACCTTCAACGGTGTCTCGTTCGGTGTGGGAGCGGAGCAGCTGCAGACATGGAGGCTAAGTTCTGAGGTCGCCCACTCCCTGAGCCCAAGGCGTGGTGAACTCTGTTCTTGGTGGATTTCCTTTATTCTCGGCGCCAGTGGCGAGTGGCGGTGCCAGGTGCAATATTGACGGTCACTCCTGTGGTTCAATTACCACTGTAGTTTTAAAGTTCACATGGCGGTGGTGGTGAGAGCTTCGGCTTGGCCATATGGCATCGGAGGATGGGCTCGCCTGAGTGGGTAATGGAAGGCACCGTGCCATTTCCTCACCAGCGCGCTCCATTTCCCTCCCAGCATGGTGGGTGTGCTGGGGAGATTGTGGGCGGGCTGTGATGGCTGCATGGGGAGAGTCCGCCCTCCATCGCGTCCTCTTTGTTGCGGATGTGGAGCTTCTGTGGATGCAGAGGCTAATTTCTGAAGCCACACTCTCTATGAGCCCGGTGTGTAGTGAGCTCTGATTTCGGTGGATTCCCATTCTTGGGGGCGGCAGTGGGTGCGGCAGCGATGGTAGCTCCTGTGGCTCAATTTCCCCTGTAGTTTTAAAATCCGCGTGGTGGTAGTGTCTGATGCTTTGGCCTGGCCATGTGGCAGCGGAGAGAGGATTCTCCGGGTCTGCCAATGGAAGGCGCAGCGCCAGCACAGCGTGCGCGAAGGCCTGGCAGAGCAGGCCGCGGGCGGTGGCGGAGAGTCCCCGCTATGTCTTAGTCTTTCAGACTTAGTGGAACGCTTCCTCTGAGCCAGGACAAGCAGCACCACCACCACAAATATTGGCTAGCTCAGTGCTGCCCCTCTACAGGTGACAGTAGGGGCATCCTCACCTCGGTAGGCCTTTGCTCTTGGAGGTCTTAATCAGTGGAAGGCAGCACGGTACAGAACCGCCCCACCTTCTCAGTCCTCCGCTCGCCGTAGTTTTAAACTCCACATGGCAGCTGCGGCACCCTGCTTGGTGTCTAACTGTAGCCTTCCCATTTCTGGGGCGAGCTGGTTGTGCGGGAGGGGGGACGCTGTGCCCGCTCCTCTAGGACTGTGGGCGGGCTGGGAGGTCTTGCTCAAGCTCATGGGCTTCTCGTCCAGGCAGGAGCCGAAGGCGCGGCGAAGGCGCGGTGAAGGCGCGGCGGCAGCAGCCCAGGCGGCGGCGGTGGCAGCGTAGGCCCCCATCAGCTCCCTTAGTGGTGGCAGGGCTGGCCCACTCCCTGGGCCCCGGGGCAGGGCGAGGTCTGGCTTCCCTCATTTCCGGCATCAGCGGCAGGTTCAGTTTCGCTGTAGTTTTAAACTCCACATGGCAGCGGCGGCGCCCTGCTTGGTGTCTAGTTTAGTTTTCCCACTTCTGGGCTGGTTGCAGACGGGGAGCCACTGCGCGATTTCTTCGCCTGCACAGTAAGCGCGGGGGCTGGGCGGCCGGGAGATACTACACCATCTCTTCGCCCGCCCGGCAGCGGCGAGTGCGGGGGCCCGAGTCCTGGCACCCGCTCCTCTCCAGCACTGCGAGCGGGCTGGGAGGTCGCGCTCACGGGCTTCTCGTCCAGGCAGGAGCCGAAGGCGCTGCGGCGGCGGCAGCGGTGGCGGCGGCGGCCCCCATCAGCTCCCGTGGCGGCCGGCGGGGCTGGCCCACTCCCTGGGCCCCGGGGCGGAGCGAGGTCTGGCTTCCCTCATTCCCGGCGGCAGCGGCTCCAGCAGGTTCAGTTTCGCTGTAGTTTTAAACTCCACATGGCAGCAGCGACGTCCTGCTTTGCGTTTAGATGTAGCCTTCCCATTTCGCCAGCTTTCCTGTGGGTCTGGTGCGATCCCTTTTGGTTTTATCTGTTGTTTATTTCCAAATTGTTGAGGAGATGGCGGCCCAGGAGAGTCCCTGGGCCGCCATCTTGCTTCGGTCCTCCATTTTTTTTTATTTTTCAATTACAGTTGACACACATTATTTTTTTATATTTTTTATTTATTTCAGAGAGGATGGAAGAGGGATAGAGAGGCAGAAACATCAATGATGAGAGAGAATCATTAATCAGCTGCCTCTAACAGGCCCCACGCTAGGGTCCAAGCACAAAACCCGTGCATGTGGCCTGACCAGGAATCGATTCATAACCTCCTGGTTCATCAGTCGACACTCAACCACTGGGCCATACCAACTGGCCCTTGACATACATTATTATATTAGTTTCAGGTGTACACCCCAGTGATTAGATATTACATAACTTTATTGTTTTTGAATGTTACTTGTGATTGTAAAGGAAATCTCTAGATACTTTTTATTTAAGTGAGAGATGTGAGCTAGAATTCTAAATTATTAACACTAAAAGTGGTTTTACAGATCATATAATACAATTTCCACATTGTCAGATTAAGGAGTACAACACAGATGTGTCAGTAACTTCTCGGAGGTTGCATTGTGAGTTAGTGAAAGAACTAGAAATGAAATCCAGGTCCCTGACTGTCCAAAAGGCTTTTTCTATTTTACTGCCATATGTCCCAGATACCTGCTGGGACAAAATGCCAGCAGAGTTTGCAGAGGGAAAAATGAGATACAACTGTGTCCTGAATTCTATTATTGTAGAGATTTTGTGAAAAATGTGCTTTAATTCCTAATCTAGTCTTCAAGGCACTTCAAAGCAAAGAGCATGTTCTTCTGAACACTTCCCTGGAATTCTATCGTTGACACTAATGTGTCTTATCTTTGAATTATTGTAGCACTTACACATTTTGTCATGGGGATGAAGTTCTGAGGGATATGAAATATATGTTCTGCTTCTTAATCCAGAGATTAAGGCAGTACTTGCTATTGATTGCTATTGACTGTCAACTCCCCCAAAAGACAAGCAGAATAGCCAATGATTGAGCAAGGCTAAATTTATTAGACCTACTGCAGTCAAGGGATAATACCATCTGGATGGAGTCTTGATGGTATGTCAAAGGCTGTATTTTAAGGGGTTTGAGACCAGGCTAGATAACTGTATGGTAGGTCTTGCAAAGTGAGGAGGTGGTTGGGGATTGGGTTGAGTTTTCATCAAAATGGTTTTGGATGAGTGGACACACAGTACAGAAGTTTTTTTTTTCTTTTCTTTTTCTTGGTTTCTTTATTGATTAAGGTATTACATATGTACCCTTATTGCCCCATTGCCCCCACCCCTCACACTCATGCCCTCACCCCACCTGGTGTCTGTATCCATTTTATAGGCTTATATGCATGCACACAAGTCCTTTGGTTGATCTCTTCACATTACCCCCACCCTCCCCTTACCTTCCCTCTGAGAAATGATGGTCTGATCGATGCTTCTTTGTCTCTCGATCTGTTTTTGTTCATCAGTTTATGTTATTCATTATATTTCACAAATGAGTGAGATCATGTGATATTTATATTTCTCTTACTGGCTTATTTCACTTAGCATAATGTTCTCCAGTTCCATCCATGCTATTGCAAATGGTAAGAATTCCTTCTTTTTTATATTATGGAAATAAAACATTTTCCATCACAATGTGGTCCAAAGTAGGTTAAATGAGATGATTTCCCCTGAGAAAACTGAGCAAGTCTGCAATATAGCTTTCTTTACATATATTATGTTATTTATTCTTTTAGCATTTATATGAGTTGTATATATCACATAGCTATAAATCTATAAATACCACAGCATAGTATTCATATGATTATTAATGAGTAAGGTGTTGGTCTTGTTCAATAATGCATTTGGTTAACTCACAGTATTTTTGGTTCAAGAGCAGGCATTTATTGGAATGAGTGGTTAAGTTATATTAGCCTAAATCCAACATTTTAAGAACAAAACCAGGAAAGTATACATCCTTCCACAATTGTTTATCATTGGAAAACATATTATTATCAGGTTTCCATATTTACTTATAAATCTGTCATCCTGACTTCATCCTAAATATGAAACTGGGCCAATCTCAAGTTACATGCAAGGACTTTTTCTAACACTCTGAAATATGAAACTATGTCATTTATTCTATAGTTGCCAAACACTTAACAAGGTCTTATGTGGACCTGGCAATGGTGAGAGGTGCTATTTGAATTTTAGGGAGCAGAAGGGGAGTTTACTCAGTTATTTTTTTCATGTGTTATTGAAACTAGTATTTCAAAAGTGAGTCTTAAAAACTAGCAGAATAAATGGAATGCGAGAAAATTATGTCTAGACCCACTTCCAACTTTCCCTTCTTCCTGAAAAAGTTTATTTGGCAAAACCTTTGTTTTTATAAACATGATCTAAAAGAAAGAAGCAATGGACTCTACCTTTTGCTATTTATCTTCCCCGGGGAAATTGATATCAAAGGCCAGATAAGATGTCAGATGTTTCAAGTGGGTAAGTG